>OZ010590.1:13539984-13589984 GCA_963932145.1 Acanthosepion lycidas
CTCAGAAATATAGACAGATCCTGAAGAAGGACGGAGCGTACAACGACCGAAACGTCATGTATATGGTAACGATGATGAGGACAACAGTCCGAAAAATGTAAATAGTGTAAATAATTACATCATAGAAATATAGAAAGACAAAATTTATTAAGAGCATCAAAGAACAGGAGGACATGGAGGGCTATAATCGCCTACGTCCTCAAGGGACGCGGCACATAGAAGAAGAAGAAAGTTTAAGAATTATGATTAATCAGAAAATTCAAATAGAAAAACCGTGAAATGTTCACCGGTTTTCATAGTATGTATTAAACCCAGAAACATTCTATGGTATTAATTCATCCGTAAGTTGTTTGCTTATTCTCCCCGGAGTTTAGATATAGCACATGCTGGGTTTAACTCATTAATTCCCACTGTAAAATGAAATACAAGTCTCGAAAGCCACTCAATGTAGAATCAAGAGTAAATGAAAGAGGCGGCGGCAAGAAGTTAATATTATGAGAATAAAATTGAAAGACAGAGATTGATCATTGACTTGAAGAGTTTAAGATTGTAGTGTCCAAGGAAGCACCGACATCGGTTCCATAAAGGGGCAGTTCTTGGGAAGAAAAAAAAACTTAGTGGAATTTCATCTTGCCTTTGGAATACGATTGAAATGAAGAGGCTTCGACACTGTGGTTTAATGTGAATTAATGACAGGCCTGTTTTTTTGTTTTTTAAATCCGGTATTAATTGTAGGTTTCTAAAAAAAAATCCCGTAGTAATTATAGTTTTATAAAAATAATAATTATAGTTTTCTTTTTTCTGGGACAAATGAAATTAATGGGTTAATGTGGGGCCACGCATATAGGTGTGTGTGTCGTTCCAGAAGTTCTCTAGCCCTGCGCTCTCCCTTTTGGAACGCCTCAGTCATTGTGAAGTAACCATAACACCAACCCTTTCAGTACAATGCCTGCAGAGGCACACACTTTGAATGGGACCAATTATCGTCGTGGTACGCTTTCTAATATTATTCAAACCTGCTGCCAAAAACATCGAGAAGGACAAAAAATATTGGCTATTCTCAATAGATTTGTTTATGTCCAAACAAGCAAATTATTTTGACTTAGTACCAATAACATTTTCAAGTCATAAAACGTAATGTGTGACATCCAAGTAGCACTATGCTCATAATGAGGTGGGTGCTATGCCGATTTCTAAAACAGAAAACTATGATCTGGAATTGGAATTAAAGCTAAGATGGCACCGACCCTGAATGTATCATAAAAATTCAGCATATGAAATGAGTAAATACGAAACACTTCATATCCTTCAGTGTATGGATCAGTTATAATAAATTTAGTATAGGAGATAAGAAATTGAATATAGAATAGATTGCGCTAGAGGGTAGCTTCGCCCAACATCGCAAGTTGCTACAGAACCAATACATTAACCTCAAAGCTGAGATCACGCTCGTAAATAGCCTCATCAGATCGATACTTTCATGTGAATACCATGATTGACGCCAAATTCGTTCAGAAATATCTAAACTACATGCTGTATTCAACCGCTTTTTCAAATCAATGATTAAAAACGGCTTTGAGAGCAGGAAAACTGTAGGTTTCAGCAGAACCAGCCTCCTTAGAACATTGTAGACTGGCGCTACACAATCACAAATAAATATCTAAAATAACACAACAACTTAGAAATTTCAACAATAAAAACTAAAACGGATAGGAGATACAACTTGAAGAGAAAATAGTGACATAATCAAAATGTTGATGTTCACCACTACTTCAAACAAAAGGTTAGGAAGGAAACCCCCATCAGAATTGGGAAGCATGATAACAATTAGCGGACTTGAGAAACCTATTTTCCTGAAAAACTGTTTTAAGATAAAGATTCTATAAATTGCACCCAACAGCAACACTGGCTGCTTGGTCAATGAATGATGAAGGTTTCCTTATAAGGAAACAACTAATATGACTATGACCATTTCTTTCCGAATAATTTATAGGAGTTTATTCGATGCTGTAGTCATTGCTGTGGGAAAGTGACTGAAGCAGAGACGCCAGATCAGGACTAATAATATTGCTGATTCTTCTTTGGTTTTTATCAAGGGGCTCTAGAATTATAGCAAGAGCACCAGACCATAAAGCAATATTCTGTGTCAGATTCTTTATTTGCTTGCTTATTAAAATAAAATAAAAACTTTTCACTACATCGATCCCTGGCAAATTCGCAGCTTCAAAAAGTGTTTTATTGTTTTTTGTTTTTTTTTAATCATTTCACCCCAAGCAAGGCGATAATGACACAGGGGGGTTACTGAGATGGAAAGAGAACGAGAAAAAATAAAAGGTTTTGTTCAAAATTTTATTTACCAACTCCGACAGAAGCAATCCATTGGGTATAACGGCAGAAACTTTGTGACGATAACAACCAAAACTAGGACACTAGACTGAGTAAATCAATGTATAGTAACACGTATTATTATTCTGACCAATCAAAGTTAAATGCAGAAAACAGTTTATTTTTCAACCAATCAGTTTTCTGATCTGATTTTAGGATCCTATCAAGCGATTTATAAAGAGCATTTCAAATCAACAGTCATTTCCGCCAGCCATTTTCCTTTTACACATTCTCTTCGTTTTTTGTGTTTTTTTCATTGCTTTTTTTTTTTTTGTCTTTTTCCAGATAGCTTCGGCTTAAAGCAGAGTAATGAAGTCGGCTATTTTCAATTTCCAAGCAGTTATATTTTGATTTGTCTATTTACAACTTTTATACGCGTTGCTCTAACGTACAACCAGACGTACGTGTGAACGTTCACAAATTCTAAAGTTTATCATGTTGGTAGTCCTGGGTATGACGATAAACTACATCCGGTAGCAAGGTCTCTGATTGGGAGATTGTAGGTTTCGCGAAGCGTGTAACCACATCTGAATTGCTGTTATTCCTAGGCCCGCCCGCATCCGGAGTCGTAGAACCTGTTATGAGCAAATAGTAAACCCCCAAACAAAAGCAAAACACTATGTAAATATAAAATACATCTTTATAGTAAAAAATATCTGCAATATATTTTTATATGAAAAAAATCCAAACACCTGTTGATAGTAAAACTACAAAAAATACATTTTGATATTTTAAAATGTCAAACAATAGTAAATTGACCAGCAATACAATTTTAAAGCAAAATGACCTGCAATACTTTTTATAGTAAAATTACTAACAATACTTTTTATAGTAAAATTACTAACAATACTTTTTATAGTAAAATTACTAACAATACTTTTTATAGTAAAATTACCAACAATACATTTTATGGCAAAATGACCAACAATACTTTTTATCTGTAGTTGAATGTATAAAATTATGTTTAAAATATATTTTGTTGAAGTCAAAACTGTGTTCACATTATTTAAATTTCGGCATTAAATAACCCATAGAGGTGTTGATATGCCCCTAGACAAAATCAATCAAATCAAATTCCAAAGATATTAAATTAATGATTACGTGGATGACACTCGAGTGTCAAACTGAGGTTAAACTAAGTCTTTGATGAGAATGAAAAAAAGTTTAGCAGAATCTATCAATAGTAAAGGTAATATTAGCCATTTCCTTATAAGGAAACATTCTGCATTCATTGACCCAACAGCATTTGCCACTGCCGGTGGAAAATAATAAAATCTTTCTCTTAAAACGATTTTTCAGGAAAATAGTTTTTTTTTTAAGTCTACTATCTTTTGAAGCTCTTTCCAGTGTTGGGTTTCATTCCTAATCTTTTGATTAGTGTAGAAAGTCAACATCTTCGAGTTAAATGTACTATCCATTTTAGCTGTTGCTGCTGTTGAAAGTCGTTAAGTGATGTGGTTTTTGTTATTTGTTTGGGATTCTGTAGCACCAGTTGACGCGGTCTAAAAGTAAAGTTATCATACGAGAAAATGAGCATTTTTAATGTTATGTGAGAAATATCTGATAAGTAAACAAATCTACATTTTCCATATGTAAAATATTTATGTTTATTCACTTTCAGACTCCGTCAAATTAGCGTCGGTCAAATCTAATGACATGGAGTTTTGTGTCTTTCTTTGAACCAATCTTTTTCTTGCGAGGCACTGGAGAACACTGCCTTCTCTCCTCGTTGTTGGGGCGATCATATAACTTCCTATTACCCAGGTGTCTTGTGTATCTCTACCCTAAGTTCAGGTGGGTTCACTTCCTTGTCTATATTGCTGCACTCACCGACATCCTTCAAGGCTCGATTCTGCACTTAGTGGTAGCCTTCGAGGTCAACTTTCGAGACAAATAGGTTCTTTTATGTTCTGAGGTGACACCTAATGCAAAGCTTACATTTACTCTTAGACGGAATTCATTATATATTTAGATCAGCAACAAGGCGGGTAGATAATTGTAAATTCGGGTGTAGACCGGACATAACTCTACTTGTAAGGCTTATATTCGAATAAAATAAACCATCAAGTGTTGATTGCCCTTAAATTAACCAAGCAAACGTAATCTTATGAAAAGTATATATATATATATATATACACACACACACACACACACACACACACACACACATATATATATATATGTATGTATGTATGTATGTATATGTATGTATGTATGTATTGTAATAAAAAGAAAGAACAGATATATAATCCAGTTTTCTTATTGATATTTTTTATTTTTACAAAACAGATGCAAATTTACAGAGTATAAATATAATAAATTAACTTATTTAAAATATGGTTTCTTCGCTACACAGGAATTACCATGTTTCAAAAACCGAAGCTAAAAACTTCAAATTTAATTATATAATTAAATTAAAAGCATTAGTTCTGTTTGTTATATAATTAAATTAAAAATATTAGTTCTGTTTCATCTTCAAACGAATTTTGAATATATATATTTTAATAAGATTAACAACATATATATATATATATATATATATATATATAAGATTTAAGATTTAAGAAACAGCAGATATTTTTACATATAGTGCTCAATATTAAAAATATTAAAATAATATTAAAAATAGAGCATTAGTGATATTACAGGAAAAAATTACTAAACTCCGGTCATCCTCACTTAAATTTTCAAAAATTCTACCTTAGCATTGTGACTGCACACTCCACAAGTTTATATCTGTTATCAATAACACATTACAAAAATCATATTTCGATTTGCATTATATGTTTTTGTCTCAGATGCTAACTGAATTTTACCAAAAACAAAATAGTTTCTATGTCTGATGATGACTGAAGAACCCGTCGAAAGTACTTGCATATTTAAGGAAGACCTAATACAGTTCATAATTTTAAAAACAAGGATCATAACATTCATTGAGTGATTAGTGGGTTAATGCATCTTTAAAATTTAGTTAGCGAAGTGAATTTGCCATTTTATATCATTAACTTTACTAATTTACTTTTTGTATGAATGATTCATTGTAATATATGTATGTAGGTGTATGTATAGATGGCCACTCGTCTACTAGGGCGGCTAGCCAATCCCTATTGCAGACGCTTACTCAGGCATATGTTTATTCAACATCCACGGAGCTCACCTGTGGTTTATACATGCTGAGCAGACCTTAGTTACAGTTTCTGGGAAAGAGCGCGTTATCTAGCGTGATGAACAATTTGAACAAGGACAGCACGCTCAAGCCCTCGGCCACGATGACTTGGGAATTCGAGCTAGCACAGCTATCGACGGCATGCAAGGGTTCCGTCTACCCAATTTTACTCTCAAAGCTTGGGCCAGCCCATGGTATGGTTTTCAGGCACTTTCCAAAGGTGCCGCACGCTGGGATCGACCCCACTAGTCCGATAACATGAGGAAGTCTACTTCCTGGCGAATCGACCATGGTGAGATTCGAACCCGAGTCTTATGGTCAGAATGCGAACGTTCTAACCACAACGCCACGTAATACATATATATATAGTAAGGAAAATAATAGTGGACCCTCTCGGTGTGGTCTTCAACAAGTATAGAAGAATATATATTTAGTCAGTCAGTTAAGTGCCACAAGTTATATATATATATATATATATATATATATATATATATATATATATATATATATATATATATATATATATATATATATATATATATATATATATATATATATATATATATATATATATATATATATATATATATATATATAACTTGTGGCACTTAACTGACTGACTAAATATATATTCTTCTATACTTGTTGAAGACCACACCGAGAGGGTCCACTATTATTTTCCTTACTATTTATCTGCCCTACTATTTAACTCGTAGCTAGGGGAAATACTTGGATTCATGCCTTTCCCAACGGTATTTGTGTGAAAGTGAATATAACAATCTCAATCCGGAATTCGAACTCGGCTCGCCGCTTTTTCGTTCTAAGCCTTTAAACATTATACCACCTGGAGAGTTTTTTCTTTAAATCCAATTAAATCCCTTATTTCGTAAAGAAGAAGCAAGTTATGTAGATCACCGCATTTAATGTGACATGGTCACCTCTCCCTCTCTCTCACTACCTTCCTCTCTCACTAACTTCTCTTTCTCTCTCTCACACACACACACACACACACACATACACACACACGTACTCTGTTGCCAAATAGGGTTTGTTGTTTATAGTGAAAAACAGCTTTTAAAGATAGCTGAAAACGGCAAAAATTTTATTTTTAAGCTAACTATATAGACAAGGTTGACGTGTACTTAGTAACTTAACTCGGTATCGTTGAATGATTTGTTCAAGCATTTATCAAATTTCTTTCAGTATGGATATCTGCTAGGAGTGAGAACTTGGAGAGCGGAGTTCGAATTCCAATCAAGTTCGTTAGATTCACTTACGCACAAATACCCTTGGGAAATGTATGAATCCAGCTTATCCTAGCTATGGGCCGAATAGCAGAACAGACTGGATTCTTTAGGCTTGGTTGGCAACTAGTTTACTGCAGAAGAAATGGCAGCCTACCGCGGGAAAAAAATCTGCCTCATCAGTCATATATCGAAAGATACATGATCGCCCAAGCGTATATCACTTGTGGCACTTAACTGACTGACTAAATAATAAAAAGTCAGTTCATTATGACCCAAGTGATACACGAGTGATTCTATGAATCAAGGGGCGTTAAATCGAGGTTTCATCATGTTCACAAAATATTCAGACTCTAGTTTGGTTTTGCTACTTAAATATTGATTATCTGGGGTTATCTCTTGCAGGTTGGTATTCATCCCTTCTCTTAAACTGGTGTGTATATATGTGCGTGTAAGTAAGAGAGAGAAAATGAGACAGTGAGGAAAAGAAATAAAGGGAAAACCGTAATGAGAATGCGTCTGTGTGTTGGGGGAACACATTCGTGTTTAATTGTTTATGTGTATTTTTAACTTTTGTTTTCAATTACCGTAATTCCACATGTATAATACGCCTTCATCCATAATACGCACCCCTAAAATTGTACTGAAAATGTGGGAAAATGCTTCTACTCACGCTTAATACGCATCCCTTGCTTGATAATCAAACCCTATAAATTGTACCTTTCCAATTTCATTACTGCCAGCGTTTCCTACTCTTATAAAAAATGATTTTAAACAGATTAATCTTATTCTAATTTACTTTTATAATAATTCTTATTTTACATTTGTAAGTATTGTTAGGTACATATGATTGTATTTGACATCCTCATGGGGTCGCAATCGTCGAATGTTATCGTCAAATTATCGCATGTTTGTGGTGAGTAGTCATTTCGCAACTAAAATCGACCTATGAAACGGCAATTTTGTAAAGATATTTTTGCAGCTATGCATAATACGCACCTCTGATTTTGTTTATTATTTTTTAGGAAAACATGCGTATTATACATGGAGAATTACGGTATTTAATTTGTTTCTCTTCTCGGCCAAAAATCTTATCATTAATTTGTGAATCAAAGTACCAGTCTTCTAAAAATCTCGGTATCACTATCGACGCCATGTTTTCCTTGTTTATAGGGAAAATTTTCGGTTTCCTAATATTTTTAGAGTGCTGGGCTGCTGTGCAATATCAATTCTCTTACACGACAGAATGTAATAGTAATTTCTTCACAGATGAATAGACTTGAGGCAGCAGGGAAATGATTCCATTGAAGAATGCTGAGAATTCAATAGATTGGACATGTAAGCAACGAGGGAGTTTTAAGAACACTTTTGCTTAGGGTTAAAAAAAAATCAGATAAAATTTTGGGGGACACATAATGAAGAAATAGAGCTTGGAAAATATAACATTCACAGCACATATTGGAGATAAAATGAACGGAAGGAAACAACAAGTAACCTACTCAACAACCTTGTGTAAATTGACGGTAGAAAAGGGACTGGGTGGGATAGTAAGATAACAAAAATTGCTTAGGGCAGTCATGAGCAAACTGCGGCCCGCAGTCCACGTGCGGCCCAAATGCCTTTCTGAATAGCACGCTTGGTTTCATGACGAAAATAACGCTTATTAAATTGTTGTTTGTTTCCTTTCGTTGTCACTTGTTCACTCACATACTCTCTCATACATAACCATATACATAAATAATGATTAAGTATGTTTCTTAAATTTTGTAAACTTTTGTTGATGATAACTTTTTCATCATTTTACACCATTGGCGTTTTTCACTAAGGAAGATCATACGTATAAACTTCATTTGCGGCAGAAACAGGAAACGTTCGTATATTTTTTCACTGAGAAGAAAATTTTTGCATGCTCAATTGAATAAATTGGAAACAATGGCGCGTGTTAATCACACTTGTCATCGGGGATAATATTATACCAAGACTTCAGTTTTTAATTATATAAATAATCTTTCCACAAAAAAAAGAATAGAATTTCCCCCATTTCTAAGGCAAATTCTTACGTGTATGATCTTCTGTAGGGGAAACGGCTGCGGTACAGACAATAAAAAAATCAGCTTGAATTTTTAGTAGCGCGACCGGCATTATGATTAACTATATCTCATGCGGCCCACTAGTCGGAAAAGGTTTCCCTTGCCTGGCTTAGAGCTTCGAAGGATAGGAAGTCGTAGTTGGCCATGATCACCACGTCACACGGCATGAAGAATTCTTGTTTTCAGTCTAGTCCAGTTGTTGAAAACAAGCAGCTATACAAGCAGACAGCGATTATATTTACAAAAACATTCTATTCACAATAAATTTATGTGAATGTAAAAATAAAATAAAAATGGTTAAGTTGTAACCCGCACAGGCAATAACAATAGAACTATTGATATTGCCCGGGTAGAAATATCTTTAAATTGAGATTATATCATGCCCCTTCAACGGACACTTGCGTACGTATCTATTTTTAACTTTATCTTAACCACTGACAAAGACTAACTTTATCAAAAACTATTGATAAGTATTTGTCATTGTCATTATATTTGATATTACGTTTTCATCATGGAGATTTTATTTGGTTTTCTCATTCGTCTGAAATACCTTAATCTCCTCAAAGAACTGATACATGTATAATTGCTTTTCCATTCAGGAGACACGCACAAGATCTTATATATGGTGGCGTCGGTAATAATCCCAGTTAACAAAGTCGTAAATAGATTTCCAATAATTGAGGTAAAATTTGCCATTGCAATTTATCATCTGTGTATATTTCTGAGATGAGGCATTATGTACACTATTTACATTATTCGGACTATTGTCATCATCTTTGTCGCCATATTTATTACAATGTTTCGGCCGTTGTACGCTCCGGCCTTCTTCAGATGGTTGGCATGTACAACTGAACCCTTTATTTCGCTCACTGGGGTAGACTGTTCTAGTTCCACGTGCCATGTTTAATGGGTGTCAGTTATCAGTTATCTCCTGTTAATTCCCCTCTCAAAGCTCTCCACTGAGGACACATATCACAGTGAATAAAGGCGTTAGTTAGATCCAGTGACAGGACCCAAAGAGTATGAGTTCAATACCCGGTTAATTTATTGCTGTTATTAAAAACTATTTTAGACATTTTCATAGTGTTTTGGCCCCAATGTAGGATTAACTATTTGCCAAGCAGTTGCTACCACCCCGGATCAGGGTGGTCCAGGAACACCAGCAATTGAGAGGGGTGGTTCCACGCTCCTCAAACCTCCTGATCAGAGTTGTTAATCAATCACTTTTATATTAGCCCATGTCCGAATTAGGAAGCGGAAGTTTCGCAAACTGCGTGCTGCCTCAAATCTACAACTGGTAGACGATCGCAGCCTCTAGTCATGTCTTCCATACCATATTTTTTTATCATGTCACTCCAAGCAAGGCAATAAAACCACGCAAGGGATTACTGAGAGTTAGAGAATTTAAGACAAAACATTATTAAGAAGAAAATACAATAAAAAAAGAAGACAAAAGATAACGATTGACATTGGATTTAAATTTTTGAAAATCAATGTTGACTGGAATGCAAGAAGCCAGAAGAGAGTTACATACGAGAGAAGGACGATAGAAGAAACTGGTAACATAGAACTTGCAGTTACATGAGATATTGCCGCCAATCTAGTATCACGCTTAAATTTATAAAGTCTAGGTACCATAAAGGTGTGTTTATCAGAACAATCACCATGAGAGTATTTATAGAAGCTACATTAAGGCAGCTGGAATGTAACTAAAGCCGAGATGCCAGGTCAGGTCAAATAACATTGCAGATTCTTCATTGGATTTTATCAAGAATCTCTAAATATATAGCAGGAGTACCAGACTACATGTGTCAGTAATATTCAAAGCAAGGACGAAGGGTAGGCTAACAATATGTAAGATAGATTCTAGCGAGAAATAATGTCTAGCACGACACTGTAAACCAACTTTTCTGGCAGGAGACCTAGCAATTAATTCAATATAATCTTTCCACTTTCTGTGAGCAGAAAATGTTAGGTCGAGGAGGCGCAGTGAGTCAATTTTCTGCAGGTTAGCATCAGCCATGCTGATGGAAGATAAAAGGGGCCCTCTCAAACGATTAAAAGAGAGCAGTTTCGTTTTCGAGACGTTGAAATTAACAAGCCATTACTTGCTCCAGTTAACAACAGATTTCAGATCAGCTGCCAATTTGACATCATCGAACCAATCGGACTTACTAGTAAGACGGGAGTAAATAGTTGCGTCATCATCATAGATACCGAGCTGAGAATTGATAACATCTGGAAAGTCATTTATGAAAATTAGGAACAACGTAGGTCAAAGGATAGAGTACTGGAGAACACCTTCATTCATGCAAAAAGATCTAGAAGAGTGGCCATTCCAGACAACTTCCATTTCGCGATTTGATGAGAAAGACTGAATCAGTTCAAAAATTCGTTCAAAAATACTATAATCTTTCAACTTGTAAAGAAGACCAGTGTGCTAAAACCTGTCGAATGCCTTCGAGATATTCAAAGTAACAGCTCGAGCTTCACCATTCTTATCTGAAGCTTTATAGACTCTTTCAGTAAAAATCATTAATATATTTGAAGTTGACCAAGCGGAACAAAAGCCATATTGTTTATATGAAAGAAAACCCTTCGCTGTGAGATGCTTAAGCAAATCAAAGTTAATTAGAATCTCAAGTACTAAAAGGTAGAAGGCTAATAGGCCGATAGAAGGATCGCCTGAGTTCATAAAGACATGAACTACAGATGATTCCAAATAAGCAGGAAAGTAAGAAGCAGCAATGCATTTATTGTAGAGTTTAGAGAGAACAGGAGCCAGATCAGAAACACATTTCTTAAAGGCTATTGCAAGGATACCATGAAGCCCACATGCTTTGTGGGGATCCAGTTTAGAGATGATAGAAGAAACCCAGGAAGGAGTTATATATATATATATATATATATATATATATATATATATATATATATATATATATAACGAAATATACTCTTATGGTGTGCTATATTTATGGGATAGAATGCTCAATATCAGAGATAGAGCGTGTGTAAATATAAAAGTGAACATTGAAGTCAACACTTAGAGGCGACAGGCTGTTTCATGCTAGACGCAATCGCCAGGCCACGAGTCTGGCCTGATGATTGCGTCTAGCTTGAAACAGCCTGTCGCCTCTCTGTTGACTTCAATGTTCACTTTGATATATATATATATATATATATATATATATATATATATATATCCCTCGGGAACAATTCTAAGTGGAAAGTCAAGCAAAGATACTCCAGATGAGTCAAGAGTAGAATTTGAAGAGAATTTACGAGTAAAACAATCTGCTTTATCAACAGAAGATCAGTCAGTTACGTGCCATGCGTGATACCCGCTTAGGCGATGATGTATCTTCGATACATGACTGACGAGGCAGATTTTTCCCCGCAGCAGGTTGCCATTTATTTCTGTGGTAGAACAGTTGCTATCCAAGGGTACATAACCCGGTCTGCCCTGCCATTTACCGATAGCTGGGGGGGTGAGGAGAAAAGGATTCGCACCTTTCCCACGGGTATTAGCACGTAAGTGAATGTAATGGATTCCACTGCGATTCCTCAATCCAAGCCGCTATCCATTATTCCACCGTGCCTCATATATAAATATATATATATATATGTGTGTGTGTGTGTGTGTGTGTGTGCAGAAAAAAATCTATTCTAAAAATTTGGATTAAGTCCGACTAAATAGAGAAAACGTTTATAAATTTAACGTTTCACTTTTATTTTAGCCCGTTTCCAAAAGAATGCAAATTAAGCTAAAATAAAAGCGAAACATGTTAAATTTATAAACGTTATCTTTTTACGTTCTTATTTAATCATGCATACATAGTTCACAGTGTCACCTATGAAATACATAAAAGTTACTAGAATTTAAGGTATTTTAAGGCCCGCAAAATTTTGCCAAAACCTGCTCAGTAGATAACAGCGACAATTGTTTACATTGTTTAAACGCGAACTATTTTCTCCGTCATTGTTGGAGACAATAATCAGAGTGTAAATAATGTAACTCCTTGTCCAAGAAATACAGAGTAGGGGTAACATTATCGATTAGAGTTTATCTTGCACATTTAAAAACTTCCATTCACCCGTGCATTGAATACTGTTGGCATATCTGGTCTGGTACTCTCTGCTACTGATCTTGAGGTCCTTGACAAAATCCAAAGAAGGATCTGCAATGTAATCGATCCTGACTTGGTCTCACGACTCAATCACTTTCTCACAGTCGAAACGCGACTTCCCTCTGTCTTTCCTTCAAATATTTTCATGGCAATTGCTCTGACAAGCTTTTTTCCCCTAGTGCCTCGATTACATGAATTTAAGCGTGCGACCAGATTGGCATCTAAGTCCCAACCTTTTGCTGTTGAAATGGCTAAATGCAACCGCCACTTCTACTCCAAACAGTTTCTTTTCTCGTACTTCCCGTCAGTGAAACTCCCTTCCGTTTACTTGCTTCCCTGATAACTACAATATTCAAAAAATTAAATGCAACATCAATCGCCATTCTTGTTATTCGGCTTATAAGGAAATGGTTAATATTACCATTACCATTAAATCGACGAAAAGACACATTAGAAAAAATCAACTGAAAGTTATTTTTAAAAAGGTATTTGCAAAATTAAAAATGTTTAAGAGCCGCTTTTGTATGCAATTGTTTTCGTATGTACTACAAGTCCCAAGAGCCATTTATGTTAGCGGGTTATTGAATGGGCTAGTTTTATGGACGTAAGAATTGTAAATTATGTAGAATAGATAACGGTTAACTCTGGACTTGAAGATTGTAGTGGTCAGGGAAGCATCATCTCGAGAGTTTGTTTCCCAAAGCAACGGTTCTTGGGAAGAAGCTGCCTAAATGGAACTTCCATTTGTCATGTGAAAGTTCTATTTAAACATATTCTGGTACAGTTCTTTGTGATTTATGAGCGCCTGTCCACAACTTTCGAAGGAGACCTATAGGTTTCCTTCCCTCGAAGCCATTTTTAATCATTGATGTGAGAAGGCGATTATATACAACTGACAGTTTAGATATATCTGAACGAATTTAGTTGTTGCTGCTGTTGGATGTCCTCAGGTGATGTGGTTTCTGTTATTTGGTAAAGCTGTGATGCCATAGCGCCAGTCTGCAATGATCAGAAAACAATGATCTTCGTCGTGATCAGCAGGCTTCACTTGCTCAAAGCCATTTTTAACCATTGATCTTAGAAAGTCGTTGAATACAGGTGGGAGTTTCTCTGAACTTGCTTGTCGTTATGCATGCCATACATATGGACATTCTAGGGTTGCCATAAGAAAATTTCGACCTACCGCGCTGTTAACTCAAAAATAACCACTCAAATGATCACCATTAAAATATACATAAATGAAAAATTGGCATTGGACTCATTCCTTTCAACAAGAAATTATATGAATAAGATTTCCAAAATTATTCTCTTTGATTCATTCTCAGATGATTACCTATGGTCTAGACGTCCCCTCTGCAAAAATTTAAATGCAATGTCAATCGCTATCTACTAACCTCTTTGCTCTTTCTGCTCATTGTTAATGTATCTGCTCCTAATTCTTCCACACCCTGTAACTTCTTGTGTTTTAGTAGCTTTACTTGTTACTTGGGGTGATACCGATTAAATATATATATATATATATATATATATATATATATATATACTGGTCATGTCCCGTAATGAGTAAATTTGTCACCTGTCATGTACTAGCCTTTCAGGAACATCCCAAGTGTTCCGTATTTCTTTGAATTTCAAATTTCGTAATAAAAATAAATTTTACGACCTTCTTACCGTTCTTGGATGTAACTTTATAAGTAACTTTCTTTTCTCTGATTCTCTTGATGAAAATAACCCAAATGTAATGAGGAAACTTGTGTTGCTTCAAGTTTAAACAAAATCGACATGTTTATTTCTATGTTATGCGTATTAATTAAATATATTCAAATGATTTCACATTCACAAAATTTCTTTTTCTTAGCTTGTATTAAATAATTTTCAAATGATTTCAGATTTATTTTCCTTTATAACCCATTAAAATCATTGCTTTATGTTTTTAACTTATGCCTCTCCTTTTATGTAATATATTGGACTGGGTGTGTAGGCATGTTTATAAATGTTAATATATATATATATATATATATATATATATATATATGGCCGACACTTAGTGGAAAGTGCTCAATATCTGTGATAGAGCTAACATTTGTATGATGATCGCAAAAGCGTGTAACCCAGGATTACAAACTCAACTCATATCAATACAACTGAATATATATATATATATATATATATATATATATATATATATATATATATATATATATAGAGAGAGAGAGAGAGAGAGAGGGGGAGAGAGAGAGAGTGATAAATTTTTTATAGTGTCCCGTATTTCTAATTGTCTCATCTGGCAACCGTACCTCTCAACTATAAATTCGACTACTGTTTACTTATTGACTCAAGTATAAACCCGGCCAATATTTACTGATAAACCCAAGCAATGTTTACCTATCGACTCAAGTATAAATTTGACCAATGCTCAGAGATAAATACAAACTATCCAACCCAACCCAATGTTTAAAGATACACTCAAGTACAAACCTGACTAATGTTTACATATAGATTCAAGTATAAATCCGACCACTGACCCCTGCCGAAAGTCTTAAATATAAATCTGTGCAGCATTTACCTATAGAAGTAAATTTGAAACTCGACCAACGCTTATCTACCGACTTAAGTATAAACACAACCTATAGACTCAAGTAAACACCCGACCAATGTTTACCAATGGACTCAAGTAGAAACCCGACCAATGTTTAACTATAGACTCAAGTTTAAAAAACCGAATAAAATTTATTTATCGACTCAAATATAAAACCGACAATTTTTACCAATAGACTCAAGTACAAAAGGAGGGAAAAATGCCAAAACTCATTTGACAAAATTTTCTTGAACGCTTCAAAATCAAAGCTTCTCTTTCTCTCTTTGAAAATGTGGTCTATTGCTCCCTCTCTCTCTCTCTCTCTCTCACACACACACACAGACACACACACATACACACACACACACATACACACACACACACACTTTGAAACTAGATACTACATGAATTATGAATATTACTCCTTCTTTAATACTTTATAAATTATGAATATTACTATTTCAACTGATTTCTGACACTTACTTAAGTAGGACTTTACCATCAGGGGATCACCAGATGATGTTTCATTTATCCTTAGTTGGCCTAATTATAAAAACTAGAAAGGCTCGAGAAAATTTCACGGTTTTCCTATTTAAATTTTCTGATGTATATTAATTCTTAACTCTTAATGATTGATTAAGAAGCTCATGGCGAGTTCCCCGACAATAAAATATCCATAGTAGTGGGTAGAAATGAAACAGCCGTTAAACACATCTAAGTCTTTGCCCCTCTTTTCACACGATCAAAACAGAATATATTCATTATTTATGAAGTATTGGCAGGAGACGTTAAACACTTTTTTGTTTGTTTGTTTGTCTGTTTGTTTGTTTGTTTGTTTGTTTCTTTCTTTCTTTCTTTCTTTCGTTCTTTCAAATCCCTGTGTTACGAACATATCTCTTAATAATGTTAAAATAATTCAGCAATTTTATTTTATTTAATTTATGATTCGTTTTTTGGGGTTTTTTATTGGCAGTTGCCTTACTCGGTTTTCGTCATTCGATACTGTGTAGTATCTGTTCTTATCAGCTAAAATCTAATTCTTTCTCTCCCTCTCCCTTTCCTTCTTTCTTCATTTTACCACTATTATTATTATTATTAATATTATTATTATTATTATCATTATTATTATTATTATTATTATTATTATTATTATTATTATTATTATACGAACAAACCCGACTCGGAAAGAAAGAAAAATAGAAATTGAATGACGAATAACAAAACTCAAAGCTAAAATGAATCTTATCGAGAAACAATAATAAAGAAAAGGGGCCAAGTTATAAAAAAATTAAATTATTATTTTTATCCAAAAATGATTGTTTTTGATATTTTTTGTTCATTCGGGTCGGGTGGGGATGGGGACCAAGGATTTTATGAAGGAATCCAACCTCAACAAAGACTTAAAAAGGTAACAGAAAGCCCGAATAAACTTAAAGGTAAGTTTTACTTTTATTCCACTTTATCAATACATGTGGGGAAAAAAAATCAACTGCTTATATCTACATTCTACAGTCGACTGTTCCATTCCCAATATGAGTTGAAGAGAGATCTTAATTACTTCTGAATACTGCAAGTATATGTTTTTGATCCAAAGTACATCACTTTTTCGGTTCTGAAAAGAAACACTGAACTTTTCTGACCCAGAAATCTGGAGCAGAGCCTAATTCCTCACCCCACTCCACCGCCCAATCTCATGTCATTCGTATATTGATTTATTTTTAATATGTTAATTATTGTCTATGTTATTCATGAAGTTGCTTTATTATTATTATATTATTATTATTGTTGTTGCTATTGTTGCTGTTGTTATTATTATTATTGTTATTGTTGTTGTTATTATTATTATTATTATTATTATTATTATTATTATTATTATTATTCGAACAAGTACATCTCGTATAGGAAGAGAAACAGAAATTAATGAAAGACGAATAACGAAACGTAAAGCTAAAATGAATCTTATCAAAAGGCCGATAAGGGAACAAGGATTCAATGAAAAAGTCGATGGTCTAAAAAGTTTGGGCGCCTTGATTTAAATGATATATAATTTTTTAGCCTGGCCCCCGCCATAGACAGTACCTTTCCTTCGGGGTAGGAGGAGATGGGTTTATTATCCGGCGCCTGAAGCATCCCTAAAAATAGGGAGTACCGAGGAGGATTAGATAATTTTTGTACGGTATTACCGTTAAACCCACTCTAAACTTCGACCTTGTGTCACATTCGGTATCAACGTAGGCGCGTTAAGAAATACTTAAGACGTATATGACATTGTTTTACAATAGAAAAATGGTATACATTTTTTTAGGCTTCATCCCAAAACTTTTCAATTTCACTTCAGAGATTGAATATTAAAAAAAATTAAAATTTCAAACCAATATTCAATTAATCACTGTGACAAGCCAAAGATTTATTGATTTCCCTACAAGTAAACATTTGGCATTGTCTGAGAAACCATTACTGTTTTCGATTGAATTTTATAAAATCTTTCTCTTAAAAGATTTTTTGAGGAAAACAGGTTCCACGGGTCCAGTAACTGTTATTGCTCTTTCAAATTTTGATGGAATTTCCTTTCTAACCTTCTATTTGAAATGGTGTAGATCGTTAACATCATGGTTATGTCATTATTTTCTCTTCAAATTACACGTGCTATCCATTTAGGTTGTTACTGCTATTGGTAGTCCTCAAGGGATATAGTTTCTATTATTTGGTACAGATCTTTGTTCGTGATTCTGTAGCGCCAGACCACGATGTTCAAAGAAGGATGATCTTTGCCAAGATTTCATTAGTGCATTAAAATACTTAAAATATCAAAACAAAATAATTGCAATGCTTTGTTGTCAAATATCCTAAGATAGATAGATAGATAGATAGATAGATAGATAGATAGATAGATAGATAGATAGATAGATAGATAGATAGATAATTGTATGTAAGGGATATTTCGATAAATAATTTACTTTTGAAATAAGATTTATTTTTCTTTAAGTAGTGTTAAATCTCTGGGGGGGGTTTTTGTGTGCGCGCGTGTGTGTGTGTGTGTGTGTGTGCGCGCGCGCACACACGCATTGTACCGCAGACCTCTCGGTTGTAGGGCCATTATTTCTTCCATCAAGAACAACTATAAAGTCATTGTCCGCCTGTAATTGTTTCTGAAGAGTAACATTTCCAGTTAATTATCGTACACAAGAGGCTACAAGTGATTGTTTACACCTATCACAAGGAATATACAATTTCAGACAAGAACAGTAATTTTGAGGCAACTCAGTAATTTTTAAGAACGTTGACTGGTAATCATTTTACCACCAAGCATTTGCCATTTGTCTAAATAAACTATCTAGCGAATTGCCACGATAAGAACTTAATAATGATTCAATTATATTTTTAAGAGTAAATAAACTTGAAGTCGTTCAAATATTTAATGATAAACATTTTAAAGATGAGATTCAAGTTAATTTATTCGTAAATAAACCTGAGAATCTTGCCTTTTATTTTATTTGTTTAAGGCTGGAGCCTCTTGAAACACTGAATTAACTGATAAACAAATATACCAACATTTGTGTCACCCGTCTTCATACTAAGGGACTATATATAGTATATAGGTATGTGGCTCTGTGGTTAGAATGTTTGCTTTCCGACCATGAAACCCACGTTCGAATCTCACCATGGTCGGTGTATCAGAAAGGTGACTTCTTCATTTTATCGGCCTAGGAAGGCCTGAAAAACCATACCATGCGAGTGAAATTGTATAGAATTATGGAAGCTGTCGAAACTATGGAAGTCGTCGATCGTATGTGGGTGATCGCGACCGAGGGTTGGAACATACTGACCTTGTTTAGACTCTTGATCCCCCAGGTAATGAACTCTCACCCAGAAACTTCTAAGGTTCACTCAGAAGAGTTACAGTATAAACCACATGTGGGCTTTTAAATGTGCCTGAACAGGCGTTTGCAACCGAGATAGGCTAACTGTTCTATACGTACGGGCATATTCGTACACGAGAGTTCAGCCATTATGGATCCTCTCACATTCTGATTCAATAAAGAGTAAGAGCTCTCCAAACTTGATAAGGCAACCAATCTAAAAGAAAGACAATTCTGAATTCAAAAGCATGAAGAAGACAGCAGGAAAACGCATCAGGACTTTTCCAGAAAAGACGATCCAGAATTTATATCGCTATTGCTACTTGAAGACTAGTTGCCCAACCAAGGCTAGAGATCCCAGTCTACTCTGCTGTTTAATCTATTGCTTAGTTATGAGTGATATTATTTATGCATTATATCACTATTGCCACTTGAAGACTAGTTGCCCAACCAAGGCTAGATATCCTAGTCTACACAACTGTTTAATCCATTGTTTAGTTTGTGTTTTGTCGCTATTGTTAGTTGAAGTATAATGATGTGCTCTTCTCTTTATGTAAATCTATTTGCACTTCTATAAAGTATAATAATGAAAAAGCAGATTCATCTTCTGTAAGACAATTGACATTTGTTGAAAGATGTTATAAACTGGCTGCATGAGTTTAGGTAATGGCATATCGTGATGTGTGGGTGGTGCTGCAGCCAATTAGCATCGAGAATTAAATTTGGAAGACCAAGTTCAAATCCCAGGCTAAGTCTCTTGCAATCACTTTATGCTTATAATGTTGGAAATGGCATGACTCCACCTTTCTCCACTCCAGCTCTATGTAAAATAGTAGTGCAGACTGGACTCGCTAGTCTTGAGGGGGCAACCAGACAACTGAATTCAAAACCTTGAGGAAAGTAGTGGGAAACTACAGAAGGGCTTTTCCCAAGAACAGCCATCGTAATTTATATGCATAACAGAAATATTTATAAATGTAAAAGACAATAGGAAAAGTGTAAAATATTAATCTACGCCCAGGCCTTTTCCCTATTCCACCTTTCTTAACAAAGTTACTTCTCTCCCAAACAAACGTACACAACAGTATCGAGAAATCAAAAGAAAATGGTTGAATCCGTCAACACGCAATAAAAACAATATCTCCACATGTGACAGTAATAGACGTAATTTTCAGTTAACAGTATGAAAATAGCGTTCTCTAAATTCTTCTAGTTGCTAAGGACATTTTGTTTTGTTAATATTAGTTACTTTGTTTAATAAATTCATTTCGTTTTTTGTTTTTGTTTTTGTTTTGTTTTGTTTTTTTGCCTTGAAAAAGTCCACATAGGACGAAACGCGTCGGCAACTATTACAGATTTCCTATTGTCTTTTACATTTATAAATATTGTCTTTTCACAACAGAAATACTTCATAAAAATTATCAAATCACATAACTAAACAATTTAGATTTAGATTACGTCAGATAGTAACATATTTTAAGAAAGAACAACTTTAAAAGACACGAGCCCATTTCTCTCCATTCCAGCTGTATGCAAACTAGCCGTGCAGACTGGGCTATATATAGCCTTGGTAGGGCAGCCAGTCTTAGAGAGAGACAACTGAATTCAAAATCGTGAAAAGGCAACAGAAATCAACTACCTTTCCTAAGAATAGAAATGCACGAATTACAGACGTTAAAAATAAAACAAGGTGCTGTGGAGAGCCATAATTACCTGTAGTTCTAAAATTAGTATTTAATAAAGACTAAAAATGTAAACTATAAAATTATGGACATCTTATTTCCATTTTTTACACCAAGGGGCTCTGGCTTGTCAAATATGGAATATTAATGAATATAAATCACTTAGTACTTTTAGTGGACTTTTTCGCTTGTTATGAAAATCGTTTTTATAGTTAAGCTTCACTGATTAGGAAGGAAGAGACAGAAACGCGCTGGGTGGTAAAAAGGGTATCGACCTGGAAAACGGAATAATTTATTATTGTCCTCAAGGACACATGGCCCAGTGGATAAAGACATTGGTTAGATGCAATGACTAGACCCAAAGAGTTGTGAGTTCAATACCAGGCCACAGCAGTGGTGAAGAAAAACCTGGAGATTTTAGTTAAAAGGAAATAGCTGAGATATCCGGAAGAGGCGTGGCGCGTGGAACTAGAATAATCTGCCCACCTCCCCGATGGACGAAATAACGGGTTCGGTTCCAAATTCCAATTACCTGAAGAAAGTCGAGACGTACATCGGAAGTAACGTTGTGAATATGGCAATGAAGATGAGGATAACAGTCCGAATAACGTGAATAATGCAAGTAATCATAATACCTCATCTCAGAGACATAGACAGATAATTTATTTATGTTCCCTACGTACAAAGGATCTCGGTAAAGGCATGCATCCACTTCTCCCTGAATAGTGTACCGTCACCATATATTTTGAAAAAGGATTTTAAAAAATGACGCGTCACTTTGCATGCAACAAGAGTTGGCAGAGAAGAGTAATCAAATGAACAGGTGGACAAACTTTTCTTACGTGTCTTGATCGTAATTATCTCAGTGCCAACGTTGGCAGGACTCGATAATTTGTCTCTCTTCAATACCCGCAAAGTTACTGCGGTTTATACTGTAGCTATGCTGAGCGAACCATAGTTATAGATTTTGGGGGAGAACGCATCATCTCGCGAGATCAACAGTTTGAACAGGGCTAGTACACTCAAACCCTCGGTCACGATGACTTGTGAAATCGTGCTAGCACAGCCATCGACTACTTCTGAACCCTTTCGTCTACCCAATTTTACTTACATGGCTTAGGCCATCAAGAAGCCACATCCTTGACAAATCGACTAAATTCTCCAAGCCCTCTTTTCCCATTATGTCCTCTAGAAATCCTATTTATCTATTTCTAAATGTTCTTTTTGCTTCCATTTTTCTTAGAACATCCTTGCAGCACAAATGTTTAGACCGTGAGATTATCAGCATCCTTCTGTATAACCACATATCTGCTGCCTCAAGTTTCTTCTTCATCTGCGATAAGATTGTCTAGCAAATATGGGCGGACCGATATTATATAACAATTCAATACACATTTCTTTGTTTATAACGAAATATTCAGATTTCTAGTATTTTGCTTAGCTTCTGGAAGGCAACTTTCACTACGCAAATGCACCTTCGGATTTATATGTCGCATGTTCTGTGGTCTGTTAGTAATCTTCCTAGATATTTAAACTTTTGGGTTTGATTGATTCTAGTACCCTCCAATTCGTAGTTCCCTCCTTGAGCCGTTTCTTTTGCTGACAAGGATACATTTATCTTCTTACAATTGATACTCAGTCCTTTCTTCTCGCTTTCTTTTATTACCTTCTGTGGGATTTCCTGTAGTTTTCTTCCTTTGTTTGCTATCAACACTGGGTCACCTGCATATACTATGTTGTTAAGATTGTGACCGGCAATAATGAAACCTGGTAACACTTAATTCTCTGAGGATCACCTCACCTTAAAGGTTGACATTTAATGTTCTACAAAGAGCTAGAACTTTCATTTCAATCAGATACTTAAATATCGCCGTCATTTTTTAGGGCATGAGTAGACTAACAGATAAGAAAATATTGCGTTTTTTATCGCAACACAGACAAACCCCGATAAGGAAATTGATAATGCATTGCTTCTTATTTACAATATTTATATTCAAAAATTGTTCACATCTTTACTGTTGTTACAACGTTTTCAGAGCTGTGCCCCACGCCGGCGTTCATCAGGGTAACCTACCAGCAGGGAATTCTAAGCTTAACATTTCATTTAAACTACGGGGTATACTGATCATGTTCTCGTAGATTAAATAAAGGGTTAAGTTCAGAAAAGCTTGACAAACAGCAGCACGGGAAGAATTTGATACTCAAAGGACATATTGATGGCAAGAGTGACATAGGAAAGCAGCAAGTAACCTACCTAAAAAGCTTCTGCAAATTTCTAGGGGTCATAATGAAGAAAATGGGTTTGAAGAATTTGACTCTCACAGGACATACTGAATGCAAGAGGGGCAGAGGGTAACCTACCTAAAAAGCTTGTGTAAATTTCAAGGGGACATAATGAAGAAAGTGGGTTTTAAGAATTTGACACTCACAGAACATTTTGAAAGCAAGAGGGACACAGGAAAGCAGCGGGTAACCTACCTAACGAACTTGTGTAAATTTCTAGGGCACATAATGAAGAAAGTAGGCTTGGAGAATTTGATACTCACAAAACATATTAAAGACAATAAGGGCTGAGGCGAGCAGCGAGTAAACTAACTAAAGAGTTGTGTAAATTTCTATGGCACATAATGAAGAAAGTGGGCTTAAAGAATTTGACACTCACAGGACATATTGAAGGCAAGAGGGACAGAGGAAAGCAGCGAGTAACCTACCTAACAAGTTTGTGTAAATTTCAAGGGAACATAATGAAGAAAGTGGACTTGAAGAATTTGACAGTTACAGGACATATGGAAGGAAAGAGGGACATAGAAAAACACCGCATGACTCCTACCTGACAAGCTTCTGTAAATGGATAGCAGAACAGTGATTAGGAGTGGTAGTATATAGACAGAATTTACTAAGAGCTAGAACGGACAGGAAATTGTGGAGAGCCATGATTGCCTACGTCATGAAGAGACATGGCATATAGAAGAACAATACATTTACGCCTTTTTCTGTGTCAAATTTACCATCGTCTACACTTTGCGCCTTCTTGGGCTCGTGTTTTCCACTGACATAGACTGGAATAATTTCATTGAATCAATTGCTAGGTCTATTGCTAGGAAAGTTGGTTCACTGTGTCGTGCCAGACAGTTCTTCTCATCAGACTCCATCTTACACATTTATAAATCTACCTTTCTTCCGTGGATTAAATATTGCTGCCATATTTAGTCTGGTGCTCCTGCTATTTATCTCAAGATTCTTGACAAAGACTATTCTGTAATGTAATCAGTCCTTACCTGACAACTCGACTTCAGTAACTTTCTTAGCGACGTGGCATGGCTTCCCTCTATCTTTTCTACAAATATTTTCATAACAACTACTCTGATGAACTTTTCTTCTTAGTGCCCTAACTGCATAAATATAAATGTGCTACTAGATTGGCAACTAGGTCTCAATGTTTTACTGTTGAACTAGCTAGATACAACCGTATGTTCTATTCTAATAATTTATTTTCTCGTACTTCTCGCCTGTGGAACTCCTTTCAGATTTCTTGCTTCCCTGCCAAATAAAAGCTTAAGAAATTTAAATGCAGTGTCAATAGCCATCTTCTGTCTCCCTGAACCCTGTTCATTTATTGTCCTTTCTAGTCACTCCTCCTCACTAAAATCTTCTGTCACTTCCTGTAACCTCCTGCATCAGCTAGCTTGGGGTGAAATGATTTTAAAAAAGAACAATTATGCAAATAGTTAAATTTATGCCCATGCCTAATTTTAATATCTCCAATATGTTACACATACCAGGGCTTGTCCGTTTAATTCTGTGTTAAATCTTCCCTTTTCTGTCATAAAAAGAATGATAGAAGAAAGAAACAAAGAATTGTAGATATATATTTTATTTACATTCAAAGTAAAGAATGCAATGTGTTTATATACATTTAATTTTTACTTCAGTAGATCTTTGTATTATCCAGTGAATTTACAGTTCAACTTTGATCCTGAATAGAACAATAAATGAACAATGACCTACAGTAATAGCTGCTGTGTCGGTTTGATGGAATGAGATCCGGATTGGCGTAGGTAGATACGAGCAACAGCGAGAAAGTTTAATGACAACAGGCAATTAGAAACAAAATCTCATTTTAAGCCTCCAAAGCAGATACCACAGGCTGAATCTTCTAGTTTATCAAAAAGAAGTGACAAAGCCTCTGATTTGTTAAAAATTGGGGTTTTTATTTGAATGAATATTTTACCGGAAAATTCATTATGCGCAGAGACTAATTTTTATCAAATTGATTTCTGCTTTTCGGGGTTTATTTGTTTTTGTTTTTTTTGTTTTTTTAATGGCTGTTGTTTCAATCACGCCGCCCATTCGCTTATATATTGTATATACATGACAAAACAAGTGTGATATTTTTTAAATGGCTGCTGCTTCAATCACGCTGCCCATTTGATTATATATTGTATATACATGACAAAACAAGTATGATATTTTTTACGTGCAATAAACAGCATAAAAGAAATAATTCTCAAAGAAAATACAATGTTACAAAATTTGCCAAACTGTGTACACCGTTGTGCAAATTAATTGAAACAACTGCTTTAGTTTCCTTTCTTTCATCATACGGTCAATTTTAGACCGACTGGAGTGACAAGATGTAATCGATTTCTATTTTTTCTTCAGATTAGGTCATTTGCAGTGATGTGCAGTAATATGAATCTATTTTCGGGGTGCACGATGAAATTTGTTTGGCCTTGAAAAATATTGCGTTATCCATGATTGCAGCGGATTTTTATCACGCCCAAACACTATTGTCTCGACTGTCGATTAGTTTTCCTACGGTCATTGTCTGCGATGGGCGTTACTTCAATGAAGCGTACGAAAATTTGTAACGTTACACGAACACACTGGCAAGCCTTACCAGTGAGCAAATCAAAGTACTATAGACTGTCCTGGAAACTTTCCTGATTTAAATTCAATCTGTGGTCAATCTCCAAGGAACGACTTCGTGGAATCGACATACGAATTACGAACATATGCACTGGATCATATTTCAATGGAAAAATACGAAAAAACGTAAATAATGACGGAATTGCTCGTTTTGTTTCAATTAATTTGCACAAGGGTGTAGTTTCAAAACAAGTTAATCTCTATCTATAAAAGGCAGGATGTGTGTGTGTGTGTGTGTGTGTGTGTGTGTGTGTGTGTGTGTGTGTAATGAATGCAGAGCCGCAATTTTCAACGGATTTGCACCAAAATTTACATGCACATGCTCCAAGTTAGCGAGAAGACCAAGACCGACATTGCATTTCCCAACTCCCATTGATAGTGGAAATAATCGATTTTTCATGCTTCTATGGAAGTTTTCATGTAGTTTGCGGCCATTTTCTACTGGCCAGAGTGAGAGCCTATAGCTGGCTGCCACGAATAGGCACGAAGATTCTAATGGCCAGCGTGAGAGCCAACAGCTGACTGACACGAATGTTAACTAGCATGTTAGCACGCAAAAAAAAATCGATAGCTGTTTTTCGTGGGAAAAATTTAAATCTGCATGGCACTTTACTCCAATTGGCTCATTCGCTTGCTTAAACTCAACGTTGATTCTGATTCCGCAGAACTGGGTTGGGTGTGAAAAAGTATTTGTTGTTAACATTCTTTTTTCATTCGGTTTTTCCAGTTACGAGTCCTTTTTTAAAGCTGATCGTTTTGTGTTCATTTTGTTTAGTTCTTTTTTCGTAACAGATTTAATGTTTAGTATAGAGCTTAGAAAAAATTTGCAGTGTGAGATAGGCAAGAAGTAAGGTATGTAGCAACATCAGCACGGCAAAGGGCACTCCTTTAAAGGCAAAGGAGGGCAAAAATATTTTAAGTCAAGTGATAGAGATTGCTGTATGTCGTACGATTTTTGAATCAAGCACGGGCAACGCCGGGTCATGCTGCTAGTAGGAAATAAAAATAGAGACTCAACATTTCCGAACGAAAGAATTGACGAACTATCAGTAATAAGAATTTGCAGCAAAACTTGTAGAATTATTGCGATAAAAGTGGTAAAAGACCACGTTCATCAAAGCAATATGGAATAAGATTATTTAAGAAAAGATATAAAGTATTCAAACTTAATGCAATTATTCGCAAGAAAACATTTCCTAACCGGATGAAGAGCTTGCAATGTATCCAGTAAAAATGGGCAAGAAAGCATTTAAATATTGAGTGAAGGTTTTGCGATGCAGCGTCTAAAAGTATTCAAGCGGCAAAACTGCTGAATCAAGAAAAAGATGATACCCTGATCGTAGGGTGTGGCTAAGCGAAAACTGAACAAAGAAAACGCCTGTTATAAGTAACCCACGGACGTCGTCGAAAGCAACCTATTTTCTTTAAATTATTTTTTACCAACCAGTCTGAATTTATTTATTTTTCCACTACTCGTATTGACTTATTAAAGAACTTCTGTAGTTATAAACTGATGAGTAAACATTGAAGGCGACCAAAGGTTAATAATTAGATAAAGGCACTTTAACTGTGATATATATATATATACAAAATTCTAGTCTCCCGCTGTGAGTGAGAAAGTGACTGACAATATGTTTCTTTGAAAAACTTGGTATCAGATTACCAGTTTATAATGTCAGTTATCATTCTATGGTGGCATTGTCGCGTTTGTTGAACTGGGATAATTTCTTGCGCAGGAGAGAGATATATATTTATGTGATCCGTTGTAGACATTATTATGGTTGCATGAGTTTTTTTTATAGTGAGTTCCACTCTTTACAAAGCCCGAGGTCCACTCGAGGTAGAGAGTTACATTGAGGCAGTTTATACGGATAGAAGGGCAAGATAGCGGTTAACCCCAGACTTGAACAGGTTAAGATTGTAGTGATCGGGGAAATATACTCTTGGGTGTCGGGCCCACAGAGCAGTGGTTCGCGAGAAGAAGCTGTTTGAGACGAAGGTGGGTGGGTGGGTGGCTTGCTACAAGGTAAGTGGTATGGTGGGTCCTTGCCGTGAAGGTTAGAAGTGACGGAACCAAGAAATGTAGTTCGTCCGAGCACTTTCCATGGAAGTAGGAGAGGGCAGAGAGACTCACCACATCACGCCTATGAAAGAAAGTTTGGAGGGTAAAAAAATTATTTATCACCGACAAGTACCTGGAAACGCCTTTAAACTCTATCGAAACTGGAAAGTCAGTATTGGGCAGCTCCCGTCCAAATATGACAACAGTACTCCATTTTCGGCCTGATCTAGCTCTTGTACAGGTAGAGGATAGCATGAGGAGCCAGGTACTTACTGGAGCGGTATCATTTTTCTTGCATCTTTAGCGATGAATCGAGTTCTACTTGCGGTCAGGGGTGAGTTTAAGACTCAATAGTTTCTCAAGGCACGCCCCCTCTCCCGAGAGGACACTGTTCATCGTGACTGGCGGTAGTTCGGAGTCCGATCAACGATAATGGAATGTAACTAGTTTGGTTTTCGTTGCATTGAATGGAACCAGCCTGTTTCCCCCCCACTGAGCTGTTAGTGCTAGATCAGATGAGAGATCAGCTTCTAGTCTCCGACCATCAAGAGAAGTGCACCTGTTTATAGTCGTATCATCGGTATAGATGTTTACAAATGATCTGAATATATTCTCAAGCAGATCATTTATGTAAATGAAAAAAAGAATTGGCCCGAGAAATGAGCCCTGAAGAACGCCTGCGTTGACCGCCAGGGACCCAGTGGACTGGCCGTTAATAATTACCTTCAAGGACCTACCTGTTAGGAAGAACTTATAATTGAGAAGATACTTTCGGTGATTCCATAGTTGGAAAGCTTGAGTAGCAAACCTTTGTACTAAACCTTGTCAAAGGCCGAGTATTCTAGTATTTAGGACGTCAGCAGTGGATCAGCCCGATCGAAACCTGTAGTGCTCGTTGCTCAAGAGATTGTTCTTATCTAGGTTCTCGACCACTTTCTTGTTGATTATCGCCTCAAACTACTGAGTAGACCCATAGGTCTATACTGCGAAGCGGAAGATCCCTCGCCCGAGTTCTTGAAGGACAGGGTGTACGCTTGACATCTTCTACAGGCTTGGGAAGGATTTCTCCTTCAAGCAGCGATTGAATAACTTTGCTAGGATCGGGGAAAATTTTGGGTTGATATTCTTAAGAACAATCACGGGAATTTTATCTGGGCCAGTGGCTTTCTTAAGTCAAGACTTTTTATAAGTCTTCAGACTTCTCGTACTGTAATGAAAATATTACTGAGATTGTGCTCAGTGAGACGTTGCATAGGGGATGACCTTTGCCATCTTACGTTGGGTATGAGTTAAAAATCGAGGTGAAAAGCTTCGCCTTGTTTGTCAAGGTAGATATGACCACGGGGTTATTTTTAATAATGGGCACAGCCGATTTTCCTTTGTCCATAATTTGGTTGGCGGTCTTCCAGAATTCATGGGATCCAATTTTTTTTTCAAACTTAGCCTGGACTTTGCGTTTTCCAGAACTTTTTTGCAACAATTGCGGGCGCTTTTAAATACAGTGTCAAACTACATCGCTCCTTGCGATAGATAATGAAGTAGTAATTCCAGTGAGCTATGGTTGCAGCGCATTCAAGGGTGAACCAGTATGGTTTTGCTGGAAATTGGGGGTAGGTATAAAACTTTCTATCACAGAAAGGATCCATTCCGAGACTAGGGAAGTAGTTTCGGAGGCAGCGTGCTTGAAGAAGGTTGAGAGAGGAGCTTCCGTCATATAGTATGGAAAGTTGTCCCATTCTGCCTTCGCGTAGTGATAAATCGTTAGATGGAACGGTATATCAAGGGGTACCTTTGGTTTAGCATCAATCTAGGTATTGGCTAGGGAATGGTCTGATGTACCTAAGGAGTGGGGAGCAACATTTGCTAAGCAGTTATCAGGGCAGGATGTTAGAAAGAGATCGAGAAGTTTCGCCTGATGTCCCGTCGCGTCAGGAATGCAGATGTCTTCTTCGATATACTTAGTTCGTAGGTGATGGAGAAGTTTGCGCAATGTCTACCTTCTTCATCAGTTTCATTCAAGTGGTTTGTTTTGGTTTGTTTTGTTTTACGGCATATCAACCTCAATGGGTCATTTAATGCCGACAACTTTTTTTTTCTTGGAAATATATTTGTTTTGTCAAAACTCCATTTCTGTTAATATTTTTTTGTCAAAAACGTATAGGTGGTATTATTTTTTCAAAAACGTATAGATGGAAATATTTTTTTTTTTTCAAAAACGTACAGCTGGCAACATTATTTTTTCAAAAACGTATTATCAGAGGCCTTGCTGTTGGACGTAGTTTATCGTCTTACCCAGGACGCGGATGTAGTTTATCGTCATACCCAGGATGCGGATGTAGTTTATCATCATACACAGGACGTGGATGTAGTTTATCGTCATTCCCAGGACGTGGATGTAATTTATCGTCATACCCAGGACGCGGATGTAGTTTATCATCATACCCAAGACGCTGGTGTAGTTTATCGTCATACCCAGGACGCGGATGTAGTTTATCGTCATGCCCAGGACGCGGATGTAGTTTATCGTCATGCACAGGACGCTTCGTTCAAGTGGACTAACCACTCTTTGTAGTGGATATCAAAGTCACTGAATACGAATGCCAGCCGAGGGGAATTCAGCAAGGATATTATAAATTCCCTGAGATCTTCAATCGAAAATGACTGCCCTATCGCCCTCATGGCGATAGAGAGCGAAGTCGAATGGGTTACTATGAATAAGTGTCACGTGGAAGCCCATATACGGGAGCTCAGGGTCCTAGTTTTTGGCACCCCTGCCACAGAGAAATCCGTCCTTGATGTAGGCTCCGACTTCATGGACGTGGCGATTTAGGCAATTGTGTTTGGCTATAAGGGGGGGTGAGTAGACTGATTGTTGTTTTTTTCATTCCTGAATAGGAGAGTATTATATGCGACAAATGGTTCACCTACGAACTCAGTCTCCAAGAAGGGAAAAAGGGATTTCTTCTCACTACGGCATCATGTGGTTGAGTGTAGGCACTTCTTTTAATACAACACCAGCTAGCGGGCGTTAGATGTTCTCCAGTGAGGGGGTAATACCACAGCATTATCATGTTTGATGTAAAAACTGTTTAAGTCTCAACAGTCAACACGCGGAAAATGTATAAAATATTAAGTAATAACAAAAGTGAAATTATACGGAAGTTTGAGTAGTTTAAAGCAGTGGTAGGCAACCCACGTCACGCGTGCCACACGTGGCACGCCAAGCAATTTCTGACGCGCAAACTCAAATGACATCATAAAGTCCGAACCAATAACTACTACAACACAAAAATAATTAGCTCTTTCAAAGCTGCTCATTCGTTGGACTCCCATCAATAATAAAAACTTTAAAAAAACTTTTAGAAACAGTTTATTTTTATTAATATGGTTTACATCTTGTATATATTACTATATAAAATATATTGTAGAACAGGTATATTGACCTTGACTTGTATAAAAATACGTATGCTGTTGGCACACTGAATGATTTTAAAACCTTAAGTCGGCACATAGTTAGCAAAAGTTTACCGACCCCTGGTTTAAAGCAGTGGACTGCGAGGACTCTGGTCAAAATCCGAATGAATTGATGAGTCTCAATACCATTTATCTTTGGGACTTAAAGCACCCTGAACCCTAAAACTCGCTACACTTAAAAGAATAGTAACCTACATTAGTCCGCCAATTTTAGGTGTTCACGGGCGCGATTCAGGTTCCAAATGGCCCCTGGCTACAAAGGCTACATGTTAGGTTTCATTGAGACAAAGAAATACGAGGAATAATCGAAAATATATTTGGAAATATATTCTTTGAAATTGCTTTTTCAAAGAATACAAATATATTTCTCATTTGGACATTAATAATAAAAGAAAAATTACAAGAGGAGGCTAAAAAGTTCTCCCCAAATTCTAAGCAAATGACCAGAGAGCTTTAATCTTGCACTTTGATTCTGATAGGAGTTATGCATCTGTTAATATGGGACACGTTTTTATCCCACATTTTGAAAAGCAATTTTTTTATATTTTACGCGTAAATTTTGCTTCTTTTTTTTTTTAACTGTGCTTAATAAACCATATAATGAGGAAAGAGGGCTTCAAAAATTTAACACTCACAGGGCATGTTGAAGGCAAGCGGGAGAGAGGAAAGCAAGGAAAAGCTTACCTAACAAGCTTTTACAAATGGTTAGCAGAACAGGGATTAGGAGAGTTAACAAAAAGACAAACCTTGCTAAGAGCTACAAAGTTGCGGAGAGCCATGATCGTCCACGTCTTAAAGGAGTACGTCGCATAGAAGAAGAAGGCTTAATATGTATGAACACACTTCTGTTTCACTCTGAAATTCTATTTACATTATCACAATGTTTCAGCCGTTGTGTCCTCTGTGCTTCATCAGATGTATATTGATCCCGGTAACCTACACGGCATTCCGAACAGAACTTTTTATTTGATCTATGGGGATAGACTGTTCTCATACCACTAACCACATCCAGGGATATTTCGTCTAGTTCTTATTTTTTAGTACTGCTCATTTATTGCTCACCCTTTTCCCACAGTCCGGCCCATGAATTGAACTCACAATTACTGTCACCAAATTCATGAACCAACGTTTTAATCCGCAGGACAATTCTCTGTGGAGAACTTGGAGCCATAAACCTAACATGAATGTTGATGAGTGTTACTGCTGTTTGTCATGCTTGACTGCACCCAACTGAAGCTGTTCTCATTTGTCGCAGCTGCTGCTGCTGGTGCTGTGAAGATGTGAAGTCATTTGTCTTTCTTTCTTTATTAGCGGCTCCCATATCGTATTTATTTCTATGCTATGCCTACTAAGGAGCTCCTCATAGTTTAGCATATGCGCTAATTATTTCAGACGTTTAATTCTCCCTGTCTGGTATTTACACGTCATTCCACTGGGTCTGATGAGCACCCGTTTCCTTCCATACATGGTCAGTCATGTCCAATTTCGTTGTCTCACTTCTTACTACGACTTTTCCCGTATCGTATTTATTTCTATTCTTATCTAAGCCTACTAAAGAGGTCATCATTGCTTAGCATATGCGTTAATTCTTTCAGATATCTAATCTCCAGTGTTTTTCTCCGTCCGGTATTTTTACCTTATTCCGCAGGAGCTGATGATTACCCTTTTCCCTCCATAGCTCCTTAGTAGACTTAGCATAGAAATTAATACTATATAAAGAAAGAGAGATAAATGACAGAAAATTTTCAACAGCAGTTGTAACAAAAGAAAAAGGCCTCAGTTGAGTGCAGTTAAGCATGACAAACAGCAGTAGCACACGACAGCAGGCAAGCAGGTTAGGTTTGAACCCCTAATTCTCAACAGAGAATCGTCCTACGGGACAACGACCTCAGGGACATCCATCCCGCGGTCCGCACTTCGACACACTTAATATTTTCATGCGTCTCACTGTATCCTAAAATCTTTAGGTATATTTTCATTTTACTTATTCCATGTGTATGTCGAGAAAATTGTTCTCAGATTGTGCTGCTAGGCTCACTTCTTCATTGCACTAAAAGGGAAAAAGAGGAACAAAGGCCTTTACCGAGACAAACCGCTTGGTGCAGGGAACAAGAGCCAGAGCGAAATAAAAAAATTATCTAGCTTATCTAGAATACTTTTATGTATGTGGGGTAGTAGATACTGTTGTGAAGAATTCTTTTCGTGCTTGAAAATCAAAACTGCTGAAAGAAATAATTTGAGCGATTACTATTCAACTAAAATTCTTAGAATAAAACTAGAATAAAAGCAGATATCAACAATATTATAAAAGGAAAGCATTATAAAAAATCACATTGATTTTATTTTATGTATGCATAATTTATTTTTTTTACATTATTTACATTATTCGGACTATTGTCCTCATCTTTGTCGCCATATTTATTACAACGTTTCGGCCTTTCAGTATCTGTCTATATTTCTGAGATGAGGTATTATGTACACTATTTACATTATTCGGACTATTGTCCTCATCTTTGTCGCCATATTTATTACAACGTTTCGGCTGTTGTACGCTCCGGCCTTCTTCAGGTGGTTGAAATGTCGAAATGAACCCTTTATTTCACTCACTTGGGTAGACTGTTTTAGTTCCACGTGCCATGTTATCTCCTGTTAATTCCCCTCTGCAAGTTCTCCACTGCCTTAACCAGGTATTGAACTCACACACTTTGGGTCCTGTCACTGGATCTAACAAACGCCTTTATCCACTGTGTCATGTGTCTTCTTTTTTTTTTATTGTCAATAATACAGTATTTTTGTAACTATATATATATTTGTTATTAAAATTTTATATTCACAACGTTTTCAACTTTTTAAATAAAGTACTTTTGTGGCCCGGTGTATGTACCTAAATTTCTAATTTGGCCCATTAGGAAAAAAGTTTGGAGAACCGTAGCCTAGTGGGTTAAAGCAGTGGTTTGTGATTTTGGTGACAGTAATTGCGAATTCAATCCCTGGGCCGGGTAGTGTGAATTTGAACCCAGTGAAAACAGGTCAAGCAATAACTGATCAGTACCAAAAATAAGAACTACATGATATATCCCTAGACATGGGCAGTGAAACATGAACAATCTACCCCGTAGATTAAATAAAGAGATCGAAATTCCTTGTAGGTTACCCAGATCGATATACACCTGACGAAGGCTGGATAGCAACAGCAAAGATGAAAATCATAGTCCGAATGTAAATAGTGTAATAATGGTAACTCCTCATTCGAGAAATTCAGACAGGAATTATCTGATATTCTAAATGAACTAATTTTGCACTGATCGTATAACATTTTGAATGGTCACCTGAATTCCTATCACTAAATGTTGGGAATCAGTCCCTAAAGAGGTCTACCGACCCATGGTTGGGAACCTGCTCAAAGTCGGCCACCTCTGATTGAAAATCCCTTCTCCCCGTCTCGCATTTTCATTTTAGGGAGTTAGCAACGCTACAAACTTCAGAACTTTTTAAAGGGTTTCTCAGCTGACTGAGAAATGTTCAGCACCCCACCGATAGTCTTACTTACACCGGACGTTTACAAACGGTAATAACTTAAAAAATAAATCTATAAATAAAAAGATACAGGCCTCCAGATATGCTAGCTTTCCCTGGGTCCAACAAACTATTCCCAAATAGATTTGAGTAGATGAGATTTAAAAAAAAAACATTTTCCAATTTTTAGATAGACCTCAAAATATCAGGAAAACTTAAAATTAAAACGAAAAAAATGTCATCTAAAAATGTATGCAGTATTGTCCCACTGATTAAAATCAACTGTTCCCTATATTATCTGACAATAATGTTGCTTCTTTAATTAGCCGTGTTGTAAAAATAGGATTAAATTTAAGTTCTGCGACTCTCCAACATCAATAGCTAAAAATTTATTCGTGTACTTGTAAATGATAAGCAAAGCAGTTCTCGGACGGAGTTATTTGGCTAAGCTGAGTGACGCATGCGCAGTGTACGCTAACCAGTCATTGCAGTGGGACGGACCGATTGGCGTAGGCACGCACACACGCTTTTAAGCAGACAGGCGGACTACCACAGTTGCTTCGTTACTTTCTCTTCTCATATCAATAATATTGCCACACTAGATACTTCCGACGCAAAGAAACAACGTCAATTTCTCACATCTGGCTGGCGTATTTTTTTTGTCTTGGATACATCAATTTACCAACTGTACTCCGTAACAAAAAGAAACCCTGATCGAGAATGATTCCTGAATTTGAACTATGGGTCAAGGTAGGTTCATGCTCCAAAACTTTAAACTTAAAAATAAAAGGGAGTTACCTGCACAATATGTTGTTTTTTTTTTTTCTTTTCGATCTGTCACGTCGCCTTTTTTTCTTCTCAAAACAATTTATAGTAAAAACATTGTAGTTTATTTACCTTTTGAAACTGTAAATATTTGCACATCCTTGGATTTAGAAAAAAGATTTATTTTCACTGCTGTAGGTAAGGTCAGTTTCTGTCCGATAAATTAAATTCAATTGACGCCAGTCGCATTATCCAAAATTACAAATATTTTTTCTACTTTGTTGACAATGTTTTTAAAAGTTAAACACTAATCTTTTTTTCCTTTTTAACTGGAAATGTTAGGACACTAAGTGTTTTTAAAACTAATTTCTCACGTTGTCTCTAACTCCTTGATACTTCCTAATTTCTAACTTTTTAAATTTTTTTTTTTTTTTTTTAACTAAATCTGTCTTTTTTACAAGTACATTTTTTTTTTTTTTTTTTTTTTTTTACTTCTAAAACTTTTCGAGTAGCTTTAAAAAAAATAAAACACAATCTAGTCCTGTAATTCACAACTACTTTAAGTGACTTACAAGAAATATTCATAGTGTACTGTAGACCTGAATAAAATTGTCTTTAGTTCCTTTTCACAGTGAAACAAAAACAGCCTTATTTTTAATTTTTTTTTTGTGGGGGGGGCTTAACGTTTCAATCGACTTATAATAAAGTTTCAATCTATAAATGAAAAACTTCTTGCTGTTCATTAAATGTCTGTTAGTGTTACTTGACATTGTCTTTTTGTCGCTTATCCCCGTAAACAGTAAACGTTATTAAAGTTTTTTTGTTTTAAAAGCATAGGCTTCTTTAATTGTAGCAGCCATTTTTTTCTGGGTGGGGGGGTAATTTTTTAATTCAAAATTAAAATCTGACTAAAAAAACTAATCTGATGCCATGAAATCTAATGCTATATATTCACTGGTCGCCTCCTGTCTTTTTTTTTTTTTTTTCCCTCACCCCCCCCCCCCCGTTAGAGACTTGTAACATAGAACGTGATAGGAATTTTCAAGTGATAACTTTTTCAAGAAAGAGAAAAAAAAAACTTTTTTTTCTTTTTTTTTTTTATCTACTAAAAAAAAACAAAACAATCGTTAGCAATAAACTATACAAGTAAAATTATAAGCCCTCGTCTTACGTTCCCTCAGCTAGACTTCGCACATAAACCTTATTATTTCATTTAAGTGACATTGACAGACAGCAAGATTTTTTTTTAATTGCCCCCGCCCAACCCAACATTATACACACACACTAGGAGGATATGATGACTTGGTGAAATAGATTACCTGCCGTTCCTTCCAGCAGAAATGCCCACGGTCCCCACCTTGCTTACTTACCGACCTCTCATGCCAGTTAGACAACTTTACAACACCTTCTCCTCTCCTGCTGTTTGTCTTTTTTAGTGCTTACTTACCTGTCTACTTTGCCTGAATAGTGTTAGAGAAAGAAGTGTATAGTTTTTTTAATTTACCTAACGTAGCAATTAAGAATGGTGATTTTTTTTTTTTTTTTTTTTTTTTTTTTTTTTTACTAAATAGATTAATAAATTCAGCCTTATTTTGTAAAACTCTTGAGTCTAAGTGAAGTTATAAGTTGTTTTTAGATTTGTAATTTTTGTAATACTTGCATTTTTCGCGCGCGCTAAAACGTAGATAAAAAATCTAGTTGTATAATTTAGATTTTAGAATAAAGTTCACTACATGTTTTTTCTTTTTTCACATGTTTTGTAAAATCACTTCAAGAAAAAAGCCCCCCCCCCCAGTTCTTTTGTGGCTTGATCTTTTTTTAACTGAAGGTTTTAAAATTCGTTTAGTTAGAAATTTAATCTACGAAACTTAAGTTAATTATTTTAATATTAATACAAATAAAATGCTCTTTTTATAAAATGAAAAATGATTTTTTTTTTTTTTTTTTTTTTTTTAGTTTCTAAGTAACTTTTGCTTGATTTTATTACCAAATTAAAATATCATTTATCTTAATTCCAAGCTGCAGCATACCGCATATGGTTCTCAAAACAATACAATTCCAGCCTTTTATTTAAAACATCTGGGTAACTTAAAAATAAAATGAATCAGAACTTTGAGAGGATAGGCGTTTTTTTGTTTTTGTTTTTTTTTTTTTTTTTTTTATTTCCCCTTTCTTTCCAAACCAAAAATGGAATCCTTTATAATTGCTGGTGGGAAACCTCAACCGCTCCCTTTTTGTCTTTTCTAATCGTTTGTGTCCGGATTTAATTTTTCTCCATATTCATTCCTTTAAGCAAGTTACTCACTTATTGTAAAACAAAATCAATTCCTGGCTGATTATTTTTCTTCTACACATGCTGAAAAGTGGGAATATTTAAATTTTTAAACTTTTTTTTTTTTTTTTTTTTTTTTTCCTTAAATTAAATTTCCGTTATGTTATCTTACACATTGATAATAAATATCAGCTCGTCTTTTTAAACTTTTTGTCAATCCTTGTGAATTGAGGCTAACATAGAAATTAAATTATTTTAAAAATTTTTTAAATTAATCAGTTTTTTTTCTAACATTATTGACTTGCTCATTTTTGTCATTTATCTCAATGTTCTTTTTGTAAAGTACGAAGTTCTCTTATTGTCAACAAAAAAAGAAGTACATGACCGTATCTAATTTCAAAAACTCTAAATACAAAAAAGTCAAATACAACAAACGTCTGCATGTTTCTTTTTAACGAAAAAAGCCTTAATTTCCATTGTTCAAACTTTTCAGTTTTTTTTCTCTTTACGACGTGAATTTTACTCATGAATTATTTTTTTTACATTTATTAAATTATTTAATAAAGATATTTAAATATCTCTTCAAAGAGACTTACTTTTATTCATAACTAACAATATTCAATAACAATAACATCTTTCTTTTGACTTCCAGACCTTCCCCCCCACACGTACAAAGTCACTCCTTATTTTTATTTTTTCCTTGCGCAATTATGTTCCTAACTAAAACAATATACCTGAAATTTTATGCACTAAAAAGATTAATAAAGGTTTTTTTTTCTTCTAGTTAAGTAGCTTAAACAAAAATTAGTGTTTGTAGTTACATTCCGATCACTGTCATATTTTTAGGGGTTCCGTTTTTACTTCCAAGATGTCTTGTACTTGGATGATTTGTTATAAAAATCTCTTTTCAATGTGGACTCTATCACGGAAAATAAAATTATCGAGGTTTCAACAAGACTTCATAACATCTTTTGAAGTTTATTTAACGATGTCTATTTTCAAAATAAAAGTTTCTACTAATTTTTCCACATTCACTTTCTATAATTATTATTTAGCGACAAGTAAAACAATTAAAAATATCTACTTGTGATTCGGCCTTATTGCACAATTGAAAATATGCCCCAATTTTTAAATTCTGGGGGAAAAAGCGCGAATCTGACCTTTGTTTCCATGGTAACTCTGCGTGTATGGCATTATGCTTGCTTATTCGATTTTTAACTTCTGTCTTGTAATTTCTTTTTTGTAGTGGGAAGTAGTAGCATGTGTATTGTTTAAGCACAGTAAACACGTGTTTAAAAACCTAGCTATTACTTAAAGTATCTCATTACCAAAAAATACCACGTACCCTCTTTTCGCTTACGATTATTACTAACTAAATACCGCTTTTATTGTCACTTAGAAAATTGGAGGGAAATATTAAGTAGGTGCTCGACTCGCTCCCATTTTCCGTTCCAGACGAAAGGAGGGAAGAGATTGGCTTACATCATTTGTGCCTTATAAGCCCCCTTCACCCTTTCTTTTTTTTATTTGTCTGCTTTCTGTCGTTGGGTCTTAAAAGAATACCCTACTGTCGGGAGACGTGTGAATAACTTTCGTATATGGACAGCCATGTCTATCTTGTTTCCGACATCTTGTTTAGTTTAAGGTTTCAGTTTTAAAAGCTCCAATCCTGGCACTCGGTGAGAACTAGACTCAAAAACTATCTGCAAAGCAATTATCTATGACCACAACGTGGCGCCTCTCTTAGTCTTCTGTCTGACATGTTATCTTCTATATTTATTGAAATAAGTATGCCCAGATATAACTAAAAGGAAAAACATTTAAACTCATGTTCGGTACTAAGAAAATTCTTAGTCTTGGTGAAAGGGATAGATAAGTAAAAATATCGCTTCCTTACCTCTTTGATTTCGCACCAAAAAGTTATTTCAACCCAACCATTTAAAAATGCTAAAAATAAAACTTATGAAGCATTGTTGCTTTCTTTCATCTCTGTTCATAGATTTATTTACTTGGATGAAGTTAGTAATAGCTGTGGTCACCATTTTAAGTTTGAATGATTTGCAGTGTATATATATATATATATATATATATATATATATATCTGGTAGTGTTACTGAACATAAACACTGCATAGTAACCGTCAGTTTGACGCTTCGATATATTTAGACAATCTGTTGACAAAACTGCTCTGTGGCCAGAGGTATGACCCTAAAGTCAACAACTATATTGAATCCATGTAGTTTTGCAACTGAACGTTTTCCACTTTGTGCTTGTGCTCAACTCTTTCAAGGGAGGTAACTTATCCTGTGAGGGATTGAATTCAATGTAAATCTTCAGCTAGAACTTTCTCATGTAATTTAAGTTCCTTAAACTTTAAAAATGGGCTATAAGGCTGGTACAACTAGTGTTTAGTGCATCTTTGTCAGCCCTAGTAATCTAGATTGATCGGAATCAATTTATTAAATGTCACAAGACAAGGTTTGACTTACCATAATTTTTTTGTTAATTAGAACATGATTAATTTAGTATATTTAGAGAAAATTGTGCTTAACTATGTATTTGACTGAAACTGAAATTCCAAGAAATTCTGGAAATTTCCAAAAAGCTTATGAAACTCCAGTCTTTTTTCTATTTTCAAAAGACTCTCTCAGCAGTTATTTTTAAATCCACTATTCGTTAAATTTGGGTGATAGCATTTTGGCTTCATGCCGATCTTGCTTCCTCCAGACAGCATGAAGGATAAAAATGTTTTTTCTATTTTAAAAAGAAAAAATCTGCAGTGTGATAAAATGTTTTAAGTTATGCTATCTTTATGGGTTAAAGTGCTCAATATCAGCAATTATGCATATGTAAATATAGAAGTGAATATTGATGTCAACACCCAGTGGCAACAGTGTTTCAAAGTTTAAATACAATTGTCAGGTCAATGATTGCATTCAAGCATGGAACACTGTTGCTGCTGGGTGTTGACCTCAAATGTCCATTCCTATATTTACATACATACAATACCTGATATTGACAACTTTAACCTATAAATATAGTCTACCTAAAAGCTATTTTTATCAAGATCCTTGTCTGTTTCTAATAGCTATCTCTTCTCATCCAACTTGTGATAAAGGTGCTGAAAAATTCTGCTTGGCCAGATTTTAAGGAATGGATTAGCACAAAAACACATCAGCACTCATTTGCATAAGGTTTATTCCACCCAGGCTCACAGCAGTTTTTATATATTTTGCCTATTAACATTTCTTTATGCAATTAATGGGATTTTATTCAATATTTAAAAAACAAAAAACAAAACATTTAGCCAGTATATTTAAGTAGATTGGAAAAAATATATAGATTTGGTTCCTGCCAGGAAGCTTTTCTTCAATAGGACTTCCTGATCTCTAAGCCAGGCAGGAGACTTTAAATTTAGAACATATTCCTCACTGTTTCTTACTAATCTATTCAAACACTAGTATCCACTGTTTCATAGTAATGACATGCACATTTCAGTTCATGTAGTCATCCTTGTTTTACCCTAATACAAGGGCTGTTTTCCCTCTCGGCTTTTTCAGACTTCAGTTTATTTTTAGAATATTTCAATAGTCTGAAAGAAAAGTAGACAATGTTATCATTCTTGGAGTGCCTGTCCACTTCCTCTTGAAAAATAAGTAATCATCAATTGGTCATATTAGAGCAGCTGCCCAATAACTAGTTTACAACCTTTTACAATTCTCTATAGCCTATGACCTCAAATACACAGTGACTTTTGTATAAGGATATAAAATAATCAGGCCATGTAGGTTTAACTTAGTCATTTTCTTTATTAAATAAACTCACAGTGTGAGATAAAATATATTTGCTTGAACCCCCAGAACTGTGACCATAAGTGGTTTTATGTCCAGGATATCTCTTTACCTTGTCCATCTTTTCAGTTAAGATTTTAATTTGCATTAAGTTTATAAAAATCAGATATTAAATTCATTTCCAATCTGGTTTTTTTTTTTTTTTTTTTTTTTTTTTTTTTTTTTTAGTAATTTTGTTTATGGTTTTAGTTATACAAATAAAACTTGTTCTCTTTTCTTTTTTTTTTTTCTCATGAAATGGCAACCAGCTTAGCATTTTGATCACAGCTTAAACTATTCTCTGAAAGTAATAGCATTTCTTTTGCGGTACCTCTTAAAGAAACTGGAGCAAAGGAAACTTCACTTGTGCATTTCAAGTTGGAATAAGAAAGCAACTGTTGCCAAAGAAATCTTGTCTTGCTATTAAAATCTTATCTATTCTTTATGATGAGATACAGATCTTCCTTCAGTCTGTTACCCGAGCTAAAGTTGATTCTAAACTCTTAGTCAAATCTGCTCCGAAAAGAATTATTTTAATTTGTTCAAATTATTCCATACTGCTGTTTTTATTACCAAGTTTCAAATGTAAATCCTTTTGTATTAATGTGGGTATCCTCCATGGCTCAATCCTTGGTCCTACATTGGTTTTGATTTTCATTAAAGACCTTGTCAATGACATCAGCTTGGCATCTATGCTGATAACACAACCATTTGCTCCTGCTTCAATACTAAGATTATTCAGTGTGACAAGATCAAAATGGCAGCTGATGTCCAAAATTAACAAGACCATCATTAACTGGGGCAAAAGATGGTTTATCAATTTTAATGTCTCCAAAAATAAACTGCTCTTCATTAATCATCTGAGGTGCCTCTGCACTTTCTCTGGCTAATGTTCTCAACTGACGTGAAGTGGAAAAACTTGTATTAAATCCATTGCTACGTCAACTGCTAAGAAAGTTGGTTCACTGTATTGTTCAAGATAATTATTTTTCTCTGGAATATTATATATATATATATATATATATATATACACACACCTCCACAAAAATGTAAACAAAAGAGCATAGCATGATGAAAAAAACGCCGAATTTGATGAACAAAATTTTATCATCTAATGTTCATATTATTATTATTATTAAAAAGGAAAGATCAAAGTATTTTTGGGGTATTTTTTTTTTTTTTTTTTTTTTTTTTTACATTTTTTAATCGTTCCTAGCACGTCTGAAATTTTCGTTAATTTTTTTTTTTTTTTTTTTTTTTTTTTTTTGTCGAAAAAAAGGACAGATAATCATTTTCAATTTTTTTTCGATTTGATAAAAAAGATGAAAATCTGACTTTGATATTCTTTTAAAAATCAATTATCATTTTTTCAAAACTGATTTTAATAAAATCAGAAATTGTTTATTTAAAATATCTTTAACCAAGCTTAACTTAGCTTCTGTACCGAAAAAATGTAATTTGAAAAAACAAACCAGGTCATAACCTTTCACGATGCTTGACAGGTGACGAAAGGCACATTCATGACGTTTAGATAACTTACTGGAGGATAATTCTTTCTACTACGGATGGAAGGAAGTGAAATTATTTAGATTTAAGTGAACAAATTATTTACCTCGTTACTTTTAGATACCTTTATGAAATTTTATCAGAAGTGTACATGAAATACATATTTTATATTGTCACTGACAATATTTTATGTACATTTATTACATTTTATTGTGTTATTTGTATTTCCATTCATTTTATTAATTTTGATATTTCATTTATGGAAAAATGTCATAACTGAGATTCTTATAAAAATAAGATCATTTAAATTAAAGTTTAGCAGTAGTTAAATTTCATATGATACTGATACTTATAGGTACCCTTCTCAGTTGAAATTGAAAAATCAAATTAACTTCTCCATATGTGTTTCGCAAAAGTAAAGGCCTTAACAGCGGAGAACAATGCTGAACTCAAATAATGCAATAAACTGTATTCTGGTTGGTCTTCCATACTTTATAATTACTGCCCGATTATAAGCACAAAAATTACATTTTTTTAATTACTGTGGATCTTCTGATTGGTCCAAACGATACAATTTTCAAAGCGCTAGACCATCTCATATGGACACTTTGAAAGGTTGATGGTGCTTTTAACTAATGTTATATTTTTAAAAACTTAATGTAAAAATCTATTATAATTAAAGAAATAACAAATAATTGTATTAAAAATTCAATTTTCATTGAAAAAATTTTTTGCTTTCAGAAAATATTGTCCATATTCATAAAAACAACTAAAGACAAATAAAAGCATTTGAAATTAAATAATATATTTGTTTTATTGAGTTTCAGAGCTGATTTTCAGGTATGTTGGCTCCAATTAAAAAAAAAAAAACATGATTTGCATTCTTCAAAGCCTTGTGCTTTTAACTATTGTAATCACTAAACCGATGCGCTAGAATTTCTAGAGTTTTTCGTAAAATTAGTTATGGGGGTGTTAATAAATATAAAAAAAAATATTTCTGCCATGACTTTGATAAAAAAAAAAATCATTTCGATATTCTGTGAATAGTTTCTGAATGTTTCATTAACATCTGACAATTATTTTTATTTTTGCAAGATTTTCCAAATTAATGTGTGTAATACCAAAACGTGCTAAAAATTATTTACTAGCCCTTGTTGCAACAAAGAGAAACAAGGTTTTTAAATCAATTTAGAATATTCTAAAAAGATGGAAGAATTTTCTTAAAATAATTAAAAAAAAATTTGGTCTATCCTCTTCATAAAAACATAAGCATTTAGACGATAAAATTTTGTTTTCATAAAGTTTGGCGTCTTTTTCATCAGACTATGCTCTATTTTTTAACGATTTCGTGGAGGTACCTTATATATATATATATATATATATATATATATATATATATATATATTATTATTATTATTATTATGGATTTTATTATTATATCCATGTTTAGAATATTGCCGAGTCACTAGATGAGGATCAATAATATTGTCAATTCTTTGGGTCTTTAAGACAGAATGAGTCAGCCAAATCTAGTGTATTGTTTTTTACAAATACTTTCACAGCAATTGTTTGAATGAGTTCTTTGCTATGGTACCCAGACTTAATGAATTTAAGCACAGTACTAGACAGGTGTTAAAATCTCTATTTAAAATTGAGCTGGCTATATGTAGCTGTAAGTTCTATGCAAACTGTTTTTCTTGTACTTCTCACTAGTGGAACTCCTTGCTTTACAGCCAACTTCAATCTGCAAAAATTTAAATGCAGTGTCAATTGTTATCTACTGTCCTCCTGATTACTCTTTTTCTGTTCCTAATACCTCCACGCCATGTAATCCCTTGTGTTTTTAATGGCCTTGCTTGGGGTGATACAAGTTTGTGTATGTTTGTTTTTTGTTTTTGTTTTTTTGTGTGTCTGTCCCCATTTCATCCCATGCAAGGATTACTGAGTGTAAAAGAATGAGAAAAATTGGAACCCATTTAAATTTTGAAAAGCAAGAAACTGGGAGACTTTCACAAGCAAGAAGGGATTACTTAGCATACAATTTACGGTTACATCTTCCAATTTCAAATGTAAAATGGTACCTATCTAGTACCATACTTAATCCAGGTACCAAAGAGGAAGCTCATCTAAACTCTTATGAAAATCTGATACTATCAATATTTAAGAAAGCTTTGTCTTGATTTTGGTAATTTAATTTGCAGGTGAAATTGCCAAAGTCCTATTATTCAATATCTCAGAACTGATGATTCTTAAGTCGGAATGAAATTTATGTAATACACCATTTAATACTTTATGTAGTAATTACATAATCACCAAATATATAAAAACTAATGCATAATCAACAAATGCTGATATGAGCAATTTACAGATTATCAACTAATCGATTGGTATAACCTGAATTGTTAGTCAGTTTTGATAGTAAACCGCATAGTACCACGTGACTCGCAACTTGTCAACTTTCCACAAAGTTTCTTGGCAAAATCTAAAAACGTCAGCTTATCAAAAAAAATTTTTTTTTTCCATGGTCATGGAAAATTTCAATATCTAGAAGGCTCTTATGAAACGGCCAATACTTATAAAATTCATGTACAGAAACTTACTGAACTTGATATTTTTTCTATTCTTATACAATCCTCACTCCAAAATACTTTTTGTTTACTAATTGAACATTGAACTATCCTCTTTGTATTTCTAATCTCTTCAGGGTAATTGGCAGTTTCTATAAAAAGCACTGTAAGTCGCTTTCTACCTTAACCAAGGACTGTAGAATATTAAGTTTATGATGACTTTCATCTCTGTAGGCTTAAAATAGTTGCAATATTTTATCAATGATACAAATACTGAGTTAGAATTAAAGAAAATTGTTGCTGTTTTTGGTATACATTGCAATGTCTAGTATTTGACAAAACTAGAGTAACCAATCTTGGTGTTGGTCCCTGTTAGGAATAGTAATCCTAATTGGTTTAAAGTTGATCCAGTATTGTTGATTGTCCATTTCTTCAATGCACTGGATTTAAAAAGTTGAATTTGTTTAACTACAATTATTGTAACTAACTTTATTTTAGCAAAAATGAAATGTTTAATGTTTTCTCTAAATCTGAATAGAATGTTTACAAAGTAATGAATTCTCATCTTAGACTAAATGAACAGGTTTTTGTTTTGTCTCAAATACAGAAATGTTAATTAAGGTTCTATGAGTTTTAATGCTGAGAATTGAACTTTTTTTTTTTTTTTTTTTTTTTTTCTGTCCAACTTGAGCATTTTATTAGGTTGGTGCAAAAATAATGATGTGATAATGTTGTTTTTTGTTGTTTTTTTTGTTTTTTAACGTCAAAAAACGACATTACGTCATTAATTACAAATCACCTGCAATATTATGTTTATCCTAGTAGCAATTCCTTGTCATTTTAAGAACAAGGCCTTTTTTCTTTACAGGTAACATTTTGTACACATAGTACAAAGCAACATGCCAATGTTTTTGATCTTCAAATGTATGCTGAATTTGATTCTATTTTAAATTTGAATAATAGTTGTCTATGCAGAATTGGTGAGACTAGTTCAAATTGTGACTATTTGCTCACTTTTGTGCATACTGTTGAATCTTTCTCTCCTATGAAAGTATGGGTTAAAAAGGAAGGTAAACTGGGTTATCTAGCCTTGAGTGGCAGTTAGTTTAGGAGAGGAAATACTTTGAATTCAAAACTATGGGGAAGGTAACACTTTTTTTACAAATAATTTGGGAGTTAAATAACTTTCCCAGAAAATTATTCACTTGTCAATTTATCATAACGAAAAATTGTCAGTAGTTCAACAGATGAGCAAATAGCCCATTAATTCCTCTTCTTTTTTTGTGGGGGGGAGTTGGGATTGGGCTTTCTGCTAAAGACTGCCCCACCACCACCGTTTATTATATAAAATATGAAACTTTTTTTTTTTTTTTTTCCCCCTTTTCTTTTTCCTTTTCTTTCTAAATTCACTGAAAATTTAAATCTACCAGACACTAGTCATCCATTATAACTACAATGAAAAGAAAATGTTAGCTTGCAGTTATATCTTAATCTTTCTTGGTCTGTCTGCCTTTCACTTGACAGTAATCTCTCTTGCAAGATTAATTCTTTTCATTTATAATTACTTCTTGTGATGCGTTTTCTTACAACCTTCCTCCTTTTTTTTTCTCTTTTCTTTCCTTTTTTTTTTAAGAACTGTGGCTGCTGTGACCTGCACTAAGGTGGGGAGTGTTCAACTGCAAATTGTCTGTGTCCAAGCAGTATCTGCAATAGCAGTAGTAATAATAGCAAATAAAGCTGCAAGCTTAAGTATTAATAACATTGTCACCTCTCTTTATTGGGCTGTTTGCAGAGTTGTCAGTTTTGCAAAAACCAGCACAGTGAAAAAATTTTTAACTACTTGTGACTTTTGGAGTCGGGAGTGGGTACTAATGAGTCAGATTGAGATTTTGTAGTACTGGGCTTTCAATGTACCCCTAATTTAATGAGTAACCCTTTACTTATAGTGACCCAAGTTTTTCTTTTTTTTTTTTTTTTTTTTTTTAAGCAAAATTGAAAGATAAAACTTTAGTTATGCATGCTAATTTTGAAACTTTAAAAGACAAAAGCAATATTTGACATTTCCTAACTCTTGTCATAATGCATCAAATTTAAAAATGTCAATGCATATATATGTATATATATAATATATGCATGCACTTTTTTTGCATGTAGTGGCTAATTTACATATTTTAACCATAAGAGCTAAAATCTTTCGGGGAGAAAATATTAATTATCCAACAATGTTAACATCGGAATGCCTGCCCTTCAAAATTCACAAGCCTGACAAGTCTTACTGAAATTGTAAAAAGTAAAAATAAAATAGGCTTTTGGTGAAAAATGAACTAATGTACTTCCTTTTTAAGTCATTCGAGCCTGGTAAATGTACAATCTGCTTAATTTTTTTTTTTTTTTTTTTTTTTTTAACCAAAACCCACGCACCAAGCCACTGAAGGTAGAGGCTTTAGAGTTTTACATTATGGTGTTTGGGTTGGGGAAAACATCCTTTCTGGAAACTGATCTATAAAGTAGTGGAATTAGGGAATGTAGATTCTCAAAACCCTTTCACTGGAAGTAGCAATAATCACAAAAGGATTGATGTTCCATCTGTGGGGAAAAGAGAATGTAGGGTGGAAAATAATCACATACAAGACCACATAAACTCTTCAACTCTATCAATGTTGGAAAGAGAATTGGGTAGCCCCAGTCCAAATATGGCAGTAATATTAGGTTGGTGCAAAAATAATGTTGTTTTTGACGTTAAAAAATACGTCAAAAAACATTATTTTTGCACCAACCTAATACTTTAACTGCCTGATCTGACAATTGTATACAAGTTCCACTTGATGCTCAAGAAAATTTAAGTTTTATCTTCTGTAAGACTTGTAAGTCTATTGTGATTTTTAAGGTATATAGCCACTTACACTTAATATGCAATTGTAAAGAGATAATACAGAATAAGTGTTTAACTGCTTTCCTTAGCACAACATTTCAGTTTTAACTTGAGCTCTTTTTCTTTTTGCTCTTTATTCTAATTTCACCAAAATTCTTAAAACCTGGTTAAATTTTATGAAGTAAGCTTAGGAACTCTTCAGCAACTTTTTATTTGATGTCATAAATCTAGTTAGTAAATACATTTGTATTTGTTTCTTGTAGGCCAAAAGAAAGTAAAAAAAAAAAAAAAAAAGCAACAAGTTTAGAATGCAGAGTTTTGTATAATTCACCAGTTTTCAGATTTCCAACTGGCAATGTTATCGCAAATTATTTTAACATTTTGTCTATAAAATATATAATAGCTTGCTTAGTCAAATTGTTTATGACTTCAATATTTTTATAACACTGTCAACTTAGTGAAGATTAATGCCACCTTATTCTATACTATTTGATATACCAAGTGTATAAGAATATACACCTATATAATGATTTGTGTATCGTACCTGGTAATATTTCACTAGAGTTACCATGCAATTTATTCTATATTGCAAGCTCAGCATTTCAACCCTAATGCTAACAGCCAGGAAAACTAGAATTTTATACCCAGCAATTACCTACATTGACCAGCTATGATACAATACAGAATGTCACCTGCTATTCACCTTCTGACCATGATGGTTTGCATGATACTCTCATGAATATCAAAACTAGCTTGACTAAAAAATAATTATATTTTACATGTATGGATACACATGCACACCCACCCACAATAGTAGGGAAGAACTTGTACCAATGATTGATTTTTTTTTTTTTTTTTATTATTATTAGTAGTATTATTATTACTAGTAGTATTATTATTACTAGTAGTATTATTATTACTAGTAGTATTATTATTACTAGTAGTATTATTATTACTAGTAGTATTATTATTACTAGTAGTATTATTATTACTAGTAGTATTATTATTACTATTACTAGTAGTAGTATTATTATTAGTAGTAGTAGTAGTAGTTTTGGCCATTGTATGCTCCAGC
>OZ010590.1:13597484-13729984 GCA_963932145.1 Acanthosepion lycidas
ATGCAGGTTTGATTCCTGTTGGAGGATGCAGGCTTGTTTCTATGAAAATTTGTCGGGCATTCAGGCTAGTAAATGTTAATACTGTTTATTATAAACAGAGCATTTACTTGAATATTTGTATCTATAAAAATGTATCAACATAACTAAATGTCTTAAAAAAAAAAATAATTTAGTAAGTTTGAAGAAGTATGTTGAGCCAAGTAATTTTTATTTGCATGCCTGTGCATATACACACGCAAATTGGTTAACAAGGTTACTACTGATATAATTTGTACATTTACAGTAGTTGAAAACTTTCAAGTTTGCTTCGAAGATTCTCTTCCTCATGTTAATTGTAACCTCTTTTGCCCTTGTCTACACTTTAGCAATACTGCCTCTGCCTCGTTAGCAAGTTGTCCACTGCTCTGACCATTCAACCAAGCATTATTTCAAAGAGCAAAAAACTGCCATTCAGAAGCTGATGGATTCTACTGTTAATTGGTGCCACAACAACGGTGATCTGTTGATGACCTACTTCTAGTTGGGTAACATCTATTTGTTTTCCTTTTTGCAAATGCCTGCATTTTATTTCTATTCACTTTTAATCTTGTTAGGATAGAAATTAGAACTTCATTTTTTAATAAATGATTGGGGCTCCATTCTTTCGTAGGAAAACCAGCAAATTGTATTTGCAGATCTAAAGCTGGCAAAATGGCCTCTTAAAGATACTTTCAACTAAACTGTCCTGAAGTATTTCTGTTGAATCTATTGTATATCATTTCAAATTCTCACAAACAGTGGTAGGCTTTTTAGATGAAACAGATTTACAGGCTATGGCAGAAATACCGCTTGGGTTATATGGAAAGCATTTCTGCAGTATCCTGTGCAAACAAAATTTAAGTGCTTTTTCAATTGTGAAATGAAGCTTGAAAGGTTTAATTTAGTTATCTTATCTCTGAGTGTGTGTGGGGGGGAGTAGGATCTAATTGTAAGTATTAATTTTGCCTTGGTAAACAATGCAAGAAAAAAAAGTCAGTTTTTGGGTTATCTATCTCTCTCTCTATATATATATATATATATATATATATATATATATATATATATATATATATAAAAATAAATGATAATAATAAACATTTGTTTATTTCTGTCGTAAACTAAATTGGAATTACAAAGACTTTAAATTTTATTAATGAAATGCATTAATTTTCTCTCATAGAAAGTAAATGCCTAGAATACGTATAAGTGACTTTGAGCTTAAATTCCCATTTCTGCATATTTGGGTTCAACCAAATTTTTTTCACTATTAACTTTTAACTTCAGTTACTTGTTATTACATTAGAAACAAATCTATGCTCCAAACTTGGATCAGTGTAGTATCTGTTCTCGACTTATAAGGGGAGCCTGGTCTCTGAGATTCCAATCCTATAACAGTACCTTCCCCACAGTTGTGGAGACATGGAAATTTGTTCTTGACCTGTATATGTTAGCCCCATATTAAATTGACAATGTCATGCTATACCACTGTGGAGCAGTAGGTAAACTTTCATTTGAATCTATGAAAGTAACTAGTCAAGAGTAGCTTGACCTTGGTTAGTATTAACCAACCTTACAGATACTTTGATTCTCTTGTGCTGTGGTAGCAACTCTTTCAGGATCTAATTGGATGGGATGGCCATTTCTAACACGGGGGGGGGGAGTGGTCATAAATCATTCTTCTCATGTGAACCAAGCTTGTCTAACATGAAAGTCTGACAATAGGTGCTGGCTTTAAAATGAAATGTTCAACTGCTTCCAACAAATCAACATTCCTGGTGTTTCTGCTCAAGTGGCATGAGCAAAAAGAAAACTGTGATCAAGTAGTAGCTGCAGGAGACCCATTTAAGGAATGACTGGATCCAAATAAATATTTCCTAAGTATTTTAATGGTTATTTTTATGCTATTTCTTACTTCTGTCAGTTTCCATGGCATGTTTTCTGATGATCTACATCCTTTAATCCATCAGCCCTGATCATTCCAACTGGGACCTTCCATGTCATACAAGACTGAGTCCTCTCTCTCCATTCTCTACATATTCCATCAGTAAGTTCCACTCAGCTTTTCCCAAGAATTGTTTTATGGAACAGAATCCAGGTAGGATGTTTTTCCAATCATTACAATTTTCACTTAAAGTTTAGGTTTAATGGTTGTCTTTCCTGCATGATCCTAATGAACTTCACGTTTTGCTTTTTCTTGTGCTTCTAGAACACCACACAGTAACACTCTACTCTGAGTAGCTAATTGGGTCTGGTAAAATACACACACACACACACACACACACACACACACACACACACACACAGTGCTATAGCCAGACTGATAGGTAGCCAGACAAATGAACCAACCCAGGGTCACAAATTCATATCCATACAACCAAATATATTAGGGTGGTGTAAAAATGTCGTTTTCTCACATATGTTACTATGTGAGAAAACATTATTTTTGCACCAACCTAATATTAGCCCAATCACGGATATTGGATTCTTTCAACTAAGTAGTGCACCCCCTACAAAATAATTATATAGGGAGGAGGTTCTAGTTTTTCCAACATGAGAAAAGTTTACTTTAAAAAGAGAAACTGCAAACATTATTGTTTATAATGTTTTTATATTGCCATAATTTTGCTACATGTTCTCGGTCTCCCGACGTGTATGATATATATAATCCACATCATAACCACAAATATTTATGGTTTCTCTCCTTTTAAAGTGTACGTGTCTATTTAATCTATGCTTTTGAACTCTTGAAATAATTTCCACAATGTATAATTGATGTTGTCTAAAAACTATAAGGTGGGGTGGGAAAATCTAAAATTCTCACAGTTAAGATTTTAACTGTAAAATAGGAATGGGAGAGAGCTTTTCAACAAAACCACTAGTGTTCAAACTTGTTACATTACTAGGTCCCTCTCCCTCCAATTTATTTATAAAACCGTTTTTCAAATATTTACAAACAGGCATATCTCTGCCTGCATCAGTATTGGCAATAATCTCTAATGTAATTTACTTTTTTATATAAATTAAAAGCCCTAAATCTAACTTCTAAAAACTGTTTATCAACATGAATCAAAGAATCTCTTGCCCTTGAAATCACAAAGTACAACATCCACAATTTTTTTTTTTTTTTTTTTTTTTTTTTTTTTTTTTTTTTTTTTTGAAAGTATTTGAATATGAGAAAGACATGTTTACATAACTACAGATCTTAAAGTGCAGGTTCAAACATTCATCCAATATCTATTCATTTGACTTGAACACACTCTCTTGTATATAAACAAATCATGAAATGAGATTTGACTTTTACAAGCAGTGTATCTGAAACTTTAACTAGGTCTTGGTTTTTTTTTTTTTTTTAACTTTCCTTAAACTCCTTGGCCAAATACATACATATTTGATCAAAGGCCAACAAAGCATCTTTTCTATTAACAAAAACTTTGATTTATGAAAGCTGAAAATATAGATGAATTTATATTCAAATTTTCACCAGATATCAAGAAAATAATCTGACATGTAAGAGTTAAGAGCTCAACTTAGAATTTAGCTTAGTTTCTTGGAGAAAGTGCATGATCGAGTTACCAATACGAGCAGACCCTCAATGACCAATGACTTTGAAATTGATGGTCTCTGAGCATTTCCATCTAGCCAATCTTACTGAAAGATTGAGTCTGCATGTTATAGTTTTTGGAATAGTGTTCCAAAAGTGTGGCATACTAGGATTGCACACACCCCAGCCAGACTGATAACCACAAGTTCCCTTCTTGACACATCAACCCTGGTGAGATGAACCCAGGTCTCATAGCAAACATTCTAACCATTCAGCAATATATATATATATATATTATTTATTTAAAAAAAAAAAAAAAAAAAAATTTATAACATAAATGTTATAAAATCACTACAAAAATAGCCATTTTGTTTCAACACCCATGGTGTCTTATCAAGTGATAACGTTGAATGTAAAATAAATGGTTTAAAAGTTTCAAATTAATTAACAATCCTTTGCAAGGGGAAAACGTTACAAAGGCTAGATGGACCAATCAAAACACAAGTATAGGAAAATTCAAAAAGCTTGATAACAAAGTCATGTTATATCTATTCAGATGTTTAAAATATAGGTAGTATTAAAAAAGAATTTATTCCAACGCATAATTACTAAATTTTAAATTTTGATTTTGTAATTAGCAGTTTTAAATTTTAATATTAAATTTTATCATATAATTTAGTAATTATTCGTTGGAATAAATTCTTTTTTAATACTACCCATATTTTAAACATCTGAATAGATATTATAACATGACCTCGTTATCAAGCTTTTTGAATTTTCCTATACTTGTTTTGATTGGTCCATCTAGCCTTTGTAACAGCATTTTCCCCTTGCGAAGGATTGTTGATTAATTTGAAACTTTTAAAACCATTTATTTTACATTCAACGTCATCACTTGATAAGACACCGTGGGTGTTGAAACAAAATGGCTATTTTTGTAGTGATTTTATAACATTTGTTATAATTTTTTTTTTTTTTTTTTTTTTAATACATAATTATATCTGATCTACTTTGTATTGAGCACCCCCTTTTAAGAATAGTAATTGTTGGTTATTGGAATTCATTCCATATACACCAATCATATACTTATATATATATATATATATATATATATATAATATATATATACATATATATCTTGGTTGGAAATTTTCTGCAGCACCAAGAACTTTATAAATATAGTACATTTTGAAATTTTTTTAAATATGCATTTGGCAATAGCTTTCTCTTGTAGTAGAAAGTCATTCAGTTAAAAAAAATGTCTAGGGAGGTGGGATGGCTTTGAGTGACAAAAGACAGTGATCACTTTCTTTGCAGGTGACATATACCTGATCAGAATATTGTCTATTAATCACAACTCCCATCTACCTGATTGTTATTCAGGTGTCCTTGTAATGGGAAGGTAGCAACAGGAAACTAGATTGTGATATGGTTTAATATAGCTGTCACTAAGTGGTTGTATGTCATTGAGAGGTATGAGTAACAACCCTCCTGTCAATGCAAGTTCACTATCAGCTTTTTAGCAACCCTGGTTCAGATAACCAGAAAAGTACAGGGTGGTATAGACTTTCAAAAAGTTTCACTTTTACTAAGATAGGTGGGAGGGGAAACTTACACTCAAATTAAATCCTTTTTAAATGAAAATATGTACTAATTTTACTTAACTAATTTCATATATATTTATAAATATTAATGACAATAGGAAAACTGGTTATTGCTGACGCGTTTCGTCCACATTGGATGAAACACGTTGGCAATAACTACAGTTTTCCTATTGTCATTAATATTTATAAATATTGTCTTTTCTACAGGTTAACTCTGAGAAATTTTCATACATATATATATATATATATATATAATCTCACATACATATTGATTTAACTTATCAATATTAGTTTAAAATATTTAAATTACATGACTTCAGAGAATTTAATTTATTATAAATTTAAAGAAATTAAAATGCATGTACAAAATTTTCCAGCATTTTTGTTTCCAGAACCATACCAGATTGTTTTGCTGGACTCACAAGTCATTTAGTAGGGAATCGGTAATGCACTTGTGACCCACTAAGTACACAGCTCTTGTAATGTATCCCCCTAGTATCATTGACTGTTAGAAATTTATTAAATACTGAGTAGTAAGTGAATTAGTTTTGTACATTTTTTTTTCTCTCTCTCTCTCTCTCTCTATTAAATTTTGTCCAAAATAAGATTTGTTAGACTGTCAGTTGCCAGAAAATTGGTCAACCTGTACAATCCCTAAAGTTGATCTGTAATTTCTTTCTTGTAAGTTTAAGTTCTTATTTTTTATCACTATCTACACTTGAATAATTTAACAAATCTTGCAGTGAGTGATTAGAGGGTTGTCAATTTGAGATTTTTTTTTTTTAATATATTAACATTCAGACTTCAATGAATGTACATTCTCTCCACAACATGGTTATTTGAATATGAATTTGTCATTCTTGCACCAAACTTGAAATTACCTTAATTACTTTCAACAGTTCAAGCAAGGCATACATTTATGGAACTTCACCCCCCCCCCTTAAGACAAGGACTGAAATGGTTTGGGATATAAATTGTACCAATTTCTTTTAGCCCTTAACCTTTTTAATATCTGCAATTAAATGACATACACACACACACATATATATATATATATGAAAAATATACGGGGAAAAAAACAAACAAAAATCCTGATGTGCAATTATGCTGTTTTAATGTTAATATAATGTCAACGTTGGACATTTCGGTCTAGACGGATTTATGAAGCAGGCATAATATCCATCTCGCGCATGGTGAATACTAGACCTGGCTTCTTTAATGTTTCCCCTTTTCTAGCAAGATTAATGCTCTACAAACGTACATATGTTTTAGATTAAAATAAAATTTACATTTTTCATTCAAAATACTATATTTTAGGAATACGTTTTCACAACATAACCCACATGATGCCGACGTGATCATATTGAAACTGAACACTGATCTTGAAAAATTTCAGTTGTCTTGCTCTTGTGTTCATCTTTTCATGTTGAATTTAAATATAGTTTAATGTTAATTATGTTTTACAAATATGTCCTGAAGATGGTTTACTAGACCGAAACGTCCGTTGACATTTTAACATTAAAACAGCATAATTGCATATTAGGATTTTTTCCATATATTTTTCTTCATACTGTCAGATCTATATCCATATATTTGCTTATATATATATATATATATATGTATGTATGAGAGATAAACAAGGAATTCATATTTTAGTTTTACAGCAAAGATAACATGTTTTGGTTTAATAAATATAACATTGTCCAAATGTGTGATCAACAAGTTCTTTCAACAATACTTCTACTTATCAAGATCTCAGTGGATTGTGTGTAGATGTGTTTTTTGTTTAACTATCCAAATAATCTTAACCTGGTGATATCCTGTTTGTAATGGCTAAATGTATCACCTGTTGTTTCAATGTTGAGCAGATTTTATGGTTCAGACAACAAGAATCTGAATGCTTCTATCATTACTCCATTTTATTTCTCATCTTTGACTTGTTTACACAGCATGTTTTGGTGCAACAAATGTAAATATTAATGTTAACATGTTTTGGATGTAACAACTGTAATGTAAACAAGTTAAAAAAATTTTTTTTTTTTTTTTTGTTTACCAAAACTTGCATATTTGTTGCAAATATTGCTTAAAACAGTATTCAATGCCATCAGGCTTTAATGAACAGTTATCTTGAGTTCAATTTTTGGTTTATTTTGATCTTGTGATAATAGTTTTTGAAATTGGAAAAGATCTGAATCTATTTTCACCATTCTATGGATTAAATAGACTAAGCCTAATGACTTTTTAGTGGCAGCCATTCTAGAAGAAAAACAGTTCAAATCTAGTATAAATGGGTAATCTTGCTCTAGATACAATATTGCAGTTAGTGTGGAGCATTAATCAGTTATAGGGCATGACAGTTTTTATGGTTCAATTTGATCTGTAATTTACTTGTGAAATCTCATTATGGATTGGTGATACAGATTCAAACTGTACCAAATAACCACATCACTTAAGGACTACCAGCAGCAGCAATTTTAAAAAATGACATGAAAATGTTAACATTCCATACCATTTCTAATAAATAGAAAGGAAGCTCCAAATCAATATTGGAAAGTGTAATACTGGATTTGATAAAACAATTTTTCTTAAATTGTTTTGAGAAAGATTTTATATATTTCAACCAAAAGTAGTATTGGTTGCTCGGTCAATGAATGCCAGTAGTTTCCTTAAGGAAACTACTAATATTACCATAAAGATTTCAAAATCTATTCTGCAATGAAATCTTAATCTTCTGGGTCATAAAAATTCTGTTTCAAGGCAATTTAGATGCCAATTTCTTTTAATAGTTTTACTTGCATTCTCTTGTGCCAAAACCTTTTCTTTTTGTAAAGATATTATAAAAACATTTCCATGTAATCTAGGGTTCTTTTTTTTAAATAGTGCAGGTAATGGTGTAATCAGATCAAAACTTGCAAAATTGATATAACATTTGTTCACCCCCACCTTTTTTTTTTTTTTTTTTTTTTTTTTTTAATGGCAAGGTTTACACTTTACAAGGTCCGGTGACTACTTGAGGTAGATGGTTATATTTGGAGGCCATTTGTGTGTATAGGAATGGAAAATAAGTTAACCCGGGCCTTGAATAGGTTAAGATCATAGTGATTGGGGAAACCTCCTGTTGGGAGTCTGTTCTACGGGGCAGTGGCTCATGTGGGTGGTTTGCTACTATGTAAGTGGCATAGTGTGTTCTGCAGAGGTAAACCTTCACAGCAAGCACCAGGGAATGTAGTCTGTCTGAGCACTTTCCATCGAAATATCAGAACAGTGAGAGGTTTGCCACATCCTGCCTATGGGAGAGAGGTTGAAGAGTAGAGAATAATTCATTACTCAAAAGGGCCCAGAGATTTTGAACTCTATCAAAGCTGGAAAGTGAGGTCTGAGCAGCTCCTGCCCAAATATAACAGAACTTTTCATATTTGTCCTGAGCTAGCAAAAGTCCGGTACTTACCAGAGCAGTACATAGAGCTGACCCTTTTTACCTACATCCTTAGAAATGGATTGTATTAGAGTTCCACTTAAGGTTTGGTATGAGCCCAACAGTCTTTCAAGGCATGGTGCTTCCCTGATAGGACCTCTGTTCATATTTTGTAGTTTGGGGTCAGATCGGTGATGATGGAATGTAACTTGACTGGTCTGCAGGCATTAAATGTAACCAGCCAGTTTTTACCCCAATGTTTGTGCAAGATCAGTCGCTAACCTCTGACCATCAAGAGTTTGCAGTGCACCCATATATAGTCGTATTATTGGCATAGATGTTTACAAATGATCTGTTATATTCTTAAGCAGATCATTTATATAGATCAAAAAAGGGTTGGTCCAAGGAGTGACCCCCCTGGTGGATGCCTGTGTTGACCTCTAGGGCTCCAGAGGGCTGGCCATTGATAAGTCGCTACAGGGACCTATCTGTTTGGAAGTATTTTATGATCAAGACCCATACAGTGATTCCATAACTGGAGAGCTTGTCGTAAGCCTTTGTGCCACACCTTGTCAAAGGCTTTTGAGATATCTAGTGCTATGACACTTTAAGGTCTGTTTGTCAAGAGCCTCACTGATTCTGTGAGTGAAGATAGTTATGTCAGCAGTGGATCAGGCTGACCAAAACCCATGCTGCTCGTTACTGACGAGTGTTCTTATGTGCTTGACAACCTTCTCATTGATTATGGCCTCAATTTCTCCTTTAAGCAGTGGTTGAATAATTTTGCTAGGATTGAAGATAATTCTGGGTTGATATTGAAGACAACCACTGAAAATTTTTTCTGAATTGGTGGCTTTCTTAGGATCAAGACTTTTGGTAAGTGTAGAGACGTCTTGTGCTGTTTCACTTGCAAAAGGAATTAGGAATTTTAAGATTCAATGCCTTGAAAAACTAATTTCTCTTTTCGAAATAAGCAAAACCATTTGTTGCAATCCACCTTCCTACCCACCTACCCGATACATTTGAAATAAAACTTCTGCTTGTTTTTGTTGTTTTTTTTTGTTGTTTTTTTTTGTTGTTTTTGTTTTTGTTTTTTTGTTTTTTCTAAAATTGCATGTATTTTCAGTGTTTCCTTATCGAATTAAAGTCAAAAATTCAAGATTATCATTAAAGCTAATTTAATTACAGGAATCTGATTCCTTCCTCTTTGAAATTTTACTTGGTTAAATTGAACTTGAACACTTGGGAATCAATCCTCTGCACTCTGAAATTGGTTTCTTGGGTTTATTTTTGTTTAAAATTTTTTTAGTTATTTCAAAATGTCATTGGAAAGATCTAATTCTGAAGTTTTTCATTTGATCTTTTCTCTAACATTTCTGTTAAAACAATATTTGAAACTTTATGAAAAAAAAAATCATTAGATTGATTTTTATAATGATAATCTCTCAAGAACAAGAGCATCTGATTTCTCTAGAACCTTTGTTCGGATGTAAACAAGAATTGATTTCTTAATTACTTTATAGTTATTGTTCTATTATATTATTCTCGGATAAAAAAAAAAATAAAACTATATAAATCAATTTCATCCATGTTAGTACTATTCCATTGAAAATTGTGACCTTTTTTTTTTTTTTTTTTTTTTTTTTTTTATGAACTACACTAGTGTTACCATATTTGGTAGCTACTTTCTGAAGCTGATGCAGTATCAGATGCGATAAATTGTTTCAGTCTTTTACTGTCCTTGATGTTATGTTACTAAATTCTATAAAGTTTTAAAATACCAAAGTGGGAGGAGTATTGGGTGTTTCTTTTTTTTTCTTTTTTTTTTTTTTTTTTTTTTTTTTTTTCTCTCTAGTCTCATTGATTTACCTGGCTTTTATTTGTTATATCTAACCTGCCTAAATATGATGCATGCTTTTCTGTTTAACCATTACATGTGATATAACTGGACTAATTCTAGCAATCTAAAAATTTGGGGATTTAGTTAGAAAATATTGAAATCTAATGACCAATTCTTTATAATTGTTGAAGTACTTTTGTGTATTTCAAAGCGAGAAAAATATTTTTAAAAAGTTGACCAGTTTATTCATAATTTAATCCAAATAGATTTAATTTTGAAATTGAAAATATTTAAAGATTGATCTTGTCTGAATTTGACAACTCATTTGGATGAATTCTTGCTGCATAAATACACCATACAATATATATATATATATATATATAACTCTGTCTATATTTCTGAGATGAGGTATTATGTACGCTATTTACATTATTCAGACTATTGTCCTCTTCTTTGTCACCATATTTATTACGTTTCTGCCTTCTTTGGGTGTTTGGAATGTTGAACAAAACCCTTTATTTTGCTCACTGGAGTAGACTGTTCTAGTTCCACGTGCCATGTCTAATGGATTTCAGTCGTCGGTTATCTCCTGTTAATTCCCCTCTCCAAGTTCTCCACTGCCTTAACCGGGTATTGAACTGTCACTTTTCGGATCCTATCACTGGATCTAACTAATGCCTTTATCCACTGTGCCATGTGTCCATGAGGACATCTGTGTATGAATTTCTGGGTATTATAAACCTAATGTGTTCAGCAATCATATTTTACCAGTGCTCATATTGCAATTTTTGCTGTTATCATTGCATGTTTTTAGCGTACAATGGCTGAAACATTGCCATAAATATGGCAACAAAGATGAGGACAATAGTCCAAATAATGTATATAATACCTCATCTCAGAAATATAGACAGATACTGAAGGGCCGAAACGTAATAAATATGGCAACAAAGATGAGGACAATAGTCTGAATAATGTAAATAGTGTATCAAACTTACTGTTTGAATCTTTGGCATAAGTATTTTCATTTACAGACTAATGTCCATCTTTCAATCATATTTTGATATTTTTCTCTAATCTTTTTCAAGTGTCTGCTGACATAACCTTCAGGTAATTTCAAACTGTACTTTTTATTTAATCCATAGGGGAGGGATTGTTCTCGCTTTCCATTTTAGCATTTATTTACTTTTTGCTAAACTATTTTGCTCCTTTTCTACTGGGTCTACTACACATCCCATAGCTCTAACTTTCACTGTTATTAAATTCATAAACCAGTTTATTTTTCTTTTTAATCCTATATGCTGAATGATTAAAGTGAATTTCATATTTTAAAAATTAAAAGCTAAACTTCTAAAACTTAATACTAGAACTTTTACTAAAACTCAACAAAGGTATACAGCTTTTGTAAATGTTTGTATTGTCTGAGAGAAACCAAATTAACTCCTTAACAGCAGATGAAAAGAATTTCTGTAATTTACACTTTTTTTTTTTTTTTTTTTTTTTTTGTCTCACTTGATGGGTTAAAAAGGATCCTAGGATGCTTGTAAACAGTAACAGACTTGATCTAACAAATATTGGTTGCCAGGTGAAAAATGTTGTTTACCCACAACATTATCATTTAATTTAATAAAATTTTCAAAAATACCTCTTTCTTTGTTATTTTTTGTTTTTTTGTTTTTTTTTTTGTTTTTTTTTCCCCCCCCTCTTCTCGCTCGAATAAGTATTTCCTGGTAATTAGTGTGGTAGATACTAAATGTAATTACAGAATGTTATAATTAGATTTTTTTTTTTTTTTTTTTTTTTGTTCACTGCACAATTTTTGCATTAACAGTTGAATTGGACTTCAGCAACTGATAATGTGCAGAAAATTTGTTTATAAAATTTTTATTACTAAAACTGCTGTTTGTTATATTGCATTTTTTTATTTGATTGGGCATGCTGACACCCTGGCCAGTCCACCAGTGCTTGATAAAAAAAAAAAAATGTCCATTTGTAAATATTGGACTTATTTACCCATTAATATAATTACAGATGAATTCAAAGGTCCAAACTTTTTTTATAGAAATGTTTCTAATATTCTCTCTAACAGCATTAAGCAACTTTGTTATAGTTGAAGCAACATGTTTCTGTTGAATACCATAGACAAACCATGTGAACAATGAGAATGTCTTAAGGAAAAATGGAACAAAATTTGCCAGACAGGGACAACTGAATTCTGGGATGTATGAGCTAAATAGGCTGTGAGGATTTAACTTCCAAGGTTCTGTTAACAGCAAGAGAACTTGTTAGAAAAATAGGCATGTAACTTGTTAATGGCTGAGAAAAGAGATAATGATGGTAAAGAATCAAATGTTGTAGAGCAAACAAGACAGGAAGGTGTAGCAAGCTCTGATGTCATGAGGAAGATGGCACATAAGACTTGAATCTGAAGCAGATTCAACTGATCTGTCCAAACTGTTTAAATTCAAACGTCTTTTATTATCTAAGAATTCTTTAACAATTACATCATAAAGGCTAAACATTTTCTTCACTTCATTTTCTTTGCATATCTATTTTTTGTATAGTTTCTTAGTAACATTTTGTCTTGTTATTTTTACAACTACTTTATACTTTTATTTCAAACTTATTTTTGAACACAGTCTAATCAAGAACTGAACATTTCATTACTTGTTTCTTCTTGGTGCTTGATAAAATTTAGTCAGACAAGTGTCTATTACAAATGAGTTATGTCTGGCAGAATTGGGTGTGTGATAATTAGTCATAAGTGTTTATCTGGGATGCAAGTGATGGTCTGCCTTGTTTATAATTCCTGTTTATATTAGAGACACCATGACTGATGGAATATTTTGGTATTTTACGTTCAAGGGTTAAGTCCTATTATAACTATAGCTTATCTATTTTAAGACTTAATGTTCTAAAAACAATTGCAACCACATTTCTATGCAATGTTATAAAACTGCTACAAACTGAGTCGGCTGACAATGATTTCTGACTATTGGATAACTGTATAGGTGAACTAATTCCTACCAAATGCAATAAGATGATTCTTTTTGTAATCATTACTATAATTATAATAATTACTATCAGTGTTAAATTTTTTATCTCTCTTGTGTGTGTGTGTGTGTATATATATATATATATATACACACACACACACACACACACACACACACACACACACACACACACACAATGTAAAATATTGGATTCCTCACCTCGTAAGATGCATAAAATGTTTTAACTTCACAGCAGATATTACTGACCCTACGCAAAGTACATAGCATCTGATCCATACTTAAAATGTCACCCCCACCACCACCACTTGAGGTACTCTGCTAGTCATAAACTTAGTCTTGGCAGTAAATGTATCCAAGCTACATAATTTTTCTCTTAAGAAAATATCTAGTTTGCCAAATGCAAAGAAAAAAGGTTTTTCATGTTTGTGTTTGTTTTTGGATTTTTTGGGGGGTTTTTTTTGTTTGTTTTTTTTTTTTTTGTTTTTGTTTTTGTTTGTTTGTTTTTTTGTTTGTTTTTTTTTTTTTTGTTTTGTTTTTTTTTCCCAAAAGTATACTTTTAAAGCAAAAAAAAAAAAAAAAAAATTTGTAACTGCCTCTTCATTGGCTAACATCACCAAGACTGATTTTATAATTCAAATAACCAACACTTGCAACTTGCATTGAAATTGTTTAGTACTGAACTGCTTAATATAAAATAACTTTCCCTTCTACTGTTAAGTTTCATTTCCTTAGTTTTAATTAAGTATCTAAAAGGCAGTCTCTGTAACTAATTTTCATTTGGTTTGCTTTGTGGCAGTAATTCTCAGTCAATTCACTGGAAGATTCAATTTTACATGGCTTTACCCTTGAAATTAATTTCAATGTCTTTCTCAGAAACAATGACAAGAATTGGTCTTTAAATCTTAAATAAGCTTAAACCTTAATTAGTTAGGTTAGTCATCTGCAGTTGAGTTGTTTCTGTAATGACTTTTTTAAAATCAATTCTAAGATTAAAATTTCCCATAGATTTAAATAAAGGGTTCAGTTCACTTTTTCTTGACAAAAGCACCTTACAAAAGGTGGAGGGGGCACAATACTGAAGCATTGTGATGCCAGTAGTAGAGATGTAAATATTTAAACTTTCACAAACTAGTTGAGTAATACTTGTTATATGGCATATGCACAGCATAATAAATTCCAGAACTTGCTACTTGATCGCTTGGATATTCAGTTGTACTGGTGTTTATATTTTCTTTCAATAAGTTATCTAATGCTTCTAAATTGAATTCTCTTTCATAAATGATATAAATTAACTCTTAAATTTCACTCATTTTACTTCAAAATTTTCTTACTGAATGTTATATAAAATCTCAAAGACAATTCTGATATATACTTGTACTTATTTTGACTATAAGTACAGAACAAATGGCTTTTGTTACAATTGGCAGTCCTGAAAAAAAAAATCAATGGTTCTTTTGTGACTTATTACGCACCATTTATATAATTTTTTCTTTTTTTTTTTTTTTTAACTAAAAACTGAAAGTGACCTAAATTTTATTTGTAAGAAGTAGGCTCATTTTATAAAAGTGCATTCAAGTGTATGAATTAAATTTGGGTTTCTCTTGTAATTAATGCACTCGGTTATAGCTTGTGTATATTCATGTCTAGCTCTTATTTCTCTGAATGCTCTTTTTGTTTGACTGATGAAATGGTTGCACGTACAAGCTTCAATGACGGATTTGAATTTGAAAACAAAATGCTTATATACTACAGGTTACCAACTACCTTCAATACCCGAATTGTCAACTCCTATTTCTTTTTCTGCCTTCTCCCTGCAGGTTGTAAGTCACAGCTCACCTCAGCTTCTATTTTAGTAGCTCTAGACAGTCTATTGCCATTACTATGATTTTTTTTTGGGGGGGGGGATATTGATTCCTATTGGCTTTTCTCTTAAGTTACACTATCCAACTTAAATATTTTCAAGTCCTCAAATGACATGCTTTCTATTACTCCTTGTGATTCTTCAGTGCCAGTCCAACGCTACAGGGCTCCATTCTCTCAAAGCTAATTCTAACTATAGAACCAAGAATGCCAGTTGTATACAGCTGGCATTTTAATCTGGAGCTATGCATGATATCATGTGAAAGTCCTGAATAGATGAGGTTATTTAAGAACCTGACAAGTCTTTAGTATTTCAGATTTGTAGCAATTTGCGGTGTTGGGCAAAACTACCCTCTAGCACAGCCTATTCTATTTTCAGTTTAGTCGTCCACTATACTAAATTTCTTATAAATGATCCATATACCAAGGTATTTAAAGTTTCACATTTAGTAATTTCACGCTTTGAATTTTTATGCCTTCAGGGTTGGTACTGTCACTGCTTTCATAAAATATTTTCTTATTAGTTTTTAGTTTTTCAAGTATAGAATTTTTTTTTCTCTTCTCTTTATAAGAGAAAAAAATTTTAAGTTTGAATGCCTTGTGTTAATGGTGCTGAAATCTTTCATGTCATCAAAAGGAGAAATTTGTTGACATTTTGTTGTTGCTATAAAATGGTTTCCTAACTGCATTCAAAACTTAATATTTGAAGAGTAATTGACATTATCTATTGGACAATGTACTTTGCCTGTTCAAGATGTAGGCCTACATGAACTTTGCTTATAGAACTGTAAACATGGCATTTTATCTATTATAAGCAAACTAATATCTAGAAACAAAGGTGGAGGAGTACTGAAGTGCTATATAATATTGGTCTTAGTCCAGTAAATACTGGGTAAATCTCATTAGATTTACAGCAACAAATGTGATTCTACAGAAGAATATGTAAATTCAGCAAGGGACACCAAAACTTGATGGTATAGGAATAGTGAAAGATGTTTTTAGTTTTTTTTTCTCAAAAACTGAGCAATGTGTTAATGAGTGGGAGGGAATAGAAATGAGTACAGGACTGCTACATAATATCAAATCTCCTTTATGGTAATGAACTCTGGACAGTTAACTATAAATGAACAGGTGTAGTTTGGGCACTTTGTGTGATGATTAGCAAGCTTGTCTTGCCAGATCAGTTACTAGTTCAATCCTCATTGGATATCTTGTACATTATATCTCGTGTTTTACAAAGTAATTGTGACTAAGTCATTTTAGTGCACATTAATAAAGCAAGCTTGGAAAAGTTAACTCCATAGTACTTGAAAGAAACTGAGAAAAGCTGCAGCTAATATACTTGACAAATTTGAACTAATGGATAGAGGAACAAGTACCATGAAGATGTTGGGTTTTTAGGACCCGGTACAAGGAGAATTACAACTTGCAGTATTGTACTTTTAGGTTGGTGCAAAAATAATGTCGTTTTTTCACATATGTTACTATGTGAGAAAATATTATTTTTGCACCAACCTAATAAGTTCTGTTGATATATATATATATATATATATATATATATATATATTTTTTTTTTTCTTAAAGAAAAAAAAATTTATAGTGCTTTGTGTGATTCAGTCAGCATGGCTTTTCTTCTTTAAACAAGAAAGTTACTGGCCTATCACGATGAAGATAATTTTAGCACAATGCTACTAACTTGTCATTGTAGCATATATTACTGTTTTATATAAAATCGTATAATAGTGCACTTTCAAAACTCTGACTAAAACCCGACTTGGCTTCAACAGCTCACTGGGGTGGGGGAACTGGCTGGCCACATTCAATGCCGTGAAAACAAAACCAGCAACATTGCATCATTGCCAATTTGACCTTGAACTCTCACCAATTTCGATGACAGGTGTTCTCTCGGGTAGGTTCCATGAGTATCTATTGGGACTCTCTCAACCCAGACCTCAGATGGAACTCTTATATATAATCCGTCACTAAAGATGCTAGAAAAATAGTAGGTTCCTTGTACCTCTCCAGTAAGTACTCGACTCCTCCTGATATCCTCTACCTTTACAAGAGCTAGATCAGGCTGACAATGGGGTACTGCTGCCATATATAGGTGAGATCTGCCCAGTTTTTACTTTCCAGTCTCTATTGTCTAAAAGTGTCAGTGTCCTTGTAGATAACTAATTATTTATCTATATAAATATATATATTATACTATTCCATTGGTGAGACTCAAGTTCTACTTGAGCAGCTTCTTCCCACAAACTGCTACTTTATGGAACACTCTCTAGAGGGTGCTTCTCTGATTACTATAATCTTAACCTTTTTAAAGTTTGTGGTTAAATGTGATCTTACCACATATTCATATAAACTCTCTTACTCTGTAACCCTCTACCATGATTGCTTCTTGGGCCCTTGTACAGGGTGAACACTTATATATCTATATATCTATATATATATATATATATATTTTTTTTTTATTTTTTTTTTTTTTAAACGCTATGTATTGTATACACTAGTACAAACTTTTTAGATCTGAATTTTGTGAAACTTTGTATGAGTAAGAAACCTTCAGTTTAAAACAATAGGTTTTATAAAAACCTTATGTTAAATGACTTTTCTCCCAGCCACAAATTAGGCAGCAAACTTATCTAGTTATCTGCACACTTGTTTCTTCCCAAATGAAACAAATATAGCTTAAGATTTATCAAATGTTCCATCTTATATCTGCTGAGAACTTTAAGAAATGAGTTCCTAGTTCTGGATTTTTTCCTCTTGTGGAAAATGTTTTACAATCTTGTCTTTAATTCTGACACCTTCATGTCCATTGTAATTCATAGCCTAACTATTGAAGAAAAAAAACATTCTTGCTTCTAATCTCTAAATACAGAATAGGTTCTTTTTCAAAATTCTAATTCCTAAAATCTATAAGCATGCTTCATGCATTTTGTTTCAAACTTTTTCAAGTCTGAGTGATCTATAAGAATGGTACTGCCTTTTGGTTAGACATATTGAAATATGTAAAATGTACATTAATTTGCCCTCAAACTTGCAATGATATGATTCTCCAAGAAAGACTTTGAAATGCATCAACTCAAGATTTGTTTAAAAGGTCAATATTGTAATTGGGACTTCATAAATGTTTGACCTAAAAGGAAAAGGCATGCTATGTTTGCCAACAAGCATATCAAGATAGTTTTTAAATGTTTTGACAATAGTTGGGCATCTCAAAAAGCATTCCTTGTTTGATCCATAGAACACCCTACCAGCTTGATGCAGGGATGATATTGGGACTAGCTGAATCACGACATGTCTTTTGAGTTGCATTTAATAGTTCAATCCATTAAAGATATGGGTGATTGGGTCTCTTCACAATGCTTTTATACTGCTAAATAACTTTGGACCCTTTACCAATGTTTTTGCCCTCATTTTTGTGTAATTTTTTTTATTTTCTTCTGAGAGAAGTCAATTTAAACACACTGGTATTTTTTCTTCTCCCTCCCACTCAAAATTTGTTGCTGAGATGCAGATTTGTATGTCTCTTCATTGTCTTAATGGTACTAGACTGCCGAGTATCCAACTTTAAAATAGTTGGAATATGTACTTTGCTACCAAAGCTAATAAAAATTTTTGGTTAAATTATTCTGGGTTTATTTGTATTAAATTTCTACAACAAAACCTGAATATTTTGAGTTGATTGGTACTTTTCATACTTATCTATTTACCAGGAAAAGTTTAATAAAAAGAACTTTTTAAACTTTTCCTGATAAATAAATTGGAACTTTTCATACCTATCTATGTTAGGCTAGGAAAGGTGTAACTTGGCTTAGAAAAAAAGGCAGTAAATAGGTGATATTTTAATAATTCAATATCACTTACAATAATTAAAATATTTCAATATACTAAGTGTTCATTAAATATTAAAGTGATTTCTATTACGTATTATTTTAAATGAGATGCAAGTTTTTCTTTTTCATATCTACAAGTGTTTATTTATAATGTATTACCAGCAAAAAAGTGACCTGAAATATGTATTACCAGCAAAAAAGTGACCTGAAATATGTATTACCAGCAAAAAAGTGACCTGAAATATGTATTACCAGCAAAAAAGTGACCTGAAATATGTATTACCAGCAAAAAAGTGACCTGAAATATGTATTACCAGCAAAAAAGTGACCTGAAATATGTATTACCAGCAAAAAAGTGACCTGAAATATGTATTACCAGCAAAAAAGTGACCTGAAATATGTATTACCAGCAAAAAAGTGACCTGAAATATGTATTACCAGCAAAAAAGTGACCTGAAATATGTATTACCAGCAAAAAAGTGACCTGAAATATGTATTACCAGCAAAAAAGTGACCTGAAATATGTATTACCAGCAAAAAAGTGACCTGAAATATGTATTACCAGCAAAAAAGTGACCTGAAATATGTATTACCAGCAAAAAAGTGACCTGAAATATGTATTACCAGCAAAAAAGTGACCTGAAATATGTATTACCAGCAAAAAAGTGACCTGAAATATGTATTACCAGCAAAAAAGTGACCTGAAATATGTATTACCAGCAAAAAAGTGACCTGAAATATGTATTACCAAATGCTGCCCAAAAGAGTAACAGTGTAATTCCATTCTGCTTGTTTGAATTTTTTTTTCTTTGTTCAAAATGCATCTCTTGCAAAACATTTGCACTCTCCACATACTGTTTACTAAATAGTGCCTACTCAAATAAAAGTATGCACTAAAAATGTTTTGATAAAAATCTGTCTTAAAAGAAAACTAAAATATTTGTATCAGCAGTTTTGTTGCAGTTTTAAATCGCTGTTCTAAAAAATTGGTATTTCCCAGTAAATTCTCACAGTAACCAAATTTTCATCACTGGAATAATGTCTCGACATTCTATGAACTTAATTTCATTTTAAAATATTTCTGAACTGCTTTATTTACTTGTAGTTCAGTACATATTTTAATTACTGTAATCAAGTTTCTACTCTAATTTTCTTAATTAGCGTGAGTTAAGAGGAATTGGGACTTATATATTGAGTGCCAGCCACTCTGACAACTACCACCTTTTTCAAAATGTCATAAATTCAGATATTAAAAAATATCTATAGAAAACTATATTTGCTGAAGTCCTAAAGGGGCATAGCAAAAAAGGCTTGGCAATCTGATGTAGACAAAATTTTTTTTTCTGTATTGAAAAGACGTGGTTTAGCATAAATTGGGGTTCATGCTTATAGCATAATCTCTTGATTCTTCTTTGAACACTAGAGTTAAGCACTTTCAAGCCTGGTCAGTACTTAAACTGTTCTGTTTTGGGAATACCAGGTACTGTAAACAAAAACAAACGGGCTCCAAAACTGGTTGGGCATGGAGTAAGCAACTTCATCCCTTTTTTTTTTTAAAAACCTTATTTGCTAGGGAAACCACAGCAGGCAATGCCTATTAAGATGTGGCCTAGTGTTTCCTTAGGACTTGAGGTAAGAAAAGATGCAACATATATAGATATTCCATTCTCATCAGTTTTCATATTTGTTTTTAGTTAGAAGCAAAGTTAGTTTCCTATTAAGTACATGCATCTCTCTGAACTAAGGATTCAACAGTTCAGCTAACACTTACATAATTGTCATTTACGCATGCATGTAAATTTATTACAGAGGCAGAGAACTTGATTATATCCCTAGTATCAGATACTAGGAATTAGGAAATGATCTCCATATAAATATGAGATTATATATATATATATATAATGAATTTTCATTCATATAAAAATAGATTAGTAAAGTTAATGATATAAAATGATATTAGAAACAAGGATAATAACATTCATTGAGTTGTTCGTAGGTTAATGCAACTTTAAAATTTTGGTTTGCGAAGAGATTTTGCTATTTTATATCATTAACTTTACTAATCTACTTTTTGTATGAATGATTCATTGCAGTATAAATTGAACTGCACCACATTTATTTATTTATTCATTATATATGTCCCAAATTGAAATAGGTCAACATTGGTCTCCTGGTTACATGAGATAGAATATCTGTATTGATAGGCTTCTTGGCCAAAATTATTTTGTGCTTCTACAGGACTTTTTTTTTTTTTTTTTTTTTTTTTTTTTTTTTTTCTTTTTTTTTTTCAAAATTACTAGAGGCTATAATCAATTCTGAATTAGTTGAGTATCTCACCTCACAGGGTTTCGTTTCAGATAAGCAATATGCCCCTTCATCAACTGCTGATGTATTAATGATTTTTGCTGAAAGTCTTTCAAGCTTTAGATAAGAATGGGGAAACTCTGACTATTACTTGATATCTTGAAGGCATTTGACAGGATTTGGTATACCAGTCATCAAAAGATTATGGTATTTCTGGAGAAATTTTTGAAATGATTCAGTGACTTATCAAATGTCAAAATGAAAGTTGTCTTAAATGGCTGCTCTAGATCATTTTTGCATTGATGCAGGTCTCTATTGTTAGACATGTTGTGGTCAAATTGGCAGCTGATGTGTGTTTTTGTTGTTTTTTTTTGGGGGGGGGGGGTTAAACTACAATCTTTTAACTAGAGCAAGGAAAGCCTTGTTAATTGACTTCATGAATTTAACCTTTTATCATTCTGTATATGACTTAATTTGTTATGAAAAAAAGGTTCTTCTATTACTGAAGATGACAGGTTCCCTGAACAAGTATTTTAATTTTGTGTTGTCATATCCTGCTATGGCAATAGAAACCAACTTTGAATAAAATTAATAGGGATAATGCAACTGAGGGGGCCTTGAAAAAAGAATTCAGTGCAAAGGGAATTAATATTAATAATGCAGAGTGCTAAAGGGGGTGGCATAATGCTACATTGGCATCTAAATCTCACTTTACTATTGAAATTACCTGAGGCAACTAGTTTAGTTTCTCTGATACTTCTCTCTATGGAACTCTCACTTCTGTTTTCTTGCTTTTCTGTCAACTTTAAAAGCAATGTCAATCATTATTTCTTTTATTGTCTATCATCAATTGTATCTTTCAATGTCAGTAATCTCCTGCATCTAAGTAACTTTATTACCTTGGTTGGGAATGAAATGCTTAAAATATATAAACTAACTTAAACAATTTTTTAGTATAAAGCTCAACTCCATACACTTGTTGTTTTTTTTTGTTTGCTCACAGATTGATTATTCAAAATTTCGAATCCATTTGTAAATGATAGCCTTTTTCTCTACCATAAGCTTTGTTCTATAAATTGATATTTTATTTTTTATTGCCGCTTATATTGCTTGTAATTTTTGAATGGCTCCTTGGTTCTTAGGTCATTTGTCATCAACCTCATTCTGCTGGGAAACTTTTTCTAGCAGTCATTACTTAAATGCTAATTTTCTCTTAAGATTTCTGAGCACAAACTGATTGTGGTTGCTAACTGAGTGAATTTATGACCTTTCTTGTTCTGCATTAATTTTAATACTGAAAGCATAATGGGAAGAAACCTGTTTACATTTGCTCACCTTTTTGAGGTTGGCCTTTTATTTACTTGTGATTTTTATTTATATATATATATATATATATATATATATATATATATATATATATATATTCTATTTTGATTTGGTCAAAGACCGGAGCATTGGTTACAAGTTGTGCAAGTTTTTGATTGATGACCAACTCCAATCAAAACCAACCAAAATTGATACTCGAAAACAAATGTCTTGATTTCTTGATATATCCTCGGGTCAGTGGCTTTCTGTGTGTTCCACTTTGTTTGCTTGGCATGTAGCAAACATTTTAAGATTTTCCTGTTCATTGAAGCATAACATTAGTCCTAGATGTCAATGGACCACAGAAATTTTTTTTCTTTTTAAATAGCTTCTACAATGTGTCAACCATTATATAGTTGAGTATAGAGAAATTTTAATGTTCCATTTTCTTTTTGGTTATGCAAAAAAATGGGTCACACTATATACACTTCTTTCTGAGGAGTTAAAATTCCTGCCCCAAAATTCAGGGGTTGCACTATACATAAGTGTGTGTGTGTGTGTCTATACAGTCACCCACATTTTGAAAAGACATTACACGCAAAAAGATGCCATCATTTTTGGTAAGTGAATGTATTTTCAAAATGTGGGTGACTGTGGTTCTCAATGTCTTTTGATCCATTTCCCTCCCTTATGGTCTGCCATACTTAAGTAGGTTACTGTTGTCAGTTTCATCCCCCCCCCACTTGCTTTCAGTATGTCCTGGGAGTATTAAATTCTTCAGGGCCCTCTTGGGTATCCTAGAAATTTCAGCTGTATTTCTGATTTTCTGTGCTTTCCATATTTTTTACTCCCCCCCCTCTCTCAACAGTTCTAAAAACTTCCTTGTTACTTACATTTGTCTTATTCTTACCATTTGACAGAATCTCATTCTTCATCTGTGAAGACTTTGAACTTTATATTTAATTGGATTTTCACAGGAGTCTTTTTTTTTCTTTTTTTTTTTCTTTTTTTTTTTTTTTTTTTTTTTTTTTTTGAGTTGATCTCTTCATCTCCCAGACTTCATAAATCATAACCTTCTGTCATAGAATACAATGGACCCTGATGTTGCCAGTGCAAGGGAGGTAACGAAACCACAAAAAAAAAAATTGTCCGTTATATTTTAGTACAAAGTAACTTTTTCCTTTAATTTTAAAATATCCAGTCCATTTGAAACCTAGGGAATCTGGAATCTTGATTCCCTTTCTTCATCTGTGAATTGCTATGCATTCTTTGGAAAGACAGGTTTCCTGCTGTTTTCTCTAATTTGGAGTCATTCTCTTCATTTAGATTGGTTGCCACCCAAGGCTAGAGAGTCTAGTCTACCCTATTTAGCTGTCAGCTAGGAAAAAAGGAAATCCTTCCTTTCTGAGATCATTTGTGCAAAAGTAAAAGCGGCATGATAGCCTGGAATTTAAACCCTGCTTGCCAATTTCTTTCTTTCACCAGTAACAGCTACGATGCCCACATAAATGCAGCCACTTAAATACTTTTTTTTTTTTTTTTTTTTTTTTTAATATGGTGGGATGAATCATTGCTGTATTTAAAACTGCTAATTTCAAAATCTTTAGTTTCTACTTTAAAGAATACCTTCTAGTAAACTATAAACAGCTTAACATATGGTAGCATTTATAAAATAGTCAAGCTGTGCTTTTAGTTTATTTTTCTTAACCCCCCCACCCCCTTACACACACACACACACACACACACGCTCTATCATTGTGATGGAATCCTGTTAAGATTTACGTTTGCATTAAGGGCAAAGATTTTTTTTTTTTTTTTTTTTTTTTTTCTGGGACTTTCTCATCAAAAATAAATTTCTAATTTAAGATGTCATTCAAATTTTTTTTCCTTTACCCATTGTACAAGAAACTCTTTAAAAATATATTGAGCAGAATACTTTCACATTTACTCTGTGGCTAACTCTTAAATCTGCTGACATCAGTTTGGCCTGAGTAACTAAAAAAACACAAATGGTTACTAAATACTCTTTAAACTACTCAAGAATTATACTAATTCTATTAGTTTAGTTTCATTGAAATGTCTCTTTTCTTAGTCCTGAACAAACTCGTGTAGAAATTCTTGCACAAAAACTAAACAACCAGAGTATTGGCCAAAATCCCAAGTTCTTAAAAACCAAAAAAATTAATTTATAGTCATGGGTTTTTTTGTTTTTTGTTTTTTTTTTAGTCCTGAACAAACTTGTGAAGAAATATGAATAAATCATAGATTGCTACTCCTTAAATCACTCTAAAAGGAACATTACATGTAAATACAAATTTGATCTTTCTCAGTTTCCATCAAGAAATGATTTGGTCTTTATATTTTAATTCTTTAACTTTTTTTTTTTTTTTTTTTTTTTGTGTGGGAACATTGTTGATTGTGAGCATCTTTTTAATGCTTTCAAGTTATTCATGAAGAATAATTTCATCTCTTTACATGACTTTTGTAGCTTCTAATTTTAGGAACATGTGAATATTTAAATATTTTAAACTTATTTAAATCTTACTGCTATACTGATTTTAATGTTTTAAATGAAACAAACCCTCTAAATGCAAATTTATTACACAACTAAACTTGTCAAAACATGTTCTACGATCACTAAAGCATAATCAGTATTTGAATGGGTGACCGTTTAGGAATATCAGATGCTCTGAGCTTGGGTGTGTAATGGATAACGGCTCTGAATTGGAAATCTTACAGTTCCATTCAGGTTTATATTTGCTTACATGCAAATACCTTTAGGAAAGCTATGAATCTACCTCTTACTCCTCACCTATGGATTACATAGGACTTGTATCAGTAAATCATTTCTAAAAAAAAAATTCTTACAATCTAAAATATTTTTCTGGCTTTAAATAACTTGCAAAAGTATAAGCTATAAAAATAATTAATATAGAATTAAGATTTTTGGTAATATATATATATATATATATATATATAGCTTTCAGTCAATTGTTGCTAAGTAAAAATCATTCAAAGTAAATTTGTTGATTTCACTTGGAATTAATTCTGAAGAAATAGGTTTTAAGTATCTGTACTGTAAATATTTTCCCTTTGTAGATTTGGATTGTCTTCTGATTTTTTTTTTTTTGTAAACTAGCATAAAATATAAACCAGCTGAAACACATGAAGGAATTACATTTGTAATTTGATCATATTGATGGTGGAATTTGAAGTTATAGCATATATTCAATAGTTTCTAGATTTTAAAAGCTTTATTAGCTTATAAAATCTAGAAACTATTGAATATATGCTATAACTTCAAATTCCACCATTGGCTTTACTTCATTGACAGTCATTTAAATATACAAAAATTTTCAGTGCTACAAGGCCATCTCTTAGCTTTAAAGTTTCAAAATTTTTTCATCTTGCAAGACTAAATATTCATTGATAAGAAACCTTTTATGTTTGTTTTTTTTTCTTCTTCTTCTTAAATCCACTAGATGCAAAAGTATTGTTTTGACATCCATTTAGATGTTTCTTATGGGTGTGACAAGTTATCAGAATACACACTTTCCAGCCATGATACCTGGTTTTGAATCTCACCATGGAATGAGTTATTTGATTTCTGCCTCTGGAGGATTGTGAGGGAGATTGAGTAGGTAGAATTCTTTGTCAATAGTTGTTCTAGCATGGGCAGTCATTGTGACCGAGTTAGTGCATACTGACTTTGTATCAAACTGATAAGTGACCACTCAAGATGGAATTTAAACTCTCTGCTGATTCCATTTTCTAGATAGATTAACCATTAAGTTACCTGTACATCCCAGCCTACATAAATGGGCATAAAATTTGTTAAATCACAACTGAAATTTCTGTCTCCGATATTTAATTATTTGAAGTCTTAAACTAGTCTTGACCATATTTGTACACCCCTTTTGAAAATTTAAATCCACTAGTCTATATATGTTGAGTTGCAATTTCCACCCCTGCCTCCATGTTAATTATGACTATATTAAAAAAAAAAAAAAAAAAAAAAAAAAAAAGCTTCTCCACACTAAAGAGATTTAAGACTTAGGTTTCACATTGAAAAAATAAAAACTACTAAAGGAGTTTTGTAAATTGTATATCCATTTCAGGATGGGATTAATGATGACTTGATAATTACCACTTGTAAACTTGTTAATCTGCATGATATCTTTAAAAATTGTGCAACAAAAAATAGCAACAGATAAATTAAGGTGTGGCTATTGATGGCCTGGCTGCCCACATATTGCTGAGGGATGCATTTCTCAGTTATGAGAAAGATTTGTTAAATTGTACAAGACCATCAGAACTGTTTGTTAGTGTGTGTGCATGTGTGGTTTGTTTGTTTGTTAGTGAGTGTGGTTTGAAGTGTGTGGTTATATAGACAAAAAATCTAAAAGTTAATAGTTTTCATAATCTAAAATGTTCTGTTATGCTAACATAAAATATTTACTTGTCAAGTTATGCTGGAATTTCATTAATAACTCTTTAAAATGCATTTTAATTAAACAATTATTAATAAACTGTTTAAATTGAACAATTTAAATCCTGTTAAAGTAGCAATTTCACTTAGTTTCTATATTGTATTAATTTTTTATTCACATTTAGCCATGTATGTAAAACATTGCTGTGTATAGTTAAAACTGGGCACATCAGGCATTCAATAGAATCCATTACTGGCTTTCTTCAATCATCTTTGTGATCCCAGCAAATCAAAATGAGGCATGTTTTAATTTTCCAACTTAGTTTGATTTGAGTAATTTTTTTTTTTTTTTTTTTTTTTTTTATCAAAGCAAACTGGTGAAAAAGGAGTATTACAAACTTGTAGAAAATTTTTAAATAGATTCACCTTGAGCAAGACTATGCCACTAAGACAAACAAGGCTACTGGGAATGAAAAGACTTTAAAAGGGACCAGAAACCAGCCCTAAACCTCTACTCTTGTTCAAAAGACTGGGGGAGTAGTGTGAAGTGGATGATGGGTGAATTTTTTTTTTTTTTTTTTTTTTTTTTTTTTTTGAAAAATAAACAATAAAATTTTAGTTTAGACATTAGAAATATAGTTGAACTTTGGAAGGAACCAGAAGCTAAATCTTATTACCTCATAGTTGTCATGCAGACCCAAGCCATGGCAGATTTGAAAAATCAGATGAAAATAACATTTACCCGAATGCTTTTGAGAATACTTACTTTTTTTATCGATGAATTCCCTGAACCAATCCGTACTAATGATTTCCTCTTGATCATATATATTACACTATAAGATGCCTATCCTTTGACTCTGACCCTCTTTGACCATGCTACATATTACAAAAATACAAGTAGGGATATTAATTCCTGACTACAGGAATTTTAATAGTGATTAAGCATTTCCATACAAGACTTCTGGAATTCATTAATCAAACTTAATTACTGTTGAAATTTATTAAACCTTTCTTAGGTTCATTTTCCTGAAAAATGATTTGAAGTTCAAATATTGATGGGAGTTTCCTTTGTAATCTTAACTTGTGGAAAATCGGCACCTTCATTATGTATCCCAAACTTTCTAAGTTTGTGTGAAATTTCTTATTTCAATTATTGATATTTTGTTTATTTTCAAGGGTTATTTTGATAAAAATAGTATATAAACAAGTTAATATTTTTCTTTCTAAACATGCAATCTTTCTCATTTGTGATTAGTTCTTATTCCAGGTCTCTTTAAATTGTCCCTATTTCAATGATGGCAGGTAATTTTCACATTTTTGAAGTTGACAATTTTAAATTTGTGCTCAGTTTCCATAAATATCAAAATTGTAGAACAATGTCTTCAATAATCAGTTGGTTTCATATCTCTGCTCCCACACAACTCAAGATGTATGTGAATCCAGAGTGTATACTGTTCACTTTTGTGCAAAACAGTTGGGTCCAACACCTTGAAATTTGTATTACTCACCAAGGAAATGGATGATGTCATGATTTAATTAGTAAGAGGGAGTCTCAATCTCTCTAAGTAGGTTTCCTAATGAGAAGGAAGCCTGACAGAGCTGAGGCTGTTTTTTGAATTTGGTTTTTCCTTCTCATAAACCAGTTGCCACCAAAGGCTCGAGAACCCAGTCTCTCTTGCTATTTACCCATAACCCTTTCCTGAGGGTATTCACATAAGTGAATGTAATGGATCTGACTGGAGTTCAAACTCTGCTCTCAGATTCTTCAATCTGAGATTCTATCTATTACTCCACCATGCCAACAATTGAACCCCCATTTTAAATTCATTGATGACTGTTACAGTTTAAATCTTTCTAAATTTTCTTCTAATGATGAATTTCGAAACTGTATAAAGTACTTTTTGTATTTTGTCAAATCACTTTCCCCATAACTGTTTTTATGCAGTTTCTTAAACATCAAAAGAAATTTACATTCTAAAATAGAAAAATAAATATAAACTGGAGATATATTTGCTGGCCACTCGTATTCAAGAATGCCCAACTACTAGGGTGGCTCTAGTTTCCATTGCAAACACATTTGTGTTTGTTCAACAGAACCCACCTGTGGCTTATACTGCAACTATGCTAAGCAGACCTTCATTACAGTTTCTGGTAGAGCACATTATCAACAGCATCCTCGAATCCATGGTCACAATGACTCTATGCTAGCACAACCATTGGCAGCCCCCACAAAGGTCCAATCTAACCAATTTCACTCGAGGCTTGGGTCAACTTATGGTTTTTGCTGCATGCTGGGATTGCCCCCCCCCCCCTCCAGTCTAACATCAGGAAGTTGCCTTCCTGACAAATTGACCCTGGTAAGATTTGAACCCAGGTCCCATGATCAGAAAGTGAATGTTCCAACCATATGTCCCCGCTTGTGTATATATATATATATATATATATATATATATATATATATATATATATATATATATAAAATCAGTATCATTCATTTCACTTAAATTTGTAACTAACAATATTCTCACTTCTTGGGATTTGGGAATGAAATTCATTCCCCCCACCCTTTCCTTAAGCCATTATCATAATTGCATTATGGAAGATAAGCAGAATAGTTTATTTTATTAGTGCTTTCCATGCTGCACATCCTTACCCAAGGTTTTAATATTTCAAGGCATGTAACCCCAATGGCTACTTGGTGACCACCTGTCTTAGTAGCATTACTGCCTTGATTGGTAGTAAATGATTTTTTTATTTTTATTTTTATTTTTAATTCAGTTATTCTCATTCAATGCCACCAAAGGCTGGAGTTTAGTCTACCCTCCTATTTAACTCGTACCAGCAGTGTGAGGTAGGGGGCAGGTGAACACAACAGATTTGACCAGAATTTTATGCCAGTATCTATTCTATCTGCATGTTGTCTCCTTGCTAATTCTAAATTTTGTTTATAGAAATGAGCAGTTGGGATAAACTTCACTGAGCACAGGTGCTGAGTTGTTAAATATTGATCACATGACTTGAAAAATTCTGTAACTTTATTTATTCTAGATGCATATCTGGATGTAGCCAACAATGTTTGTGTGTGTGTGATTTTTTTTGTCAGTTGAAATTTGAAAGAAAACCTTGTAGATATAAACACTAAATTCAACCAACAACGCCCCCCCCTTTTTTTTTTTTTTTTTTTTTTTTTTTTTTTCTAATTTATTTACCTGGAACTAAGTTGACAGGATTTTGTAACCCACTTCCTGACATTTTGTTTTTTTTCTAGTCTGTCATACAAAAATGACGATTATTCAGTTGTCTGCAAGACAAGTCTAACCTTAAACAATATACCAAATGTATTGTTACTGCCAAAACAGCTTATTCTGCTACATGACTATAGCTGCATGTTACAAATTGGCAAGAACCTAGGATTAGTAATAGTTGGAGAGATATCTTTCACTAATCCTAAGCAGTCTTAAGACCTAAAGAGAAACATCATTACAGTGTTCTCACAGATGGAAACTTAAAGCAACAGATGTGGTTCTCCTGACTTGCTACATATACTATGGACAGGACACCTTAATGAAGGACTCTTAAGGCAAATAATTTACCTTAGTCAAAAAGACGAATGAAAATTTAAATTTCTGGGACACAAATAAGGAAAAGACATAACGATGACAGGAAGTGAGTTGGGTTCCTGTTTGCATAAGACTTGTCTAGAAAGACTTTAATGAGTAATTTTGATTTAATAAAGTGTCTCTACATTTATTGCCAACATGTTTATGAATCAATTGCATTACTATAAATTTTAACTTTAAAGTACAAATTTTCATATGGAAACTTAAAATTCTTTACAACCTACAAGTGGAAATTGACTTCCCCAAAGTGTTCCTCCTTATAACTTCAGTTTTTACTACAGATTCAAACTTGAGAGGCTTTTTGATAGATGAATACAGTCAGATGTCAACAAATGACTGGAGTTGGGTAGGTTAAGTTTACCAAATTAAAAAGTGGGAGTGGGGTAGGAATACAATTCAACACAGATATTTTCATGTATTTTTATATAACTAATAAACAATTAACAAAATAAAATTTTCATTAATTCCCTTTTAGTAACTAAGTTTTTGTTCCTCAGCTGTGGCCAGGTATTGTACTCTCAACTCTGTGTCAAGTCATTTTTTGGATTACTCAACTGATGCTTTTATCCTCTGGGTCATGTGTTCTGGGACATATATCACCTGAGGCAGGCCAGGCCATACAACAGCTGAAATGTTGTATTGTAACTATTGATATTGTTCAGACTGTTGTCCTCATCTTTATTACCATATTCATATTTTGGAAATGTACAGATGCAGGAAATGTTTGAGTGCATGCCTGCAGGAGTTACGATAAATGACTGCTCCCCTGGAGAGGAAGATGTGTCCATTATGTTAGTCTTTGGCCAACACCATCTTTGCAGACCATGTGGGGGATTATTGCCACCATCCTGTCTCGTAGTTAATTTTTGGAATTGGTGAAATCTCACTAGGTGCCTCTGTATATTAGTAAATGATTTTGGTGCCTGTTTACTTAATGATACTAATCTCTATAAATGAACCCTCATTTATTCTCATTCATATGGCTCATTAATTGGTGTAGAATAAGTTACTTTAGAGACTGTCCTTGATACTTTTATTTACTAAATTTGACTAATGTTATGTGATTACATTTGTGATCATGTCTCTTTCAATTCATGACTGACTAGGCAGATTTTAAGTCAATTACTATTTCTTTCTGTAGTATAATGGTTGCCAACCATGGCTATAGGACCCAGACTGTCCTGCTATTTAACTGATAGCTTGTGGGGGGGGGGGGGCTGAAGAGATGGATTCATCATATCCTTTCCCAAATGACTAACAAACCCATCTGGAATTTGAACTCTGCCTTCCAATTTCTTAAAGCTGATATTCATTTCACCAGAATGCAACTTTAGTACTCTACTTTTTATGGTAATTTTAAAGATTTTTATAGAAACTCTTTAATGGTGGGGGGGGGGGGTAGTACTGTAGAAAGATGCTGAAATATATATATATATATATATATAATTTTTTTTTTTTTTTTTGTGGCTTCTGGATAGGGCTGAGAACTTTTCAACACATCCATACTTTCTAGCTACAAATTTTGCTTTTAATTAATCTAAGTAATATGCTTTGTCCTTCTGCAAAAAGTATATTACTAGTTGTTTTCATGGCTTGATTATGCTAAAGCATTTATTTTATCTTTGTTTTTCTTCTTGGCACTCTCCACCCTCTCCTTTGCTGGCACATTACTTACCCAACAGCAATGGCTGTTTAGGACAGGTAGGCCAAGTAGCTTGTTCAATTCTTTTCTAGGTCATTTGAGTTCCTCCACCCCACCCCCAAACAATTCTTGGTAGTTGCAGTGGTGACAGTGGTAGTGTCAATGTTTCTTTTTAAAACATACCTGAAAATTGTTAGCCACTAGCTTTCAAGAGATAAGCTCCTTGCATATGCTTGGGGCTGTCAAATTACACTAGGGACAAATATTGGCTATCTGGGCACTCTGGGATTTAAAAGAAATATCTGGAAAATTTATATCCACCCCCCCCCCCCCCCCTGCTAGCTATATCACCCCAAGGTTTATTTTTTCAGTTTTGTCTATATTAACTATTGTGAGTCAGCTTCTCTCACAACTGATTTGATTTTTTTGATTTTTTTTTTTTTTTTTTTTTTTTTTTTTTAACTAGTTAGAATATGAAAACTTTGAAGACAAGGACAAATATTTGATTCTAATAACTTAACATTACTTCCCACCTTTTCAGGGAATCTTAGTTGGAGCTTTATGAAAGTTTTTTCTTTTTCTTTTTCTTCCTCACTTTCTCCACCCAAGAAAGATTAAATCTGGCAAAGTCAACATTTTATGTAAATTTTATGACCATCAGAAGTGTTGGGAGGGTCATGCAAGGGCATTAATAAAGTACATGTTGTTAGGCTTCTATAAGAGATATAACATGCTGAAGAAATATTTTTTTTTTTTTTTTTTTTTTTTTTTTTTTTAGTTGCTTTTTCTTACTATAAATAAAACTTATTGTTAATGTCTTAGTGAAGAATAGCATATTTTAAATAGTCAGTTTTGTTTTTGTTTGTCTCTTCCCTCCCACTCCCAAAAAAAATACAAGATACTTGAGGTAGATTTTTACTGAATGAGATCGTTTAAGGGCATAAAGGGAGAAGGAAGTCCCCCCTCCCTTTTCTTTTAAACTTTGAATAATTAAATAAAAATATTAGCTAAAACAATATTTTACAAAGGAATGGATCTTAATATCGGAACTGAACAGCAAATAACTCATTAATTTTATTTAAACAAAGTTTTGCAAGTTAAAATATCAATGTTATTTTCCCTTTTTGCATAAATTAAAAATATTACAAAAATCTCAAGTCTCATTGATTTCAAATTATTCTTTACTGTTCCAAAAAGAATTTTGTAGAAACATAAAAGCATATACATTTTTTTTTTTTTTTTTTTTTTGACCAGGTAACTTTAAATTTAATATTTTAAAGTTGGTGATTTAATTACAATAACTTGTATCTAAAGGAATTTGGTTTATATTTATGGACGTACAAGTAGCATAAATGTTAAAGGTTCAGAATGAGAAATTGGCAAGCCGAATTATACTCTGGTGCACTGATTGCCTTGGGAAAAGGTAGGAATCCATTTCTTCACTCCCAGCTATGGGTTAAATAGGACAGAGCTCTGTAGCCATGATTGGCAACCAGTCTTAGACAACTCAAATTTAAAACCCAGCCACTTGAAGCTGTATTTGTCACCTGTTATTCTGCTCATTTTTCTCTACCATAGTCACCTATGGTGTAGTGAGACAGCCACACCCTACACAATTTGCTTCCAAGCACTCACTGTAAATGAAGTGAGTGATAATGTAACTTGGTGTATATCTGTAACAGTTCATGGTCTATCTGTGCCAAGTGGCTTCATTCTGTGTACTTTAACTGTTACCATAACAAATCTTGATACTTTTCAAACCTATTGTATGGTGTCACACACACACATATATATATATATATATATATATATATAACTTGTAGGTAGCATGCTCATTTAATAAAATTCAAAGATTGTCATAAAATTGGTTTTATGATTTGTTAGGTGTTGGTAATTATTCTGGGTACACTTTCTATGAAATCGTATCCCAATTTTCAAATGAGTTTCTTTCCTTCCACCATTGGATAAGATGAATGGGATCTTTTGTTAATGATGAAAAACAAAAATCAATTGCAAAACTTCTACTTTTCCTTCAAAACAGTATATTATAGCACTGATGTTTAAAAATACTTTAACAATGACATTGCCTTTATAATGAAACTCTTATGAACATATGGAAAAGTTTACTTATAGTAAATGTAAATATTTTGTCAGGAGGTAGATTTTTAATCTAGAAATGAGGTCATGACCTTCAAATTCACTCATTGTCTTAACTGATGATAGCTTAACTGATTTTTTTTTTTCTTTTTTTTTTTTAATAGAACTGCTTAAAAAATTCTTTACTCTGCATTATTTTTAAATGTAATATTTCAGTATTTATTCATCTGAATAAAAAGTTGTAAATTTCTTTGAAGAAAAAATTGGTTCAACAAAAGAACTTTTGAGTGTACTTCTGTAAGGATTTTAGTTTGCTTTTAAAATATATGAACAATGGCCATGTATATTGAAATGACTTTGCATGTTTCCTGATTTTTAAACTTTGATAACATTTTCATTTCTCACTTGGAAAAACTTGAAACATTCCAGACCTCACTTGTAGGAACCTCATGAGTCTATCTTTAACATAGTGGTAGGAAAAATTTTCTCAAATGGTAATACTTGAATTAACCCCCCCCCCCAAAAAAAAACTTTCAATTTGTTTTATCTTGATAAAACTAAAGATATTAAATGAAAATTACCTACTTTGAATGAGATTATGAACTCATCACCTCATATGATGAAAATATTGACAAAATTGTATTTTAATATCAAATTTGAGTGTTAGAATAGCATTATTTTTTTTTCTGTTCTTTTATACACCACATCCCTTGAAGATATGGATGATCATGATTCTCCACAGCTTTCTCTCATATCTGGTTCTTGGCAGTCTTTCTCCCTTTGCTAAGATTTCCACCTTATATAAGACTGTCATGCAAGTCTCACTGCCTTCCCCTATTTCTCTCGCACCCTTAATATTCCCCCTCATGAGGATTATTTTCCCAAACCCTTGTTCCTCGTGTCCCTCTATTTTTTTTTTTTCCTGATTGAATGTTGTCTGTTGCCATTTTTAACGTTTTACAACTCTTCAGGCATACATGTTCACCAGCGATACTCTTTCAATATTCTCTGGGTGGACATGTTTGTCAAATGACAGAGCTCTTTCAAAGGAAAGTACATTTTTAAAAAATAACCTTACTACAGAAATGTCATTAAGCTTGTGATATGAACTAGGAATGACTGGATGTCATTTTGTTCTAATTGAAATAGTTATTTTATCAGCAAATTTTAATGTGCTTTAAATCATTCGTTTTTTGATTACAATGACTACCCCCAAGGCAAGGCATGGGTCTCTTATATTGATAGAGGAACTTTCATGGACAGTTAGAGCGAATAATTTCTGATTTACCCACAGATATTCGTGATGTGTGAGACTGAAAGGGATTCTGATCAAAAGGAGACTTTTCAAATTATCACAAACATGCAATCACCCATGGCTACCAGACTTTTCTTGTACACCTGGATTTACAAATGTTGATCAAGAAGCTAGTGAAGTAGGCATGTTTTGGCTTCATGCCCATTATTCAATTAATGGTAGTAGAAAGTAACCAGTATACAAAGAATGTGAAAACAAAATTAGGTGACACAGCAAAGCCCAACTCCCAAATCGGAGCTTCGAAAATTGTTTGCTTTTGTTGATAGGTTTGATAAAGCTACCTTGAGTATCAGTCTTATTGAACAACAAAACTAAAAGACCTTCAAGGTTTATTTGGATTGTGCTCCAGTTCTTCCAACTATCAAAAAGTTTGGCAGATTTTTTATTTTTACAGGGTGGTTTTTAACTTAAACAAATCAATCTAACTTGGGTGACCATCTGACACTGCCATTGAAGAATAAACCAAAGCTTTTGACAGAAGAGATTGCTAAGAGTTTGAAAATAGATATTGTCTGCCATTTGAAGATTGCTCATTTCTAAACTTAACAAGTGGGTGCCACATTTGATGACAAAACAGAACAAGTTAGATCATGTTTCTGCAGTGATTTCTTTGCTGCTATGCCATGAAAAGAGCAGTTCTTGGACAGAACTGTCACAGGCAATGAAAAATGGATCAATTCTGTTTGACTCGAACGGAGCTGGAAACAAACTTGTCAGTGTTGAGAACCCATGGCTAAAGCCGGCTTGCATCCAATGAAATTGTTGCCGTTTGTTTGGTGGGATAGTAGAAGGATAATTCACTCTGTAGTTATTGTTTGCCCAGCTGGAAGAAGCTCAGTATTGCAACCAACTTGCCAATCTCAATGTGGTTATTCAGGAAATTTTTGTGATTTTTGGCAAATTAAAAAGGTGTCATTTTTCCACCACAGCAACACAAGACCATGTTGCAAAATGGACCTTCCAAAAGCTGGAAATCTGAAAGCCCCTCTAGCACCCATCACATTCTTATGACTTGGCTTCTTCAGATTTTTATTTGTTCTGATGTCTATAGATTTGACTCGGTACAGTCAGTAGAAAAACTAATCTCGCAACCTTCTGGCTGTTGGAGCGGGGGGACAGCTACAGAAATGGTATAAAGTAGCTTGTAGAACACTGGAGACTATATACTTGACTAATGGTTTTTTCTTTTTCTTTTTTCTCTAATGGGGCACTAGCTTTTTGCGCTGATTAAATATTTTGGATATCAGTGTTGCACTTTCCATCCTGTTAAGACACTTCCCTGATATTTAAATTGTTGTACTTGTTTGGTTTTGCTATCCTCAATTTGTAATTTGTATGTTCGGTTGTTCCTTTTGCTAACAATCATTCATTCTGTCTTGTTGTAGTTGATGTCAAGTCCTTCTTGCTTTCCTTCACTATTGTCATCTGCATCTTTTAAGATTGTTGCTGCCCATAATGAATTCTGTTCGTTCTAATTTTAACAGAATTGCTTCACTGTGCAGAGGTTGAACATGTCTGAAATGGAACATCCTCGTCTTGCTTTTCTGTTTTTGTATATTTTTAATATTTTAATTAATATAAACTAATTGCCATTTAATAAAGGCAATTAATGTTTAATTCATTATGAATTATTAAATGGATGAAGAAATTTTGCTATAAGCACTATTTTCCTACTCTCATAAATTCTACCTAATGACTTTCCTTCCATGACTTTTGCTAACTTACTCACCTTAGCTTCATTCTTTTACTGTTGATAACATTACCAAATTAGCAGTTGAAAATGTTAAATCAAATCTTTACCATATTAACTCAATTTACAATTAATTTTTATAACCACCTATAATTATATATGGTTATGTATTTTATGCATATATATGTAGGATTGTCTTGCTGATGTATACATCTTCTATAATTTTAAATTAATAATTTTAGTACTATTATTAAAAGGTATCTTTTTGTTTACCCTTCTAGGTTTATATTCTAAATTTCTCTATATATTATCTTTCACCTTTTATTTATATATTTATTTATATATATATATATATATATATATATATATATTTATTTTGTTTGATGCATTATTTTTATTAGTGTTATCTTAGATTATCTAATTTGAATTTGTGAGGATTATTGCTGCTTAAAATAGCAAGCTCTGTTGGACAATTTTCTCTAACTCTTTCAAGTCCAATTACACACCACATCACCCAATGTATGAACTTGTTCAACTTTTTTTTAAGGAAAATAATTGTTGGACAGGTCATTCTATTTTAGTTTTACTACTACCCTTTCATTTATACCTTCCCCTCTTCCCTTTCCTTGCATATGTATGTGCATACATACATTTTTAATAGACATTATATTCAAAAATCTGTTGGTTTTCTTTCTTCCTCTCCTGCTGATCTAGCATACCATTTATTAAGAACTTTTGGTTGGAAGAGATTAATATAAGAATATTCACAAAATAAATTATAAACATAATGAATCTTTTTAAAGTTTATTATTATTATTATTTATTATTATTTATTATTATTATTTATTATTATTATTTATTATTATTATTATTTATTATTATTTATTATTATTATTTATTATTATTTATTATTATTATTATTTATTATTATTATTTATTATTATTTATTATTATTATTTATTATTATTTATTATTATTATTTATTATTATTTATTATTATTATTTATTATTATTATTTATTATTATTATTTATTATTATTATTTATTATTATTTATTATTATTATTATTATTATTATTTATTATTATTATTATTTATTATTATTATTTATTATTATTATTATTTATTATTATTATTTATTATTATTATTATTTATTATTATTATTTATTATTATTATTATTTATTATTATTATTTATTATTATTATTTATTATTTATTATTATTATTTATTATTATTATTTATTATTTATTATTATTATTATTTATTATTTATTATTTATTATTATTTATTATTTATTATTTATTTATTATTTATTATTTATTTATTATTATTTATTATTTATTATTATTATTTATTATTACACTGTAATTTAAATTTACATTGATTTCTTTGGATTAATCTTCCTTGATCATGCACATGATCTTTTTCTGGGCTAATTTTGTTTATATCTGATACTTGGTTATTCCTTTGAACCCAAATACTGCTAAACAGCGTTAAGTTTGTTAATTTGATAACTCTATTGCTAATTTTTTTTTTTTTTTTTTTTTTTAGATAATTATTCTTTTGCATAAGATTTTACTTAAATGTTTAAAATAGACTTCAGCTCACTGCAGAAAAAAGGTATTAAAAATGCATGGTATGTTCAGCTGTTCTTTGGCTATTTCTTTGGTCACTATGATGGTGAGAAAGTATCTCCTGTCTCTTTTGATTGCATCTATTTTAATCATGCTCCCAGGCTGTCTTAGTTTTGTTTTTTAAAACATTTTTAGCCATTCATGTTCATTACAAATCCTGGGTTGACAAGTTTATCACAGCTGAATATTTTGAATTTATTAAGTTTTAGAAATAAATCTCATACACACACACACACATTAGACTTCATTAATTTTTACTAAATATAAATATTTAGCACTTTTATATAATTAATATAAATAGTTGCATTACTTTTCATGTTCTCTAAATTCTCATTTGAGAGCAATTGAGAATTCTTTAAAATTTGTACAATCTCATTTTATCTTTCAAAATGGCTAGAACTGTGAGCCAATTTTCTTAGTTATTGAATGTTCAAGAAATTGCTATTGTGGGGGGAAAAAATCAATGTATTTGTTTTTATTTGGGGGGGGAGTATTTCTTATTGCAAGCATTTGTTTTATTATTGAAGTTTTTAACCAAATTTTGCTTTTTATTTTAAACTTAAAATAAAATGAAAATGACATTCAGGCTAAATATATATATATATATATATATATATATATATATTTGCCAAATGGGACGGCTAAATAGTGCTCAATTAAAGTTGTAAAATATTGAAAATGCCGACCTTTATGCTACCACAGTTAAATTTGATACATTCCCTGAGAATGTTGCTACAGAATTTGATTTAACGTGTCAGTGGAGAGAAAAATAAAATTCACCATGCCCAATGAAATGTGTATGCTCACAGACTTCAGTCTAGGCTTTAGCTAGTGACTTTACCTTTTAATGGAAGTGTCACCCTTGACTCTAATAAGATCACCCAGTGGACAATAAGATGTTAGTTTTTTCCAGACAACTAGACCAAAAACTGTCACTCCTCTGTAACCCACTAAGGATTTTTGCCAGTTGCTCAATTTCTGATAAAGTCTCAACCATAGAATGAAGACAAAATAGGCTATTGATTTAAACTGTGTAATAAATGTGGTTACACCAAAGTAGGGCAGGTGCCATATACAGGTTCTTCATTACACATGTGGTGGCATGTAACTACTGCAAAAAGAAACAACTCCATGTCATGTATACTAGAGAATGTAATTAGCTGGCAGGATTAAAGCAATATCCATGCTACCCTATGTTTGATGGATTGAGCAATGTCATTGCTTGAAATGGTCACAACCATTATTTTATTTATAATATGAAGTGAAGGAGGAAACCAATCCTAAATTCTTTTCAGGTTATTAAACACTGAACTTTTTAGTTCACTTAAATGAATTGTGGGACTTTATATAATCTCACTTGAATTGTGTTAAAGAAAATCCTTCATTTTAACTGACAAGGGTCCAAAAAAAATAAATTTGGATGTTTTGTCAGACTTTAGGAAGAGCTTTTTAAGAGTTGAGCATTTTTACTTTACTGTAAAAGTTTCAAGTATACATTAGTAGGATAAACAACATTACTGAAATTGCAGTAAATTTGTAGAATAAACAATATTGTGACTCCCTACCCACAAAAAAAAATAGCATTTCCTATTCTACTATAAAGTTTTAACATGTCGAGTGATGTCTCTTAAGTGATCATACAAAGAGACATTGAACTCTGATGTTTTCTATTTGAAGCAGACAATAAAATTAAAATAGTTACTTATGTCTGTGTCCCTTTTTGAATATGCGTAGCTCTAAACACATCTTGCTTTTGCTATGACATTTTAAGAAAAATAGTGGTGTGCTTTCCTGTTAACTTCCAGTCTTGAATTCAGTAATGTTTTACATTAGACTTGGTTGCCACCCAAGGCTAGAGAGCTAAACCAATTTTATTTCTTCCCTAGTAGGAAGAGATGGATTCATGCTTTTTCCAAAGGCACTTGTACAGATGTAAACATAGAATCTTAAGATTGTCAATCTTAATCAACTCTGTCATTTTGGTGTAGCAGGAAAGCTGGGATTCTGTAGCACAAACACAATTGCAATAGATTCTGGTTCAGTACACACTAACGTGACCTGTATGGAGTGCAAAAGCCTTCTGCCATCTCAACACTCGCTCACCTTTAATATATATATATATATATATACACATTTTTTTTTTTGTTTATACATTTTATTTTTTTATAGATACAAATATTTAAGTAAATGCTCTGTTTATAATATATATAATGTTGTATAAAAAATGTCTTAAAATGCGTGACATCATTTGTTTACATTTGGATACGCATAGAGTAGATATGAATGTACATGAGAGAATCACGGAAAATTGTAGTTGAAAAACAGTAAAATCAACCTTGCTAACCGAAACACTCTGTGGCGAAATCGGTAAAAGCACGTCAGGCCATAATGACTATCCTGTATAGGATATGGGTTCAATTCCTGTCAAAGAATGCATATTTTCTATGACAATTTCTCGAGTATTCAGGCCAGTAAATGTTAATACTGTTTATTATAAACAGAGCATTTACTTAAATATTTGTATCTATATATAAAAAAAAATAATCTATAAACATAAAAATATCTTGAAATAATTGTCAGACTTTGTCCATTTCATAACACACACACGCACACATTGCCAAGCCAGAGGATTTGCATGCTGCTAGCCTTAATCTTACTCTGACACATGCACCTCATCAGGCCAGTTTGCCTTTCTAGCAATTTACTTGCACATTTTAGCTATGCTATTCTAGCCTCTTGGACCTCTGAGGTAATTCTCCAGCGCACTTAGTGTAGTAAGAAAAACTAAATACAAAATAAATCCTAAATATATTGGTCAAAATATAAAGAATTGAATTATTTAAAATTAGATGATTCTCATTGAAACAGTGACAAAAACAATTAGCCAGCTGCAGAAATGAAATAAAACGCCTGTCTGTATATCTGATACTATGGTTACTCTCAGATAAAAATCACGGCTTCCCTTTCTATCTAAAGTGTTTGTTTGCTAGACCTGCAGAATACTTCCTCTTTTAAGCAGCATCCACTTTAACAAAATAGAAAATAAAGGAGTGGATGAGGAAATTTTGGAGATCAAGTAGCAACAAAACCAGAAATAGGATATATATGGGTACTTTGACACCTACCACTTTCTGCTTCCATCAACATGGCTGATGCTAGCCTTCATGATGAACTTGTCAACATTCCTATCTGACATGAAGTGGAAAGATTATATTAAATCAGTTGCTTGGTCTGCTGCTAAGTTGGTTCTTGACATTGTCTTGTCAATATACAGTTGAATTTACTAGTTGTAACCATAAGTACTATGCTTGTTTGTTTTTATTTTATTCTTTTTTATTTTTTTTCCTCCTTCTTTCACTCAGTAACCCCTTATTTTAGTGGCTGGCATGGGATGAAATTACTACTTTTTTTTTTTTTTTTTTTTTTTTTTTTTTAAGTTCTATTTAAAGCTTTAAATATTAGATAGGTTTAATCAGTCAGAATTAAAATTCTTAACCTTTTATTACTTATTTTTAATTGCTTAAATTTAAAATATGCAAAATAATAAATTTGCATATCAGTGTCTGCATTTGCTTAGGGATTCATTCTGAATTTATTTTTGATAATTTATGCACTTTTTTAAGTGCAATTACTGTTAATATTGTAAGGCTATTTAATGTTGGACAAGTTTTTCATATATATATATATATATATATATATATATATATATATATATACTTTAAAAATAAATTCATGTTTCTTTTCTTTTCAGGCCTCCAATATCGACAAGATGAGCAAAGGGGCTTGTCCTTTGTGTCACCAATGGTACATGGTAGCCTATATTTTGGCAGAGAATAAGCTTGCCAGTTTCAAAGTGATCACAGTTCCTGAGAATTGTCCACCAAAAATTCTGAAAGACAAAAGCACAAGTGGACTTTTCCCTGTTGTAGTTGGCATTACTGGTGAAACAACTTTAGGCTCTGTGGAAGACTTTGTTGCTGATGAGAGCAGTGAATTGGAGGCATTCTTTGACTCTTTCAAATGCCCTTTGTTGTCAATGAACTCTCCCGGTCAAACTGTGGCTTTGGACTGTTTCATTGATCTCTACAGGGTGAGTAAGGTTTTATATATTTCATTAGTCATCTTGACAAAGAACTATCAGAAATCTATAGGCCAGTTATATATGCTATTGGATGCTCGGAATGTGATGTACAAGATCAAATGGGAAGCTTATCAAGACTTGTCTACAGAAAGTTAATTTCAAGGAAATTGTGGACACTAAGGAAAGAAAGCTTGTGAATTTAACTCTTCTAACACACAGGAAAGCTGACTCATTTGAGCAAATACAGGAAAACTGATGACCAACAAAAGCGGGAAGCTGTGTAGAACTAGAATCCCTCCATATCCAAAAGGGACTTTCTTCACCCTCCATTTTCTCGTAGATTTTAGCATTTGACAAAATTCTCTTCCTATCAGGTTAAATGTTTTTTCTAATTTAAATTAAAAAAATATATATCAGAATGAACAATTAAGAATCGGTGCTGTACACTCTTTATACAGTTTAAAAGCAAGAATGAAGTTTTAAGGTTACTTCTGTCTTGGGATGGGCATTTCAGCCTCTTTCAATTATTTCAAAAGTTTAATAATGCTTACCATATATGGGTTCATAATGAGTAGACTAAATTTTACTGATTTGTCATTCAGTTCATTTTTACTGGAATTTTAACCCTTAAACTATAGGAAGAGGTTGTACAAACGAGAAGAAAAAAATACTTAAGCGTAGTTTTATGCTTGCTTTCACTTTAATTATAAATATATTTATATTTCCTCAGAAATCCTCCAAAACAGCAATAGTGACTAAATGTGTGATTAATAAGCAAAGAGTTATGTCTTAACCAGGCAGAGCAGAATAAAAACCAGTCACAAGAAAGGAGTGACTTAGAGATCATTTTAAATTATCTCAACTCTGCAGCTCGTTGAAAAAGCAAAAGCAATAAGAGAAAAGATACAAAAACCAATCCTTCTGTAAAACAGCTTGAAGGAAGAAGGAAAAAAAAATTCCTAGGTTTTATAGGTTTCTGGTTTTACAAAAATATTTAAAAAAAAAAAAAAAAAAAAACTACTATCCTTTTAATAGTTTCAGTAAATTCAGATTTTTTTTTTTTTTTTTTTTTCTTAATGACTTTGATCTGATGTTAATTGAAAATGTGGATGGGGAAGGTGTTCTTGTACACTTTAAATGGCAAGCATTATCTAATATCTTTGTAGCCCTAATGGAGTTTTACTCTTAAAGTTCTTAACTAGTATTAGGTGAAAAATATTTTCTAATTTTATTTTAGAATAGTCTTTCAGATTGACAGATATAAATACCTGACAATTGATTTTATTTTATAAATTGTGATTTAAGGGATATTCAAAAAGTTGACATTGTAGAAAGTTATTAATTTTCAAACAAAGTCTTTCTACTTCCTGTACAGATCCCATTGAAGGTGCCCAGTTGCGGCTATGGAATTCTTAATAGTATAAGGTGTAAACAACTGAGAATTCTATTTTAGAGTAAACTGGATCTTAAAAATATTAATAGCCAACTTGAATTTCTTTATATTCCCATGTTTGTATTGCTACAAAAGAAAATAGATTTTTAATGAATAACATCACTTGGACTACATGTGAATTTTTTCTTTCTTGATAGTTTTAAATTTTTAATTAAAAAAGAAATAGTTTGAATGTCTTGTGTGTTAAATTATTTCCACAAGTCATAATCTTGTAAAGTTTTCTCTGCCAGTTTATCAGCGAAACAAGTTTTCCTAACTCTTGTATTTATTCTATCATCGTCCAACTTTTTGGCTGGGCCAGAAATTTTTTTTTCTGCCTGCAAAGTCCCTGCCCTTGCATTCTGATCATTTATTTGGTTAGAATTTTTATCAATAACTCTTGTCATTCCACTCCCATCCACCCAAGGTGGGTGGGGGACACACAAACATACATGCATTTTGTCATCACCCAAATACTAATTAGAACAATGTCTAATTTTGACTAATTCATTCCACGCCCCCCCCCCCAAAAAAAAACTCTATCAAAGGAATAGAAAAATATTGTTCTCTCTGGCTCCTCTTCCTGCAGGCACATCAGTCCCTTTCATTATAAGTCCTGATTATTCTATAATTATAATTGGTCCGTGCTAGTTTCTTTGGACCACCTTTCAGCTTGAAAAGCTGGGTTAGCTACATTAAAAACATTACTGTTTCTGCAAACCACCATAATGTAATCTTTATTCTTTTAGAAGTGGGTGGCTTTGTCCACAAATGTAATTTAAGATCTCAAAGATGTGGACAGTTAAAAGCAGGGAGAGCAGAAATCTCCCCAATTTCTTATTTTATAGCAATATTCCACAAACTGCAGCATAAAAAACCTGATTAGCTTGAAAGCTGATTTTTGCCATAACTAAAAATATTTATTACTTGGGGGGGGGGGGGTACTAAAAGTGTCAAATTCGGTTACAAATGAAGACTTGTTACTGAATTGAGTAGCTAGTTAGCCTAGTTGGTCTCTACTTTCAAAAAGTAAAAGTAGAACACATCAAAATTTAATAATCTTGTATAAAGTAGTCCAATTTGTCATCCTGGAAAGAATGTCTTCATTCTTAGGTTCAGTTGATTGTCTTGATCCATATTCTTCAAGTGGAACTTTTAACAGCAATCTTTTAAGGAGTCGTGTTAACCAAGCCTCATATTTGTGAAGATGTTCAAAGGAAAGTTAAAAACTTTTATCAATTTCTACTGAAGACATCACTAAACCCAAACTTTTGAAGCTGTATGGAAATTTTAAATGTCCCGTCTCACAGGAATATGCTAATTTTATTATTGAATTTCTTTATGAAGTTAGACATTATACAGTACTGTGCAAAAGTCATAGGTCATTTTAAAATGTAAACTTTTAATTGCCATGTTATTAAGTGGAGGTCTTTCATTGTGCTGTCTATAGATGAAACTTTGGCCCTATTGGAATCATTTCATTATTTTTGTTTAAGGGTGGACAATTTAAAAAAAAAAAAAGCTGTCCAACAGATTTTGGCCACCTCCATATATAGTCTCTTTGGAGAAAAATGTCTAATGAAAATCATAATGTTGCATTCCAGAAGTCTCTGCACATTGTTAATATTGGTGTGGCATCTTTTAGCATGAATAAGTGCTTCAGCGCACCTGGGATGGAACACACCATTTTCATTCCTCATTTTTCATGTATAGTAAGATGCCATTCCCTGTCATTGAGCTTCCACAACTCGAAGCCTGGTGGATTCCAATTATTTGATCAATGATATACATTGGGGCTCTAATCTAGCCAATATTTCAATACAGTGACACATCAGTCTCTGTGTTGCATATGCAATTTGTGATATAGAGCTCCATCATCATAAAAAAATTCTTAGCAAAGTCTGGTCTCAAATGTTCTTTCAGTAAGAGGATATTTGCCCCTATTAAAGTTATTGTCAATTTTAACCTTTTTTTTTTTTTTTTTTTTTTTTTTTTTTCTCTTGAACTATCCCTCTTTGTAGAACTCTAAAGTCTCCCTCTTTACCCCAAATCTTTGTAATATGGGTTATTTTGCTTTTCTTGTTGGCCTTCTGACAAATCCATTTATTAGAATGCAGTTTCCTCACCAAATGTGATCTTATCTTTAGTATCTTCATGTCACTTTGACAAACTTTGCCTTTCTAAATGCTTTTGTTTAAAGCTGGTTTCTTCATTAAAATGCATCGCTTGAAGGATGCATTTCATGTTTATCTACTAATACCATCAAACACGCGTCTATCGGTCTTCTTTCATTGAGCTTCTTACTGTCCGTAGTTTGGTTAATAAGAAACCCTTACAGTGAGAGTGATTGATTGGTTTTTCAATTGTCTTTACTTTAGCAAGATTATTTCCTGAATTCTCCAAATCTTCATGTAACCCTCAGAACACCTATCGAAGTGACATTTTTCAATATTGCTTTAATTTCTTTGACTGTTTCATTGGATTCTCTTTGCTACACTCATTCTTGGATAAGAGGTGATTTTTCAAATGAATACTTGTAATAAGATTGGTTTCCACAAGAAATTTACATTGACACTTGGATATTTAGATAATTTTTATTCATATTCAATATAATGTAAAGATTTCAGCTAGACCCCCCCACCACCACATTTGCCTTGCATTCTAACAGGCAAGAGTTAAAATGGACTTGAACTTGTTCAGAAGTGTGCCAAACTGAATTTACTTGTCTAAAAATAGAATGTTTGACAATTTCAGTTTCTTTGCAGGTTTTCAACCTCTTCCTGAAAAGCAACACAGAAAAGCTGCGTGACAAGTTGAATAATGTGATGAAACGCATAGACACTCATTTGAAAGAGAATGGTACCAAATTCCTGGATAGAGATGTGCTGACTTATGCAGACTGTGTGCTGTTGCCCAGACTACAGCATGTTAGAATTGCTGGAAAGGTAAGTATTAGAATAAATGTTTCTATTCTTGAAGGAGGAATTAGTTGGTTTCAGCTTTCTGTTAAACCTTGATAGCATGCAGTTCTAAAAAATTAACTTAAAATGATTTGACTCCTTTCCTCATCAAACTCATTGAGTTTTTAATGACCTGAAATAAGTTTTTCACCAATTAGATTGAGTGGGCGATGACACCATCCCTTCATTTGATGTCCATTAGAATCTTGTAAAAGACTTGTTATACTATAAATTTTTAATGGCCTACATAAACAAGTATGAATACTAGAATGTTTTCAAATGGGTTTTTATTTTTCTTAATCAATGTGGTAATTATGGGTATAAGTCTTAATAGAAAAATACTATAATTCCCCATAAATAATACACCTTCATCCATAATATGCACTGCTTGTTTGGTAATCAAACCCCATACATTGTACCTCTCCAATTTCATTATGGCCAGTGCTTTCTAGTCTTTTAAACATAGAATATTATTCTAATTTAGCTCTATAACTCTTTTTATTTTTCATTTGTAAGTATTGGATTGCCGAATGTTAGTGACAAATTGTATGTTTTTGGTAAGTAGTCACCTTGGAACTGAAATCGACCTATGAAATGGCAATTTTGTGTTTCCAAACCTCCTTTCCTTGGGTTAAATGTCTTTTCTGGTCTTGTTTTTCTTTAAAACCATGTCATTGCTTGCATGTTTAATCCATGGTATTCTCAGCATCTTTCTGTAGGACCACATTTTTGTTGCTTCAAGTTTCATCTGTGATATCATACAGGAAAAAATTTTCCCTGTTAATACTTTGCTTAGCTTTTGGATGGTATCTTTTGCTATTCCAATGAACCTTTTGGCTATCAGTGCTGTACTTTCTGCCCTGTTAAACACCTTCCAGATATTTTAATTTTTGTACTTGTTAAATTTTGGCATCTCCACTCTATAATTTGGTTTTGTTTCATTTTTCGTTTTGTTATACAACTTGAATCCTCTTCTTTTACTGCCTTTCAACTTTCTATAAATAAAAAGGAAATGAATTCATAGTTGCATTCGTCCTGAATCTGTGCCTGAAAGGCTGTTGTCTTTCAAATTTTTTTTTTTTTTTTGACATTAATTTTGAATAGGATTAACATTAAATGCTTTCTATTTACAGATCTATGTTGACTATGAAATCCCAGCTGAAAACAAATATTTGTACCGCTATCTTCTGAGTGCTTATGCAACTGATGCCTTCCGAGACACATGTCCCTCGGATCCAGTCATTATCAACCACTATCAGAAGAAGGCTCAGAAACAAGGCGTAGAAGCAACTCTTATGAAAGAGACGACAACCTTCCACATTCCCGATTACATTGACCTCACTTTTGATGAAGAGGAAGATGAGACAACACAGGAACAAGATGATATGCAGCAGCTCTCTGACCAAATTGATAGTGTTGTGGTAGACAGCACTCCAAATGGAGATGCTGCCTCTGAACATGAAGCTGAAGCAAATGGGGACGATACTGATGATGCAGCTTCTGCTTCATCAGCCCCAACAGCGGAAGAATTGATAGCAAATGGAGATGTAAGCAGTAATGTGACTGAAGATAAGTACGAGGGTGAGCTAGTTGAAATACCAGCTGTAGTAGAAACTGGGGAAGTGAAAAGTGTGAGAGATGAAATGCCAGAACAGGAAGGAACGCAAATATCAGAGAATGGTTCTGCTGTAACAGCTGAATGAGAAGTACCAAATATTTTGAGATTTTTTATTCTTGACTTATAACAGATAAAAATGAACTTTTGTCTTGACTTTTTTTTTTTAAGACTGCTGGTTTAAAGAGTTAAAAAAAAAAAAAAAAAATAGATGTACAGGATTTTATGTATAAAATGTATCTGAGTGTAGAACGTATCTTATTTTGGCTGTGTGTGAGTAAGGGAGAATGAAAACTTTAGAAAATATTACCCTCTCTCTCTCTCTCTATATATATATATATATATATATATATATATATATATATATATATATATATATAATTATTATAAGCAAATATCTTTTGTATGAGTAATGAAATGGACTAAATTACATGTACTGGGTCTCCACACACTTAGCCTATCACTACTTTTCAGTTCCTGGAAAGCTTAAACAGAATTTAAAGCATTAAAAAAAACTGAATGATGACAGTTGCAGAAGAGATGAGTGCCAAGATTATACCATTTAATAGGCAAAACAAAATTTATACACTGTTTAACTTGTAATAAAACACCTTATACATGGAGTGGGTGTTTGAAAAAAATTTTTTTTTTTTTTTTTTTCTCTAATGTATATACGACATGTCCAATATATGATTTAAAACAATGTCAAAATGTACTACAACAATTTTAGTGGCACGAAGATTTGGTTAGGAAGAAGTGGCAAATTCATAAAATTCAGCAATTTTTTTTTTTTTTTTCTCTCCATGTTTTGGCTGAATGTTTCTATATAAATAAAATTTACTAAAATTTTGTGGAAAAACTTTGTTCATCTTTTTCTTTTTGCACTGTTGTCCTCCTTTTTTCTAATTCCCTTACCAAAGCTGCCATGAAGAGATGCTGAGCTTTCAAACAATTCAACATGCCACATACTCTTTAATTAATAGTAATCTAAATTCTATTAAATTTAACTTAGCATGTTTTCTGCCATCATGTATCTATAAAGGAACACTTGAAACCGACATTTCACTTGTTTTACTTTTTGAAGCAGAAAATGAAGAACCAACGACTAGATTTGTATTTAAAAATTTAAGACTCTTACACTTTTGTGGTATCCATTTACAAGTTTAAGTGACTTACTGCTTCACTATATCCTAAGTGACAAATTCTCCAGGACTGCTTTCCTCATGGCATACAAGAAATGTCCTGTGCATTTACCAGGAATCTTCTTGGGTCTGAATGGGGATGTTTCCTGTTCCTAAATGGCATTACTTTTTAGTGAGGTGACAGCCAGTTAAATTGTTCCCTCGTAACAATCATTGTATTTATTTATCTTAAATGGCCTTGAACTTGATTAGTTCCTGATATTCAGTTCTGATTCATATAACTTTATAAAAATGTCATTCATTAGAATGATTGTACATTTTTCATATTTACACATAGTCCCAGCCAGAGTTAAATCTCTAGACACTTTGCTAAACTAGGTCAAGACAAGGTCAAGGGGTGACCACAAATTCTATTGGGATATTCCAATATTTTTAACATGTTTCAATTTCTTACACAACGTAAATTACTCAAAATTATTTCTTGAAAATAAGACATTGGAATCTGGCTTAAACATGTCAAAATGCTTTAAGATCTCTTATCTTTCTAGAGTAGTTTGAACTAAAAAAAAAAATATAGAAAATTCCTCTTAGAAATGAAGAAACCTTATTAAAAGAAAATGAACTTATTCCTATTCAAAGTAGGAGGGGGAACAAAGTTGCACCATTTGGAAAGGGAGGATTTTTTTTTTTTTTTTTTTTTTGCACACAATATCAAGCTTGCACTTTCAAACTTGTAAATATTTCTCTTCAAGCAGCTCAGAAAGTTGGTAAATTTCAATAAGCTTTTCTTCATCAAATGTGAAAGGAAAACTGGATCTCATTCTGGATGGGATGCATCTTGATGTTCACATGTCTTTCTTTCGAAAATATTCGGCTAGAGAAAAAAAATTCAAAAGTAAAAGTCAAATTGTGACATTAAATATTTATAGCTGGTATAACTTAAGAGTTAAAAGGCAAAGATGCTGCAAAAAGAAACCTTAAGTTAAATATATGTAGCTAGGATTTATATTTTTTTTTTTTTTTTTTTTTTATCTAATGCTATTTTAAGTTTTCAGTTAATTTTTGAAAACGACCTAAAACTTTTACTCTAAATGTTATTTAATATGCAATGTTACAAGGTATAGTCGACACCTAAAAGTACTTTCATGATTTGGAAAAATGTCCCAATTGTAATGACATTTAAAGATCTTTGATCCATGAATATTACATTTAAAAAAAAAAAAATTTTGGATGCATAAAAGAATACTCTCAACAGGCTAAGTAAATATAGTGATGAACGGTTTACTCAAATGAAAAGGAGACATAATGTCCTTCTACAGAAGGATGCTGAGAATAACAGACAGAACAATGAGGATGTTTTAAAGAAAATGGAAACAAATGGCACTTCTACTTAAAATTAGAGACAACTGAAATTTTTGGGAAATGGTTGGAGAACTCAATGCTCAGAGCACAAGAAAATGGTGAGTAACTTGTAAGTGGGTAGTAGAATAGAGCTAAAAAAAAAAGTTGTTGAAAGCTGTAACTGCTCATGCTATATAAATGATCTGTCAGATACACTGAAGAAAAAAAAAAAAAAAAACTTACTACAGCAACCCAATAAGATGCTGATGAAAAATGTTCAAATGTCATCTAATGGAAACCAATATTTTTGCTAGGTCATTAATATTCTATCTCTCTCTCAAAAAAAAAAATTGGGTGGCAAAAGATGTGATTGGAGTGTGCTTCTCTTGGAAACTGGTCAGTTGTATAAGTGTCAACAGAAGTACAATCATCAGACAGACAAGCCCTTGTTGGCTGAAGTGGGGGGGGGGTCGGATAAATAGGAATAAAAGTTAATTTATCATAGTTTTTAGTCTTTGCCTTATGGTATACTTTACAATTATGAAATTGTGTTGTATGTATAGTGGCTTCTTGTATCAAAGACTTCATTCATACGTAACGATTTTCCAATCTGTTCCATGTTAGTTGAGGCTGACTAGAATTTGTTGGAACTGATTTACCTAAAACTACTCTTCTGTTATTATAAAAGACTTGATTCTCTGTCTGCCACTCAGTCTAGACAAACCCCATCAATTTTAAAGTTAGACTATTTTGAAGGGGGGGGGTATAAAAAGATTTTTAGTGAACTTTTATGAAATAATTTGATAGCCAGAACTTTTTTTTTTTTTTTTATTAATAGAAATATTTCAAGGTCTGTCATTGAATTCAAATATACATACATTCTAAAAGATACCAAGATTAAAAGTGATGTAATAAATATACATACACCTAGGTTCCCCCCCTCACAGTAATATGATTGGCTGGTGTCAGCCATAAATACAGACTGATGTGGAGGTACAGGACGACGCCTATAGCCTTCACCTATTGCCTAGCACTTTGACATTACTGTTACCTGCTAGTTTGTCCTACTCGGTTACAGTAGTCCTAAACCACTTTGCTACTTCGAACAAATATATCCCTTTCCAGAATATATCAGAAAAGCTTGCCAGTAAGCTAAAAGTTTAAAATGGTCCATAGAGACATCATATGTGTAACAGTTATGGGGAAATAAAATCACTCCAAAAAAAAAAAAAAAAAAAAAAAATCCTGATCAGAGGCCATCTTATCAGATGTAGTTTATCATATTACCCAGGACACAAAAAAAATAGGTTAGAATTGAAACTCTACAGGTTACCCAATAAAAAAAATTTGGGGCAAATTTATTATTCCTGAAAGATAAAACAGTGATACCTGACATTGAATAAATTTCTTGAATATCCATGATCATAAATAAAGCTACTGCCTTCTGTTTACCACATTTACAACTTTGGATAGAATATACGTTTTGAATATCTATGATGATTGTTCAGTTTGTGCTTGAATCATGATAGCCAAATAAATTTCTTTCTGAATTTACTGCTTTTTTTCTTTTCTTTTTACTGGGTACCTTTTATAAAGGACTATAACTGAACTTGAAGTCTATTGAAAAACTGTTTTAAGAAAGATTTTGTAAGTTTCAACTGACAAAGCTGTTTAGATAAAATTTAAAAAAAAAAAAAAATTTTTTTTTTTTTTTTTTTTTTTTTTTTTTTTCATAAATCATTTCACTCCAAGCAAGGCAATAAAGCCACTAAGACATAAGGGGTTTGCTTAATGTGAAAGAAAACATTAAGGAGCAAGAAAAAAAAGACAGTTGATAACAATTGACATTGATCTTCAAAAATTTAAATGCAAAGTTGTCTAAAGAAAGAAGCCAGGAGAGTGATCACCAGACAAGAAAAGAAAATGTTAGCAGATTAGGCATGAAATAAAACCAAGGCTTTTCATTAAGAGATTAATTCCATCTATAAATGGATGATAGTTAATCTAAAAATACTTTTTCAATTCTGATTAAAATTTTGTTTAACAGCAAAATAAAAACATATTTCTAATACATATGCAGTAATAATGTATTATTATTACTAATGTTAATATTAACTAAAATAAAAATTATCTAGAATATTAATATTATTAATGCAGTAATAATGTATTAATAATACAAACTAAGTTATTTCTAATACCTATTTCAGGAGAAAAAATTGCTAAGCTCTTTCAAATAGCCTAAGGATGGTGAGAATCCCATGCCCTGAACATATAAGTAATGAGGAAGTTTTAAGGAAAAAAGGATGCCTATACTTAGAATCAGAAAAAAACTATTGCTTATACATCTCACTTGAGATTTGGGGGATACATAAGGAAAGATGGACTGGAGAAACTGACATTCACAGGACATACTGAAGACAAAGAGGAAAGCAGCAAGTAACCTACCTAATGACCTTGTGTCAATTTCTAGAGCACATAATGAAGAAAGTGGGTTTGAAGAATTTGACACTCACAGGACATACTGAAGGCAAGAGAGTCAGAGGAAAGCCACAAGTAACCTACCTAAAGACCTTGAGTAAATGGATGGCAGAAATAGGATTGGGAGATATAATGAAAAGACAAAGCTTACTAAGAAGATAGGAAGTTGTAGAGAGCCATGGGACATGTAACATAGAAGAAAAAGAATATACTGTAATCCTTTGTGTATATATAGCTAGGGAGTATAAAACACAGTTAAAAACAAGCTGAGTAATTTCCAGGAAAAAACACTGATTTTAATGCATAAAACGTGATTTTAGGGCTGAGGAAATGAACAAAACTTGTGAGAATGGATGAGAAAGAATGAAAAAAAAAACAAGACATTTTGTTTACTTTTGTAATTTGTAGGCTTTAGGTAAACATGATAATAACCCTAGTCTTGGCGTATAAGAATACTAAAGTGCCAATGCACAATGAGAAAATAAATCAAAATAAAATTGAATAAATATTAACTTGTTTGTTTTATTTTGAAATTATGCATCATTTTGTTGGGGTTTTTTTTTAATCAAAAATTAAATATTTCCAAAATCATATTGGTTGAGCTAGATAGATAGATATTATCTCTCCAGTAAACAAATAAATCCAATATCTGCCTATATTTCTGAGATGAGGTATTATAACTATTTACATTGTTTCGACTGTTGTCCTCATCTTTATTGCCATATTCACCTTCAAAAGCCGTCTCTATTTCTGAGATGAGGTATTGTAACTATTTACAATATTTACAGTGTTTGGATTGTTGTCCTCATCTTTATTGTCATATTCATAATGTTTCAGCCATTGTGCACTCCAGCCTTCTTCAGGTGACATATGTTGAAATAGTCTGAACAAAGTAAATTTTGTCCATTTAGAATCCTGGAAAAATGTGATTGAGTTCTAAACTAACATATAAAACACAGAAGATGTTTGAATGTGATTTTGATGAAAAAACTTGCATCCTATAAACAAAAGATTTATGGTAAATTGGATTTTAATGCACTAAATAATCTATTATACCAAAATGGTTGTAATGCTAGATCATAACAATGGACATGATACTGTTGATTCCTACTTGTTACTCAAGTTGTTACAATAAAAAATGATATTGGGGTGAAATGATTCAAGGAAAAACTAGTGTTAGCCAAATCATGAACAGCTAATTGTAAAAAACTTTTTTAATGTCAGACTAAATACAAAGATTTGTTGATACAGTCAAATTATAAGCTACTTAACCAAGTCAAATTATAAGCTACTTAACCAAGTATCATATGTAAATTTGGAGGAGCTGTAAACTATGTACTGTGACCAGAAATAAGAGTTTTATTTCCAAATTTATTTGCATATCACTAAAAATGAAACACTCAAGGTCCTGAATATCCAACAAAATTTATTTTTTATTTAATTTTATAAAAATCAATATGGGTTCCAGTTTGAGAATTGCACCCCCCATATGATTCCTTAAAATATAAAAAGCAAAAAAAACTAATAAAATTTTGAATTTCATAATCTCCATTTCTTTTTTCATATATTACTATCAATTAAACTTTCCAGATTACAAATTTAAAAAAAAATGTTCATTTTTTTTTACATTTTAAGAAATCATGTCATATGAACATATTTTGTCTAGGTTGATAAATTTAAATTGAATTTGCACAGCAAACTGGACACCTGCCTATTAACGTATATAATATTTCATTAAAAAAACATTTGAAATATTTGTGACTTGGGATAATTAATTTATAGTGATGTAAAAAAAAAAAAAATAAAAAAAATTGATTATTTCTAGTTGCAATGCTTATTGGACAACTCGACCATAAATTCTTACCTAGTTTTTCAACAGCTTCTACACAGACACTACCAAACATGTTCTCTGAGAAGCTAGCCACGATCAGTAAAGTTTTTGTCTGTACAAGGACCAGGCCACGTTTACCCTGAAATACAATAAAATAAATGAATTACACACACAATTACCACCAGTTGATCAATATTGCTATGTTACTCGACTACTTTTTATTAAAATTGTCAAACACTGATACCATCTGTTGTTATCCAAAATAATTTGCCAATGAATAAACAAAGGTTTTTAGTCAATTTGAGTGAAAATAATTTAATCATCTAACAATGAGAAACCCAAAACATAATGCAATAATTGAGGCCTACTTTGAAATGTGATTTCTACAAGGAAAAAAAAAAAAAGGAAGATTTTATTATCTAAATACTTTTAATCAACAATTGGAAAGTCAAAAGTTCACATGTAGGGCAATAAAATTTTTTATCATATGAATAATAATATGAAAATATATACAAAATACAACACAGGGCAGAGTCACAACCAATGATTGCACCCAATCCAGAACTTTCAAAATAATAAAATCTAGTTTAAAAGATATGTAGAGTAGTTTCCTGTTTTCAATTTTATTTTACTGCAATATTAAACATTTGTAGACTTAAATATTGGGGGCAAGAGAGAGAGAGATATTTTATATATATGTATATATATATATATATATATATATATATATATATATATATATATATATATATATCCGATTCGATGATAAGTTCCAAATCTCACTTGTGTTCATGCATGTAGGTTTTTAAATCACATGATGTCTCTCCCACAAATATTTTTGCATTGTAAACAATTTATTTGATAAATCCCAGCCTTTCAATTGGTGTTGGGTTTCTCTACCTAATTATATCTTCGATTATGTTGGAGGTGGTGGTAATGATCCTAGTATTAAGGATGTTTGACTTGATTTGTTTTGTTTTACGGCATACCAACCCCAATGGATTATTTAATACCAACAAAATTTTCATTGCTGGTAATATTTTGTTTTGCCAAAAATCTATTTCTGGTAATATTTTTTTTTACAAAAATGTGTTGCTGTAATCATTTTTTTCAAAAACTATTGCTGGTAATATTTTTTTTCCTCAAAAATGTACAGCTGGTAATAGTTTTCTTTTCTTCAAAAATTTGTTGCTGGAAATAATTTTTTTACAAAGTATTTCTGGTATTAAAAGCTGTTTTACAATTTCATAGTGTTTTTACCCCAGTTTTGAGGTTATTTACCCATAGCTGGGACCGTAACAGGTGCTACCACCCTGGGTCAGGGCAGTCCTGGGAACACCAGCAATTAAGAGGTGGCACCATGCTCCTCAAAACCTCCTGATCAGAGGCCTTGGTGCTGGACGTAGTTTATCATCTTACCCATGACGGCTTAGTATTAAGGATGACTAAATTGTTTGCAAGTTTAAATAGAAAGAGTGTTGGAGACCAGGATTATGAATTTTGTGTAATTTTTGTTACAAGTGTTATTAGTGGTGTCTGTTTTGGGGGATTTTGTAAGCTTGTTTCTTAGCATTGAGGTTGAAACAATATGAGTAGTGAAGAAATCTGAATGTTTTCTCAATATAATTCCTCTTCTTCATTTAGGTATTCTAGGATACATATGCTAAGGTCTCTTAGGTAGAATCCTATGATAGTCCAAAGAATAAAATCTGGATTTGCATTTAGACAAACAATCTAACTCTCTCATGTTGCATAAAAACAATACTGAACATAATTGTCATAATTCATTACATCACCATCTTTCTTTGAATCCATTCTTAAAGAATCTAACTTATATCTATCTAATACAAAGAGTTTATGCTTAAAAAGATCAGTCCCAGATTAATGTGAAATGTCACCCTACTGCACCAGCTGGGTACACAAAGGTGAAGACATTAGAACTCCTCCTACTAGACAGACACACATACACAATTACGAATACACATTAACATCTAATACCTGCTTATAGACATACAAGAATCTTTATAAACTTACATATAGAATTATCTGCGTTATTTTAATGCACATGATACATGACTGACCAATAAGAATTGATCCAAACAAAATTGGTAATACCAAAGTTCTGTTTATTTGACTGTTTTCTCTCAGTCTCTAATGAAGCTTGAATAAAAGTTAAACATGTTAAATTGATATACATTTCCTATTTGTTCTTTATCTTATATATATATATATATATATATATATATATATATATATATATATATATATATATATATAAATATAAAAGAAAGAGCAGATTTTGAAAATTTACTAAAAACAAATCCTAAGAGACAAAACCAAATTCAACACATTACTAGATGGGAAAAGATTCAAGGTTATTAAAATAAATTAAAATTTTCTCAATCTTCTTTAAATACTTATTTGTTTTTTTTTTTTTTGTAGATTTTGTATGAATTTATATTGTTATAATTTCTGTCAGCCCTTAAAATGGTCACACTAGAATAAAAATCATTTTGTGCCCTGCAATTTGCAAAGTGTAACCTTAAAATAATAAACTTTGAAACATTTTTCTATCAAATAATGAGTTGACTGTTTCTGTATCATAGCATTTGTTTTTATGAAATTTTAAAATTCTGCTCTTTTTCTGAATATATGTATATATATATATATATATATATATATATATATGGTGGACTCTCTCACCATATTCAACGTATGAAGGTCAGTTCCTAGGAACCAACAGCCAGACACCAGCACATATGATTTGATTATAGTGGGGAAGGCTTTCTTCAGAACCAATTACACTTTTTGAAGGGCTGAATACAGAGACCTGGTGCACTACATGCCACAAGGTCACCAAATTCAGTGTTGTCTTTCTTCAAGGCTATAGAACTCAGTCTGTCCTACTATTTACCCATAGCTGGAGAGAGAAGAGGATTCACACCTTTCCCAAGAGTATTAGCATGTAAGTGAATGTAATGGATTTGACTGGAATTCAAACTCAGCTCTCTGATTCCTCAATCCAAGCCACTATCTAGTACGCCTCACACACACACACACACATATATATATATATATATATATATATATATATGGTGGACTCTCTCACCGTATTCAATGTATGATGGTCAGTTCCTAGGAACCAACAGCCCAGACACCAGCACATATAATTTGATTATAGTGGGGAAGGCTTTGTGCAGAACCAACTACAACTTTTAAAGGGACAAACCATAGGGTCCCCAAACGACCCTCCACAGGTTTTGAATTCAGAGTTGTCCTTCTCCTAAACCAATTGCCATCCAAGGCTATAGAATCCAGTCTGTGCTGCTATTTACCCATAGCTGGAGGAAGAAGAAGATTAATACCTTTCTGAAAGGTATTAGCACATAAGTGAATGTAATGGATTTGACTGGAATTTAAAGTCAGCTTTCTGATTCTGAGCTGCTATCCACTACTCCACTCTCTCTCTCTCTCTATAGAGTGAGAGAGATAGGGAAAGAAACAAATAGGGAAATATATAAATGCATATCTGGAAATTCTAATATATAACTCAAAGCACTGAACATAAATATATAAAGTTGTTTGTTTGCATGTATGTGTAAACATAACATCAAATAAATGTGATTTTATGAATTATATTTACAAGCATGTGCTTGCCCATCTTAGGGATTCTTCTTTAATGGAGATAATTAATTTGCATATTCAATTTTAAAAATCAATTTTTTAAAAATATTAATTTGCAGTTTAGTTTTATACATGAGCAAGTGTCATGTCAAAGGATTTTATAATTGAATTACTTAGTTATTCAAATAAAACTATTTTTTGCCTTGAAAGTGGTAATCACCTTAGCATTTAGATCACATCTTGGAAGCAAAGAGAAATAAGTAATATTCACATTTTGAAAATCTAATAACTATTATAAATTCTATTATAAAATGGGATATGTGAAATAAATTAATAATAAATGTTTAAACTAATCAAACTGCTTTAATTATGACAAATTTTCAACAATATCATTTTACAGCATACAGAAATCTAAAAAAAAAAAAAAAAGACTGCATAGTGAATATGAATACAGTGTAACCCGGATATAAGAGAGTTGTCGGGACCGGAGAAAAAGTCTCTTATATCCGGGTTTGGTCTATTTTATATACATTAACACAGGCTCTAATTTGGGAACAGAGAAAATCTATCTTATATCCAGGTTGCACTTTTGGTTAATGTGAAATAACAATGTCCTAAGTTTTAAAAATAGACATAGAAATAAATGCTGTCTTTATTCCTCCAAAGAGAAGCAAATAGAACAAAGCTACACACACACACGCGTGTGCATGTGTGTGTGTAAGCAATGAATCACAGATTTACAAAGTATTCAACAGCTGGAATCATTCTAAGCAAAAATAGGTCATGAACAATCCCAAAGATTTTATGCCCTGTTTAAACAGACACAGGCAAAGTGTACACACACACACATATAACTGAAGACATCAACCCTTTTATTTATTTATTTCTTCTGTTTTTTATTCAACAAAATAACTAAGAAGAAGTAATGAACTTAAACATAGAAAACCACAAGGGTCAAGCAAAACTTTTACTAATATAAAGTTTTTGCTTAAATTAATTTAAAGTCACAAAATGCATAATTTGTTACAAGGATGAACATGTCAATATGAAGTTTTTGGTAAAGAGTGAACAAGACCGAGATTTTGATGCCAAAAGCAGAGAACAATAACTAATAAGCTAGGAAACAAATTTCCAATAGGGCCTTTGATAAGTTTATTTTATTTTATTACCACTACAAAGAATTTTATCAGAATTGTAATATAATATGTGGTAGACACATAGAAACTGAACCCTTTATTTCATCCACTGGGGAAGAATTTTTCTAGTTCCACATGCCATGCCTCTTTCGGACGTCTCAGTTATTTCCTTTTAACTCAACTCTCCAGGTTTTTTAGTTCACCACTGATGTGGCCTGGTACTGATCTCACAACTCTTTGGGTCTTGTCACTGGATCTAACCAACGCCTTTATCCACAGCCAAAACATGAATAGGACAATGAAGATGAAGATAACAGTTCAAATAATGTAAATAATGTAATTAATCATAATACCTCATCTCAGGGATATAGACAGATGTCCTTTTGATCTGTTGTTTGTAAAAGAATTATTTTGAGCTTCAAGAAATTAACATGGATTAATATGAAGAATAGATGTAGAACATTTTGAAGAAAATATGTTCACAGTTAGTGACTAATCAGATTCTTAAAGTACTCAATTCTACAAATATGGCAGTGAATATGGGATAATTTTCTCATAGATGAAGAGAAGACTGGAGGTAACAGAAATGTGGTTCTACAGAAGGATGCTGAGAATATTATGGACAGAGCATGTAAGCAACAAAGAAGTCTTAAGGAAAATAGAAACAAAACAGACATTTATACTTTGGATCAGAAAGGTACAGCTGAAATTTCTTGGACACATAATGAGGGAAGGGGGCTTGGAGAAATTGACACTCACAAGACACATTAAAGGCAAAAGGATCAGTGGGAGACAGTGGGCCACTATTTGATGAGCTTTGGTGACTGGATTGCATAACTTACTAAGAGCTACAAGGGATAGGAAGTTGTGGAGATCCATGTCTGCCCTCATCCTACAGCACATAGAAGAAGAAGAGTATATGTATGATTGTCTTTCAGATTCAAAGAAGACTTTGATTATGCATTCATTTATCAATTGGTGCAAGAACCTGGGACAGTCTATGGAACTGAGAGTCTGTTATAATCACTGCCTGTCATCCTGTGGTGTTGTTTTCTTGTAATGATGAGTCTTTCATGCTGAGCCTTCATAAAATTGGGAGGGGCACAAGTAATTTCTGGCATAACCATCTAGCTTATAACAGAATATGCAGAAGTACGACTAAATGTGTTAATTACAAATGTTAATGACTCTTGGCTCTTTTGGCTCCAATCATTGTTAAAACTGCAGATGGAGCAATTAAGAGAATAACTGTATTCATTAGAGCCAACCCTTTCACACCCTTTGGAAAGAAAGAAACAGACAAGTTAACCCCCTCCTCCAACTGGTAGATAATAAGCCATCTACTTGGAAATGATCACAAGAAAAGTTCCAAACAGAATTTTTTCAGGAGATTCAGAAATATTTATGGATTACATTTAGTGAAATATTATCGTTACTTAATATTTTCGATATTTAATAATAATGCAATAATAATATTAAAGATAATTTAACAGTAAAAAAATGATCAATAACATAATATCCTAAGAGCCCAAGAAAGTAACAACGATAACAAAAATGAAAATAAAGACTCATCAAAAAATAATAATAATGGCTGACAGCTAATAAAAAATTGACATGAAATTATATATTAAACAAAAAAATAACAGAAGACAACGCTTCATCTAATAAAACAATTGAGATCAAAGTCAATACTAGTCAGAAAATAATAATGCCTGACAATGCTTCATTCAATAAGACATTGAGATGGTAGTATATATTAGTTAAAAAAATTAAAAAAATAATAGCTGGGAATCCTGCAGCTAATAAAAAGTTGAAATGAAGATATATATATATATATATATATATATATATATTGTACAATAATTGTCATCTTTGATAATGGCTTATGTAAGCTGAAAGCGTAGATAGGATTAAAAAAATATGTATCAATATTGTGATTTTCTTTCTTCGTTTAATGATAATGTTATTAAGCTTATCAGACGATATGGAAGGAACTTATATAAAATAAACAGACAACACTTGTCTATATTATTTAATGAAACATGCATCAATATATATATATAAATATATATATTTAGGCAGCAATCCTTCGTTTATGCATGTTTCATTAAAAACGACAGACAAGGTACTACGGTTAGGCTTTTTGTTTAATTTTTCTTGTGTTTGAACGAGAGCTTTCTTTAATTGAGTGTGTGCATTATGTGTATGTCTTAGTGTGTAGTAGGGATGTTTTAATTTTATATTTTATATAATTTTATATTTTATATAATTTCACACATGTACCTTGTTTGGTTTGGAATTCTGTCATGTTAAGGCAAACAGATATATTTGAGGGAGTGTTGAAAAGCTCTTGGCTTAACCTAGTTCTACAAATCTAAGCAAACAACAATTTATTTTTGAAATCCCTTCTTGACAGAGCAGAGAATTTTTCAGCACATCCTTCTAAAATCAAATGAACCTTGCTCTGAATCAAATCCCCAAACTGGAGCTGAACAGGAAAGTGATATATTGATGGCAATTTAAAAAAATAATATTGGTTTGTTAAAGTCTTTCATTGTTGATTGAATTATTTTTTTACAGTTTAGGGTGTGGTGATAAATTGTCGACATTTTATATTTTTAATTTTGCACATGCATGTTGTTTGGTTTTGATTTTGTCAACTTCACAGTATAGCAGGATCAGTTGAGCACTATCTGTGAGAAAAAGAGCATCATGACACAATGATATATCCAGCCAACATCATGGTGTCTGGAGTGATCATTAGTGATGGCAATGTTATGCCTCAATTCATCTTCCCACAGGATCTCAGCCTCAACAGGGCAGCCTACACCAAGTGTCGAGAAGATAGTGCTATCCTGGGTCAAGAGGGTGGCTGCTGGAAAACCCTATATCTGGCAACAGGACTCTGCACCATGCTGCACAAGCCGGAGACCCCAGTCATGGCTGTCAGACAATTTCTGTGACCAAATCCCACCTTACATCTGGCCACCTAACTCTCCAGACTGCAATCCCATTGATTATTATGTATAGGGTGCAATTGAGCAAGAGACCAACAAAACTTCTTGTAACATCAAAGATGAACTGAAGGCAAGGATTATAGCAGCATTCACCAACTTAAACAAGGAGACCATCAAGAAGAGCTGCAGGAAATTCCAAAGTCATCTGGAGGCCATGATTGAAGCCAGTGGTGATTGTATTGAATAAATTTACTCTTTAGCATTTCAAGCTACTTTTGTGTAATATATCAGTTAAAATGAGATGTCAGTGTTATTTTAATTTTTGCATAATTTAGATGACAATTTATCCATCGCACCCTGTGTGTGGATGTGTGTGTGTGTGTATATATATATATATATATATATATATATATATATATATATATATATATGGACTCTTATCTTTACAAAACATATGAATGAATCAAAGCCAAAAATTTTCCTTATTCTTTTGTTCAGTCCCCCCAGACATTTTGATTTAATCTTCTCAGTAACGAGTGATAGAAATTTTATGGGAACAGAGGTGGTAAGTGAAACTAATCAATTTAATTCCTTCATTATTACGGCCGTGACAATTATGTGATTGGCCGTTTTATTCATTATCAGGAGAGATAAAGAGCAAAAAGAGATCAGCCCACTTTCATACTTTTCAGTAAATAACTTATTTTCTTATAAAGAAGCATTTTATTATGTACTTTACATTCAAATACAAAACCAAAAACAATCATCTCAACAACAAGACTTTATATATATGGCTTAGATTATATATATGGCTTAAGTTATATATCTACGATTAAGCTTGAGGTGAACTGATTTCTCAGTGGATCCCAGTTCTTACAGAGTTCTCTAAAATTGTAAATTGGTGGCTTCTTCTTCTATATGCTGTGTTCCCTCAGAACGTTGGCAATCATGGCTCTCCACAATTTCCTTTCCTTTGTAGCTCTTAATAAAGATTGTCTTTTTGTTATCTCTCCTAAACCTTGTTCTACCATCCATTTACTCAAGCTCTCTAGGTAGATTATGCATTGCTTTCCTCTATCCCTCTTACCCCTGAGTATCAAATTCTCCAAGCCCTCTTTCCTCATTATGCACCTTAGTAATTTCAACTATGTCTTTCTGATGTTAAGTATATATGTCCTTTTTGTTTCTATTTTAGCTAAAGCTTCATTGTTGTACAAATTTTCCATCCATAGTATTTTGAGCATCTTTTCATAGACTCATGTTTCAGTTGCTTCAAATCTCTTTTTCGTCTGTGATGAGATTGTCCAGCATTCACCGCTGTAACATTGCAATAATTTATTCTTTGTTTCTAACAAAATTTTTCTTTTTTCTTTATACTTTTTTCTTTATAGTTTTTGGAAGGTTTCTTTCGCTATCTCAATGTGCCTTAGGATTTTATTGTCACACTTTCTGTCCTCTGTTAAAACACTTCCTACATATTTAAGTTGTACTTGTTTGATTTTGGTATCTCCAATATGTAATTTGCCATGTTGGGCTGTCCCTTTTGCTAGCAACTATACATTTTGTCTTCTTGCACTTGATGTTTAATCCTTTCTTCTCACTTTCTTTTACTGTAGGAGTTCTTCTAGCTTCCTTTCTGTATCTGCTATCAACACTGGTGGCTTAGCTTAACTAAAACAACAAACACACTAAAGTCAAACTCTGTAAGTTGTCGTATATGGAGATATTTATTTTGGTTGGAATATTTGAGATGAAAAATGATCATATTTGGGCTTTACTATACAGACCAGCTTGCTCATTTTCATTGTGACAGTCATGTTTCAACCATTGTAACCTGCAGTCTTCTTCAGGTATATGTCACAATTGGTAACCTTCTTGGAAATTTCCAACCAAATTCTTCATTCAATTCATGTAGGTTGATTTTTTTTAATTCCATTTCCCATACTTAGGGGATATGTCATATCAGCTAATTCACCTTTGGTCATTGAACCAAGGTATTCTGACTTTTCAGCACTACCAGACCCAAGGATTGAACTCACAACTGCCAGTGAACCCAATATGTTTTAAGTGACACTTTAATCCACCAGTGTTGAAATGTGGAGCCTTAAACCTAAATGTTTGGATACAGATGGTGGGGTCTGTATGAATGTCCTTCTAACTCAGGTGGTGGAATTTTTTTGAGTGTCCATCCTTTCTTAATCAAGTGCTACCAAATATCATTCATCTCTATGTTAGATCGGCTGAAAGTGTGTTTTTTTTTTGTTTTTTTTTAAGCATATCACCCCAAACAAGGCAGGAGTGCCACTAGCCTGCAAGGGGTTACAGAGAGTGAGACCAAGAGTAAAGAGGGGTGTTTGAGGAAAGGATAAAGAGAAGGACAGGGATCAAGAGCAAGGCATCAGAAGATGTCGATTGACATTACATTTGAATATTTGAAGATTATAGCTATCAGGGAAGCAAGTAAGAAGAGAGTTCCAATGATGGGAAGTGCAAGAAGTTGTTTGAATAGAAGAGATGGCTACATTTAACCATTTCGACAGTGGGACCGAGATGCCAACCTAGTAACACACTTAAATTCATGCAGTTTGGGTAGAGTGAAATTAGCTCATCAGAGCAGTTGCCATGAAAATATTTGTAGAAAAGACAGAGGGAAACCACAGCACATTTGTGAGAAAGTGACTGTAGACAAGATACCACATTTCACATTCATCTCTGGATTTTGTCAAGGACCTTGAGATGAACATCGGGGACACCAGACCATATATGGCAGCAGTATTCCATGCAAGGACGAATGATTGATTTGAAGATTTGAAGGATGGACTCAGGTGAGAAAGACCTTCTGTTGCGACACAGAGAACCAACTTTCCTTGCGGTAGATGAAGCTATTGATTCAATGTAATTGTTCCACCTCAGGTTAGTGGAAAGCGTGAAACCAAGCAGGTGCAGATACATGCTCTCATGGAGTTGGGTATATGTGCTGCTCCTTTCAGCCATCTTATCTTTCAGTGTTATTCTGTTGATTTCAACTGATGACCAGCCTTTTCCCTCTAAATATGATTTAGATATGTTTGTTAATATTTTTTTAATAAAGATTAAGTGTACAGGATGGATAAAAAATACACAAGAAAGTTAAAATAAAAATAATTTATTTCTATGCCATAATGTTTATAGTCATATTCTCCTGAATATTCTACCCATCATCTAGTTCCTAAAGTTAAGCAATGTTGAACCTGGTCAGTAGTAAGTATCTGTTTATCTCCTAAGATAAAGATAGTGCCCTGTCTGGTCAAATTTCAGCCTTTTGGTGGTGAAACTGAAGTGACCTCTTCAGGGCACAGGCCTGGGTGATGATATATGGAAATATCGGAATACTTGGAAACACTAATTACTCTAAGTATATACACACAAGTATATGTCAATGGACATGCATATGTGGAAAAAAAAGAAGGGCTCTAATACATGTATATTTCTGTGTGGATGTGTATGTAATTACATATATGTAGGATTATATATATATATATATATATATATATATATATATACTCGACTCTGCCGTCAAATTCTACGTATGAGCGTCAAGCAGATCATTTCCTAGGAAACCAACAGCCCAACAACAGGACATGAGATTTTGATTATAGTGGTGAAGGTTTCGTGCAGGACCATCCACACTTTTTGAAGGAATGAATACAGAGACCTGGTGCACTACATGCCACAAGGTCCCCAAACAACCCTCCGCAGGTTTTGAATTCAGAATTGTCCTTCTCCTAGACCAGTTGCCATTCAAGGCTATAGAACCAAGTCTGTCCTGCTATTTACCCAGAGCTGGAGGGAGAAGAAGAGGATTCACACCTTTCCCAAAGGTATTAGCATGTAAGTGAATGTAATAGATTCAACTGGAATTCGAACTTGGCTCTCCGATTCCTCAATCGAAGCCGCTATCCATTATTCCATTTGTTTTTAATCAGTATCACACAATGCAAGGAAATAAAGCCACTAAGACACAAAAGGTTACAGGGTGTGAAAGAATTGGGAACAGCAACATTAATAATGAGTGGGAAGAGAAAAGAGTAATCAGGAGGACAGTAGATAGCAATTGACATTGCATTTAAATTTTTGCAGATTAATGTTGGCTGAAAAACATGAAGCCGAAAGGAAGTTCCACAAGAAAGAAGTGCAAGAAAAGAGGCTGTTAGCATAGAACTTACAGCTACATCTAACCAGCTCAATTGCAAATTGTTGAAACTTCAATGCCAGCCTAGTACTGCACTTAAATTCAAATATATATGTGTGTGTGCGTATATATATATATATATATATATATATTTATGTGTGTGTATGTGTTTGTGAGTTTATGTATGTGTATATATCTATAAAAAAAAAACTCCTTGATAGTCTCACAATACCAAACAGCTCTAATACAGATATAGATAAAACAAACAAGCATACAGGTGGACAGAATCTGAAATCTGGAGGTGATAAGCAAAGGTAATTAATTTGATTTATGATACCCACTTAGATCCAAAGACAATTTCCTCACACACAGTTTTGTCTCTCTTTGAATCAAATGGAAGAATCCAAAAAGAGCAGACATTTTCTCCGGGGGGTGGGGAGTGGTGTCTTTAATAAGAAATTTCCATTTTGTCTCAACATCTAGTAATAGACACTTCTAAGAAATCAAAAATCTTATATAATCTATATCTATATCAAATCTTATATATAATCTATATCCATTTCAAAAATCTATATCAAAAATCTTATATATAATCTATATCTATATCAAAAATCTTATATATAATCTATATCAAATCTTATATATAATCTATATCTATATCAAAAATCTTATATAATCTATATATTTTAATAGATAATTCCAACAGCTCAAGAAATTAATCTGTCAGGTAATTCTTATCTAGCGAACCTTTTAATCATTGTCATAATGTAAATATCATTAAGTTAATAAAGACTTGTGATTGGTTTGTTAAATGAGTAAACTTACAAATTTTGCATAGATCGATTGTCTCTCTGCTCGGGTACACTGATATATTTTGCCTTCATAAAAAATTCCATTCTCTCTGATTTCCATTGGTTTGTTAAAGAGCGACAGTAAATACTGGATCTCATTTTCCTCAAACTGCAAAAGACAAAAAAAAAAAAAAAATAACGTTTTCATTTAATATAAAAAAGAAGAGAAAAAGAAAAATGTTACAACCATTCGTTTCTCATTTCTGCTTTTCCATTACAATTTATATTTGCTTTGGTCAATCAATGCAGACCTTGTAAGTTTTCAAGAAAAAGGAAACAAAAATGCTTAGAATCAGAAAGAAACAGTTGATATTTCTGAGACACATAATGAGGAAAGAGGGTGTGAAGAATTTGGCATCATCTGCTTCACACTGTTTTTTCCTGTTTAGCATTGGGTTTCCAATTCCTTCTAAAGTTTCCTCCTTCTCTTTCACTCCGAGTAACCCTTTGCATCTTAGTGGCATTATCACCTTGCTTGGGATGAATTGATTTAAAAAAAAAAGAAAAAAAGTAAAATTTAGGGAATATATCGAAGGAAAGAAGGGAAACAGTAAGTAACCAACCCTAATGAATTTGTGTGAATGGATTGCAAAACATGGGCTGGGATAGATAGTAAGGAGACAAACCTTGCTTAGAGCTACAAATGGTAGGAAGTTGTGAAGAGTCATAACTGTTAAGTACTGCCTGTCAAAAATGATGGGATTATTTCTCTTTCATTTACACATCTCTGTTGAATATTTCAAAAATTTGAATTACATCCTGTTCATTTTTTAATTTTCTTTCTTGAGCTTTTTGCCTCATTGCATCAACAACTGAAACTTACATTCAAATTGTCCATGTGCTCATAATTACAAATTCAGCAGTTTCCAAAACTTTAAGCTTATGGTCAAATCACACAGAAAAGGAGGCACAGTGAATTAATGGATAGCAGGTCGGATCAAGTAATTGGAGAGCTGAGTATGAATTTCACTTGAGTTGATTACATTCGCTTACATGCAGATACCCTTGGGAAAGGTATAAATCCATCTCTTCTTCCTCCAATTATGGGTAAAATAGCAGGACAGACTGGGTCCTATTGCTTTGGGTGACAACTGGTCTAGGAGAAAGACAACTGTGAATTCAAAATGCCTAACTATGGGTTAAATAATAGGAAAGTCTGGGCTCTATAACTTTGGTTGGCAAGCAGTCTAGGAGGACAACTCTGAATACAAAACTGTATGTAGCCCTGGTACAGCACATACTAAGGAAACGATCATGTAGTTTGCATTGACTATGATCCCAATGACGGTTGTCCTCATTCATTCACAACAAAAACACTGGTTCTTACTTGCATTATTTACATTATTTGGACTGTTATCCTCATCTTCATTGCCCTATTCACATTTTGGCGGGGGATTAAACTTTCAAACTGAACCCTTTATTTCATCCACCAGGGTAGATTGTTCTAGTTCCATGTGCCATGCCTCTTCTGGATGTCTCAGTTATTTTCCTTTAACTCAACTCTCCCAGTTTTTGGTTCACCCAGTATTGAACTCATAGCTCTTTGGGTCCAGTCACTGAATCTAATAATGTCTTTATCCACTGGGCCATATGTACTTGTAGAAATAACTGAGACATCTAGAAGAGGCAGAGCATGTGAAACTAGAACAATCTAGCCCAGTGGACAAAATAAAGGGTTCAGTTTGAAATTCCAATCACCTGAAGAAGGCTGGAGTGTACAACAGCTGAAATGTGAAGATGAGGATAACAGTCCAAATAACGTAAATAATGCAAGTAATCATAATACCTCATCCCAGAGATATAGACAGACACTGGATCTTGTTTGGTTACAGAAGTTAAGCAGTGCCAATCCCAGTCAGTATTTACAGACTGCTTAGGAGCTCCATGTATTGTAAGCGAACTTCTACAATTTGAAATAGGTTTTGGCTTTAAATCGCCTATGTAGTGTTGATAAAATGTAAAAAAATAATTCAATAAACAATGAAAGACTTTAACAAACCAATATTATATTTTTTAAATTGCCATCAATATATCACTTGCCTGTTCAGCTCCAGTTTGGGGATTTGATTCAGAGCAAGGTTCATTTGATTTTAGAAGGATGTGCTGAAAAATTCTCTGCTCTGTCAAGAAGGGATTTCAAAAATAAATTGTTGTTTGCTTAGATTTGTAGAACTAGGTTAAGCCAAGAGCTTTTCAACACTCCCTCAAATATATGTTTGCCTTAACATGACAGAATTCCAAACCAACAGACAGACAAAAAGTGACAATGTCTTTTACATCAGGTTTTATTTTCAGAACACTGAAAACTTAACATGAGGATCTGTAGACCTTAAAATGGAAACAATCAGTGAAAAAAAATCTATAAACATGGTTCACAGAACCAGGGTAATCTTTTCAACATTCATATTATTTGTAACAATATTTTTAATGTCTTGGAAAAATTAAAAATAAGTTACTTACCTTAACATTAAGACAGGCAACAATAAGATGGGTTAATTTATAGATGCTTGATATGGTTATGATCTAACTTACTTTTGTGCTGGTGAGACAGAAAAGTACAAGGAAGAGGAAAAATGTTAAACAATTATGTCCTGATCCTAAAAAGAGGTATTGAGCAAAATTTCATGGGAAAATTAGCTCAGAGGGAGGTGTTATAATGGAATATTCCACACTCTCTATTGCCTATCTGGACTGACTATATCAGTAGATATATATAGTAAGCAAAACTTGCTTCAGGAATTACTAGCCTGCTAACCAATTCCCTGTCTTTCAGTTGTGTATTCTCTTTTACAATAAACCTCTCTTTCTTTCATCTACGCACATGTTGCTGTTCCTTTCACTTGAGTACCACATTTGTCTGTTTGTAACCTTCTTTAAGGATACAACACTTACCAATCAGATGCAATATATTGTCTTAATTATTTAATGTATCATAATTGCTATTTTGGTGTCACTTCTGTGTAATAAATTGCATTAACTACTTTATCATTGGAACCAGTGATTTTAATTATCTATCAGTTATACAATAATCTGTTAAGAATTTATTTTGACTATGTCAATTGGTGATGTACCCCACCTACCAATTTTATCTGGCCTTTAGATTGCACTGTCTCACACATTTATATGCTATAATATAGAAGTGTAATATACTATAATATATAAGTGTAATATACTATAATATAGATTGTAATATGATATAATATAGAACTGTAATATAATATAATATAGAAGTGTAGTTGATATATGTAAGAACTAACATCTGTCTATATTTCTGAGATGAGGTATTGTAACTACTTTTTTTTTCTAATCAGTATCACCCCAAGCAAGGCAGTAATGCCACTAAAACACACAGGGTGTGGAAGATTTAAGTTTGTTTAAAAACTTAACGACCCATCGATCAGTAAGAGATCATTTAAGGTCAAAGTTGATTTTTTCTTTTTCTTTAAATAAGGTTGAAATGCTTACAAAAAGACTTTCACTTTCCTTTCCTTCTTTTTCAATGTTGTACTGCTTTTTGTTTTTAAAAATTCCCTGTTTTCAGAGGTGTGTTGTTGTTTGAAAATTCCTCACCTAGCAAGTATCCAAAGGTTTCCCCTTTCATCATCAGACACCAAACTGGAATTATATTTTATTATATAGTCCAACTTTCCTAAGGAAAGTCAAGATCAAATTGGGGTTTGATTTTTCGAAAAGTTCTTTCAAGTTGTTCACATTGTAAAATAATTTTCGAATATGTGCCATATCACCGCAATCAAGCAGGAAGTGCTTCACAGTATAAGCCTCCTGGCATGGTATGCATTCCGGAGGATCTTCATCTTTTAGGAGGAAGGAGTGAGTTATGCGAGTATGTCCTATGCGAATACGGGATAAAACAACTTCTTCTTTGCGTGATTTTCTGTGTTCAGTTAGTTGTTTCTTTGGAGAGGGTTTGATTTTAAATAATTTGTTGTTTTGACAGCTGTTCCAAGCATCTTGCCATTTCTTCAAAATAAAGTCATTTATTAGAGGTTTATAGTCAGTGTATGGAACCTTTATGTTACTTGTGTTAAGTTTCAGAGAGTTTTTTGCAGCCACATCAGCTTTTTCATTTCCATGAAAACCAGAGTGGCTGGGAATCCAACAGAAAATGATAGTTTTATTTTGTAAGATTGCATGTATTCTATGCAGGAGTTTGATAAGCAAAGGATTGTCTAATTTTTGGTTTTTTATTGATTCGAGTACTGATAATGAGTCTGCAAAAATAATGAATTTATTTGAGTTATGTTTAGTGATGAGGTCTAGAGCTAAATCAATGGCTGTAATTTCAGCACTAAAAATTGAGGAGTTGTTAGGTAATCTTTTCTGTAGAACAGTACTTTTAAAGATAGCCGCACATCCTACTTTGTTTTTGACTTTGGAGCCATCGGTATATATGTGGGCCCAATCTGGGTATTGTTCCAGAATATCATTCAGTTTTTCTACATAGTATAAGGGGTGTGTGTCAGATTTAGTGTGGGCAGCCAGTCTTAAAATGACTTTTGGTCGTTCCAATAGCCAAGGTGGATGTTTGGGTAGCTTGAATTCATGTATACTATTTTTGTCTATCAAACTGTCTGTAAGTTTTATCATTTTTTCCATGTAAAGACCAAAAGGTTTGATAACATTTTCTTTTTTGTCAAACAGATGTTTATAGCTTGGGTTGAATGTGCATTGATAGGCCGAATTTGATGGATTGGATTTGAGTTTTAAGTAATATTGTATAGCTAATTTCTCACGTCTCAGTTTTAGAGGAGCCTCATGAGCTTCAACATATAGGCTTTCTCTGGGAGATGTTTTAAAGGCACCAAGAGCAAGTCTTAGACCTGTGTGGTGGATGGGGTCAAGAATTTTTAGGTAGGATTTCCTAGCCATACCATATATGAAACTTCCATAATCCAATTTGGATCTTATTAGTGTTCTGTATATTTTTAGGAGTGATATGCGATCTGCTCCCCATTCTGTGTTAGCTATAACCCGCAAAAGTTGTAGTGTTTTGAAACATTTTTGTTTTAAGTATTTCAGATGGGGAATGAATGTGAGTTTTTTATCAAATATTATTCCTAGAAATTTGTGTTGTTCAGTCATTTCTGTTTCAGTTTCTTCTAATTTAAGTGTTGGGTCGTTGTGCATTTTTCTTTGATTACAAAAATGCATACACTTTGTTTTGGTTTGTGAGAGTTTGAAACCATTTTCAATGGTCCATCGATTTATTTTATTTATGCATATCTGCAGTTGACGTTCTGAGGTATGCATATTTTTTGATCTATGGCAAATTAAAAGATCATCTACATATAAGGAACCATCAACTTCATTGTTCAAACAGGTTACAATGTTGTTAATTTTTATGTTAAATAGAGTGACGGACAAGATGCATCCTTGTGGGACTCCTTCTTCTTGAATTTTTGAGTCTGAGAGAGTCGATCCTATTCTTACTTTGAAGCTTCTGTCAGATAAAAAGTCTTTTATCAACAAGGGTAATCTGCCTTTTAGGCCAAGATTGTATAAGTCTTTCATTATTCCCTGTCTCCATGTAGTTTCATAGGCCTTTTCTAAGTCAAAGAAAATGGCTATTACATGTTTTTTATTGATGAAAGCCTCTCTGATAAAGGTTTCTAAGTGGACTATGTTATCTATTGTTCCTCTTTTATTTCGAAAGCCACTCTGTAAGTTGGTAATTAAATTATTGATTTCCAGATACCAATTTAGTCTTCTATTTATTATTCTTTCAAATGTTTTGCATAAGCAGCTTGTTAATGTAATGGGTCTAAAGTTTTTGGGATCTGATTTGTCTTTTTCTGGTTTTGGTATGGGAATCACAATAGCCTGTTTCCAGCTATTAGGTAGTTTTCCCTTGAACCATATTTCATTAAAGATGTTTAACAAAAATTTAATGGATTTGGGGGGGAAGTTGTTTTAAAAATTCGTAATGAATTTCATCAGGACCAGTAGCTGTATTATGTGATTCACTTATAGCATTTATAAGTTCGTCCTTCGTAAAAGAAAGATTGTATTCTTCTTTGTTATCTGAATTAAAATTTAGTTTATTATTCTTTTTTTCTGTATCCTGCTTAATTTTTTGGAAGAGTTGTCTGTAGTTTTTGTTAGAGGAATTATTTTTGAAAGTTTCCGCAAGTATGTTTGTTATATCTTTTGTTTCTGTTATTTTTTTGTTATTTAATGTGAGATGGTTAAGAGAAGAAGATAAATTCTTTCCAGAGATTTTCCTTAGCATGTTCCAAACTTTTTTTGGTTTTGTATTATAGTTTATTTTGTTTACATAATCTTTCCAGGATTTCCTTTTGGCTTCCTTGATAACTCTACGTGCTACTGCTCTTTTTTGTTTGAAAAGATTTAAATTATGAGATGTAGGTTGAGAGTTAAATTTCCGTAGTGCTGCTTTTCGTAGTCTTATTCCCTTTTTACATTCATCATTGAACCATGGTCTTTGTTGTTTGTTAGATCCATTGCTTTTTGGTATGCATGCTCTTGCAATGTCTAATAAAGTTTCTGTGAAGTATTCGATAGATTTGCTGGAGACTTCTTTGTCTGATAGTTTTTGTTGGCATTTTTTTTTATATTCTCTCCAATCTGCTTTATCGATGAAGATGGTTTTCAATTTCTTTTGAATATGTCAAAATAATTGGAAAATGGTCACTACTCCATGAATCATCTAGAACATTCCAATCGAAATCCATAAGTGTAGACGAGTCACAAAGTGATAGGTCAAGCACTGAATAAGTGCCTGATGCAGGGTGTAGATATGTGTTAGATTTTTTATTTAGTAGGCATAAGTCATTGTTGTTAATGATGTTTTCAAGATTTTTGCCTTTTTTATCAGAGTATTTAGATCCCCATATAACGTTATGACTATTAAAGTCACCTAGTAATAAATATGGTCTTGGTAGTTGATCTATTAGGTTGTTTAAATCAGTTTCGCTTATGGGATTGTGTGGTGGGATATAAATGGAGCAGATGTTGATGGTTCTGTGTAGAGTGGCCTTTGTAGCAACAGCTTGGATATGGGTCTTCAATTGTATTTTACTTTGAGGGATATCATTTCTAATTAGTATCGATACGCCCCCTGATGCCCTTTGATTGGGGTTATGAATGTAATTATATTGTGTATAGTTTTTTATTTTAATTTTATCATCAGTTTTTAGGAAGGTTTCCTGTAAGCAAATGATGGTGGGGAGATGATTCGTTATAAGCAGAAGTAACTCATTTATATTTGGCTTTAAGCCACGACAGTTCCATTGTATAATTTTTTGAGTCATTCTGTCTTATTTGTATTTTGTTTTTTGTTGTGTTTTTAACCCTTGGCTTTCTTTTGGTTCTGTTTGTTTAGTTAGAGATGTTGCTTTTGTTTTTCCCTTTGATTCATTTGCTCTTTGTTTAGATGTAGACCGTTCCCTTGTATGAGATGGGCTGATTGTTTTTTGATTGTTTTTGTCGGGACTTTTTAAGCTTCTCTGTCTTGAATGTCTTTCTTGACTATCAGTTTCCATCAGTTCAAAATTATTTTCATTTTCAATTAAAACAATTTCTGTTTTCTTTTTGCTGTGTTGATTTTTTAATGGAGATTTCCTTTTTGGATGTGAGGAGTTATTGAATTCGTTTGAGGTTTTTGGGAGATTTGGCATTTGCTGTTGCTTGTATTCTAATTTTTTTGTAACCTCTTTGGTTTCGACGATCTGGTATTGAGGATTTTCCTTTAGATCTGACTTGGTATCAGTTCTAGTTGTTAAACAGTTTAAATTTTTCTTTAATATCTCTAGAAGTGATCTTAATTCTTCTACCAGATCAGACAGATTATTTTGTGATGTTTCTTGTTTTTTAATCGAATTGTCTGTTCTTCTGACTATACTTGCATATGTTGATACGTTCAGAGAACTCTCGACTATTCTTCTTGCCTCCGGGTATGATATATTTTTTGTATGTTTAATCGAGGATATTTTTTTTTCTTTATTCCAGACTTCACATTCTTTCGAGTCTGCTGCATGATTTTGTTTGCAGTTGGCACATTTAACTGGGAGTTTACAGTCAATGTGATCCCCGATTTCTCCACAAACTTTACATATTGATGGTCTGGTGCATCTATCCTTATGGTGCCCGAACTTTTGGCAGTTGTGGCATCTCAGAGGATTTGGTATATATATTTCCACTTTTTCTCTTACATATCCAATTTTTATTTCTTCTGGAGGTTTTGAAGTATTAAAAATTAGGATATATGTGTTTGTAGGAATTATTTGGTTGTTTTTTTTAATTGATATTCTTTGAGCATCTATGACTCCTTGTTTTTTTAAATTATTTTTTATTTCGTCCAGAGTACAGAGTGAGAGGTCTGGGCTTCTTACCACACCCTTTGAGGAGTTCAAGGAAGTGTGGGGGTAGGCCTTTATTTTAAGCTTGGCAAAATTGTTTTGATTCAGTAACGTATTTGCAGAAGTTTTATTTGAAACTTCTACCAAAATGGTTTTGTTCCTTAGTTTTTTTATTGAAAATGTTTTTATTAGGGATTTCATTGTTTTTTCCACAATGAATGGAGACAGTTTGGTGATAGGTGTATCCTCTACTGATTCCAAGACAATAAATCTAGGAAATTGATTTTGGTCAAGATCATCGTCAGACTCAGTTTCAGAGTATAGGCTCTCTGAACTGTCTTCTATGTGGGGCCTTTTATTTTTATTTATAGCCATTGGATTTTTTTTTTTAAAATTTCACCTTCCTTGCTCCCCACCCTCCTTGGAGCCCATCAGTGGGAGATGTCAGGGGGGAAACCCATTCACCCTATTATCCCAGGGATACAAGGAAAGGTATACTCACACTAGTAAGTTGGTTGCTAGCATTTCAGGTTTAACTTTGTTTTCACGACCCGTTTTTTATGAAAATGTCTGTTAAAAACCCTATCTGTAACAGCTTTTCCTTACTAGTAGATTGACCCTTGCCACCGCCTTCTAATACTTACTTATAATCTATCTCTTGTTTGTGGTAAAAGAATAGACCGGTTTTGTATAACATAAGTGTTTTAGATAGATGGGTTTTAATGCGAGTAAGTATTAGTGCTTGACGTGACTAGCCGATTGATCGGATCGGGCCTCTCCGACCACCCGTCTAGCCCAGGTAAGGGCCAAAGTGATGTGTTGCATTACCATGTCCTTTTTGCACCTGGACCATGGCTTGCTCAATCACCAGGATCCCGTCCCCAGACGACACGAGTCGCCACCCACGGCCAACAGGTGGCCCCATTGAGGGACTTTTACCCTCTGCAGAGGTGCAGTTGACGTATTCTGAAGCCCCGCCAACAGGGCGTGGGTGTGGAAGAATTAAGAACAGAGACATTAATGATGAGCAGAAAGAGAAGAAAGCAATTGGGAGGACAGTAGATAGCGATTGACATTGTATTTAAATTTTTGCAGATTAAAGTTGACTGGAAAGCATGGCACTGGAAGGCAACTCCACAAGTGAGAAGTGTGAGAAAAGAAACTGTTAGCATAGAATTTACGGCTACACCTAGCCAGCTCAACTGAAAATTGATGAGATCTCAACACTAGTCTAGTACGGTACTTAAATTTCAAAAATCTAGATACCATAGTGCAGAGCTCATCCGAACAGTTACCATGAAAGTATTTATAGAAAAGACATAGAGAGGAAACCTTATGGTAGTGAGAAAGTGAATGAAGCTGAGCTGCCAGATCAGGACCAATAATATTGCTGATTCTTCTTTAGATCTTATCAAGGAGCTCAAGGTAAATAGCACAAGGACTAGACCATATGTGGCAGCAATATTCTAATTATTTACATTGTTTGGACAGCAGTGCTCATTCTTTTTAATTTTTTTTTCCCATATTTACAATGTTTCGGCTGTTTTATGATTGAGCCTTCTTCAGGTGATATTTCTTGGAATTTTGACCTGAACCCTTTATTTAGTCCATGGGGGTAGATTGTTCTCATTCCATGTGTTATAACAGAGATATCTAAAGGCATGACATGGAATTTTCAGTTCACCTAAAGAAGTCTGGGGTATACAATGGCTGAAACATCATGGATTTGGCAATAAGAATGACAACAACAGTATAAACAGTGTAGAGAGAGCTGAATTTGATAACTGCTATGACGGTCACAGACTTAAACTGGATTAAATCTGTGGAGATTATTTGTGAACTACCTTCTTATTGCTATTGCTACTACAACTGCTGCTCTGTAAGAAAAACTGTTTGATTTAGTAGTATTTAATTTTATTTAATAACGTGTTATGACAATATCTAAAAAAAAAAAAAAACATCATGAAAGTTATATAAATGAGTAAAATAAATTATTCTCCTCACGTTCACTTTGAGCTGACTTATACCTCTCTCCTTCTACACACATACAAACACACATTAATCTTGGTCCGCAAGTGCCCTACTCAACTTTCTGATTGTGAGAAACACCACTATGTCATTACCCCCCCCCAGCCAATATCATCATCATCATCAAAAGAAATATGTGAAAATGTCGAACTGTAATGAAGCATAATATAAGTATACAGACATTTGCTGTTTGGGAGTTGAATGAGGAAATGGACAAAATAATTAAAACAAGAAAAATAATTTTCCAGCCATGGGAAAATATAGATATAAACTATCACTTTTAGGATGACTCTATAGAAATGTTAACTCACTTAAAAGGAATCATCTTTTCCATTTATTTTATATAAAGGAACAAAATTTTGCGTGCTTTTACAATAGAAATGTATCTGTACACCTCCAAAAACAATATTTAAGTTTAAAATGCGCTAGGTACTTCCGAAATAGACCATACCTTAATTTAAAATGCATTAGGTACTATGCATTTAGATCAATAAACTTTTCTTAAGTCTTATCCTGTTTCCAAGCTGTTATTAAGGTACCTCCAAAATAAACAATACCTGAGTTTAAAATGAATTAGGTACCCTCCAAAATAAGTATTAGGTTGGTGCAAAAATAATGACGTAATAATGTCGTTTTTTGACGTTATACGTCAAAAAACGACATTATTAGGTCATTATTTTTGCACCAATCTAATAATACCTTGTCCTTATAACAAATATAAACATTAACTGATACAAAAATGAATTTCATGAAATTAAATGAGTCAGAAGGTGGTGGGGATAACAGATATAAAAATAATTTTTGCAAAAATTTCTAAAAAAGAAATGATTAAAAAATAATTTGGGAAGTTCTTCAAACAAAAAAGTACAGTGTAACCCGGATATAAGAGAGTTGTCGGGACCGGAGAATAAGTCTCTTACATCCGGGTTTATCTTATATCCAAGTTTGGTCTATTTTGTTTAGGTAAATATGGCTCTAATTTGGGACCAGAGAAAATTTCTCTTATATCCAAGTTACACCGTATTGAATTAGCAGATAAATTTGTTTGTTTTTTCCATTGTTATTTGAACTGACACAGAAAATAATTTTACAATAGTTTTTTATGTTTTGTTTTGTAGCTCTATTCTTCCTCTACAATTTTTGTTTAGCATTTTTGAAATTTGATTGAATTTTACCTCTTTTCAGACAACAGAGTATCAAGTCGAGAAAAATAAGTATTTGTGACACCTGCCTCTTTACACTCACCCCCACATCACTAATCTGACTAAAAATTATGGTGGGTGTGGTAGAACTTGCAACCCAAGCTACTGAATCAGTAGCTTGGGTCTCAAGTTCTACCACACCCACCATATTCTCCTGATTTAGCACCTTCAGATTATCACAGTTTTTGGTCACTTTCCAACAATCTGTGAGGCGTTTTGTTCAACAACAACATAAAGTTGAAAATTTGGCTGAAGGAATTCTTCAAGTCAAGAACATCCTGTGTTTTTTATCATTAAGGCATTTAAAAGCTAGTGGAATGTTGGCAAGAAGTCATGAACAACGAAAGAGAATATATTATTATCTGATTTGTTAAAATTGTTGATGAATAACAGGATTAAAATAAATAGAAAAGAAAATGAACCAAATTTATCCAACAACTCTATATAAAAATGAATATATAATTACATACTTTTATGATGTCAATGAACACTCGTTGCCATTTTTGTGATGCCAAATGAATATCCGTTGTCACTTTGGTAATGCTCGTTGTAGTAGAGACTTTGTAATCACAGATACAACTATAGTACGGCATTAAACAATGTTGGTATCAGACACCTTTGAATAGCACTTGCACTAATAGTACTTGCTCGATTATACTTGCTCAAATAGTAATCCATATAGTAATAGAGGATAGGGTAGAAATAACAATCGAAATAGTAATAGAGGATATATTAGAGATGCAGATCAATTAGACACATGCTACCTCCCATATATGCATTTACTCTATGGTCACATGGTCCACTTAATTCAATAATGGGATCACCTGTGCTTACTGGTGATCTCTGTTCAAATTTAAGTGTTGGCAGTGACACTTTATTCCTATATAGCAGATACATTTAACAACAATTGATTTTATTACCCAAGCAAGCTAAATGAAAAGAATATAAGAGATGAATGAAGGTGTGTATGTAGGTACATCCTCTTTTTGTATGTACTTATGTGAGATAACAATATATATTTTGATATATCAAGAACAATATTGAGGAAAATGTAGGAAAAAGTGGAAAAAGTTTTCTTGTGACACGTTTCGTCCTTTAGGACTTCATCAGACTATCAAGTCTTAAAGGACGAAACAAATCACAACAAAACTTTTCCCACTTTCTCATACATTTTTCCCTAATGTATGTATGTGTAAATTTTTATGAAAGATTTTGAGGGACTTACATTTTGACAAGTGTTCTTTGCTGGTTTGGTAGAATTATTGGATATGTCTTTATGTAGTTGAATAAAAACAGGCTATTTGTATGTTGTGCTGTATCCAACATGACATGTGGTTCACTGAGGACTGACACCCCCCTCCAGGTGAAGAGAACAAAAAACGTACTATCACTAAGGCAACCTGTGGCTAAAAAAAAAAATAAAAAATGAGGTTTGCACCATTTTCTTTACAGAGTGTCATTTAGCGCCATTTTTTTTCTTTTGCATTTTTTTGAGATAATAATGGTTTTAGAGGTACAAAGCTTACTAATTAATCCATAGATGGGGAACAAGAGTTCAATTCATACCTTTCCAAAGGGTATTTGCATGTAAGTTACTATAATGAACCCAAGTGAAATTGAAAAAAATCACCACAATATAAGGCAAAATATAATTTTATATATTTATCGGTCACAAAGCCTGATCTCTCAAACAAAATATTTCATGAGCAAATATAAAGGATCTGACTGTTCTTTATTTATGTATTTGTTTCATGTTAGATTTCTTTAGATATTTTTGATTTTTATTATTTAAAAAGCAGGATTTTTTGTTACTTGCAACAATGGAGGTAATTGTAGAGAAAGAAGTGGTACTAGGTACTAAAAACGAACAAGATGATATATCCTTAGACCTGGACAGTGAAACAAGGAAAGTCTATCCTCATAAATTAAACAAAGGTTTCTGTTCAAAATTCCCTGATCATTACCTTGAAGATGACTAGAGACCACAATGACCAAAACATTGTGAGAACAACAACAAAGATGAGGATACTAGTCTGACTGTAAATAATGTAAATAAAAAACATCCTATATTACTAATACAGAAAATATAACCAATGCAATGGCAAAATTATTTACATAGAGCCATCATTTTTGAATGGTATGACTCCTGTTAGTTTTCTTTGGATATTTTTAATAATAATAATGTTGTAACATATGGAAGGTTACTGAATAGAATAATCACACGAAGGTTGGTAATGAACAATAATACTTAGGACACAAACAATTTATATAAGATTCGCCAGCAACATGTTGAAGTAGTCAACTGCTAGAAGTGAGTCATGTGAATTCCACAATGAATCTCCAGCTGCAGACCAACATACAGTATTTACTACTGTATTTATGTGAATGGAGACATACCCATTATCGTCCATAGGTATGCTACAACAAATAATAATGAGTCAACCATAGTCAGGACCATTGAGTCAATGTGAATAATCCTTTCCTTACCTGCATAGTATGTGATACATACAGTTTTGAATTTAGCATTTTCCTTCTCCTAGACTGGTTGCCACCCAAGGCTATAGAACTCACTCTGCTATTTACTCATAGCTGGAGGAGAAGAATTGGATTCATACCTTTCACAAGGGTATTAGCATGTAAGTGAATGTAATGGACTTGACTGGAATTTGAATTCGGCTCTCAGATTCCGCAATCCAAGCCACAATCCATTACTCTACTGTGCCTCCATTTACTTTTAATTCATTTTAAATATCAGAATGCCTTCTCGCATCTGACAATAGAGTTTGATTGCATAGATAAAAATCTTAAATCATTAACACAGAAAATATTATCAATGCAATGACAAAATTACTTAAATGTTGTCATGCTTTTTGAACAATGAGTCAGTTAAGTGCTGTACTTTTTACATGCTTGGGTGATCATGATTGTTTCAATTCATGACTAACTAGGCTGTAGGTTGCCATATCTTTCTATGATAGACCGATTACCAACCAAGGCTATAGGACCTATTTTGTCCTACCATTCAACCCATAAGGGTATTCGCACGTAAGTGAATGTACTGAAGCTGACTGTAATTCAAACTTGCCTTTCCAGTTCCATTCTGAGCCAATATCCACTGCATTACAACAAAAAACAATGTCAATTTCATTTGTTGATCAATGCTGTGCTAAAAACAGATTGAGGAAATAAAAGAAATGCTGCACTGATTACAATCTCCAACCTGGAGGTAAACAAACAAGTGACATACCAATACTCCGGTGTGCTAAAATATTTGGGGAAAAAGGGTTTTGAAATACTTGGGTCTTTTTAAGGTCTCTTGTTATTTCTATGATTCACCTGTCTTTCTTTTTTTTTTAAATAATATTAATTTGCTAAGCTCTTAAAAATTCAAAAACTAAATTCAACCTTCTTTGAAATTTAAAAAAAAAAAATCTCTTACAAAATTAAAAAAAGATAAATTTTAATTTTTTAGATTCTTCATAAAGATTCATTGTTTATTTTCTCAGCATAAAATATGATCTCATAGAAATTCAAATATATTTGTAGTTGAACAGAGTTCATTTTTAAGGTTTTATTCAACAAAGAACAAAGCAGTACACATGACGATAATCTATACAGCATTTCAATAAGAAACAAATTCCACAATTATATTACACAAGAAAATCATTATAATACAGAAGGGAACATAACAACTAATAAAATTACTTTGACTCTCACCCACTAAATAAAATTACTGACAGGGTGCGATGGGTAAATTGTCGCCATGAAGTAGAGGGTTACAGAGTAAGAGACAGTTTATAAGGATATATGGGGAAGAACTGCAAAACATAAATTAGTAATTGAAAATAAGGTTGAAAATTCAATTAGGTCATATTTTTGTTCAAAAGGGCAAGTAATAAGGATTCTCACTACAAAATACAAATTAGTGATTGGTTAAAAATTCAATTCGGTTGCATTCTTAATTGTCTAATACAGCGCTTCTTTAAACTTTTTTCATTCATGACCCCATTTTTCATCATGAGATTTTTCACGACCCCAGGTATTAACCAACTACACTGAAAATACATATGTTGTTACTCACTAGTTACAATGGTACCGCACACATGTTTTATTACCGCAGTGCCTGCATGGCGTGTCACATTAAATATTGTGTGTGAATTAACCTAGAAACTGAATTTTTACAACCTCAGCATTTCGTTTCACGACCCCAAATGGGGTCGTGACCCATATTCTAAGAAGCGCTGGTCTAATATGACGATTCAAAAAGAAAGCTCCAAATGATAACTATATTGAAATAAAGAATCCACTCATCAAATGGCATTGGAGTAACATTAGCAATAGCCAGTAGCAGTGTGTACTGAATGCAATATACACTTAAGTTTAAAACAAACTTCCAGTGAGTAATAAGCAAGTCTTGTGATTTTGAATGCAAAGATTGCAGCTTGTATATTGGTAAAATTCTATGAAACTGCTCACATCGACCATTGTCCCGAAGAATACAAGGAGTGGAAATTACAAGACTATACAATAAGTTTCTTATATTACATTAATGACATACCTCTGTCTGAATGAAAGCAGGCGTAGATAGGATTTGAGATGCCGTATTTAAATAATCAAAAGCAAAAACAAAGCAAGATTGATTGATTTATTTTTACATCTTATCAACAATTTGCAAAAAATTATCATCATCTCCCAAAACAAAAAAAAATTATCATCATCTACCAAAACAAAAAAATTATCATCATCTACCAAAACAAAAAAATTATCACCATCTACCAAAACAAAAAAAATTATCACCATCTCCCAAAACAAAATATTATCATCATCTATCAAAACAAAAAAAAATTATCATCATCTACCAAAACAAAAAAAATTCTTACAATGTAAAAATATTTTCTTAAGCACAAATACCCTTGGAAAAGGTATGAATCCATCTCTTCTACCCTCAGCTATGGGTTGAATAGCAGGACAGACTGGGTTCTATATCTTTGGTTGGCAACCAGTCTACTGCAGAAATAAATGGCAACCAACTGCAGGAAAATCTTCTGCCTAGTCAGTCATGAATTGAAAGAGATGTGATTGCCCGAGCATGTATCACGTATGGCACTTAACTGACTGACGTTATGAGGTTGTATAATTCAGTGAGGCTCTTTCCTCAAACATCTGTTACAACTGAAGCTCACTCCAAACCTCAAATGGAACTCATCTATTTTTACCGTTGCTAAAGATGCAGGAGAGAAAGGTCAGTTCCTTGGACCACTCCAGAAAGTACTTAACTCTGTCATGCTCTATTTTTACAAAACTAAGATCAAAACTAAAAATGGAGTATTGCTGCTGTATCTCAACTATTCAGTCTTAACAGAGTTCAAAAGTGATCAGGCGGCCTTGTGGGTGATGAATTATTTCCCACCCTGATTTCTATGGACAAAACATTGCTAGAATTTCACTACTCTGTCACTATTTGTATAGAAAATTTTCCAACATTCCTTAGTTCCACCAGTTCTGACTTTCATGGCTAGGAACAGCTATTCCACGTATGCCATCCTTATTCTCTTCATATTCCATTGAGAAAGTTCCATTCAGATTATTTCCCAGTAGTGTCACTCCCAAGAGGATGCTTCCTTGACCACTATAATATTAGCCTCTTTAAGTCTAGAGTAAACTGTTACCTATCTTACATATTTTCATAATATACACTATCGCTCGTCTCTTTAGATCCTGACAACAATCTCATTCAGCAATTCTCTACCTTGAGTTGTCTTCATCCAATGAATATCTAGTCTGGATCTAATGTCTCAGTTTAAAAGCAAAATAATCGTACCTTCATTTCTGAGCAAGCAATGTTATAATACTAACATTCCCCTAGTTTAGTGGAAGATCATGTATTCACTACCCAGAGTAGAAGAGACCCATTCCAAGAATATGTGTGTCCTGGGTAAGACAATAAACTACATCCAACAGGAAGGTCTCTGATGATAAGGTTTTGAGGAGTGTGGATCCACCTCTTAATTGCTGGTGTTTCCATGGCCATCCTGACCCAGGGTGGGAGCATCTGTTAGGGTCCCAGTATAGGCAAATAGTTAAGCACCAAACTGGAGTCAAAACACTATGAAAGTAAAAAAAATTGGTTTTAATACCAGCAATACATTTTTGTAAAAATATTACCAGCAATACATTTGTGAAGGAAAAAAAAAATATTACTAACAATACATTTTTGGAAAAAATATTACCAGCATTAAAAATCTTGTTGGCATTAAATAACCCATTGAGGTGTTGATATACCATAAAACCAAACAAATCAAACGAAGAACATGCAAGCACAGATACTGGATATGATGTGCATAGGAGAGGAAACCCATGCCCCTGTAGAATTACAAAACTTAATTATCTGCCCTTGATTTATGTATAATATATGTACATGTCAAAGGATAAGAAGTGTGCCAAGAAATATGAGAGGTATGAAATGTAAATTCCCCAGAAGTGTCACTCCCAAGAGGATGCTTCCCCAACCACTACAACCTTAGCCTCTTCAAGTCTAGAGTCAACTGTTACCTATCCAACATATCTTCATAATATTCACTCTTCTTCCTCTCTTTACCCCCTGACAACAATCACATTCTCTACCTTGAGTGGTTCTTGGGCCTTGTATTCTAGTGAAAAATAGTATAAAAAAAAAAAAGTCCACAGAAGTCACAGAGAATGTGCACTTGTATTTGCAGGTCAAGTTAAATTTCTAATCATCCTTAGTAAAATCTCTTGAGGTTAGTATCAGGTTCTTTCTTATATTTCCTCCCAAATGATTGTGCTATTCATGTAAATAAATGCATCAGAAAGAGAGTGGTTGATGATAAAGTTGTCCCTAAATCGCTAAAAATCAGGCAAGTTCAATTGAATCTCTCAGAATTGATGTGGCTAACGACAGACCTCAAAAAATGTATAAGGCTTATCTTCATTAAGTTTCTGGATTTTATGTCAGTTGTATTAAAGAATTGAAATTACATCAAAGAGTTTCACCAGTTTGTCATTTCTTTGGTAAGGAGTGCACATCTAACAATGTGAAGTGGTTCACAGTTAGAAAAGTAATCAACGATTATTCTTTCCTAGTGTCACTAATTAGAGGTCACTATAACTTGAGTGCATTAAGAGGAAGGGTTGAGCTGAACACTTTTAGAAATAGCCTTCTCATTTCAATTGCAATCAAGGATTTATCTGGAGAACTATATTTCCTTGAGATAATGATTATCAGGCTAAAATCATTGGGGCAATAGTCCAGAGTATATACGAGGAGGTGTTTTACCTACTCGTAACCAATAGTTTTCACTTCCTGAATCTATATTTGTCTTATGTCACAAAAGAGAAAATGGGTCAATAAAAGGGATATGAGGTGAATTGTGGTGACTCTCAAAAATCTCACCACTGTCATTTATCATTCATATTCTTCCTTGAAGTCATAGAAATCAAATAATTTACTGTATAACCTCATAGAGATTATTTATTGTTTTGCTAAGTGCAAAAATAGTTTAGACATTTGTAACTATGTTTCAAGTGTTTATTGCCAAATGCCACTCATTCCATTACTTCTTACATGTGCCATGTTCCTTCAGGATGTTTCCGATCATGACTCTCCACTATTTTCTTTTATAGATCTTGTAAATTTTGTCTTTTTGCTATCTCTTCTAAACCCTGTTTTGCCATCCATTTACTAAAGTTCATGCTTTGTTTTCCTCTGACCCTTCAATCTGCACTGTAAGTATCAAATTTTCCAAGCCCTCTTTCCTCATTATGCACACTGGAATTTCAACTCTCTCTTTCTGATGTTAAATATAAGTGTCTTTTTTATTTTACATTTTCTCTAACTGCTCAGTATCCTTCTATAGAACCACATTTCTTATTTTGCTGCGAGAAGAATGTACAGCATTCCTTACCATACAGGAGGACTGATATTAAGTAAAAGCCTTCTGTATAGTTTGCAGTGTGATTCATTTTGCATACCCCCCCCATCACTTTTAATGTTCTCAATTATCTGCTTTTTTTCTCTTCATGCAAATTATAAATTGCAGATACCAAAATCAAACAAGTACAACAATTTAAATATCTAGGAAGTGTCTTAACAGAGGACAGAAAAATATGTTGGTATAGTGAAAGATGCCTTCCAAAAGCTAAGTAAATTATTAAGAAACAGGAAATTTTGGGAGAAACAAAGAACAGAGTATTGAACTGTTATGCAATCTCAGTCCCTGTATATGGCAGTGAATGCTGGACAGTCTCATCACTGATGAAGAGAAGACTTGAAGCAACAAAAATGTGTTTCTACAAATGGATGCTGAGAATGGCAACAGAAAGTACACATACTCAGAATCAAGATAGCTTGAGACATGATGATAAGGAGGGCTTTGAAAACTTAACTGTCACACGACATATTGAGGGCAAGAGAGACAGGGGAAGGCAGCAAGCTACTTATTTGACAAGCTTGTGTAAATGGGAGGCAGAATGTAGAGGAGAGAAGCCTTAGCAAAAGGAGAAAGACTGTTAAGAGTGACACATAATAAAAGGTTGTGGAGAGCCATGATCCCCTAGAAGAAGAAAAGGGAAAAAAAAAGACTTCTTTTGTGCTATCTGCTTTTTTTATCTGTCTATATTTCTGAGATGAGGTATTATGTACACTATTTACATTATTCAGACTATTGTCCTCATCTTTGTTGCCATATTTATTACAAAGTTTCGGCCGTTGTACGCTCTGGCCTTCTTCAGGCGGTTGAAGGTCAAACTGAATCCTTGAGGACACATGGCACAGTGGATAAAGGCATTAGTTAGATCCATTGACAGGACCCAAAGAGTGTGAGTTCAATACCCAGTTAAGGCAGTGGAAAACTTTCAGACGGGAATTAACAGGAGATAACTGATAACTGACATCCATTAAACATGGCATGTGGAACTAGAACAGTCTACCCCAGTGAGCCAAATAAAGGGTTCAGTCCAACATTCCATCCAACCAACTAAAGAAGGCCGGAGTGTACAACAAATGTTGTAATAAATATGGAGACAAAGATGAGGACAATAGTTCAAATAATGTAAATACTTCTTTTTTATCTCTTAAATATTGACAAAAAAAAGGTGGTGGTGATGGAGTTAGTAATCTCAATTAAAGCAGGTAATTTTCATTTAATATCTTGACTAATTTTATCAATATAAAACAGAGTGTAATATTCTTTTATTCAAATATTACAAATTGTTTGAAAATGCTTCTTTGTTTTTTTGTTCCTGCCACTATATTTTTTCTACAAGTAAGGTCTGGAATGTTCCAAGTACTTCCAAGTAAGAAATGAAAATCTTACCCAAGTTTCAAAATCATGAAACATGCAAAGTCATTTCAATATACATGGCCATTGCTCATATATTTTAAAAGCAAACTAAAATCCTTACAGAAGTACATGCAAAGTCATTTTTTTTTTGTGGAACCAATTTTTTTTTTCAAGCAAAGAAATTTTTACATTTTATTCAGATGAATAAATACTAAAATATCACATTTAAAAATAATTTTTAGTAAAAAGAATTTTTAAGCAGTTCTATTTAAAAAAAAATAAACTCATCAGGTTAAGCTATATAAAGACAATGAGTGAATTTGAAGGTCATGACCTCATTTCTAGATTAAAAATCTACCTCCTGTCAAAATATTTATATTTACTATAAGTAAACTTTTCCATATGTTCATAAGAGTTTCATTATAAAGACAATGTCATTGTTAAAGTATTTTGAAACATCAGTGCTATAATATACTGTTTCAAAGGAAAAGTAGAAATCTTGCAAATGATTTTTGTTTTTCATCATTAACAAAAGATCCCATTCATCTTATCCAATGGTGGAAGGAAAGAAACTCATTTGGAAATTGGGATACAATTTCATAGAAAGTGTACCCAGAATAATTACCAACACCTAAAAAATCATAAAACCAATTTTTTGGGGGAAGAAACTTGTTAAATGAGTTATGCCTACTTATTGCTTTTGAATAATGCTTCATGCTAATAACTGTTCAGTTACCATGGTACTTTAATTGCCTCAGAGTCCTTGATAAGCTCCAGAGGCAGATATGCAATATAATTGGCCCTGTTCTGGCATCTTGTCCACAGTCGCTCTCTCACAGACGCATCATCGCCTCTCTCTGTCTGTTTTACAAATACTTTCATAGCAATTGCTCTGATGAGCTGCTTTTGTTGGTTCCCAGACTTCATGAATTCAAGCGCCCTACTAGGCTGGCATCCCACTCTCACCCCTTCACTGTCAAAACTTCTAAATGTAGCCGTCTCTTCTACTCCAATAGCTTCATGTCTTGCACCTCTCGCCTATGGAACTCCCTTCCCTATTCCAGTTTCCCTGAGAACTATAATCTCCAACTATTCAAATGTAATGTCAATTGACATCTCCAGTTGCCTTGATCTATCCACTATCCTTCTCCTCATCCTTTCCTCTATCACTCCTATCTGATCTTGATCCAAATCTTCTGTAACCTCTTGCGTCCTAGTGGCTTCCTGCCTTGCTTGGGGGGAAACACTTAGAAAAAAAAACACTTGTGTTTAGTTACTGTTCTAGTTTTATTTTCCTTTGGTTTGTCCCATTTTTAATTTAGGTACATTTTAGATTAGTCATCATTTTTTACCACTTCCTGTTTGAGTCAATAGTAATTACTGGAACAGACACAATAAACTACAGGGTCAAAGCATGCAGTTCCTACATTCTCATCCTCTTAAATCAACTCCCAACAATAGCCTCATCAAGTACTTAACTTTTTAACATTTTTCTCTCTGCATTGGTCTCCCTTAATATCGTATTATTATTTAAATATTTTTCTTAGGGTAACCATCTTTGCATACATTTAATTTTATGTTATATTTTTCCATGTAGAACCCCATTTGCCACGTGTCAACTGTTTTCATACAGCGTCTTACTGTAATTTCATGTAACTTTCTTCCTTTCTGTAGACTTATGATTACAAACTTTATAGTATATTCCTGTAACTTCTTGCTAACTTCTTTACCCATTTAGACCCTTGACACTCACAGTTCAGCCTTTGACCCTTTTGTCATATTTCTTCTTTCTATTCCTTTTTATCTTTTTACATATTTTGTTATTCAGACTAAACTAGTCTCAAGTTTGTATTTATTTCTTTTTCTAGATTCACTCTTTTGGATTTCAATAAATCTGTTGATAAACAAGACTTTATCTTCAGAGTTTTGATTACCATAAATGTGTTTATCTGGTCGTCTGAAAGATCTACATATATCAGGAAACAGTACAATAACAGAATATCTTATTACTACCAACAGGAAGATCAGGTTGCAGGACTAGAAGTCACATTAAATTTTATATCATAGAATGGATTTATTTTTTTAATCATTTCAACCCAGGCAAGGCATTAAATTTGTTAAGGCACAAAGTGATTACTGAGACTAAAAGAAACTTAGAAAATATTAGTGAAGAGAATGGACAATATAAGAAGAAAAACTTCAAAAAGACAGAAGATGAGTGGGTGTTGCATTTAAAATTTAAAAGATCATAGTTAACAGGAAAGCAAGAATCCAGAAGAGAAATCCATAAGCAAGAAGTTCAAGAGAAGTAACTGTTAGCAAATATCTCATGGTTACATCTCACAATTTCAACATATATTTGTTTATATCATTTAAAAAAAAATGAACAAAGAAAAACAGAGTAGAATATGTTCCTAATTAAGTGAATAATAAATTCCTCTTAAAATAAATTCTTTTTTTAAGTTTTTTTGTAAATATGTCATTGTTACCAATTCTTGTTAGCAAGGTATCCAGAATGCTTTTGTTGATGGCTTCCAAGTACAGTGATTTAAAGGAAATGGTTAGTGGCTTCAAATGACAGTAATTTAAAGGAAATGGGTGATGGTTTCAAATGACAGTAATTTTAAGGAAATCTTTAACATCCCGTTACCACTTTCTTATCAGCGTTGAATTTTATTCAGCTTCATACAGATTTTCAGGAAATATCCACTTCTAATTGGTCAATAGACACAAGTGGGCGTTGCAATCCACCCACGTACAAACATTTTTCCAGAGCGTGACCAAGTCAAGTTTTCCTGCCAATTTTCTGTAATCCAGTCACATGATTACATTAATTATAAATAACAGATACAAGCTTGCTGCTTTCTCTTCCTGATACAAGATGTAGTCTTAAAAGGATTCTCATCTCGACCATGGGTGGTCAGACATTAAAAGCATTTTCTCGCATGTATGTACATACAAAAATTTTCCAAACTACATTACAAACATATAGAACATTTCAAACAAGCAACAGGAACTTTTCTCTTTGAAATAATCTTCTAAAGCTAAAGTTTGTTCAGCATTTTTCAACTTTATAATTCATTCAACTTTTGTGAGTTCAGATAAAAATATTTCACAGTCAAAGAGACATAATACAAAAATGCATGTACATCATTTACACAAAAGTAAATATAATGTTGTTTGTTATAAAACCTTTTATTCCTTCTTGTATTTCATATTTTGTGATATTTTACGTTAAATATAAATTGTGTGGTCATGTTATTCACGCAGCCATAAATAGACATCTACAAAAGATCCATTCTTATTAGCATTACCATTACAAATCTTTAAGTTAAACACTTTCAAGAAAAGACAAATACATAATAGAATCATTCACTGGAATCTGATTTGTCTTAATATATGGTTACAAAAACTTATTCTTTCAGGTTTGGTTTGTTTTGTTTTATGACATATCAACCTCAATGAGTTATTTAATGGCAACAAAATTTTTATTGCTGGTAATATTTTTCAAAAATGTGTTGCTGGTAATAAACTTTTTCTTCAAAATTCATTGCTGATAATTTTTTATAAAAAAGTATTGCTGGTATTAAAACCTATTTTTATACTTTCATAGCATTTTGACAGTTTGGGGTTAACTATTTGCTCATAGCTAGGACCCTAATGGGTGCTACAACTCCGGGTCAATGTGGAACTGGGAACACCAGCCATTAAGAGGTAGTTCCACACTCATCAAAACCTCCTCATCAGAGACCTTGCTGTCAGATATTGTTTATTGTCTTACCCAGGATGCCTCATTTCTGTGTCTTACTCCTCTGCATTGTGCAGTCGGCATATTCTTAAGCCCCAGCTGACAGGGCAAAATATTCTTCCAGGCAACACTAAGTAATCTTGCTAGCAACAAGAGTTGCCAGGAATTTTTAATAATAAATTAGTAGATAGGATTTAATTGAAGAAAACAAGAAAATGCAAAGTGTAGAGACCTGTTTCTCAGGTATGAGTGATTTGTGATAGCATCAAAATAGAAAAAGCTGACAAATATAAAACTTGTAAGCCTTGCTGCTCATTTATTCTATGCAATGTAGATAGATAAAGACTTATATACACCTCCAGATCAATTTTCATGGTACTGGTTGAAAACAATAAAAAAAAAAATGGCCTGAAATAAGCAGTAAATGGTTAGCCTTCCAAGTGTATAAGTTATAAAATTTCATTCAATGCTATTAAATGAACCTTTTTTTTTTAATTATTTCACCCCAAGTAAGACAATAAAGCCACTAACACACAAGGGGTTACTGAGTGTGAGAAAATATGAGAAAAATATACTATTAACTCTTGCATGTCCTGCACATCACAGGACATGTGATTTCTACATCTGTGCATCATATGATATTTAAAAGAGTGTTAAAATCAAGTACGCTTAAGAAAAGAGTCTACTATTGAGCAGGACATCTGAGAAAAGACCTAATCTAAGATTGTATTCATCATATATGACCAAAGGACGCTAGACTGATAATGTAAGGTCTCAAATGAAAGACATTTTTCCACTTTATTGAAATGATTATAACCTTTGCACTATTTACATTATTCGGACTATTGTCCTCATGTTTGTCGCCATATTTATTACAACATTTCGACCGTTGTATGCTCCGGCCTTCTTCAGGTGGTTGGAATGTCGAACTGAATCCTTTATTATTATTTTGTGCATCATATATGACCAAAGGACAGAGGCAGTGCAATGGTTAGCAAGCATGTCTCGCTAGAACAATTACAACTGAATAGTGAGTTCAATCCTTGTTTACTTTTCTCCTCCACCCCCCTTTTTTAAAAAGGGTAATTAAAACTTTACCTGTTCCGTGCATCATATGGCATGCCCAAGACTTATGATTTCCATGTCTGTGCCTCATATGTGCTGCACACAAGCCATGTTTTTAAAAGAGTGTTAAAACCAAGGACACTTAAGAAATGAGTCTGCTATTGCAAAGGACATTTGAGAAAAGACCTAATTTAATATTTTGTTCATCATATATGATCAAAGGACGCTTGACTGTTTTAAGATTTATAACTATTGCAAGGCAACTCAGCTTATTTGGCAAATAGAATGTGTTGATATATAGTGTTTCACATAATAAAAACCTGTGCATCACATGTAAATAGTGTAAATAACTTATGATTTGTGCATTTTTATTCTTATTTATTTTTTATTAAACACTATATATTTGCAGATTCTATTTGCCAAATAAGCTGAGTTGCCTTGCAAAATATCTGAAAACAGGTATAATCGTTTTGATTGTACACACGAAAATGCCCTGGACAGGGAAAGAGTTAAGGAGAGAGGACAATAAAAGAACAAGAATTAAGAAAACAGTAGATAATGATTGACATTGCATTTACATTTTTAAAGGTCAAAGTTGACTGGGAAGCAAAAAGACAGAAAAGAGTTCCACAAGCGAGAAGTGCAACCGAAGAAACATTTAACACAGAAATTATGGTCACATCAAGCCATTTCAACTGTAAAATGATGAGATCTTGCCACCAATCTAGTCAGTCAGTCAGTCAGGCAGTTATGTACACGCTTAGGCGATCATGTACCTTTCGATACATGACTGATGAGGCAGATTTTTTCCCTCAGTAGTTTGCCATTTCTTTCAGTGGTAGACCAGTTGCCATCCAAGGCTATAGAACCCAGTCTGTCCTGCTATTTACTTCAGGGGGGAAAAGAGAATTCATACCTTTCCCAAAGGTATTAGCATGTAATTGAATGTAATGGATTCAACTGGAATCCAGTACTGTACTTAAATTCATGAAGTCTAGGTGCCATAGAGGAAAGTTCATCAAAAGAATTACCATGGAAGTATTTATATGGAAGCTACATGAAGGTGATGGGAAATGGACTGAAGTCAAGATGACAGGTGATTGATATAATTTGTGAATAGTTTCAAAATCCACTTCTGATGCTGTGGACAGGTTCAGGAAGAAGTAAAAACAAAGAAAATGGGAGTAATTTAACACTTATTGGCTGTGAAAATGGAATATACAAGCTAAATTGCCCAATAGTCAGTTGCATTCACTTTCACATAAACAGTATTGAGAAAGGTATGAATACATATCTTCCTTCCTAGCTATGGGTTAAATAGCAAGATAGCCAATGAAGGCTAGAGAACAGTCTAAGAGAAGGTCTACACAAACCATAGAAAAGGAACAGTCATGGCAATTCACAGGTATTAAAGAATATGTAGTTGGGGAGAGTCATGATCATCTACGTATATATAGAATAGAAGAACACATCTCATTGCATTGCAACCTTCTTCCTTTTGTTTATTTAAAATGTCTCTTCAGGACATAAGCAATCATGGTTTTCCACAACTTCCAATCCTTCATACCACTAAAAAATGTTTGTCTCTTTACTATTCTTCCTAGTCCCTATTCAGCCATCCATTTACACAAGCTCTTTAGGTAGGTTATTCTCTGCTTTCCTCTTTACTTCTTGCCTTCAATATGTCCTGTGAGTGTTAAATTTTTCAAGCCCACTTTCTTCATTATGTGCACTAAAAAATGACACAAGCTCTTTAGGTAGGTTACTCTCTGCTTTCCTTTGTCCCTCTTTCCTTCAATATGTCTTGTGAGTATCAAATTCTTCAAGCCCACTTTCAACATTATGTGACGTAGAAATTTACACAAGCTCGTTAGGTAAGGTTGCCCACTGCTTTCCTCTGTCCCTCTTTCCTTCAATATGTCCTGTGAGTGTCAAATTCTCCAAAATCACTTTCTTCATTATATGCTCTAGAAAGTTACACAAGCTCCTCAGGTAGGTTACTCGCCACTTTCTTTTATCCCTCCTGCCTTGAATATGTCACGTGACTGTCAAATTCCTCAAGCCCTCATTATGGGTCCCAGAAATTTCAACCATCTCTTTCTGATTCTAAATATAACTGTCCTTTTAGTTTCCATTTTCCTTAAAAACTTTCTCATTGCTCACCTGCTCCATCCATGGTATTCTCAGTATCTGTCTGCAGAACCACATTTCTGTTGACTTAAGTCTGATCTTTTTTCATATATACATACATATATATATATATATATATATATATATATATGACATTCCAAGATACAATCAAGTTCAAAAGCTTTAAAGATTTAAATAAGCTAAAAGCATCATTTATAACAAAGTATAAGAAACATTTGACAAAGTACAACAAAGAGAAAGAGGAAGAGAAAGGAGGAAGTATTGTAGACAGCAACAAAAGACAGGAAGCTGTGGAGAGCATTGATCTTGTACATTCTGAAGGAATGTGGCACATGGAGACATTTATTTGTTTGAATTTGTAACAAACAGGCATTTGTTTTTATTTTAGCATTTTAATCTCCAATAAAGATTAAATAGTTATTAACATGAAAATCATGCTCCCTCCCCAACAATATATGCACGCATACAAAAGTGTGCTATGCTATAATATAAACCTATATCTTTCTGCTTAAGAATGATGTTCCTTATTATATGTCTTGCTATTCGGGCCAGCATGTTCATCTTGGTGGTTATACATACAACACTGTTGCTATTGTAGCCTTTGGCCTTCTTTCATCAATAATATTGGAGTTTTTCAGATAATGAATTATCATTATTATATGATTTGCTACTTGGACCAGCATGCTTATCTTAGTTATTATACTTATAACAATCCAGCCAATGAACTCTCCAGCCTTCTTTCATAATCAATATCAGAAATTTTGAGATGCTGAATTATTATTAATATTATAATAATAATGGACTCTCTCCCATCGTTTTTGATGTATGAGTGTCTTTCAGTTCAGTTTTTGTGCTTATATCTTATATGAGGCAACAATCCTGAACACAGAACTGAACTGTAGACTACCCACACAAAAGATTTCTTTAAAGTGGTGAAGGTTTGTGTAGAACCAGCCACACTTTCTTGAAGAGCTGAATACAGAGACCTGGTGCATAATGTGCCACAAGATCCCCAAACAACCCTCCATAGGGTACCATCTGGGCTTTTCAGGTGTCAGTCATCATTACTTGGTAAACTTGGAATTTCTAAATGAGCTCTTTATTCCCTCCACAGGGCTAGATTGTTCTCATTCCACTTTCTAGGCTTATGGGAGATAACTCTGTTTATATTACCAATTCTTTTATGTTGCTTGTCCATTTCTTCAGGTAAACCAGAGAATGACTTTTTAGTAATACCAGGTGCAGAGATTGAACTCACAATTGTCAAATATGCTTTAATCAATGCTTTAATCCACTCAACCATGCAGCTCTCAGAATAGCATCCAATTCTGATAAATTGAGTGCAGAGTGCAGAGTCATTCTGGCGTATTATCTCTGCTATGTCCTCAATCATGTCCTTAAGGGGAGCATCTGTCACTTTATCATCCCAGCCAGACGTGATCGATACTGTCCTGAATTTTACAAATGATGGAGCAACACAAAGCCACCTACACACAGGAACGTGACCCACCAGTTTTCCACACCACGAGAAGATGTTAGGAACTGATGGAATGCCATTTTCACGTTTCCATGTTATCCTGCTGACATGCAAATCCAGCACACATGTGCCATCTTGTAACCGCTCTGGATCCTTGCAGGTCAAACCAAATGCAGCCAAGCGCTCCTTCATGTGAGCTGCGGAAATCATGCTCTTGTCAAGATTTCATCAATATATGATGAGGTTGCCCGTTGAACTGACTTATCTTTCAACAACACGGCATCCACAATGGCCTTAATTATGGCTGGTGCAACATTCAACCTGAAACCCATTTGGGTCAAGCAATATATTTGTCCCTTGAAGATTACAGTTTGAAAGGGCCAAAGTGACTTATGGATATATACTTGTAGATAGGCCTGCCATAGGTTAAGGATAGTGATATGTGATCCTTTTTATGTCACTCCCTCAGTTTCCGTGCGCACACGTCAGCATCAGCAGTGTGTGCATCAAGACACTCATTCAGCTCTCGATAGTCTAATACTGGCCACACTTTATTTTTGTTTTTCTGAACCACCGCCACCAACAGAATTAAACCTTTTGGAGGTCCAAGTTCCTTTTCAGGATAAGGCTGCTACTAACTGTTATCAAGCTATGTCTGCAGCTCACGGTCATATTCCTCCTTGACTCCTGTTGGTATTGGGTACTCAGGCATCTGATTTCACAAACTCTCCAATGATCAATCAATAGACCATTTCCATGATACGACCCATATCTTCCGGTTTGTGTCAAATTCAGTACAGAAATCAGATTCTTCTATTTTAATAGTGGTGTAACAGACTATCCCATGCTCGATCCAACAGTTGGTTTGTATTCATGTCTTCCATCCTGGAAGACGCGCGCAGTAGTTGCTTAACACATGCTGGTAACCCTGCTATGAACCGACATGCTAGTCTTTGCTCAGATATCCCGCCAAACAGACCTGCTAGCTTCTTCAAGTCAGCTAGAAACACATCGATGGATTCATCCAGGTGCAGTCGGTGTTCCACAAACTTCTCATAAGCCAATAAACGATCCGGTGCAAAGGCAATCTGCAGGGCTCATTTTATCTGCTCGACATCTGATTTTTGCTCTGTGTTTAACTGTTGGTAAACAGCAAATGCTCCACTCGTCAACCTCAGAGGAAGAACACGTTCAACCTTTTTAATTCTTCACAGGTCACAAACAAGTTCTACCTTCTCAATCCATTCAATAACTGCTTGTCCGGTCACTGAACCATCAAACTTGGGTATCAACTTGATGTCAAATGTCTTGTCAATGATAGTGCCAAAATAGCTTGTAAGTGAGCTGAGATTGTAAAGGAAATATTTGTCACAGATTACTTCCACAATGCAGAGAATAAATCACTGTAAATTCAGACTCGAACATCGGGGACAGAAAGAAATGCTGAAAACTCAATTCACAGGTACTATCTCACAATGCATGCAACCAGTCAGAAAAATAACTCGCTCTTCAACAACCACAGTAGCTAAAATACCCAAATTTTCTCCCCGATTCGAGAACACCAATTACTTTTTTCCATACATCGATAGCTGGGAGAGGACACTCAACTTTTGCATATCAAAGTACTTTTATAGCGACTCCTGCAACGGACTTGTTTTTTAATTTAAATATTCCGTCTTCAGAATGTCATGCGGAATATGTGCCCTTTTTTGGGGTAAGTAATTTTCTTTTTCACCACATTTTCATAGGATACACACAACACACTGTTGCTTGGTTTGATGAGGTAAGTCACTGTTTTCTTCGCTATATATTTCCAAGAAAGGATGAAAGCATCCATGCCGCCTTTTACCAAAGAAGAAACTTCAGTGGCACAATTTCAATTGGGTGGTTGAAGATGTCAAAAAGAAATCCTGCAATGAGTCCAAACCAGCACACTGATACCGCAAAGAGGATTTATAAGGATAAGGGGTTCCTGTTTAATGGATGCTTGGAAGGAGATAACAGTAGCTACCACAGACTTGTCCGAGTTACTAAGAGGCTAGTATTGTGAAGCTCATCAAGAGCGAGGAGAGGAGCCAAGAAGTAGATCTAATAGAGAAGAATGTCACTTGGTTTGGCTAGGGGAACAAATGGGGAAGTCCATGATTTGGGTGAGGAATTAGGATAATGGAAAAACTTAATTTCTGTATACTGGCAACATCAGAACCTTTAGAATGTTTTAGCCATGTGTCATGGTGAGCATTAAAGTCACCGAAGACAAAAATGTTTATAGATGGATGATGCATAACATAACATACTTGATGGGCTTGAGAAATAACAAAAAGACAAAATTTATTAAGAACTACAAGGAACAGGACAATGTGGAGGGCCATGATCACCTACCTCCTGAAGGAACATGGCAAATAAAAGAAGAGTATTAGCTGATATGAGTTATCTCCCCTGAGCATGGAAAGAGGAATAAAAATAATCTAACTACACCAGTGGATGAAATAAAAGGCCTTGGTTAAGCTTACCAAGTATGACAACAGATACACGAATAAAGGCTGGAGGCTACAATATTGTGAGTATAACAAGCAAGATGAGAATGATGGTCCAAATAGAAAAGTATAATAATTCCTCATCTCAGACATTATTACATAAATTATTTCAGATTAATATTAGGTTGGTGCAAAAATAATATTGTTTTCTCACATATGTTACTTTTATATATGATTTCTGAATTAATTCGTTGATATATATAGCCATGTTATATATCATTTTGAAGCGTGTTTTTCACTCTATCGAACTGTGTTATTCATTACTGTTCTCAATCTCTTCATTCATTTTTTTGCAGGCTTTTCGACAGCATGGACAAAATCCGCACGAAACTAGGCCGAAAAGCTGCCGAGACAGCTCGTGATATCAATGATGCATTTGGCCCAGGAACCACTAACGAGCGTGTGGCACAACGGTGGTTCAAGAAATTTCACAATGGTGACGAGAGCCTCGAAGATGAAGACGGTCGCGGCCGGCCAACTGCGGTTGATAACGAACATTTGAAAGCCTTAATTGAAGCCGATCCTTGCAAAACCACACGAGAAGTTACTGTTGAACTCGAGGTCGACCACTCAACAGTCGTTCGCCATTTAAAGCAAATAGGGAAGTCAAAAAAGTTGGATAAATGGGTGAATGATAATCAAAAAAAATCGTCAAAAAACGACATTATTTTTGCACCAACCTAAGAAAATTACTGTACTGTGTTATTTAGGAAACATATTAGGTTATTTGATACATTTTTTTTTTTCTATCTCTGCAATGAGGTATTATGATTACTTACATTATTTACATCATTCGGACTGTTACCCTCATCTTCATCGCCGTATTCACAACATTTCGGCCGTGGTACACTCCGGCCTTCTTCAAGCGATTGGAATTTAAAACTGAACCCTTTATTTCAGCCAGAGAGGTAGATTGTTCTAGTTCCGCATGCCATGCCTCTTCCAGATGTCTCAGTTATTTCCCTTTAACTCAACTCTGCAAGTTTTTGGTTCACAACTGCTGAGGCCTGGTATTGAACTCACAACTCTTTGAGTCTAGTCACTGGATCTAACCATCTTTATCCACTGGGCCATGAAATTCCAATCACCTGAAGAAGGCCAGAGTGTGCAATGATTGAAACATTGTGAATATGGCAATGAAGATGAGGATAACAGTTTGAATAATATAAATAATGCAAGTAAATATTTTATTCTATTTTTGTTTAATGAAAAATCATTAAGGAAATCAAAAGTTTTCTATTTTAATAACTATTTTTTCTAAATTCATTTTTTATACTCTTAAAACTAATTAGAAAAAATATGAGTATCATGTTAATTTTAACTAAAGAAGTCATTTCTTTATATTGTTATATCTACATGTAGAATTAATAAACTCTAAACATGCTAAATACCTCAGTGCTTTTGTCAGTCATAACAAATTTAGTACAGGAGAAAAGGAAATTGAACATAGAATAGATTGCACTATGAGTAGTTTTATCCAAACCCAAATATTAACCTAAGAATTCAAGTCATGTTCTTAAAAAGCTTTTTCAGATCTAGACTCTCATATAGATAACATACCTGGTGCCCAACTCAATTAAAAATGTCTAATCTATCAGCTGTATGGAACTGTTTTTCAGCTCAGTGATTAAAAATAGCTTCTTAATGTTACCAAGACCACATCACTTGAGGACTTCAAACAATAGCAACAATTAAGATGGATAGCACTGAAGGGAAAATAATGAGATCATCAAGATGATGACTTTTCAACACACCATAAACAAAAAGCTAGGAAGGAGACTCCTATCAATACTAGAAAGAATGCTAACAGTAAACTTGAGAAGTCTATTTTCCTGAAAAACTGTTTTATGAATTTCAACCAATAGTAATGCTGCTTGGTTAATAAATGCTGAATGTTTCATGTATGAAAAGAGCTTTTCCGCCATTAGAGCAAGAAATATAAAAATGAATGGTTATATACAAGACAAGCAATGTTATGTAGACCAAGTTCCTCTTCTTTGGTGTCCCACTGTGCTATACAGCTATTTATTTGAAATATCTGAATATACTATAAAATGGCAGTAACAAAATAATAAAAAAAGTCTGATTGCTTCAGATATTTTGGCTGTCCTTTATTTCTTATACTCCATGTTTTAATATTATAATTTATAATGTTTTTAGATTTTCAAAATACTCTATTAAAAATGTCAACACTGCTTACTTCCCTTTATATATTGCCTACATCAGGTTATTCCAAGCAGTGATCTAAATGCTAAGATAGTTACCACTTAAATATCTTTTTCTATTTTCTGGTGATTCTTAGTGATTAGTAAGCTAGTCTTGCAGACTATTATTACTGTCATGAGTTCAATCCTAACTAGTTGACCCACCTTTGTGTCTTTGTGCTCTTCTAAATTCTGCTTAGTAAATATCTGTAAAAGAAAAGTAAGGTTAGGTCAAATTTTCTGTTCTGTTCCTAGACTCTAATGGCTTTAGAACAGCAGAAAATGCTTGCCATGATTCTTTACTTAGGACTGAGCTTCATCGACTTTATTTTATCACTAGTATCAATGATAACCAATTCTGTGTGAGCCAAATCCCTTTTCTTTCCTTTACTATGCTACACATTTTGTTTCTTTGTTTGAGAGATTTGCATATATTGTAAAATTGTATTGTCAAAATTGTCATGATTAAAGCAGTTAGACTGGTTTAAACATCTTGGTAGTTGCTTATTTCATATATGGCATGATGGTGAGTATGATAACCTAGAAATCAAATGGAGAAGATACAAGTTTTCTGATATTAAATAAAGCCCAGAAATTCAATATTTCCATTCAAGTCTATTTTGTTATATATAAAATATGTCTCATTTATTAACAAGAAAATGTTGACAATTTTTTGCAAAAATACATTCAATAAAGCTACTTAATTAATAAACAAACCATATTGAGTAACATGCTTATAGACAAAACTTTAAAAAGTAAATATTTCATAAGTGAAAATCTGGATTTGTCAGATTTGCAAAATATGCTATTAAAATGTCAACATTGAATACTACCAATTGCTTCCAAGCTGTGATCTAAATACTAAGGTTGTTACAACTTTTAGAGTAGAAAATGGCTTTATTTGAATAACTAATCTGAACAATCTTCTCAGGGCTGAAGAGAAAACTGGTGGCAACACAAATGTGGTTCTACAGAAGGATACTGAGAATACCATAGACAGAGAATGTAATCAATGAAGAAGAGTTAAGGAAAAAGGAAACAAAATGGACACTTATACCCAGAATCAGAAAGAGATGGTTGAAATTTCTTGGATACATAATGAGGAAGGAATGCACTTTGGCACTCACAAGACATAGTGAAGGTAACAGAGACAGGGAGAAGGCAGCAGGCCACCTACATGTTGTGCTTGCATGAATTGTTAGCAGGACAGGGGGCAGGGAAATTTAGCAAAGAGACAAACATTTCTAAAAGCTCCTATCCTTTATAGGAGGTTGTGGAGAACCATAATTGCCTATTTCCTAAATGGACATAACACATAAAGAAGAACAAAAAATTGGATTATAAAATTCCATCAAAAAAACAAGTGTTTACTTATAAAGATCCCAAAAACCAGATTGGATATGAATAACAACAGTTATTTTTTAAAAGATTCTTCTAAAATCTGAATATGCAAATTAGTTATCTCCATTAAGCAAAAACCAGTTGGGCAAGATATGAGACACATGCTTACAGATGTAAATGATAAAACTATACTTATTCGATGTCATAATTTTCTATAATTATAACACACACTCAGACAGATAATCAACTGTTTTTTATTTAATTCTCACAGTGGACATACACATGCACACATTAACAGATATATATATATATATATATATATATATATATATAGTTTATGCAAAACTAGGTAATCCGTATGGGTAGACCCAAGGAGGATGATATCCAGAGAGCTCAATGTAAAGGGTTGCGGTGAAATAACTTATTACATGGAACCTTAAAGTGATCTGTTTTTATATATATATATATATATATATATATATATATATATTTGAATATATATGCAATTTTTACATATATTATTTATATATTACATATGTGCGGTACTTATTGGAAAGTGATCAATATCAGTGATAGAGCTAACATATTTAGTTGCGTTAACATGAGTTTTTGACCCTGGGTTTCACGCTTGTGCAATCATCATTGCAAAAGGCATAAAACCCAGGGTCACAAACTCAAATCAATGCAACTAAATATATATATATATATATATATATATATATATATATATATGTATGTATGTATGTATGCACATATGTATAGAGGTGGGTAAATCAATTTAAAAAAAAAAAATTTTTTTTTAATGTCCCCCCCCACCTACACCCTATTGTCACCCAATATTATATTTAACTTATTTTAAATTTGAGATGTGAATCTACATGTAATTTAGCAATCCTTCCATGAGAACCAGTATATCATTTTCTTTTTGAAAAATCGTAAGTAATATTTTGTGCCTGATGAGTTGCACTTCTTACTTCCACTCAAGATTCAGACAGAAAACTTAACATATTAATAAGAACAATACATGAAAATTTAGACATATTTTCTCCATTTTTTTTCTTTGAATAATTTTGTAAGTTTCTAAACTTGATGCATGTTTATTTTTAGAGTTTAATATTCATAACTTTTATTTTTTAATTACATAATAAATTGGAGATTAATTATATTTCCTATATAATCTAATATTAATTTTAAAACATTAATAAATTATATCTAGGGTTCGTTGTCGAGTTATTTGAATTATCATATAATTGTAATTTAATTTGCCATTACATCTTGTGTAAAAATATTCCCCCTAATGGGAGTAGTGGTTGGTTTTGAACTCTTTAAAAACTTTTTATTTTTCAATCAACACCATCACTTGACAAAACACCAGAAGTGTTGAAACAAAATGGCTATTTTTATAGTGATGTTATAACATACTTATGTTATAATTTATAAATAAATATTATTCCCTCTACTTTGTATTGAGCACTTTTTTGAAAATAGTGTTTTTTGGTTACTGGAATTTTATTCCATCTATGCCAATCTTGTATTCACATATACATATATATATATATATATATATATATATATATATTGGAGAATTTCTTTCTGATATTTTACTTTCACTTAAAAAAAAATCATGTTTAATAACAAAAATCTTGGGTTAATGCAGTGGAAAAATTAAACAGACTAAATGTAAATATTTTAAGATTGTACAAACTGAATAAATTGTAGGAATTTGGCACAAACACAATGTAAAAATACATGAGAATGTATTTTTAATGCAAGTGGATCATAAATTCTGACACAAGAATGATTTTATGGGTTGGTTTAATATTGATCAGTGACCATATCAAGGATAAATGAATAAAAATAGCTGACAGTAGGACATTGTGTGGGACTGCAGTTATCAATTTGCACACCTGCAATCGATACTAGTGTTTGTCCAGTCACAACAGCTCACAAACTGGCAGATTATCTAATTCAATGTATATCTGTAGAGTGTGACATAAACTATTGTTGACCTTCTGCAAGTGAAATGAAATATCTGATTTCTGGGCACAATCAAAAATGACACCAATGCCTGTTTAATATTAACAGATCGCAACATCTATCAGACAGATGAAATTTAAATTTTTATTATTGCATTATTCCAAAATTTTAACAGATCAGCAGAAAGCTATTAATGTCATCAAATGAGAACAAATAGTTAATAATTTTAAAAAATTAGTAATTAATGTCTAATATCATCCATAACTACATATACAAGAATGTCGTTTTTGATAAAAGTTAAAAAATAACTATAAATACGTAAAAAATGCGTATATTGTCAAAAATTCCTTTTCCCACAATATAGCTATTTGTACTATGTTATAATGCTTATTGCCTAAATAATAATAATACCGAATAATTTTTTTTTAAACATTAAAGTATATTTAATCACATCTCACTAATAGCTGTTGTGATCTTTTAACAAGTTTTTGTTTATTATATGGATGTAAGTAGCTGGTAAAAAATAAACCTGCTGAGGCTTGCAACATTCATATTATGTGAATACAATACTGCAGTACAGTCAATGTGTCTGTGTGTTTGTTTATTCAGCAACCAATAAAAACCTCAAATCATCAATGGAATTTCTCCTCTTATCATTCTATGCATGTTTCATAAACAAACAATTTGCCTTTACACTGATGTATGATTATTTTCTTACAATTAATCTCAAGTTCCCAAGATTTTTTCTCCATCTGAAAACCAAATATCCCTAATATTGACAAGTGTCCAAAGACCCATAATTTTTAATCTTTCTATAATTAGCTGAATAGTATAAAATGAAAATATCTTCATTTAGATTGAAAAACTTAGATTTTATCTAAAAACTATTAATCATATCAACTCTAGGGATGAGAGGGAGATGACTGAATTTTAGTTAATATTGGATTTACTTGAGAGATGTGCGTGTTGTGTTGTTGTTTATCAGTGCAGAAAGTAGAACCCAAGTAGTTTGTTGCATTTGGTCTTGCACAAATATCCTTGGGAAATGTATAAATCCATTTCTTCTTTTCCCAGCTATGGGTTAAGTAGCAGGGTAGACTGGGCTCTTTAGCTTTGATTGGCAACCAGTCTAGAAGAAGGTCAAATTGGAATTCAAAATCACTCAGATGTCAGGCTGGCAACTCTATGGATTAATAGTCTTAAACACAAGCAGAAATTTTTGCTATATAAATGTTCAATGGATATGATTAAATGAAGAAATGCAGAGTTAAGTGCATTGACAAAGAAAGATATCATGTTGAAAATTAAATTTCTGTAGTGTAAAATAAATGCTGTTTTCATTATTAGGCTATAGAATTATTAATACATATTTATGCATATTAGATTAAATGCAACAAATATTTTAATATATTTTCTGTTTATACATTATTTTTATGGATACAACTTATCTGAGTAAATGCTCTGTTTTAACTAAACAGCATTAATTACATTTACTGGCCTGAGTGTGCAAGAAAGTTCGTAGGAATATATGTTCTCTGACAGGAATCAAACCTGTATCCCATATGGAAATCATCATTTGGCCTGATGTGCTGTTAACTATTCAGTCATATAGAATGTGAGAAATCAATTCATCATCCAATATTACACAATAAAGTCCTACAGTGTTTATTCCACAGAATATATAGTATTATTTAATTAGATTTATAAATATCTGTATTAATATTATTCATTATTAAGACTATAAAGTCATTATTATTATTATTATGTGCCATGTCCCATTCTGGATATTGCCACGATAAAACTAGAAGAACCTACAGAGATCATTGATTTGTTTCTCATTGCTGAAGTATGAGTTTTGAGTTCAGTCTTTCCATCTTAATTGTAAAAAATATTTAGCCATTTATTTAACATCTAAAACAGCAAAGTCATCAATATTTTTTAATGATGACACAATTTCCCATCTTATGTAGCTCTTTGTAAATTTTGTCTTTTTGTTATCTCTCCTAATCCCTGTTCTGCCAGCCATTTACATAATCTCTTCTTCTATGTGCTGTGTCCCTTCAGAAAGTGGGTCATCATGGCTCTCCACAATTTCCAGTTCTTTGTAGCTCTTAGTAAATTTTGTCTTTTTGCTTATCTCTCCTAATTACACAAGCTTATTCGGTAGGTTATGCATTGTTTTCCTGTTCCTCTTGCCTTTAATACCCCATGAATGTCAAATTTTCTAAGTCCTCTTTCCACATTATGTGCCCTAGAAATTTCAACTATTTCTTTCTTAACTATAAGTGTCCTTTTTAGTTCCATTTTCTCTAGAACATTGTTGTCACTCACATGTTTTGGCCATTGTATTCTCAACATCTTTCTGTAGAACCACATTTCTATTGATTCAAGTCTCTCTTTCAACTGTGAGAAGATTGTCCAGCATTTACTGCCATATGGGATGACTGATATTGCATAACAATTCAGTATTCTTTTCTTTGTTTCAAAGAAGATTCTCCTGTTTCTTAATATTAGGTTGGTGCAAAAATAATGACGTAATAATGTTGTTTTTTGACGTTACGTCAAAAAACGACATTATTACGTCATTATTTTTGCACCAACCTAATACCAACAAACACAGATCAAAGATGAATGGTCCTCGCTAAGACCTTCTTCTTCTCCTATGCGTCATGTCCCCTCAGGATATAGGCAATCATGACTCTCTTGTCCTTTTTGGTATATTTCAAAATCCCTGTTCTGTCAACCATTTACACAAGCTCATTACGTAAGTTAGGCATTAATTTCCTCTGTCTCACTTGCTTTCAATATGTCTTGTGAGTATCAAATTTTCTAAACCCTCTTTCCTCATTATGCACCCAAGAAATTTCAAATCTCTCTCCCTGATGTTAAGTATAAGTCTCTATTTTGTTTCCATTTTCTCTCTTTGTCATTGATCATGTGTTCACTCCATGGCATTCTCAGCATGCTTCTGTAGAACTATATTTCCTTTGCTTCATGTCTCTTCTTCATCTGTGAGAAGATTTTCCAGCATTCACTGTAGCTTGTAGCTGACATATAGTAAAATTCTAATTTTTGCAGTTGAACATTTTAAGCAGGGTTTCTCGCACTCAGTTGCAGACAATCAGCAGATAAGCACAAAATTAGATAAATGCATTTTTATACTTAAAAAATATGTTATATGCACCAACACGAACTTGAAATACAATGATCTCATCATTAAAAAAATATTGACGACTTTGCTGTTTTAGATGTTAAATAAATGGCTAATGTTAAATAAATATTTTTTACAATTAAGAAAGAAAGACTGAATTCAAAACTCATACTTCAGCAATGAGAAACAAATCAATGATCTCTGTAGGTTCTTCTAGTTTTATTGTTTGTTTTTTATCTGTATGGGTTCTCCCAGTTTTTTTTAATCTGTGTTCGTTCTCTCAGTTTTTTTAATCTGTGTTTATTTTCAGTTTTCTTTTTAATGTGTATGTGTTCTCAGTTATTTTTTAAATCTGTATGAGTTCTCCCAGTTTTTTTTTTTTTTATTTGTTTAGGTTCTCTGAGCTTTTTTTTTTCATCAATATTTTATTGGAAATCACTATACACTAAATCTGATTTTACTATGCAAGTTCAAATTTTCTCAATAAAATTGGTATTATTAGCTGATGTTCATAAAATTTTCAGGATATATTAATATGATAAATATTATTTTGTGCGTTTCACCTTACAATATCTGTTTTTATTAAAAATACTTACAATAACTTCTAGAAATAGATTTTTTTTTAATCAATTCACCCAACGTAAGGTGATAATGCTGCAAAAACAGAAGGAGTTACTGAGAGTGAAAGAGAACGAGAAGACTTCAGAAAGAACCAGAATCCCAATCCTAAAAAGTAAACAAGGGATAAACCTCTACTCCTTTTCAAAAGACTGAGGAGGAATGTGAACCGGACAATAGAATGGTGTGGTTTCCTGTTGCCTTGTGCAAAGTTTTGAATTTCAGACTGTTTCTTTCTCATAGACCAGCTGCTACCCTAGGCTAGAATTCATTCCTCCTATTTAACCCATAGTGGGAGGTGATAGAGAATAGATAGTTTCATGCTTTTCCCTAATGGCATTTGTGCAAAATTGAATGCAACACACTATGCAAATATTTTAATGCAGCTCACCAATTCTACTTTCCATACCAGTAACCATTACGCCACTTGCACATCCTGCAAGAGGATTACAGCAAAGTGAATACAACAGCCTCAACCGAAATTTGAACTCAACCTGCTTATGCTATTCCATCACAACAGATGCACATTTACACATGTACAATATATGCTGGCATACAAAGCAACTGCGCATATAAGACAACCCCAACATTTAGGTTTCAAGCAATATTCACTGTACAAGACAACCCCCCCTCCCAAATAATATTTTAATATGTACTGTATTGAATTTATTAAATAAATTCAGTAAGTATATATACTTTCTTTCCACTCTTTCTGAATGATATTTCCCTGCTAACCATCCACTCATTTCACTGTTCTCAAATGTGATCATTAAATGGCTTGTTGAGACAAGTTGTGTTTTTGTTCAACATCATTGAAAAAAAAATGAGACAAGATATTGTTGATTAACTACCACAATCTACTGCTATCCCTACCATCATCTACCTGGTAATGAGAATACAATCAGCTGCTGTAAGAATAAATATTGGTGATGTTGCTTTAAAAAAATACCAGTATATAAAAGTTTATTTGGCTGCGAATTAGGTTGTTTTAGTAGAAAATATTTGTACCAATAGTTACCAAGGCAGGGGTTAGCCTAAAATCAAAAATCTCTCTCTTTGCTAACAACTTACCATAAACCATGGGATTTAAGATTCATATTTTATACCTGGAGTATAAGATGGAGAGTGGGGGGATTTTTAAGGTTAAAAGGTCACTTTGTATGCTAACATATACAATAACTTCAAGCAATTATATGCAAAATATAGAAGGAGATAAAATCAAAATCAATAGCCTAGTGGATTAAAGCAGTGGTCTATGAGTTTGGTGGCAGAGTAATTACAAGTTCAATCCCTGCACCAGTCAGTGTGTACTTTGGCTAAGCGGAAAGTGACGGGTGAGTAATAATTGAGTGGTACTAAATAATAACTGGACAAAATATTCCTGAACATTGAACAGTGGAACAAGAACTATTGACTCCAGGAGAATTGAAACCATTATTTAATCTACCTCTGCAGACTAAATAAAGGGTTCCATTCAAAATTTCCTGAAGGTTACCCAGATCGACAATCCCCTGACTACAGTGATCGTACAAGAACCGATGTCTTAATGGGATATGGCCGTAAGCCTCTATCCATTAATGCATCTTAATGTTGTTTTCAGTTTCTAACAATGAGAGGTTTTGTGGCAGTGGCTTGAATATGACATGATATGACACGTCTCGTTTGTTGCAATCAACTATAAACTACAAAGTCTGCAAAGAGAAGAAGAAAAATTGAGATTTCTCCTTAACAGGTATTTTTCTTTTTTTTTTACTCAAAATATATTTTAATTATACATTTTTTACCTAAGATTTTAATTTTTTTTATGCATCATTTTATGCCATTATTGTAAACTAGTAGTACTCATGAAAATTTTGATGTTTTCCTATTTGAATTTTCTGAATTCATTATTTAATGAATAATTAAGCTCATTGTGAATTTCACAGCTACAAAAGACTCTTGCTGCATTGTTAAATATTTGGGCTTAACAACTTTAACAAAATATTAAAATAACAATCATAAGTATGAATGTAGGTCATTATTTAAAGAAGTAAGAGGGTACAAATGAAAAGATTTAAAGTCAAGAATTTTTCTATTTCACTGAAGCAGATGTTAAACACATGAGAGCATTATTATCTATCTACTCTTTTTCTCACTGAAACCAAAAATTTCTGATATGTTTTTTTCATCTTTTCTCACTATCAAAACAGAATTAGCCATTAATTATGAGGGTGTAACATATATGCTAATGAAATAAAAATAATTATGGACAATGCTTCATCTAATGAAGAGACGATTCTGAGAAAATCAGAAGTCCTACCAGGATTCATTATTGGCAGTCACAATCTTAACAAAATATGATATGCACATGATACCATGCTGATAGTAGATATAGAAAGAAAACTACAGGAACTCCTACAGAAGGTAATGAAGGAAAGTGAGAAGAAAGGACTAAACATCAATTGCAAGAAGACAGAATGCAGGTTTGTTAAAGCACAAGGAACAGCCCAATATGCAAATTAAAGATTGGAGATATTAAAATCAAACAAGTACAACAATTTAAATATCTGGGAAGTGTTTTAACAGAAGACAGAATGATACTGAAATACAAAGGTTTATTGTGATAGTGAAACCTGCCTTCCTAAAGTTAAGCAAAGTATTAAGAAACAGGAAGATTTTGTCTATATTTCTGAGATGAGTTATTATGTACATTATTTACATTATTTGGACTATTGTCCTCATCTTTGTTGCCATATTTATTACAACATTTCGGCTGTTGTATGCTACTGCCTTCTTCAGGTGGTTGGAATGTTGAACTGAACCCTTTATTTTGCTCACTGGGGTAGACTGTTCTAGTTCCACATGCCATGTTTAATGGATGTCAGGTATCAGTTATCTCCTGTTAATTTCCCTCTGAAATTTCTCCACTGCCTTAACCAGGTATTGAACTCACACTCTTTGGGTCCTGTCACTGGATCTAACTAACGCCTTTATCCACTGTGCCATGTGTCCATTATAACAAAGTGACAAAGATGAGGACAATAGTCCGAATAATGTAAATAATGTACAGAAAATTTTGTTAGAAACAAAGATAAAATGTACTGAACTGCTCTGTAATATTGGTCTTCCTACATAGCAGTGAATGCTGGACAATCTCTTCACAGATGAAGAGACTTGAAGCAACAGAAATGTTGTTCTACAGAAGGATGCTGAGAATACCAGAGACCAAACATGTTAGCAAAGATAAAGATTTAGAGAAAATGGAAATAAAAAAAGACATTTATACTTAACATCAGGAAGAGACAGTTGAAATTTCTAGGGTACATAATGATGGGAGAGGGCTTGAAAAATTTGATACTCACAGGACAGATTGAAGCCAAGAAGGACAGAGGAAAACAACACATAACCTACCTAGCGGGTAATGGAACAAGGTTTAGGAGGAATAACAAAAAGGCAAAATTTATTAAGCGCTGCAAAGGACGGGAAAATGTGGAGAGCCATGATTGCCAATGTCCTGAAGGGACATAGCACATTGAAGAAGAACAGAACAATATCACCTGAACTTCTTGGACTCTGAAATAATTTGAATAGGATATAAAGGTAACATAAGATATGCATAAGATAATAGTTTAATATTGTCATAAAAATAAAATGACCAAACTAATTTTCAATTTTTAACACTTCACAAGTACTTTGTCAATATTCCAGTTTCAATAGTTGAACAAGTTGACCCCACATCATACTTGAGAGCAATGTACTTAATGCAATCTTTATCATTGCTTTTTTTTTTTTCAGACATGATGTTTCTCATATATGGAGGGAAAAGGGAGATCACTGCCCCGTGCGATGAGGTTGAAATAATAGAGAGAGAACATCACTGGAAAATATGTAAACTTAAGGAATTAGCACATATGTCAGGCCACAAAAACCTCCTAAGCAGGCCAAGTATAAAAATGAATACAATATGGAAACCAGTAATACAGAATGCTAGTGAAAAACAACAATAATTAAAAAAAAAAAAAATTTAAATTGTAGTATGAGCTCTGATAAAAAACGAAAACCAAGACAAGTCCCCAAAATTCATTCAGTAATGTCTCCAAGGACACAAGGCCCAGTGGATAAAAATGACTTGACTGAAAGAGTTGTGAGTTCAATACCTGGCCACAGAAGAACTCCAAGTAAACAAAAACTTAGACAGTTGAGTTACTAAAAGGAAATAGCTGAAACTGAAAAATCAAGAAAAGGTGCATGGAACTAGAAAAATCTACCCCAATGACAGGGTTTGGTTTGAAATTCCAATGTATATCCCCTGAAGAAGGCCGGAGGGCACAATGGCTGAAACATCATGAATATGGCAATAAAGATGAAGAGAACAGTCTGAACAATATAAATAATGTAAAATACCTCATCTCAGAAAACTAGAGATGTTGATGTTTTTCATGTTTCAGAAATGTGCCCTCCTTCCTGCATTGGGTATCTATATTCCAGAATGGTGTAGGAGTCTATTTTGTGGGTACATGAGTATCTCCAGCCCACCAAACACAATTCAGTCATTTTTTCTATAAATTCTTCTTCAATGTGCCATGTCCATTCAAGAGATCAGCAATCATGGCTCTCCACAATTTCCTGTCCTTTTTAGCTTTTAGTAAATTTCCATTTTTTTTTTATCTCTCCTAATCACTGTTCTGCCAATCATCTTCATGAGTTCATTAGGCAGGGATCATGCACTGTTTTCTTATGTTCTGTGAGTGTCAAATTTTCCAAGCCCTCTTTCCTCATTATGCGTCCTAGAAATTTCAAGTCTCTTTCTGATGTTAAGTATAATTTTCTTTTTCATTTCTATTTTCTCTGAAACTTTGTCATTGTTTAGTCGATGATAGCTTTATTTTATAGAACAGCATTTCTGTTGCTTCAAGTCTCTTTTTCATCTGTAAGGAGATTGTCCTGGACTCACTGCCATATAACAGGACTGATATTGTATAACAGTTAATTACTCTTTTGTTTTTTGTTTCTTACAAGATTTTATTGTTTTTTTTTATAAATTAAAAATAATAAATCTTCATAATACTCTTCCTTTGTTTAGGTAAAATGCAAAGAGCATGAAAATTTGTGGAAAATAATTATTTGATTTTGAGCTATGATTCAATCCCCAGAAGATGTTGAAGCATTCAGTGTTTTGATTGGTCAATCTTCAAGTTTCTAGGAAAATGTTTTAACCAAAAACTTTCAATGATATTTTTATTTATTTCACTTGTACACTGTGAGATAAAGATAAACAAAAAATTCAAAAAATTTGGAAAAAAACAAAAAGGTAAAGTTAAAAATAAAAATAAGGAAAGAAAAAGAAAGATAAATAAAAACTGAGATAGATAAAAAAAAATATATAACAAATGAAATAATAAAATAAAATAATAAAAAACATAAAATAAAATAAAAAAATAATAAAAATAAAATAAAACAAATAATAGAAAATTGAAACGGATAAAAATTGTGATAGATAAAAATACAAAAAAATGAAATAATAAAATAAAATAATAAAAATAATAATAAACATAAAATAAAATGAAAAATAATAAAAAATAAAACAAATAAAAGAAAATTGATACATAAAAATTGAGATAGATAAAAAAAATATATAAAAAAAGAAATAATAAAAATAATAAAAAACATAAAATATAATAAAAGAAATAATAAAAAATAAAATAAAACAAATAACAGAAAATTGAAACAGATAAAAATAGAGAAAATAGTAAAAGGAAAATGTTAATTTTTTTTTTTATCAGTTAAAAACTGTTTGGTTACTGAAGAATTGTCTGTTTTTCAATGAATTTAAAGCAACCTTCATTTTTTCTTCTTCAGTTTATTACTGTAATTTTTTCTGATATGAAAATTTTTATTCAAATTCTGACATTGTTATGCTTTCATTAACACTCCACCCTTTGATATAGTCATAAACAGATTCAGGGTCTAAAACCTTTTGTTGCTTCCATTATCTGATAATCCATCTGGCTATTTTGATCTTCTCTCCAAACAAACAGAAAAAAGAAATTACAAAGAAAAGAGAACAAAGAAAGCTTAAGAAAATAATAAAGAAAGACAGATCAAAAGTTTAGAAAGATTCTTGTCCCTTTTAATTATTTTTCTTTCCTTGTTCTTTTCCATCATTGTATTGTTAAATACTACTTTTGTATTTTTTATCCATTTCTTTTCTATAATCTTTGACTGTAATTTTCTTGTGAACTTGATACATGTCCAGACATGTGAAACATAATTGTCATCTTTTTGTTCTTTACGATTTTTTTCTTGTACAAGAAAAGTGTCATCAGAGCTTAGCCTCATACCGTTGATTTTATATATGATTTTAAAATCATTCTTTGTTTGGCTACTTTCACATTAATTGTGCAGGGACTTTTGATTGATTATTTTTTTGGCTGCTCGATTTTTTTGGGGGGATGGGGGGGGGACAGTAAACAAAACTGAGAGTCTTGCAAAGGAAATACCTCAGTCTGAATTTCTACAATGAGGACTTATCATTATTTACATTTGGACAAATATCCTCATTATTGTTGTTATTGACACAACATTTCAGCTATTGTAACATCTGGCTATATTCAGGTGTCTGTCATTCCGAGTAACCTTTAGGGAATTTAGAACTAAACTCTTTATTCAATCTACAAGAATGTATTGTTCTCAATCTGACATCCATGACTGGCTACATCTCATCTTGTTCTTTTTGGGGACTGCTAAATAAGAATAAGAATTAGTTATCCCTAGACATAGGCAGCAGAATACTCTACCCCTGTAGATTAAATCAGTGATTCTCAATGTGGTCCAGATGGACCACCGGTGGTCCACATAGCATTTCTAGTGGTCCATACAGAATTCATAGCTATAAAAAATATGTAGCCATTTTACAAAAGTGTACCTAAATTATTCATACTTTGAAGAATTAAAAAATATGATATATTAACTAAGAAGAGGAGTTGACAAAGAAGGTGTGAGTCTCCCCCCTTTATTGATATGTAGTCTTTGCCTACATAGTGATAAAGGACTCCCAACCAAATATTTTAAAGTCTAAATAGACTACATTGTCTCTTCATTGAGTATTTTAGTTTGAAAATTGAACAGCCTAAAAGTAAAAGTAGGAGTGGTCCATTTGAATTTTTTTGAAGAAAAAAATGGTCCATGGACTGAAAAAGGTTGAGAAGCACTGGATTAAATAAAGAGTTCAATTCTTAATTCCCTGATGCTTATCCAGATTGACACACACCTGAAGAAGGTTAGAGTGATTGCTTTTTTTATGGCTTATCAACCTTTTTACGGTTTTTTAAGTCAGAAAATATTTTTAGATTGTAAGAATTTTTTTGGGAGGTAATAATGCTTTATTGATAGGAGTCCTACAAATTAACCCATAGATGGGGGAGAAGAGATGGCTCTATACCTTTCACAAGGGTATTTGTGTGTAAGTGGATATGATAAACCCAACTGGAATTGAAACACAGCTCTCCAATTTCCAATTTCTGAGCCATTATCCATTACACCACCTGCATATCCAAGCTTACAGCACCTGGTATTCCTAAGCTATTACCCATCTAGGTAGTGACTGAGCTCTATGCTGCTTAACTGATGAAGTATAGATAGCACAACATCTGATAACAATAAAGATGTCCAAATGAAAATAATGAAAATGAAGTACTTCAGTTAGTTTTTATTTGCTTTTTTTTGGGGGGGGGGTTGTTTAGTGGCATATCAACTTCTTATGGGTCATTTAATGTCAGAATTTAATTGTTTTGCGAGCATTAGTAATTACATTTACAAAAATGTATTACTGGTAATATATACTTTTTTTTATTGCTGGTAATTTTTTTTTAATATGAATATCTATTGCTAGTATTTTTACTATAAAAATTTTTATACTTTCATAGTGTTTTGAGCCCAGTTTGGGGGCTAACTATATGCCCATAGCTGGGACCCATCCCAACTCAGGCTAGACCTGGGGACAACATTAAGAGGTTGTTCTACTCTATTTCAATTAGCATTTCAAGATAACTATATCAGAAAAAAAAATACTTTTTGTTTTCGTTTGTTTGAATTTTTTCTTTAATTTATGACATTATTCTTAGGGTTTGGACTATGTAGGAAACAGATATGAAGTCTCTCTGAATATAGCTTAGGCATATGGGTGGGCAATATTTTGTCAATATTCCAGTTTCAGCAGTCAAACATATTAATCTACATCATCCCTATAAATAATGTATTCTGCTTCTGAAAACTCAATTCATGTTCTTAAATAGCCTCGTCAGATTGAGAATTTCATATAGATGGCATGCATAGCAGGAAAATTTGGACGAGGAACCCACAATGAACATGGAGAAAAATGGATCCAATGGTGCACAGCCAATGACTAGGTAATAGCCAACACATGGTTCCAAGAACACCTGAGACGACGATAGACATGGAGGAGTCCAGGAGGAGAAACTAAAAACCAAATTATATAACAATCAACAAAAGATTCGGGAATGCAATGATTCACTGTGAAACCTACCCAAGTGCCAACTGCAGAAGTGATCATCACTTTCTTATATGTAAATGAAGAGTGAAACTGAGGAAATTGAAGAAGCCTAACACAGCACCCAAACTGCAATACAACAAACTCCTGAGTGACCCGAACCTAAAAGAAAAATATATGGACAATGTGAAAAGAAAATATGAGGCACCCAATGGAAACTCAAAATGGGAGACGCTTTAGTGACATCAGCAAACAATATCATCCCAAAGGAGACAGGATGAAGAAAGAAAAATGAATGGATGACTGATGAGATTCTTGACATGAAAGAAAGAAAACAGAAAACTCTGCCAAGATACGGAACGAAGTACAGAAAATTACACAATGAAATAAGGACCAAATGCAGGCAAGCTAAAGAAGAATGGCTAAATGAAAAATGTGCAGAAATAGAAAGATTGAGTACGACCAACGAAAGAGACATGCACAATCAAATAAGACAACTAACAAGGCAGAAGACATGTTCGTCAACAGGCTGCCTAAAATCAAAGGAGGGAACACTCATATTAGAGAAGGAAAAAATTCTTCAATGCTGGAGCAAGTATATTGGAGAACTCTTCCACGAAGAAAGGGAACAACCAGTAATACACAGAACCACTGACAGACCTGGAATTCTGAAAACCAAAGTAAAAGTCGCACTGGCCAAACTGAACAGAAACAAGGCAGCTGGGCCAGACGGAATTGTAACGGAAATGCTGACAGCCTTAGATGACTTTGGCATAGACAAGATCACAAAAAAATAAATGAAACTACAACAATGGAGATATACCGGAAGACCTCAGCAGCTCTATCTTTCTTCATAGCAATGCCTAAGAAACCAGACGTAAACGAATGTGAACTCCACCGAACAATCAGTCTAATGAGCCATGTAACAAAACTCATCATCCGTATTCTGATGAACAGAGCATGCAGCAGAATCAGGCCAGAGTTAGGACAAGAACAGTATGCGTTTGTTAAAGACACCGGAACAAGGAACGTGATATTCATGCCCAGAATGTTATCAGAAAGAGCGATACAAATGCAGAAGGACGTGTACCTATGTTTTATAGACTACGCAAAGACCTTTGACAGAGTACGCCACAAAGAGCTAATAGAATTGATTTTAAGGAAAAAGAAATAAATTATGTAATGTTAATGAAAATGCATTAAATTAAGTATGCCATGTATGCAAAACAAATAATGTAACGAGGATTTTTTAATCGCTGTTGCATGATGATTCTTTCTCTTCTAATGTCATTCTCAACTTTTTCCGCATTTTGATTTGCTTTTGTTCTTGAAATTTTTTAAATGAAAGACACTTTTTAACTCTGCATGCATTATTGCAATTGTCACAGCTGAATGCTGGCTTTCTTTCCATAAAACTGACAACCTTTTCAATAGCTTTTTCAATTTCAGTCCATGTTTCATCACAATCATGCTCATTGTGAACGGTGGAAAATAGTTTCTTTGGAAGATTTTATATCATACAATGTTAACTTTCCTATGTTGAACTCAGCCATTAGTTACAATGAACTTTCACCAGCATCTAGTCTGTTTAAAATTTCCACTTTTTGTGATAACTCCAAAGTTGTTGTTTTCCTCTTATTCCCATCATCTTTTGCACCAATACAAGCCATTAGGGTGAAATATGCATAAGCAATTATCCAAAGTAAATTTACTGAAAAACAGAAATTTCAAATCAGTTGCATATCACCCAAATAGTTCAAATATACGCATCAAAATCATGTCTGGATATGAGGGATTTCGGATATGAGGCACTCCGGATATGCGGGATTCTACTGCATTACCATCACAATTACAATTAATGCTATTTTAATCCTTGTATATAATTTTCTTCAGATTAGTTTGTTATTGATTTTTCTAATATTTTGGACATAAAAAACAGTTGAAACTTTTGGAACACATAATGAAGAAAGAAAGCTTAGAGTATTTGACACTCACAAGACATATTGAAGGCAGGAAGGACAAACAGAAACAATGAGTAATCTGTCTAACAAGTTTGTGTGAATGGATGTCAAAACAGCAAGTACCTGTACCTGTAACGGCATTCACTCGAGGTGGGTTGAGCCGGCTCCAATATTGGAGTTTCATGGGAATTTGGAATTCACAAGCGGTCCCCAACCCGCATGTATAGCACATGAGATTTCATTATAGTGGTGAAGGTTTCATGCAGGACCATCCAGACTTTTTGAAGGGCCGATTACAGAGACCTGGTACATTACGTGCCACAAGGTCCCCAAACGACCCTCCGCAGGTTTTGAATTCAGAATTCTCCTAGACCAGTTGTCATCCAAGGCTATAGAACCCAGTCTGACCTGCTATTTACCCGTAGCTGAAGGGGGAAGAAGAGGATTTACACCTTTCCCAAGGGTATTATCACTTAAGTGAATGTAATGGATTTGACTGGAATTCGAACACGGCTCTCTGATTCCTCAATCCAAGCTGCTATCCATTACTCCACCGAGCTTGATTGATTGGTTTGTTTGTTTTTTTTTTCAGCTTATCAACCTTTTGCAGGTTATTTAAAGCCAGAAAATATTTTCAGATTGTAAAAATTTTAGGGGAGATAATATTAATTTACTGATACAAGTCCTACTAATTAACCCATAGCTGGAGGGGGAGAAGAGGCAGATTCCTACCTTTCCCAATGTTATTTGCATGTAAGTCAATCTAATAAACCTGACTGGAATTGAAACTCAGCTCTCTGATTTTCAAGTTCGATTTATTATTCATTACACCACATGCACATCCAAGTTTACAACACCTGGTATTTGCAAACTGTCACTCTTCTAGGTACTGACCAGGCTTGATGTTGTTTAAATTCGTTGATCATACAAGAACTGGTGTTTCAACATGATGTGGCTGTAAATATGAGATTATAAAATGACAAACACTACTAAGAGCTACAAAGAATAGGAAGTTGTGGGGTGCCATTATTGTTAAATAATAGTTTAGCAGACTATTATTTTTAGAGGGAATGGTATCTCAGCTCAGACTTCTTGAGGTTGAACTTTGAGGTCAGATGGAAGACAAAACAATGAAGTCAATTTTGATTAGCTGAATGTGCGTGGGAATGATAGATAGAGAAAGGGTTTTCAGGGAGTTATTTCTTAATTGTCGAACAATGTAGATGTATTTTCTTTCATGTCTAAAATGACTCTCCAGTGGAGGGAGAACAACACCACTGGATAGTTACAAAATGTAAACATTAACATGATTAATAAATAGTTAAGTTAAAATTTCCACAAGAGAAAAATGAAACTTTATTATTGAACTGATGCCGATATGCAACATAGGCTCTATTTGGCGCCAATGACCAAGATCTCCCCAGCATGAGTGGGCTATGCAACATTATTACTTATGTCATGAAGGAATATGATACATAAAATGGTATTTGTTATATTTCAGAATGTTACCCAATTCTATTTTGGGGAAACACGTACATCACCACCCTGCCAAATACAATTTGGCCATCTGAGATTCTGTAAACTAGAGAAAATTGCTTACCTCCTAGACGAAAATGGATTCGGATGTGTCTCATGTTTAAAATATTCCCAAAAAGAAATTTTATAGTTCTACAAGTCAAAAAGATCTCAGTCTGATATTTTCATGAGAATCTCTTTCCACCTATGCAAATTTGAACTGTCAATTAATCTATAAAAAGTGCTTAAAGAGGTGACAAAGAAGGTGTGACTGCAGTAGTGAACAGTAGACGCATGTTGTTGGATTGTTTGACTTATGCTACTCTGTTGGCTGGAGAAAATTAAGGAATCTTATTTAAAGCCAGAAGAAACTGACTAAAGATTCTATACCTAGTGAAAATATAAGAATATGTTTTGAACACAAAAGTCAAAATCACATTTTCCTTTTGTTCCTTACAAATATCTTTGGGGAATCATATTCAACATTTTACATTCAGATTTATAGGTAAGTTCCCATCCATCTACAGAGCATTAAGCATAGCAGAATACAAACCTGACCACAAAAGGTTCAATAACAACCAAATTATCTCTGAAGAACCTCATCTAATAAATTGTTTCAAGGGGAAGTGACCAATTTCTTAACAAATATTTCCTGTACAAACAAAACATTATTTCATTCCTCATATGCAGAAAATGAAATCTAGATCTAAACCAAAACAAAAAGCTCTTACTGCTTACTATTTTATACTAGTAAAATCCACACCCTCAAATGAAACTCATATACATGAACCATTACTCAAGATGCTGGAAAAATAAAATGGTTGTTTTCTTTTATCACTTCAGAATGCACCTGACATCTCCTAAATACTCAAGAGTAAGGCTAGGCTATATCTGGGTGGGTGTTGTTCCATTTGCAATTACCAGCCTTGACGGAATTCAAAAGTATTTACACCCTGGGCATGATGATAAACTATATCCAGCAGCAATTCCTCTGATCAGGTGGTTTTGAGGAGCATGGAACCACCTCTTAATTGCTGTTGTTCCAAGGTCTACGCTGATCTGGGGTCATAACACCTGTTAGGGTCCCAGCTATGGGCAAATAGTTAACCTCCAAACTTGAATAAACAGAGTTTTATATCCCAAATAATTTGGTAATGCAAGCTGAAAAGAAATGAAAATCTTAATCTGAAAAATATTCCCTTCATATGCCGCTGGTGAGGAGAAAGTTCCACTAGGACAGTTTCTTCTCCAGAATGCAATCTTAACCTCTTTAAGTCAAGGGTCAACTGTTATCTATCCTACATAGCCTGCAAACATACACCTCTTGCTACATTCTTGTATGCCCTTAAAACAACTTTTTAGTAACACTCTACTTTGAGCAGTTCTTGGTCCTTGTACTTTGGGAACAAGACTAAAATTAATTAAAAAAAATAAAAACCTTTTTGTTTATTATCATCAATAACAGAGAGATTAACAATAATTAATTTTCTTTTCTATCATATCTCACGTTCACATATCTTTATTTCTACTTTAGTTCTTATATTTGTATGCACACTTCAATTATTACAGGACAAAGCAAGTATTTTATTTTTAAAAAAAAGTTATCATTATAGAAACATAACAAATACTAGTTAACCTATGCCATCTAAAAATGAAGGCAAACCATCTTGTATAAGTACAAGATCATCTCTATATCAAAAAAAAAAATGATAGCAAATTTTGCTAAATGCTTACAATTATTAGAAAGTTTTCACATGTAAGTCTTATTACACGTGAAAACTTATTTTTGAACCAATTATTTTTGTTCCATTCTTTTCTTTCACAAAGCTTTTTTACTTTCCAGTTTTGTAAACGTCTTGTGATAGTCTGTCGTAGTAGTAACAAAGACATTGTCACCTCACATTGCCAGTGCAAAGGGCATAACTTTGGAACTGATTATCAGGCCTCTTTGATAAAAACTTGACAAATAAGTTGGGTATATATTATATATATGTGCGTGTGTGAGATAATAATATATATTTTTATACAGCAAGAGAAGTATTGGGAAAATTGTATGACAAAGTGTAAAAAGTTTACTTGTACGCATTTTGTCCTTCAGGACTTCATAAAGACTAAATATGTTTATGTTGCTAGGATTACACATGCGTATGACAGAGCGGTGCTAGGAATTTTACAATTTATATATATGTGTGTGTGTACATATGGGATTTTTTTTTATATTTAGATGAGTCTATTTATATTCCAATTATAATTACTCTTTTGTAACTAGAAATAAATAATTTGTACGGCTGTGTACATGATTTCTTTTTTGTGTAAATACTGTATCAAATATGGTGATATAAAATTGGATTTTAAATTATAGTATTTTATATAACAGTGGTTGAAACTTAATAAAGTATTTTTTGCTAGTGTGGTTATTCATATACAGCCACATATATATATATATAATTATTTATTTAAAAATATGATTCCAACACGCTACATAAGATTTAAATTGAGTTAAAGTAAGCTCTGTTCCATCTTCAAGTGAAATTTTTTTTGGAATCAAAAAAAATTTCTTGGGAATTCCAAAAAAAATTTTGCTTGAAGATGGAACAGAGCTTACTTTAACTCAATTTAATTCAAATAATTATATTGAAGTTTTTCGCCTCTTGTTTTGAAACAGGAGACCTCTTATGTAGCGTGTTGGAATCATATTTTTAAATAAATAATTATATTTATGCTCTACTTTTGTATCAAACACTATTTTTTAAAAATAATAGCAAAAATACTAAAGAACTTTGGATTATTTACCTAACTAGTTCTTTCCTATTTTCTATATATTTTCATATATATATATATATATATTATATACAGCCATATCTATATATATTTTTTTTTAATATTTAGATGTGAATATTTAGACTTAGTGTTTAATTCTAGGATTATAACTTGAAGTAAATCATTTGTTTTGAGTTTATTTTGCATATAAAATACATAATTCTTTTTTTTTTTATTTACGTTTATTTTACATACAAAATTAAAAAAAAAAAAACAACAATCCCTGTATAAAACAGGAACTGCCTCATTATTGCAATAACCAAATATATTTAACAAAAATTAAATTAAATGATAATCAGTTGTATCCCAGCAACTGAGGGTTGCATAGTGCATGAATCTCCAAGTCATGCTACTGGCGAGGAAAATATATTATATTATATATATATATATATATATATATATATATATATATATATATATATGAAGAAAAATATACGGAAAAAATAAACAAAAATCCTTATATGCAATTATGCTGTCCATCATCTTTGTCATGTTGAATTGATAATGTTAATTATATTTTATGAATATGTCCTGAAGATAGTTTATTCGACTGAAACGTCCGACGTTGACATTATATTAACATTAAAACAGCATAATTGCATATAAGGATTTTTGTTTGTTTTTTCCGTATATTTTTCTTCATACTGTCGGATCTATATCCATATATTTGCTTACATATATATATATATATAAGCAAGTTGTATTAATTTCAACCAACAATGCCTGTCTGTATAATTTTTCATTGTATTTCCTAATTTTCAAATAAGTTATTGCACATGTAGATCATTGAGATCCTGATAATAACCAAGAGGATAAAAAATTCTCAAACAAAAACATGAACTTGCACAGTTTATCTCTAATTTAATCTGAATATGCAAAAATTTATTTGAGCATTTAGATGATACAATAAAAATTAAACAGATAGAGCTTGTCAACTAAATTTTACTGACCCTACTATATGTTGCATCGACAAAATCAAAAACAAACAACATGCATGCATGAAATTAAAAATATAAAATGGCGACAATTTACTCATCACACCCTGTATATAAAATGTATATTTTATCAGATATACAATTTTTTTTAGCATTTCACTGCAATGCAGCATTTCACATTTCAGATGGTTAATTCTTCAGCCATCTTCATGTGAATTATTTTATTGAAGTTGACTTTTGTGATCATTTTTTTTTCAGCCTTCTTTGTCTTGTTTGGAAAATGTAGCATTTGTTTGTATCCATGGCAACCAATTCTGTAACACTTCCAGGTTATGATAGCAACTCATTTCAAAACTTTAAGCAATATCATATTTGGCATTAGTCAGAATTCTACTGGTTGAGAAAGTGACCTTAAAATGAAGAGAGTAGATAAAAAAACAAAAACTGTCACATAAAAAAGGGTTTATTTGGGTTTGGCCAACCCAACAGAAAGAGGAAAGAATCAAGGCTGAAAAAATAGAGATACAAAGTTTTCTTTAAGTTTTTGTGATGACCTTATCATTTCCTGGAACACCATTATTTAAGGACTGTGTGCATAAGTTTCATCATATTTCTTGCCTAGCAATACACTGTGTATTTACACGTTAACTTCCCCAACAAGTTGCAACGACAAGAAGCCAAAGCGGAAACTATGCTGAACAAGAGCCACACAAGATATCAACTACAGTTTTCCTGTTCTCTTTGTAAAGCTTTGTGTGAATAAAAAGTTTGTTTTTGTTAAGGTTGAACATTTGCTTTTTTTCGCCATTTCCTGCTTCAGTCATGAAATCAAGTAAACACAACCAGAAGTTGCAACTGACATATAATCATAGGTTCCATATATGGATGGTGCTGTTAAATCAGTAGTTCCCAAACTTTTCTTGATTTAAAAGTGACAAAAGTCTATCTCTCATCTTTCCACCATCTTATCTTAAAAACAATCAGCGATGGTCAGAAGTATTTAGAACAGAACACAATTTCCCTTTACAAGTTTTCACCTGACATCAATGTAGCAAATTTCAACAAACAGGAGCCAAGTCCTACAAGTGCTATGATCAGGTTCTGTTGTATTCTGTATTGTCACTGGCTTCAGTCCCTTGGACCCCAATGCCACTTTATAAATTGTATCAATAAAAGATGGTTTCTTTTTCTTATTCATTTTATTATATGAGAGAGATGTGGTGAGAGAAATAATTTGAGGGAAATGCCTGAGCATGTCTATTGAATCTGGATGTGGAAATCGTATTGACACTTTATAATCCCTGCGGCAGTCTGATGACTTTGCACTGTTTTGGTCTTATATCCAAAAAGGCAATTCATCACTGTCAGAATACTGTATCTAGGAGGTATTCTAACCAATAGCTTGAACATCCTGGCCCAGCCTCCACATTCTGTCACAATATAAGAAAATAAAATTTCAATTCATACATAAGTGAAAATCAGGTCAAAATAGTTGAACCATTTTTAGTTATTAAAAGTTTCTTCTCAAACAGAAATCCAAAATATACCAATAGCTAACTTCATGCCAACATTCATTTGATAAAAAGTCAATTCTTTGTCTTCATATCATTTTCAAATGAATATCAGAGGAAATTTTTAGTAGTAAATATAGTTTAAGAGCCACTGTGTTAAATATTATTTTTCCTTGAATAAGCACCCTCCTCAAATTATTATCCTTCATCAAAACTTTAAAATAAACACTTGCCCTCATAATAGAGAAAATCTGTGTTCCTAATTTCAAGTGCCTCTTTTAAATGGGTATTAGACTTGCTTATGTCAACTTACAGTGGTGAGGAAAATTAAAAAAAACAGTTTCATTTTCATCTATTTAAAGAATAAAAGAAAATGTTTATAAAAATCAGCTGCCATTAAATATTTTCATTGCAGTTTTGTCTAATATTCATTGATATTGTAGTATACCCCCGGCAAGGGCACAATATAAAAATAGCCTGTGCACTCCAATCAGAACAGAGTCACAGGAGGCCCACTAACATTTCAAAATAAAAGATGTGAATCTGACAGGTCAACAAGAGGACAACAAAACAACAAACTAAAATTAATACAAAATTAGTGTCATTTAAAGGAACATAAACAAAGAAAGAATTAAATAAAAAGAGGCTGAATTAAGTAAATCTAAAATGATTAACATGAAGGAAAGACTGAAGACAAATGTAAAAATTACTAGAAACAACAACATTGGATTAAAATTTAATATAATTATGACTGGAGAAATAATATAGCTATGTTGTGAACCTGACCTCACAGTGTCTTTTTCCAGTAGAGTTAACATGCAAAGTATTTTTATTGTCAATGTAAAGGAAATGACATCACAATAACGATAGTTGTTCTATCGGAACTGTGACCAACTAATGAAAAATATTCCCCACTAGGTTTGAATATATTGATAGCAAACTTGTTGTAAACTGATTTCAAAAGAAGTGACTCCCTAAGAAAAAAAAAAAAAAAAATAATAATAATAATAACCTTCAAATCTGCATCCCTCTGAAAATTTCTAAACAAGTGGCCTGAATACTTATTTAAAGAAATACAATAGTCATGAATATGGACAAATATCAAATGATTAAAATGAAAGAAAGACTGAAGACAGAGTTTTAAAATGTAAAAATGTGTAAGGGCGACAACATTGGATTCAAATGTAATCTAAATATGATTGGAAAAACAATATAACTATTAATATAATATCGTGAAGCAAAGAATGACTGAAAAGTAATGAAAGTTGAGTCATACACATACTACATTCTAATATGTATTATAATGTGAATACATAAATATTATGACCATTTTGTAGCACTTCAATAAATATTTTATAACTTGTAAAAAGGAATGTCCTTTAGTGATGAGGTAACGTAATTTGGTAATGGATAGCAATGTTAGTCTTTATGACCATTATTACTGGGTAGAGAGTTCAATCCTCACTAGTAGCTCCCATACAAAGTTTAATATTAAGTAACCCAACAAAGGGTTGACATGTTATAAAACTAATCAACAACAATTATTGATGACTTTCAGTAGATATTTCTAGAGAGCGTCATGTCTTGTTTGTTATTTTGTGTCATACTGTGTTGCAACTGTTTCTTTACCTTCTTCTGTGTGTTGTGTAGTTCAGGATTTTTTTTTTTTTAATCATTTCACCCCAAGCAATGTAATAAAGCAAGGAGTTACTGAGTTAAAGGATACGAGAAAAACTACTATTAAGGAGAAAGGACAATAAAAGAATAAGAATTAAGAAGACAGAAGAGAACAATTGACATTGCATTTAAATTTTTGAAGAACAAAGTTGACTGGGAAGCAAGAAGCCAGAAGAGAGTCCCACAAGCAAGAAGTGTGATAGAAGAAAATGTTAGCATAGAACTTACAGTTACATCTAGCCATTTCAACTGTAAATTGATGAGACCTCACTGAGAATCTAATACTGCACTTAAATTTATATAGCCTAGGTACCATAGAGGAAAGCTTATCAAAACAATAACCATGAAAGTATTTATAGAAAAAGCACAGAGAATCTGTGGTGGGAAACTGACTGAAGCCAAGATGCCAGGTCAGGACTAGTAACAGTGCAGATTTTTCTTTAGATTTTATCAAGAATATCTAACTATATAGCATGAGCATCAATATCTAAATATCTAACAGGAGGACATGGGCAATTGTGGCTTTACACAACTTCCTATCCTTTGTAGCTCTTAATGTTTGGCTTTTTATTATCTCTCCCATACCCTATTTTGCTATCCATTTATATGAGTTCCTTCTCAGCATCCTTCTGTAGAACAACATCTTTATTGCCTGAAGTCACCTCTTCATCTGTAAGGAAATGGTCCAGCATCCACTACCATATAGGAGGATTAATATTACATCTACAAAACCAAAATGTTAACCTGAGAACTTGTGTTTAAATAACCTCATCAAATGTAGACTCTCATATGGATGTTATGTCTTATGTAGTGAAAGAGATAATCAGGTACCCCGAAAAAAAAGTTTGTGTTTTGTGTGCGATCTGCCGAAGAAAAATTACCAACAAGTAGTCAGCAAAAATCTACATCAATGACTAGAAGCTATGCTAATGTTCTTCCCTCCCCTGAATAGCGTGACCAATCAGAAAATTCTCTTGGTGAACAGAAGTCGTTGTTTTTCGCTTATAAAAGGAGATGATTTTTTTGAGCTGTGAGACGAACACGTGTTGTAGCGACTGTCGAACTCTCTGCATTAGCAGAGAGGAACCTGGACAAGGCTTTGCCGAAGGGCAAGGTTTCGTCCGGGGAGGTTGACAGGGACTGAACCCGTCTAGGCGGGTTCAGAAAGGCCATATTTTTGGCTGAGCCTACGGGCTCGGGGATACCCACATTAAAACGGCCTTGTGCCACGTGGGTGGATTGATAAATACCGACGAACACACGTTGTTGTTGGCGAGAAGTGAAGGTTGGATTTGTGACCCCATTTTGTCGTCTCTACAGTGTGTGTTGGTCTGTTACATCGGACTATCGTGTGAACTGCGATTTGGCTACAAGTGTTGCGACCGAGAAACAAGAAATCTATTTCTGTTGCACGATCAGTGGACAGTCTTTTCTTTACCCCAACCAGCTATTTCAGAGTTTACTTTGTCTCTAGCAAGATGGCGGAAAGACCGTTCGATATAAAACTAATCCCCGAATTCAGTGGTGATACGAGTGGACAATCTGTGGTTGAATGAATCGAAAAAGTGGAACTGGTCTGCGAATTATGCGAGATCACGAAGATTGAACGTATTCTTCCACTGTGATTGAAAGGCAGTGCCCTTGCTGTGTATAGGCAGCTGAGCAAAGAACAGAAAAGCGACATTGAGCAAATAAAGCACGCTCTACTAACCGCGTTTGGAACTGACCGGTTCGTGGCCTACGATCAATTCAAGGCACGGCATCTGCGACCTGGCGAGACAGTAGACGTATATTTGGCAGAATTAAAGAAGCTCGCTCTTCCAATCGCACCGTTTCTTGAAGAATGGATGACACGTGCCTTCGTGTCTGGATTGTCTAGTCAAGTTAAGCAGATACTCCGCGCATCATCCATAATGGAAGACCTGACGCTCAATCAATTGTTGACCAGAGCCCGTGCTATCATGATCGATGAAAAAGAGGCTGATGAACCAGTGGCCGCAGTCATTCAACCAATTGAAGTCAAAGAAGGTCCAACCCCAGCCATCCGTCACCATGGCAATGTCACCTGCTATCGGTGCTCTGGGCCAAATCATTTTGCCAGAGACTGCCGCTATCAACTTGAAGAAATGCGCAGCAGGTCGGCGCAAAAGGCACGTCTCGATCTACGATGCTTCCAATGTCATAAAGTAGGTCATATTGCCTCTAAGTGTCCGGGAAATAGAATGGGGGACGCAACATCAGCGTCGGTCTCTTCCCCGCACCGAGCATGAAAGAGACGCTCCCTGTGATTAAGGTGAGCATCAATGGAATAACGCGTACCACTTTAATAGATTCGGGCTGCTCTCGGTCACTCACCAATGGTTTGATTTGTCGACAGTGGAGCAGACAAAAGATGGACGTACTAACGGCTGATGGAAAGGCTCTCAGAAGCCAGGGAGTTGGAAACATCAAACACAGTATCAATAACGGTGACCCCGTCACAGTCAGTGTGTTGGTCGTGGACAGCGCGTTATTAAGTTTCGATCTGCTCCTTGGGATGGACATTATTAAGGAGCTGGGCGGCGTATGCATTACAGAGGCGGGCAAAGTCAAGTTTTCTGATCCACCCATCTGTGCTACTTTGAAGATCAACGAACCCAACTTTAGCGCAGAGTTTGACCAAAGGACGAAGACATGGACAGCATTTTGGAAATAGTCGGAAAATAACCCACCAGAAAAGCTCCAGAACTGAGTGTCAGAATATTCGGTGCCCAAACGCGTCAAGGAAGAATACCAGCGCGAATTTCAGGTGTGGCTGGACAATGGATGGCTGACTCCGTATCCCGAGGAAGAGCTTGGTCCCCCAAGAAGCCTCATCCCGTTGATGGCTGTGGTACAGAAGAACAAGGGAAAGGTGCGCCCTGTACTAGATTATAGAGAACTGAACAAACATGTAGACACATACACAGCTCATGCTGATGTGGGTGCACAAAAATTGAGAGAATGGTGAATGAAGGGATCCAATGTCTCTGTGACTGACCTTCGAAAGGCCTACTTGCAGGTACGTGTTCATCGGTCACTGTGGCCATTTCAGACGGTGATCCTTAATGGGAGGAGATACTGCTTAACCCGAACGGGATTCGGACTCAATATAGTGCCGGCCATCATGAAAGCTATCGTAGGACTATCAAGCAACGTCAGCTTACATTGACGACATCTACATCAACGAAACCTTAGTGCCCGCTGCACAGGTGAGAAAGCATCTTGCTGACTTTAGGCTCGAATGTAAGAACCCAGAACGACTGGAGGATGATGCTCAAGTGCTCGGCTGGCAGGTCTGGGGGGAGCACGACGTGCTTTACTGGAAACGTGGAAGCGAGCTTCCAGACATTCCCAGACACATGACATGGCGCAGCATGTTTTTGTTATGTGGAAAGCTGGTGGGACAATTTCCCGTGGGTGGGTGGATCCGCATTGCAACTGCATTTATTAAATGTAGGGTGACTGCTGTCACTTCCGGCTGGGATGACACAACAAATGATGCTCCCCTTAGACACATGATAGCAGAAGTCATTACTAGGGTGCGTCAAATCGACCCCGTACGTGGTAAATGGTGCATTGACGGATGTGAATTTAACGTCTGGGTCGACACGAGCTCCCTTGCAACAGGAGTGTCTCTTGAAG
>OZ010590.1:13742484-13744984 GCA_963932145.1 Acanthosepion lycidas
TTAAAAATAATTCATTTTTTTCTCCTTTATGTTTTTCGATGTTAAATATTCTCGATATGATCCATTCTTTTTTTTTGTGTTAGTAATCCAGTTCAAGAAAAAAATTAATTATTGTTAATAATATGTGGAAATCTCCGCCCTTTACCTGACGATAGCCACAAGATCAGAAACCTGTGTAGTAAAATTGTGGAAAATAAAGCATTTTTTTTTTAAATTCACATTACAACCAAAAACATTTGCAGTATCTCACTTCTTTTTAATATATATATATATATATATATATATATATATATATATATATATGAAAAATACATATAATAAACATAATTTACCAAGAAATCTGCTGTAAAAGATCAAGTACAGCTTCCTATACATATAAGGGAACTACATATATACAAAATTGTCCAAATCATGACACCATAATTATCCATTCAATAAAAAGTTTAATATCTAAAAAAAACACTAAACTAACTTTCTTTTTTCCAGGTTTTTAGATAAGATGTTTAGCCATGTAGGTAAGTAATCCAAGTGAATCCTAATAATATAAAATATTAAGACTGATACACAAAAGAAAGCTCAATATATTTATTATAGAGTGGAGCATAGAAATGAATTACATAAAAATTAAACTCAATTTTACCCTTTTTATATGGCCATTTTGCTCCTAGAGAGAGGAATTTTCAATAAAAGAAGTAACAGATTTTTTATTTATTAATCCAACAGATTTTATTACTTGAAAATTATTTGTAGTGGATACCTATATTTTCTTTAACAAGATTTTTTGAAAATTCAAGCCAGTAGACAAAAATAAATATACTGTTTAATAAGCAAATGGAGCACCTACTCAAATATGAGTATCGACTAAAAAAACATTTGAATAATAAAATCTGTTGGATTAAAAAAAAATTAATTACTTTAGAAATTGTTTATGTTAGGATACGAAGGTGAGCAGAGATGAATGTTCTGAGAGTTGGAGAACGATTTGTGTTTATCAGGCACTATTCAACTTTGCTTCATTGCACTATTTGTATTGTTCAGACTGTTGTCCTCATCTTTGTTGCCATATTCACAATGTTTTGGCCATTGTCTCCTCTGGCCTTCTTCAGCTGATTAGAATTTGGAACCAAACCCTTTATTTTATCCATTGGGGTAGATGATTCTAGTTCCACATGCTATGCCTCTTCTGGATATCTCAGTTCAGTTATTTCCCTTTAGTGACTCAACTCTCTAAGTCTTTTTTTTTTTTTTTTTACCTCTGCTGTGGACAGATATTGAACTCACAACACTTTGGATCAAGTCACTGGATTACTTTAACCAAACACTTATCCACTGGTGCATATGTCCATGGGGACAATGGCCGAAACCTTGTGATTTGACAAAAAAGATGAGGACAATAGTCCAAACAATTTAAATAGGGGAAATAGTTACGATACCTCATCTCAGAAATATAGACAGATTTTGCTTGATTGGTGACACGCTTCGTGACTGAATCAGTAGAAGCATGTTGAATCTAATGACAGTTTCTCCTGCCAAGGGGAATTCAGGTTCAAGTCCTGACAGAGAGCCCATATTTTTCTTCAATAGGATTTCTTGAATATTCAGGCTGGTGGTAGATGAAAATAAATAAATATACTGTTTAATAAATAAACAGAGTGTCTACTCAAATATAAGTATCCACTTAAAATAATGTTTAAATAATAATAATTACATGACACATATATACGCCCCCGAAAAAATAAAATTCAGTCAAGCACTTTAGAGGGAAAAGGGCAAATTTGTAAACAGTGATTGCTACTGCTGTTGCAAAAGCTCTTCTATGAATTAAGCACTCTGAGTCACTGTCATGTTTATTCTAAATTACATAAAAATTCACCTTTCTCTCTGCTGGGAGCTGATGGGAAAAAAAATGATGGAAGCTCAGGGGAAAAATCTCCGACTGATGCCAAATTGGTTGGGTTTAAATCCTGGCTTGAGCCACACTGATGAGCTGTGATACAGTGAAACAGTCTGTCTGTGGATGACATGCACACATTATATATATATATATATATATATATATAGTATAAAATGACAATTGGAAAAAATCTTAGATTTTGCCAATGCATTTCGTCTTCTGACTTTTTCAAGGCAAAAATGAAGTCGAAATGTGTTTGTTTTGTTTTCATCTGGGAATTTAACTATATATATATATATATATATATATATCTCCAGGTAAGATGAGAACAATCACCTGATGAGATGCATTGAATGTGCATTGAAACATAACTGCAAACGTGTAACGATTTTGTCATGTTTTCGATGTAATATCCTAAAATAAAGTATATATATATATATATATATATATATATATATATATATATATATATATATTATGAAATGGATTAAGTCTGACAATTATTTTAATATATTTTCTGTTTTTATGTTATTTTTATAGATACAATTATATAAGTAAAAGTTCTGTTTATAATAAACACTATTAATTACATTTACCAAGTCTGAA
>OZ010590.1:13749984-13764984 GCA_963932145.1 Acanthosepion lycidas
GTTGACTATTATCCCCATCTTTGTTGTTGTTATCACAATGTTTTGGCCCTTGTTAACTCTTGCCTTCAACATGTGCTTGCTGATCTGAGTAATCTTGAGTAATTTTGAACAGAACCCTTTATTTTGAAATTTCCTGAAAGTTATCTGTCTCAACAACCAATGATGGAGGCTGGATGGCACTATGGCCAAAACGTAGTGATAACAACAAAAAAGATGATGACATATTAGTTCATGTGTTTAATGATGTAAATAATGATAACTCTTCATCACAAAAAGACAAAAAAAATGAGACTAGTATTGAAAGGTAAAACCAAACAACCAATAGTCTTATCAGTCATTTTACATCCAGATTGATAATAAGAAATACCGCAAAGGTTTCTTTGTTTCTTTTCTGACATACTTTATTTGATTGCATATTTCTTAATCCAATTTCATATTTTAAAGATTCATTTTTATACTTTCACCAACATTTATTCATTTTGAGTTTAATCGTTTAATTTTTTTTGTGTGTGGGAGGGTGTAAATACCTTATCCCTTCAGGATGTGAGAGATCATAGTTTCCATTTCTTTAATATTTGTGAATTGTCATAACTTTTCTTAGAGCAGTTTACTTCTGAGCTGAGGAAGTCAGGACCTCAAATTGATTGAATAGAAGGGATATTGTAGATTTGCTGTTGTTCAGCATGCTTTTGCATAGCTGTCAATAATTTTTAGAACTAAACTTGCAAGATGCAATACATGATTTCATTCTTTCAGCAAATAGTAACTTTGCTTCATTGAGGACATTCTTGCACTCATCACAGGTAGAATTGAGTAATTGAAAAGTCAAGGGTTTGTATGACCATGAGGTCAGTTACAGAATGTTTAAGCCACATGGTATGGTGGGTGTTAAAGTCACCACACACAAATATGTGTGCAAATGGATCTAAAGAGATAGCTTTGTCTATATCATCGGAAATGCTATCAAGTACACCACAGTCTTGGGAGGAAGGGGAATGATAGAGAAAAAAAAGATAGCTTACAGAATTGAGGAGAGACAGAGACATATATATGAATGCTCCGGAGATTCAAAAGAGTTCCCTAGTCAGTGGAAGATGATCCCAGACATAAACTCAGGCAATGCATGTGGCTTTTAGAGTCCTTTCTAAGTAGAGGAAGGTAACCAGGAATTGAGAAATCAGAGGAGGAGATTGACGAGTTAAGGTTGGTCTCACAGAGAGCTAGCATATCAGGAAACTTTTCAATGAGGAATGATTCTACACTGCAGAAGTTGGTACAAATGCCATGAATGCTGGAAAAGTAAATGTTAAAGGCTTTAGGTGATTTTTTTTTAGACCTGGTTTAGGTTTACTTTTTTGATTGTTTATGTTCATGGTGAGTTAAGTTGGTAATGAAAAGGCATAAAGTCAATCATCATATGCAACATAATAGCCTCAGGGTTGCCTACCAAAGGTGCCTGCAGGGATACCCTTCCATGTGCAACATGGCACTGCAAGCACCCCAATATTATGCAACTGTTGACAAGAGCAGCCTCTCAAGTTGCTATGCAAGAGTTCGGGCTCCTAACTACCAGCTGGGAACAGAATATATATTATATATCAGTCAACAAAGTGAATGAACACTATTTACATTATTTGGACTATTGTCCTTATCTTTGTCGCCATATTTATTACAACGTTTTGGCTGTTGTACTCTCCAGCCTTCTTCAGGTGGTTGGAATTATTTCACTCACTGTGGTATACTGTTCTAGTTCCACGTGTCATGTTTAATGGATGTCATTTATTAGTGTTCCTGTTAATTCCCCTCTCCAAGTTCTCCACTGCCTTAACCGGGTATTGAACTCACACTCTTTGGGTCCTGTCACTGGATCTAACTAATGCCTTTATCCACTGTGCCATGTGTCCTTGAGGACATGTGTGTATGAATTTCTGGGTATTATAAACCTAATGTCTTCAGCAACCATGACATCCATTAAACATGGCACATGGAGCTAGAACAGTCTACCCCAGTGAGTGAAATAAAGGGTTCAGTTCAACATTCCAACCACCTGAAGAAGGCTGAAATGTACAACGGCCAAAATGTTGTAATAAATATGGCAACAAAAATGAGAACAATAGTCTGAATATTGTAAATAGTGTACATAATACCTCAGGGAATGAAGTTGAAGCCATTGGGTGGGGATGGACACAGCAACAAAAATGTGTCTGGGTGCAATTAATATGAAATAAATTCTCTTATTTGTCTATATCTCTGAGATGAGGTATTGTAATTATTTACATTTTTTGGACTGTTGTACTCATCTTTATTGCCATATTCACAATGTTTCGACCATTGTATGCTCCAGCCTTCTTCAGGTGATTGGAATTTTTAACTGAATCTTTAATTTATATCCCTTTAATTCAATTCTCCAAGTTTTGTTCACCACTGAAATAGCTAGGTATTGAACTCATTCTTTGGGTCAATCACCTGAAAAAGGCTGGAGTGTACAATGACCAAAACATTGTGAATATGGCAATAAAAATGAGGACAACAGTCTGAACAGTGTAAATAATAAATTCTCTTGTGACTTTTTTTGAGGTACATTCTACTACCAAATTTTTCCATGTTTATAGTGGGAATCCACCTATATAATAAATGCCAATGTCATTGTGTCACTCTTTTTCAACTTTACTCCTAGAGGTCATAGCCCAACATATACCATTTTGAAATCAGGCCAACTCCATGAGCAAATTAAAAATGTTCTGGGCTGGATCTGGGCCTGCAATCCTGAAATTTTGTATTCTCACATTTTCATTACTGCGATTGCTTTCAGATTCTGCCATCTTGGTTTCTACTGATAAAAAACAAAGGGACACAACTCTCTAACTTTTAGTAGCTCATGTTGAAAATTACTGTTTTCAAATTACAGTGTTTCATAATAAAATTGACCATGTTTTCAACTTTGCTCCTAGAGGCCAAAGCCCAACATATAGCATTTTGAAATCAGGCAAACTCCATGAGCAAATTAAAAATATTCCAGGCTGTATCTGAACCCACAATGTTGAAATTTTGGATTCCCAAGATTTCATTAATGCGATTTGCTTTCAGTGATTTTTTACATGATTTTTTGTGACAAATTTTTTTGTATAATAACAATTTTTGTAACTTGGAAATAAATTTGGGAATAATCAAAATTAACTATGAAATCCAGCAAAAGTCACTCTTAAAATAAAAATAATTGTTTGTGCAGAAAGTAAGGACCTATATGTACATCAAATTATCTTTAAATTAAGTGGCAGCAGAATAATTATCTTTGAACTTTTAAAAAGGTAACCTTATTAATGCAATACTTAAATACAGCAATCAATTTTGAGTTTATTGTTACTTATTGCATCTACTCCTCCCTACCTATTGTGATGAAAGCCCAATCAAGAACCCTCTGCAGGAGCTAGCTTAAATATTGCTCATCTTTTTTCCAAGTTCCAAATGCTTAAAGGGCAAGTAATCTCTTCTTTCCTCCAAGTCAGAAGTAACCAAAATACCAACACACAAGGTTCAAAGAAGGATGGTTCTTGCTAAGACTTTCTTCTTCTTTATGCCATGTCCCTTCAGGACGTGGGCGATCATGACTCTCCTGTCCTTTGTAAATCTCACTATTGTTTGTCTTTTTTTGGTAAATTTTGAAATCCCTGTTCTGCCAACCATTTAAACAAGCTCATTAGGTAGGTTAGGCACTAGTTTCCTCTGTCCCTCTTGCTTTCAATGTCCTGTCAGTATCAAATTTTCCAAGACATCTATCTTCATTATGTGCACTAGAAATAACAACTCCCTCTTCCTGATGTTAAGTATAAGTGTCTTTTTTGTTTCCATTTTCTCTGAAGCTTTGTCTTTGCTCATGTGTTCACTGTATGGCATTCTCAGCATATGTTTCTATAGAACGCACATTTCCTTTGTTTCCAGTCTCTTCTTCATCTGTGAGGAGATTGTCCAGCATTCACTGCCATATAAGAGTATCAATATTGCAAAACAGTTCAGTATTCTTTTCTTTCTCACAAAAGTTTCCTGTTTCTTAATACTGTGCTTAACTTTTGGAAGGCATCTTTCACTATTCCAATGCACTTTGGATTTTGGCATCAGTTTTTCCATCCTCTGTTAAAACACATTCTAGATATTTAAATTTCTTAACTTGTTTAATTTTTGATATCTCCAATTTAAAAATCACATGTTGATCTGTTTCTTTTGCTGACTACAATTCATTTTGTCTTCCAACAGATGATGTTTAGTCTTTTCTTCTTTCTTTCCTTTACTACATTCTGGTCAGAATTCTTGAAGTTTTCTTTCTCTGTTATCAACACTGTGTCATCTGCACATCTGATGATTTTATTACAGACTTCATTCGCTCAAAATACAACCATTTTTAGGCTTGTTATATATTTAACAACCAGCCTAGAAAAAATAGTGTGTCTCTCTCTCTCTCCAAAAAAAATAAATAAATGAAGCTGAAATCAGAGGTGTACAAAGCCTTTTTGAGAAGAGGTAAAGATCCTTAGCATAATATGACCTGTTGTAATAGAGCTTGGTTTTTCATACAGTTCAGAAGCAAAGAAAAAATCATTTTCTGTCAACCAAGTATAAGAAATGGGAACCAGATTAAAGACCTGTGCTACTGAATATTGTAAGCAAAAAGAAACCTCAACAAAATGTAAATTAATACATGCCGATTTTTTAATACTGTTTACAGCTCTGACTTGATGTAACTTATATTCAATGCACCCATTATAAAACCATAGACATGGAAAATAGGCTATTATATAGAAAAAGAAGAAATTGTATATATTCAAATCTTGTCCAATTATCTGTATGTGCAGGTGGTGTAATCAATAGTGGCTTAGAATAAGAAATCAGAGAACTGAGTTCGAATTCCAATTGAGTTCAATAAATATATTTACACACAAAAACCCTTGAAAAAATATGAACCCATCTCTTCTCCTGTGTGTGACATATGTCAGTTTTGAGAAACCTTGGATCTGTACCCAAAGAGTGATGCCTCAGCTGCTGATGGTGGTGCAGGATCTGTTATGGCTGTACAGGCCCACATGGGAGTGACAGTCTTGATTGCAACGAATACATGTGACAACATTCTCCACCAATGTTGCCTTGTTTTCTTTCCATTGAGCACACTTCTCCCCAGCAGCAAGCCTTTATTTCTCCTCACCCCGCTCCAGCCCTTGGCGTAAATCATGTCTCCAGCATGACTGATCGCCGCTGTTCTCCTTGTAGCTGTAGATTAAATAGTAGGACTTGAGGAATTATATCTGGAAAAACATTGTTAATAATATTCACTTGCTAAAAGGAAAAAAGATTTCTCAAATATTCAGGCCAGTAGATGAAAAGAAATATACTGTTTAATAAATAAATGGAGTGTCTACTCAAATATGAGTAACCACTAAAAAATAATGTTTAAGTAATAAAAATCTGTCAAATTAATAAATAGAATCTATTATATATATATATAGATATATATATATATATATAGTTTGTAAACATTAACTATTACTGCTAATAATGCAAGACTCTTCAGTAAGGTGAATTGAGTTCTCTCAGTCACTGTGCGTTTATCTGAAAATAAATATGCTTATATTCATCCCTGCTATGCACCAACAGCTTAGGTAGAACCTCTGACTGACACCAATTCAGCCAGATTTCGATCCTAGCGAGAGGCAACCAGACATCTAGCCACTCTGATGAGCTGAGATACAGCGAAACAGTCTGTCTGTGGTTGACTATATATATATATATATATATATATATATATATATATATATATAAAAGGATAGAGTGTATGTAAATAAATCTCCTGAAGATTGCTTGACCTCAATGTCCACTTTATATATTTTTAAACCTTATATTGAAATTTTTCTTTTTCTTTCTTCCTCTTTTAATATTAATTTTTTTTCTCTCCCTTTTCTTTTCATCTGGATAAATTGACTCCATTTATTAAAAAAAACTTTGGTCTGGAGAGATGAATATTTGTATATTCATAAAATAAATTATAACCAAATGGATTCTTAAGGATTATCTGTACTCATTATTATATTGCTCTGTTACTTACATTGAGCTCTCTTTAGATTAATGTCCTTCTTGGAATTATCCTTACTAATTATCAATTGATACTACTACTTCTACACACCACTGGCAAATCTTATATGTGTTATTCTTGTCCTAAGTATTATCGTTAATTACCAACCTTCATGTGATTATTCTATTCAGTAACCTCCCTTAGGTTACAAGTATATATATATATATATATATATATATATATATATATATATATATATATATATACACATACACAAGGGAGTGCTGAAAATATTTTAGCCTAACCCACTTCCCAAATGACCAAAGAATTTTTGTAGGGAAGGGCTTCTAGGTTGGGCCAAGAATTTTTCACACCATCTTATATATAAGAAAAATAAATACAATCCCTAAATAAACTTGGTTCACCAAAACATCTGCCAAGGATTCCACATAAAAAAATTCCATGAAATCATGTGTACAGATTTTCATAAGTGAATTATTTTATTACTAATAATGATATCTACTAGTTTTAATCCATTTACATTTCATAGTTTTCCCATTTTAAATTTCTGATGAATCTTCAGTTAATGATTGAATAAACTCATTACAAGTTCTATAATAATAAAATATCCGTAGAAATTCCTCTTTCACATCATTAAATATTTGATCTTAACAAATTAACAAAATATTGCAATAACAAATCATAAATATAATGTTGGTCGTTATTCTTAAGAAGTAAAGGATGTACAAATAAAAAGATTTAAAATTGAAAACTTTTGCCTTTTCACTGAAACACTTTACTTCCTTTCTTTGATTTTCTGACTGAAACCAAGTAGCATCCCTAGTATGTCTTTTGTTTTTCAAGCAATCAAAATGGAATTAGCAGGAGACATTAAACTCTTTTATCTTTCTTTCTTTCACTGAAACCAAGTAGCATCCCTAGTATGTCTTTTGTCCTCCCGTGTGATCTAAACAAAACAGTCCATTATTTATGTGGTATTGACAGAGCGTAATGGTTGTGAAAAATAAAGAACTAATGAAGTGAGGGAAAAGCTCAATTAGTCATAGTGTTTTGGCTTTTATATTGATTTATATATAAGTATTACTAATTTGTGACTGGTATGGATAATTCCAAGAGAGAGCTTAATGTAGACTACAGAGTATAACAATAATAATAAGAAGAAGAAAACCATAAATATTCATTTTGGTTATAATTTATTTTATGGATACTGAAATATTTATCTCTTCAGACCAAAATCTTTTATAAATGGAGATAATACACCGAATGGATAAATTAGATTGATGGTGGGGGGACAAGAGAGAAGATATGAAAGAAGGAGAAAAGTGATGAATGGACAGACTCTTTTAAAAAGGTGAGATAAAGGCAAGTTATAGAAAAAGAAAGGGTTAAAGAAGTGATGAATGGATAGTAGTAAGCCTAAACAGACTGATCTGGCCAAGAATTTTTCCCTTAAAGTTTGGAACTTTGTACATTGGGTTATACAGCAAATTAACCAATATGACCTTTTGTTTTAGGCAAGACAAACCAACTCAATTCCAAATTAGTCTAATGAAAGAGTCCTTAATACAAATATTAAGGAATATCTATCCGGTGTATTGTCTCCATCTACTAAGAGATTTTGGTCTGAAGAAATGAATATTTTGGTATTCATGAAATAAATTATCTGAAATGAATATTCAAGGTTTTCTTTTTTATTATTATTATTATAATTATTATTATATATAAGCCAAAACACTATGACTAACAATAATAGTCGTTTATGTGCCATGTGTGACACACACTTAGGTGATCATGTATCTTTCCTGGAGTAGGTTCCATTTCTTTCTGCAGAAGACCAGTTGCCATCCAAGGCTATAGAACTTGGTCTGTCCTACTATTTACCCATAGCTGGAGAGAGAAGAAGAGGATTCATACCTTTCCCAAAGTTATTAGCATGTAAGTGAATGTAATGGATTCAAGTGGAATTTGAATTTGTCTCTCCGATTCCTCAATTCAAGCCACTATCCATTACACCACCATGCATCCCTAAGCTAATGTTAATTACTGCAATTATGGAAAAGAAAATTTGAGCAATTTTGATAAAGCCCAGATTACTATGACTCTAAGACTTGGTCAAAATATTTCCAAAATGGTATACAGAATTTGCAGGGTCCTTCCAGTCATTTGTGCAAAGTGTCAATCACTAACTGCTGACAGCAACGATTTATCAATGTGAGAAGTTAATAGAGGCTTTTTCACTAAATGGAAGACCACAGAAGGTCTACTGAGGCACGAATTTCAGATAACTTCCATCAAGGTGAAGAAAGGAATGCATTGCTACACAGAGACATTAATTCTTGCTGTTTATAGGGCTGCACAGTTGCAGGCTAGTCAAAGTAACTATGCTAGCAAATGCTAATTGTTGAAGACATTTTCAATAGGTGTCATAAGTGGTCCTTGTACCACCGGAATAGGTTCACCTGGTCTATAAACAGAAATTAATTAAATTCACTATTTTATAGACTTTTTTGTCTGCTTCAAACCTTCACAGCTAAAATTTGCCATGCCACATCCATGGAGTTGAATCACCCTCATTACCTCTGTATACCAATTATAAGGATAAAGTTCCACTTGGACAACTTTTTTTCCCCCAAGAACTGAAACTTTGTCTAATATATGTTTCCCTGAACACGACAATCTTAATTACTACAAGGATCAATCATTATCTATCCTGCATATCCTTATAGTCTTACCTATCTCTCTACTTTGAGTATCTTGTATTAGGTGAATTTTAGTTTTTTTTTTTAAAATAAAAGTAAAAAGAAAGTCAAACCAAACAATAAAAGCTCTCAACAAGTAGCAACTTTTATTGAATTACAAAATTGAACTATATTTTTGTACTGAATATAAAATTGAAGTATTTCAAGTTATATAACTAAAAAAAATATGAAAAGCTAGTTTTCAAACTAATCATGCTAAACTCAATGATATTTCTAATATAGACATTTACATCTAAAAACAAGTTAAAACAATTTTATTCACTATCTTTTCTTTCTTTTGCTTTTACTGAAAAATATTTTTTTATCACACTTAGTTGATTTTATTTATTAAAGTTACACAGGGTAAAATAAAAATGAACAAAAATCTTTATGAAGAAGTAAAGCAAGTCAAATATTTTAACAACAATTATCAATAGCATTTTATCCATTTAAAATGTTTTCAAAAGCAGAGTTTCTAGTTTTTAGGCATTTTAAGAAACAAAGAAAGGAAAAGTCATTTTATAAGAAGTAGAAAACACAAAACTGGTAAATTTTTTATCAGATGGTAAGTAAAATTATTGCTTACTTATTATTATTCTTAAGTTTTCATATTACTGACTGCCTATCTATTTTAAGATTTTAAGTCTTAGGTTTAACAAACATTTTTTTTTTTTTTTCATTCAGACTAATGTCCCAATCTTTATTGTTGTTATCATAACATTTCAGCCATTATGCTCTTCAGCCTTCTTCTGTTGACCCAGATATTCTAAAGCGAATTCTGAACTGAACCCTTCATTTAAGGGTAGAGTTTTCTGTTCATGTTTAGGGATATCTTGTTCTTTCTAGTACTGCTCTGTTATTGCTCACCCATTTTTCCTGGTCCCTAGGGGATTAAAATGTTGCTTAATGAATTTGGACAATCTACCCTTATAAATTAATTAAAGAGTTAAGTTTGAAATTACCTAAACACTATCGGGAACAAAACGCACCTGAAGAAGACCAGAAGCTAATTAATTTTGACCTGAACCCTTTATTTAATTTATGAGGTAGATTGCTCTTGTTCTACTGTCCATACCTATGGATATCTCATTTTTTTTTTTTTTAAAAGTACTGCTCAATTATTATTCAGCCTGTTTCCAATGAACTTCAGTCTGTACTACTCAGAAATTGAAATTATAATTATTGTTACGAAATTCATGAACCATTGCTTTAGTCCTCTAGGATAATAGTAGTACAAACTCAAACTAAAGTGGAAACTGGGCAAGAAAAAAAATGAGTAATGCCAAAAAAAAAAAAAAAAAAATATAAATAAAAAAATAAAAATAATAGCAAGATATCATTAGGTAGGAGAGCCAAAAAAGAACAATCTTTCCCCATAGATTAAATAAAGTGTTCAATTCAAAATTCCCTGAAGGTCATGTAGAACAGTAAAGACAAATACACTAATCCAAACATAAATAATGTAGTTTGGATGTGCAGGTTGTTGGTTGATTTTGTTTACTGGTATACCAACATCTCTATGGGTTATTTAATGCCAAAATCTAAATATTTTGAATCCCTTCAACTACAGATAATATGTGTTGTTGGTCATTTATATATATATATATATATATATATATATATATATATATATATATATATCAGGTCATCCCATAAGTTCTGTCCGAATTTAAACTTTTTGTTAAAATTAATGAAATTTAAAGAGTATTTTATAATGTCTAATGGAGCTGAACATTATTTTTATGTTTAGATGCATTTAAACTGATCAAATTTTATTTCAGAGAACAATAAAATTAAATTTTGTTTGATTAAAACCCTGCTAACATGGAAGTACCCAAGAATCATTTGAGGCACATAATGCTTTATGAGTTAAAGAAAGGAAACTCAGCAGCTGAAGCGGCTAGAAACATTCACTCAGTTTATGGAGAGGAATGTACCATTGAAAGAACTTGCAGAAGATGGTTTGCAAAATTCAGAGGTGGAGATTTCACCCTTGAAGATGAAGATCGAACCAGACGTCCAATTGAGTTTGATGAAAAGCTTCTTGAAGCAGCCCTTGAAGAAAATCCTGCTTTATCAGTTGAGGAATTGGCAGTGGTTCTCAGTTCAAACCATACAACTGTTCATCATCATCTTCAACAACTTGGAAAAGTTCCTAAACTTGGAAAATGGGTGCCTCATGAATTGTCTGAAAACAACCTCAAATCCCGAGTTGACATCTGCTCTTCTCTCCATTCTCACCAACTTGTTTCACCTTTTTTGGATAGACTTGTGACTGCCGACGAAAAATTGATCTTTTATCGAAATGTTAAGCATCGCAGACAGTGGCTTGGTAAAGGGGAAGAACCCTAGCAACAGCCGAAAAGGGAACTTCATGGGCAAAAGGTTCTTCTTTCAATCTGGTGGGATCGCCAAGGAATAATCCACTTTGAATTCTTACCACCTAATGCAACAATTAATGCTCAAATATACTGTCAGTAATTAGAGCATTTGAACCAAGCTTTGAGGTAAAAAAAGACCTGCTCTAGTGAATAGAAAAGGGGTGATGTTTCATCAGGACAATGCGCGACCCCACACAGCAAGAATCATATCACAAAAGAACTTGGTTGGGAGAAAATTCTTCATCCACCTTATTCTCCCGATCTTGCTCCTTCAGACTACCATTTGTTTTGTAGCTTACAAAATTATTTGGAAGAAAAAGCTTTTGTAACATAGGAAGAGGTTAAAACTCACATCTGTGAGTTCTTCAAATCAAAGCCAAAAGAATTTTCCAGTAATGGAATTAGTAAGCTTGTCAATAGATGGAAGGAAGTCATAGATAATCAGGGAAAATACATTGTTGATTGAATCTGTAATTAAATGTAACATTTTGTCACTTGTTTTCTTTATTCAAAACTTATGGGATGACCTTATATATATATATATATATATATATATATATATATATATATATATATATATATATAAAAATGTATTGCTGGTATTTTCAATATAAAATTGTATTTTTATACTTTCATTGTCTTTTTTTTTTTTTGGTGCTGGGGGGGGGGGTCACTATTTGCCTATATCTGGGACCAAAAACAGGTACTACCACCCCAGGTTATGGTGGACCTGGGAACAAGAGAAATTAGGTGGTTGTTTCATGCTCCTCAAAACCTCCAATCTCCTGATCAAAGGCCTTGCTGCCAGATGTAGTTTATTGTCAAACCCAGAACTAAAGATGTGCAGGTAGTGTAATGGTTAGCAGTGTGGAATAAGAAATCAGTGAGACGAGTTCAAATTCCATTCAAGTTCATTACATACACTTTTGCACAAATACTCTTAGGAAACATATGAATCCATCTTTTCTCCCTCCCCCCCTAACTAGGAGTCACATAGTAGGATAGACTCTGGGCTCTTTACTCTTGGCAACCAATCTAGGGCAACAACACTGAATTCAAAACTAGGATGGACATGGGGATAGTAATTCCATCCTGTAAAACCCTACTTGCTAAGGAAACCATAGCAGCTCTGAGTAGTATCATGAAGATGTAGCCTTATACTCCACTAAGGAGTATACTGGACATGAGTGAGTATGTGAAATAATGTAGATAATGTATATAATGATAACTCCTTATTCCAGAAAGCCAGATAGAATTTATTAGGTACCTCCACTTTTTTGCTAAAAAACAGCATAGCATGATGAGCAAAAGGCCTCAAACTTAATTATAACAAACATTTTAACAATAAAACTTTGTTTTTATTAAGAGGAAAGACCAAAATATTTCATGAAATTTTTTAATCTTATCACATTTGAAATTTTGGTTAAAAATCATGTTCTTTTTGTGACAGCAGTTGACAATTTATGATTAGTGTTTTTGCAGGGTTTTTTTTTCCAGTGAAAAAAACAATGATTTTTAAATTCTTGCAAAAATCAAATAATTGTCAGATTTTAATAAAACTATAAGGACCTATTGACAAATTGTTGTGATGATATAACCCAACTTCCCCATTCACGATAATGGACGGACTGGTTGCCGATTAAGTACGACCACAGCGGACAGTCAGGGGACTTCGTTTGTTAACACCTATTGAGGTTAGGATACTCTCGACTGTCTCTGTACTTGTCACACATACATCCGATTATAAATCTATTATTGAAAACCTACACTCGGGTTACTTTGTTTATTATATCTTGCACAAGATATAACACAAATGAATGAAATTAGTTTTGAAATTTGTTTTTACTTTTTAGAAAATCTTGGTAAAAATATATATTTTTTTTTTACAGGTTATTTTTCTTAAATTATGTTTTAACAGATAAAGTCTCTGTAGACCTGTCAACACCTTAAGAGTCCTTGTTAAGTGATTGACAAGTGATGAAAAACATGTAAATCACCACTACTGCTTGTTTTAAAAATCTATTTCTGTTATTTTCAATTTCAAGTGCTAATTTTTTTCAAATCAGATTAATTATACTTTAAAACAGCTAATATTTTTCAAATAAGGTTTCAGAAAAGTATATTCTATTTTTAGAAGATTTTTAAAACTGAGAAGTAACTTTTGCTTACAAATGGCCGATTTTGTGAAAGTGACCAAAAAGTTGAGATTTCAATCAATATAATTTCTATATGAAATACACCAGAGTATTTTGCTTATTGAAAATAATAAATTTAATTATTTTGCTTTCAATTAAAGCTAAAATGAAATCTTCAAGAATGCTTTTTCATTTTTAAAAATTCATTTTAAATCTTGGGTATCAAAAATTAGTGGAGGTACCTAGATTTATATATTTTTCTTATTTTCTCTTATTACTCAGAGTGCATATTGGAACTCAAGCTTACTCCAGACCCCAATTGGAACTCCTATACACAATTCATTGCTAAAGATGCTGGAAAATGGTCGGTTCCTTGTATGCTCCAGAAAGTACCTGACTCCTCCTGCTATGCTTTATCATCTCAAGAGCCAGATCACCCCCCCCACCCCAACCCACAAAAAATTTGCTGCCACATCTGGGCCAGAGCAGCCCAAACATCACTTTTCAGCATTGATAGAGTTCAAAAGTGTCTGCACAGCCTTGTGAGTAATTAATTATTTTCCACTCTACAACTTCTTTCCCACAAACAAAATGTTGCTAGCCTCTCATTTACTTAATAACATTCATATTCCATTAGCAAAGAGGAAGTTTCACGCAAGCAGCTTTTTCTCAGAACTGCTGTATTGTGGAATAGGCTCCCAAGAGGATACTTCACTGATCACTACAAGCCTAACTTCTTCAAGTACAAGTCAACCATTATCTGTCTTCGTAATATGCACTTTTTACTCCCTTCTTATATGCATATACAACAACTTCATTTAATAACCCTCCACATTGAATGGTCATTCAGGCTTGTATTGGGTAAACAAAAAAACAGCATTATATTTAACGAACTGCTTATCACATTTACTTATTAAATTAACTCTGAACTGAAACCTGGATAAACTATGCTCAGGGCAAGTGAGAGATCTTTATGACATAAGTGATCATGGCTCTCCACAATTTCCTGTCCCTTGTTGCTCTTAATAAGTTTTGTCTTTCTGTTATTTCTCCTAAACCCTGTTCCACCATCCATATACTTAGACTCACTAAGTATGTTATGCATTGCTTTCCTTTATCTGTCTTGCCTTCAATCTATCCTGTGAATATCAGATTTTCCAAGCCTTCTTTCCTCATTATGTACCCTAGAAACCTCAACTGTCTCTTCCCGACGTTAAGTATAATTGTCATTATTGTTTCCATTTTCTCTAAAACATTGCTCACATGTTCAGTCCATGATATCCTCTGCACCCTTTCTGTAGAACAATGTGTTTGTTGCTTAAAGTCTCTTCTTCATCTTTCAGGAGATTGTCCAGCACCAGATATCAAATAGCAGTTTAGTACTCTTTTCCTTGTTTCTAGCAAATGTTTTTCTATTTCTCAGTACACTGCTTAGCTTTTGGAATGAATCTTTTGCGATCTCCATACACTTTTGGATTTCAGTATAGCAAGAGCTAAGGCCCTTGAAACAAACCTTTTTTTTAGCTCATAGAAAATACTAAATCTGTCATGTCAATGATTTATACAAATTCACCTGTTTTCTACCCATGTATTTCTCATATACACTTCAACATCTTGGTGTATTGATTCTCAAAATGGACAGTTTGCCTGTTTAATGATTAAATGTC
>OZ010590.1:13769984-13884984 GCA_963932145.1 Acanthosepion lycidas
GAGTATCTGAACAACAACAAAGTTTAAAAAAAAAACAAAAAAAAAAACGATGGAAACTAGTAGTCACATACTTTTTTCTACAATGATATTCACCCTGTACAAGAGCCACTCAAAATCGAGGGTTACTGTTATATTCTGAGCTAAGGGAATAAATAATTAACACCAGGTGGATACTAGAAGAAAGGTTTATTGTACACAACAAGTACAATATGAAATACAGGACAGTTATACACACAGGTCAATCTAGTAGTGAGTGCCACTAATTGGCATCTTAACATTTAACAGCCCCCTTCCCCTGTAGGGTTGGCCAAAAATATTCCCTTAGAACCTGACATGTCACTTACATAGTAGCAAACCACCCTCATTCTTTCCGTATTTCCTTGGCGAGAAGTAAGTTCCACTCTAACAACTTCTTCCCGTGGACCACTGCCCTACGGAACAGACTCCATGGATGATATTTCCTCAATCACTACAATCTTAACTTATTCAAATATGGATTCAACCATTCACCTATCCCTCTTATCTATATAAATTATGTCTTATCGTAACCCTCTACATTGAGTGGCCCCCAGGCCTTGTACAGGGTGAACCTTACTGTAAAAAAAGTAAAAACATCGTAGCTTACAGCACTTTGTATTACCAAAGGGTTACTGTTATATTCCGAGCCAAGGGGAAAAAATGTTTAACACCAGGTGGATAATTGAAGAAAGGTTTATTGTATACAAACAGTACAATATGAAATACGGTACAGTTATACATACAGGTCAATCTAGTAGTGAGTGCCACGAATTGGAAGGTCGGACGTGTTTGCATCTTCTCTTTCTCACTCTTCCCCAAGTCTCTTGTAGACAGTTGACTTTATAGGTACTTACTACCTGTAGTGTAAACATTCATCAGGGTGACTGGTTATTCCATTACATCAATTACAAAGAAGCACCACCCTAAGCAAGGTGATAATGCCATCAAGATGCAAGCGACTATTGGAAGTGAAAGAGAAGGGAAATGAAAACCCAATCCTAAACAGTAAACCAAGAATAAACCTCTACTTCTGTTCAAAAGACAGGAGAGGGGTGTTAACTGGATGCTAGGCAAATCTATCTATTCCTATTGAGAAAAAATGTAAATCAATCTTAATTAAAACTTCAGAATTTTAAGGCAGAAACATTAGAAGTGAAGCAGACTTTAAAAGGAACTGGAAACCTAATTCTAAACATGAAACAAGGGATAAACCTCTACTCTTGTTCAGAAGACAGGAAGGAGTGTAAAATTAAATGATAGGCAAACCTATTTAGTCCTATTAAGGAAAAAATATGTAAATAAATAAATAAGGAACCAGAAGCTCCATCCTAAACAGGAAACAAGGGTAAAACCTCTACTCCTGGAAAGTAATATGGACCAGATAATAGGTAGACCTATCTACTCCTGTTTAAAACATAAAAGATGGATGGATTGGACAATAGGATATCAGTGCATTATGGTAGGTTAATTAGGGAACTGGTAGTATATTATCTATTAAGTTTTAACTTAATAACAGTTGAAATATCCCCTGCCAGAATAAAATTGAGCACAGGCCTAAGGCTACCTTTACCCAGGTCCCCATCAAATCTATTCCAGAAAAGTAAGTTTGGTTTGGTTTGGTTTATTTTGTTTTACATCATATCAACCTCAATGGGTTATTTAATACTGACAAAATTTTTTATTGCTAGTAATATTTTGTTTTGTCAAAAATCTGTTTCTGTAAAAAAAATTTTCTTCCAAATTGTATTGCTGGTAATAATTTTTTTTCAAAAAAGTATTGCTTGTAATAGTTAACTATTTGCCCATAGCTGGATCCCTAACAGGTGCTACCACCCCAGGTCAGGGTGGACCTGGGAACACCAGCAAATAAGAGCTGGTTCCATGCTCCTCAAAACCTCCTGATCAGAGACCTTGTTGCTGGACATACTTTTCTCATCCTGGGTAAGAGGAGAAACTAAGTAACTCGGATAAAAGATCGGATGGCTTACATTTTGAGACAGGCAAATTACTACATAGACTTTCTTGGCCAAAAAAATACAGGCATGTCTTCTTATAGTTAGTGTTGTCTGAAGCAAGAATTACACTCTTATATCACCTTGCCTTCACCTAGTAGGCGTAAGAGGGCAAGCAAGTAGAAACAAACATTAGATATTTCATGCCAGTTTATTTCTACTTGAAGAACAGGAATCTAGCTGGTGGGCAGAGGATTATGGGAGGGGTTATAATATACAATCCCCCAAAATATGATTTCTCACTTCAGAAATATGTCAACCAACAAGAAGTTTGGCCAGTTTCTATTAAATATGGCAACTAGAGGAGGAAGGGATTATAATAATTCAGATAATACAATTCTATATAAAGAGATAATTGAAATTTCTGGGGCACATAAGGAAAGAAGTCTTAGAAAATCTCACACTCACAGGATATATTGAAGGCAAGAGGGACAGAGGAAAGTAGCTAACGAGCTTGAGTAATTGATTGGCAGAACAGGAATTAGGAGAGACAGCCAAAAGGCAAAACTTACTAAGCTATAAACAGCAAGAAATTGTCAAGTGCCATGACTGCCCACATCCTGAAGATACACAGTACATAGAAGAAGTATATAAATTTCTGAATATACATGTAGCGTAATATTTATTGGCAGAGAAAGTTGTGTCAGCATGCTGAGTTGTAATTCCAGATGAGGCTATTGATATTACCTTTGCACAAATATCCTTAGAAAGGTATGAATCCATTCCTTCTCCCTCCAGCTTGGGTTTAATAGCAGTGAGGATTAATAGAACCTACTTAATGATCTTGATACCAGAACAAAGGCAAAGAGGGATGACCAGATTGTTTTGATTTGAGAGACTGGCCTTTAAATTAAGGGACCAGGGGTAAGAACTGATATGCTAAAATTGTTACATGTTATTTTCACAGTTGGAGCAGGGGTCAAATTAATTTTTCAGTGGCCTTGGCAACAGGTCTGAAGGATGGTAAAATGTCAAAATTTACTTAGAGCAACAAAGGACAGGAAGTTGTGAAGAGCCATAACTGCTGAAATGCCATAGCATATAAAAGAAGAATGCCTAAAAACACTCATAAGATTAGTCAGAACCTACATTGAAGACAATAAGATAAAGTGATGTCGAGCCTAATTATTAGATCAGAATTTATGATAAAGGGTCAAACCTAACATCCGACATTGTAAAGCTACAAACATAAATGGTCACTACAACAATATAGTAGAATGTTTGGGGAAACTTCCTACCATAAACTAAAACCCATTATACCACATCCACAGGGTTGAATCATCCTCATCCCCTTCATATTCCATTAGTAAGAAGGAAGTTTCTTGCATTATTTACATTATTTGGACTGTTATTCTCATCTTCATTGACATATTCACAACATTTCAGCCATTGTATGCTCCAGCCTTCTTCAGGTGATTGGAATTTCAAACTGAACCCTTTATTTTGTCCACCAGGGTATATTGGTTCAGTTCAAAATTCCAATTACCTAAAGAAGGCCAGAGCATACATACAACAGACAAAACGTTGTGAATATGAAGATGAGGATAACAGTCCAATTAATGTGAATAATGCAAGTAATCATGATATCTCATCTCAGAGATATAGACAGCTAAGGAAGTTCCTCTCAGACAGCTTCTTCTGGAGAACCACTACTTCGTGGAACAGACTCCTGAGAGGATGCTTCTCTGATGACTACAATCTTAATCTCTTCAAATCTAGGGTCAACTGTTATATACATACAACAACCTCATTCAGTAACCCTCTACCTTGTAATTGAAGGAACAAAAGTAAAAAAAAAAAAAAGAATTGCCTCAATGTCACATAGATGTGATGCCCTATTAAAAAAAATTTAGTTACTCAACAAGATAGCATTTGTTCTTTCATAATTCCAATGGTTCTTGTGAAATGGTAATATTAGCTGTTTCCTTATAAGGAAACATTCAGCATTCATTAACCAATCAGCCAGTGCAACTAGAGTTACACTTTTCTTCACTTCCTGGCCATCAAAGACTAGTAGCTGTTCTTCTAATCTCTAATGGTAATATTAGTTGTTACAAACTCACTACTCAGTCATAATTGATCTAACAAAACAAGCTTGATAACCATTACACCACATCAAAATACCCCTGTTTCCTTATAAGGAAACATTCAACATTTATTGACCAAGCAGCCAGTGCTAGTTAGAGAATTTATAAAATCTTTCTATTAAAACAATTTTTCAGGAAAAAGGATTTCTCAAGTTCAGTAACTGTTATTCTTTTTAGTCTTGATGGGGGTTTTCCTTCCTAACCATTTGTTTGAAATAGTATGGAATGTCAAAATCTTCATTATGTCATTATTTTCTCTTTAAGTTACATGCACTATCCATTTCAGTTGTAGCTGCCATTAAAAGTCTTCAACTGATGTGGTTTCTGTTATTTGGTAAAGTTACTTATTATTTAATAAAAATGGCAGATAAAAATAGTGTTTTTTTCTTTCTACTATTTGATTGAGATATTTTCCATTCACATGGCATTATTATGTCTAAATATTAAAATAAATACTAATTAAAAGAGCAGAAATATGATTAAATCTGTATGGGATTCACAGATCATATAAATGAAATAAAATGACAACTTTAAATTTTCAAACAAATACATTTGTATATCTTATACAGTGTAACCCGGATATAAGAGACCCAGATATAAGAGAAACCTGGATATAAGAGAGATTTTCTCTGGTCCCAAATTAGAGCCATACTTACCTAAACAAAATAGACCAAACCCGGATATAAGAGAAACCCAGATATAAGATACTTCTTCTCCGGTCCCGGCAACTCTCTTATATCCGGGTTACACTGTATCAGTAACTGAGTCAGAATTTGGAACAAGGTGAAGTTCAAATGAAAAAAATTTATGGATGGCACAATTGACAATAAATATCTTGGGAGGAATTTTGTTCTTAAAAAGGGGAAATCTGATTATTTGGGATTATTTGTTTTTTGGGTTTTTTTATAAAGTTTTGGTGGAATTTTAGAATATGATCTGTGATCAGAATAAACGTTTTTTTTAAAATTGTTTTTCATATTACTTTAGATTAAGCCCTCATACTTATGAATATCAAAGGGAGTCCAGTTTGCTATGTAAATTCATTGTAAACTGATTCTCCTATGCGAACCAAAGAATATGTTCATTCTACATGATTTCTAAAAAAAAAATTTTGGTAAATTAATAATCTGGAATGCTTAATTGAATAGTAATATATGATTTTAAAAATTAATGATTAAATGTTATTTTGTAGCTGCTTAGAAAGAAGGAGAATGAAACATTTTTTTTTTTTTTTTTTGGCTTCTATGGGGGAAATCAATTAACAATGAATTTACATAGAAAACTGAACTACTTTTAACTTGTATAAAATGTTAAACAATTGTTTATCCATATTCATGATCTGGACTGTTAATCTATAGGAATATTTAAAAATTTTAAATAAAATATAAGGAATAAAAAAAAAATAATTTCTAGTCACAGTGCATATTTCTTCATCAAAATTTCTTTATCAAGAAAATTGAAAATAAATTTAGTGTAAAGTGAGTAACTTGAGTAAGAAAATCTGCAATGTTCTGCATAGATGATCAAAGAAACTTTAGAACTGAAGTGTTGCATCTAAAAACTAACATAAAAGCATTCAGTAAACTACATATATATATATTCATTCAGGCCGGTAAATGTTATTTAATACTGTTTATTATAAACAGAGCATTTACTTAAATACTTGTATCTATAAAAAGAACGTTAAACATAAAAATGTCTTTAATAAATAAATTGTCGGACTTTGTCCATTTCTTAATGTATATATATATATATATATATATATATATATATATATATATATATATAGAGAGAGAGAGAGAGAGAGAGAATTCATATTTTAATGTTCCCTCACTTAAAAGAAAAAAAAAGAGTGGCATTAAAACAACAAAAATAAATAAATTAGGAAAACTTGTTTGAGTGGTAGGCAAGATTAATATTTCCTTTGTTGCTCTTAGACATAAGAGGATACTGGCCGTTTTTTGATAGCTGCTAAACACAAACCCGCTCTGAATGACATTCCATTGTGAGTGGGCAACATGTCTTTTAAATACAAGAACCTGTTTATTCACAAGGACAGCCCTAAATGTTTTGTCTTGTGCTTGTCACCTGCTGTCAGCCACTTAGGAGGGCAATCTGTCAAAGTCCCAAGTAATAGATATAAACAGAAATCAGATGGACACACACTTCCTTTTTCACTGACCATAAACAATGGGCAAGAGCAACCTCTTAGTGTCTGATGACAACCAAAGTGAGAAAGTCCAAAAAAAGTCTACCAATCTTTTTGACTGACATCAGCATCTGACAAAGAAAACAGGATAAAATATAATTCCAAAGAAACAATAAGATTTTTAATGAAATCCAACATTGGAGCCCAAATATCTTGTCAACAACTTTAGTTGGCATGAGTTTAGCATAAAACCCATTAGATGATCCCTTATTCTAAATTGAATATGGTAAAAACTTAAGCAAATTCAGTCTAGGTATTAAATTGTCATACCCATTAAATCTCCAAAAAACACTTTTCTACTACAATAGAAGAAGATTATAATGATTATTATTATTATTATTATTATTATAATATACAGAGTCTGTCAAAAAAATGTAAACCAACTTCAAGAAAGTGAAAACTTGTCTTTCGTAGTTTTATCAAATAAGACTATTATTATTATGGGGGACCCTAAAGGATCGCAGAAAACTACATTGGCAGCCCTTAGACAAGAAATTAAAAATACATGTGCAGCAATCTCATTGGATATTTTGCTTAACATTGCTCAAGTAGTAGTTTGCTGTACTAATAAATGTATGGCAGCTGAAGGCCACCATTTTGAGTATCTCTTACGATTGCAGAGTCAAAAGATAACTTGTATTAATCTCTTGATGTCTGAATATTACAATATGAGTATTACAATATCTATACAAGTTTTTTCATTTTCTGAAGTATGTATGCATTTTTTGGCAGACTTAATATATATAAACATGCAAATTATTTTGGAGTTGTACAATCAGTACTGTGACCAGAAATAATCATTTTTTTTCATATTATAATAGATTAAGCACTCCAGATCAGGAATATAAAAGAAATATTTTAATTAAATTTTATAAAAGTTAATAATGGAGTCTAGTTTGCTATGTAAATTCATTGTAAATTAATCCTCCTACAGAAGCCAAAACAAAATATGCTCTGAAGATTACATTCAAGTATGGAATACTGTCACCACTTGATGGTAATCTCAATGCCCACTCTTATATTTATATACATTCAACCTTTGATAATGAGCATTTTTACCCATAAATATAGCATACCTTAGATCAAAAACATGAAAAAAAGTTAATATGAGAATTTGAGATGATTACAATAAAAATAGACATAATATGTCCAGATTATTCAACCAAACATGCTTGAATGAAGATATGCTATATATATATATATATATATATATATATATATATATATATATATATATATATACACAAATGAAATCAGAATGAATCAAATATAAATTCAAAGATTCATAACATTAATTTAAAAACAGGGCTCAATACATCTGCAGAGCAATAATTCTTTATTATAGCATATTACATCCGAACATATGTAACTGCTATTAGGTTGGTGCAAAAATAATGTCGTTTTCTCACATAGTAACATATGTGAGAAAACGACATTATTTTTGCACCAACCTAATACTTAAATGCATTTATGTAACAGTTGCAGATGTTTGAATGCAATATCCTATAATAAAGTGTGTGTGTGTGTGTGTGTGTGTGTACATATATATATATATACATACATACATACATACATACATAAATTTACAAGAGGATAGAATCCTGGTAGAACTGAATGTCCAGGACAGAGTAAGAATAATATAATATAAAATGGTCAAACACTAATATTCTATGGTTATAATTTATTACTTTGTGATCGTAATCATGTTCCAATTCATCAGCCCTACAAATTCAAAAAGGGTCTGATGGATTGGATTGTGATTATGATTCCAATGTATTAAATTATAACCATGGAATATTAGTGTTTGGGCCTTATATATATATATATATATATATATATATATATATATATATATATATATATGGATGGAATTTGGTTGGTTGGCATCTAAATCAGCTCCCCCACTAGCTTTTCTACTGGTATGTCACAGGACAAAAAATACAAAAAAAACAAGATCTGGCAAATGGCACATAGGCTGCTGATAGTCACCAATGACCTATATATATATATATATATATATATATATATATATATATATCCTATAAGGCTATGATTGGTTTGGTTTGGTTTGGTTTGTTTTACGGCATATCAACCTCAATGGGCCATTTAATGCCGCCAAATTTTTTTTTCTTTTTTTGCTGGTAATATGTTTTTCTTCAAAAATCTATTTCTGGGAATAGTTTTCCTGGAAGAAATCGAAAGCTGCTCATATTTTTTTCAAAAAATCTTTGTATTGCTGGTATTTTTTTTTAAGTATTGCTGATAATAATTTTTCCTTCAAAAATTATTGCTGGTAATAATTTTTTTTATTACAAAGTATTTCTGGTATTAAAACCTATTTTTACACAAGTTTGGGCTATTTGCCCATAGCTGGGACTCTAACAGGTGCTACCACCCCAGGTCAGGGAGAACCTGGGAACACCAGCAATTAAGAGGTGGTTCCATGCTCCTCAAAACCTCCTGATCAGAGGCTTTGCTGCTGAACGTAGTTTATTGTCTTACCCAGGACGCGTATGTAGTTTATCATCATACCCAGGACACAAGGCTAGGATGGGGTCTCAGTAAAAACACTGTGTACTTGAACTAACATGAGTGTATGAATTGGGCATCAGGATCGTTGTCCTCGTCGGCTTTATCTCATATCCAAGAATTTAATTTCTTCCTTGCTGATCGCTTCCTTTATGATGATGGCATCGATGACTAAATTCACCGCCAACGAGCATGTTCAGGACTAGAAGCTTCCAGTTTCACCAAAAGCAGCTCCTGTCATCCATTCCCGTTTGCCATTTGGCTTTGCAAGAGTTGATTGGAAGTGAAAGAAAATCAGAATACAGAGTAACTGCAGTTCTCAATCATAATTGTTCAAGAACCAAATCATTTTTCCCCCATTACAATTAATGTAAAAGAATACTTGTCTATATTTCTGAGATGAGGTATTATGTACACTATTTACATTATTCAGACTGTCACCATAATTATTACAATGTTTTGACCGTTGTACGCTCCTGCCTTCTTCAGGTGGTTGGAATGTCGAACTATATTTTCAGGTAAATCTTTCTGTTTTTTTTTTTTTTTCATTTTCTTTCAGTAATAACCTGTCCAATGTTAGTTGTTTCTGCCTGCATTGTAAAATTTTTCTAAAATGAGACATGACATTGTCATTGAAAAGATTTACTGTTCTATTTGCTGCCACTGTGTATCAGGATGAGATTTTTCCACAAAACTTTGCACATCACCCGATTTAGCACAAATTTATTTGATTAAAGAACTTGAGACATCACCCTTTCCTTCTTCTTCCTCCTCCTCCTCCTCAGAAGACATTCCCTCAGACAGTCATTTGCTGTTCATTTTGAAGGTGTAAGAGCTCTTCGGTGGTAAGCTCAATACTGTGATCTTCCACCAGCTCTTCAGTATCTTCACTGTTGACAACCGAGCTCATTAGTTTTTCCTATAGAGACAATAACATCAACAATAGCAATTTCCTTGACAGCAGCAGTACTTGTAGCTGTCTCAAACCCCTCAAAGTCTCATTCTGTTAGACAGTCTAGCCAAAGTTTCCCCCATGCTGATTTCATGGTTCTGTAACTCAGTTCCATGCAATATCAATAAGATTAACATAATTCAGAATATTGAAAAGATTTTTCCGAAATTCTCTGATAGTTAACAGAGCGTTATTAGTGACTTGAAAACACTTTCAAAACAGAACTTTTTTGTAAAGTTTCTTAAATTTTGCAATGACCTGTTGGTCCATTGATTATATTAGAGGAGTTGTGTTAAGTGACCTAAATAAAATCAAACTCTTCAACTAAGTCATCCTCCAAACCTGAAGAGTGAGCAATTTTTTTCTTGCAGATATTTCTTAACACTTAGGGCAAAAAATTAATGAATCCATTCAACAAAAAATTGTCTGCTTACCCAAGCCTTCATATTAGCCCACCACATAACAGACAATTTTCTTTTCATAATATTGTTTCTTTTGAAAACCCTCAGATTATCGGAATGGTAAACAAGCAATGGCTTGACCATGAAATCGCCACTTGCATTGCCACATAGCAAAAGAGTGAGTCTATCTTTCATTGGCTTTTGCCCTGACAACACTTTTTCCTCCTTAGTAATATAGGTCCTATTTTGCATTAGTTTCCAAAATAATTTTGTTTCATCCCTGTTAAGCACCTGTTAGGGGAGATAACCTTCTACTTTTATCAAGTCACTAAACTCAATCACAAATTTCTCAGTCACTCACTTGTTTGAACTCACCGCCTCTTCATGCCTAATTACACTGTGTATTTCACTATTCTTCTTAAATTTCTTGAACCAGCCGAATAGCTTTGAATTCAAAAGTATCACTTTCAGCACTTGTACCAGAGGTTTTCTTTACTAGATCATTATAAATTTCTAATGCCTTCTCACAAATAAATGTGTAACAGGTTAGGTAAGTTAGGGTGTTGATGTATTATTCCCCCACTTCCGTTGTTATTATTTGTTGACTGTAACGGGGTTGATAAGTTTGAGGTTGATGTAGTAGTAATCCTGACTCGATATTATTTGTTGAGTGTTGTTAAAGTAATTACCCCTGTTGCTATATGTATTTGTAGTGTAGGAGGAAATCCTTTTCTTTGTTTTTACATTGAAAATGAAATGAATTAAAACATGCAACAACATAAGATAAACAATAAGTGTTTTCTTTTTGCGATATGAATTACAGAATATTGGTATGGTGTGTGTAAAATGTTCTCAGTGTGTCTTTTGTTTAAAAGTGCTTACTTGGTTTGGTTCTAAGAATTTCATTTGTGAGGATGGCATTTGAAATTGTCTGTTTTTGACCTTCATGGAGTGCTGGCAAAGACATGAGTTTCTGTACTACGACTACTTGTCTAGTCTACTACTATGAGTACCCTAGTCTACACTACTCTATTCTACACTCTTGTGGTGGAAGGGTTGTTTTTATAATGATGAGGGTTAGGATGATGAAATATCCTTATTTTCAATCATTTTGATGACAAGGCTTTTAGAATGATGAAATATTATTTTGGATCATAACAAATGCTTCACTGATACTGTCACCTGCTGTTTCTCATTTATAAAAATAAGCAATAACTTTTTACTTCTTCAAGTATCTTTGATCTTTGTTTACTCATAAAAGTCACTCCTTTTGCAACATCAGCTGCTTAATCAGTTCCTTATTTTTTCAAAATTGTAGATATTGTTGATTTAGGCATACCATACTGCACAGTGAGATCTGACACATGAATGTCATTTTTGTGTTTTGTGATGGTTTCTTTCTTCAATACAATTGTTTTCTCTCAACTTTTCTTTTTCCTTTACCAGTATCACTGCTAGCTTTCTTTGGAGCCATGACTAAGGGCTAATGAAGAGAAAAAAGGCACAGTACAATAAAATTTGAAAAGGAAAACACAACATACAAATGTATACAACATGGCAGTCCATTCAGAAATGATTCCATTTGATTTCAGCTCAGTTCGGCAATGTTGTTCAAGAACCAAAGTTTTGTTTGATAACCAAGTCATTTTCATCTTGAATCTTCTGTTCGAAAACTGATTTGTTTGACATGCGAGATATTCGAGAATCCAGGTTGTTCCATTGTAGAAAGTGCCGATTGCATGAATTTATTTAAGGTGGATTTCAACTTGCCAAGAAGTGATTGAAACATTTTATTTCATGACCTTTATCTGCGCCATATATGGAATGAGACATGCAGAATCCAGTTTTGAAATTGCAATGAACTGCCACTAACTCTTTTATAATTTCAAGTGACACCTTCTGTAGCATGTCAATCATGCATAGCGCTCTTCATCCACTAGTTCAACAGTTGAGATCTGTTGTAACTGTCATCTGCTTGTTCCACCATTGTGGGTCGTTTTCTGATTCCAGTTAGCTTTGCACCACCGATAGAGCCTCATTAATAGGAACCTCAAGTGAACAGGCTTACCACAGTCAAACTTACTGATTGCTATGGATGAGAGCCTTTGGATTGATTCCAAACTGGAGATGATAGCTATAAACAAGATGAAAAAAAAATGATCTGACCCTAAAAACTGAGAAGAGACTAACCCAGATCCCAAATAAGAATTGCTGACGTTTTCCCTCCTCTTGATGTCCATGTCCATCACCTTCATGTCCTTTTTTGCAGACATCCTTAAAGTGAAGATGAGATCACCTTCTTACCTAGTGACCAGTTCCCTGCACAGAAGGACCTTTGAAATCTTCCCTTTCTGGCATATGGTGTACACGCCCAAGCCAGTGCATTCTGTGCTGTTCGAGAAGGTTGTATTGGCTGGATAACTAGGTATGAGTGAGAACTCCAGCACTGGTGACCCAATCGGACCAATTGATGCCTAGAATGCATTTCAGACAGCAAAAATGAAAGCTGCTGTGGTATCTCTCCTGTCTGGAGTTGAAACTCCAAGTCTCACTGTCAGAGTAATACACTGATGACAGATTCCATATAGACTACAATTTTGGTTCTAATAGCATAACTATAAATGCTTCAAAGTTGAAATTTTGCAGATTAATAGTTTGTTATATGTTTTAAATGTTGTATAATTTTTATCTTTCTCCATAAATTAATAGGTGGAGCCCTGTTCATAAAGTCCATATAGTGTAAAATTGTTATTGGACTCAGCTGTTATTTACAAATGTCATGTTTGAAAATGTTATAAAAGTATTGATATCAGTATACGTTTTTTTTAATTTCCTGAATTGTTTAACCTTTTTCAAACTTTAAAAATATGTTTTAAAACTTTTTTTAAACTTTTTTTCTGTGTGAGATTTTTTTTCAGAGGTACATGCATAAGCATTTGAGGTTAATAATGATTATCTTAAATGGCGAATATATATTTTTTATTAATTTTTGTTCTTTAATTGAAAATGTGTATATTCATTTGCTGTTTATTTAAAAGAAGCCTTTTTATAATCCACCACCAAAAACAATCTGTTTTTTTCTATGCAGAGCAGCCAAGTCCAATAACTCTGTAAAAGTCAGGTCTCAATTTTAAACTGTATTGATATTATAAATGTATTTGTTTTATGTGTCTAGTCGATACTGTTGGTTCCTTGGTAAAAGTTAGATCACTTCATGTTAGAAACTTGCTATGATTTATGAATTGGAGTCACTATTCACAACTGCATTTGTGCTCCAAAGAATATAATAGAGCTATTGACAAAGTTTTAGGGGGAAAAATATCATGGAAGAAAAGTCATAAAGATAGAAAAAAAATTCAGCCTAACACATGAATGTATAAAACATGGTGGTTGATTAAAAAAAAATGATTCTATTTGGATTTGGCTCAGTTCAGCAATGTTGTTCAAGAACCAAAATTTTGTTTGATAACTGAGTCATTTTCATCTTGAATTTTCTGTTCAAAAACCGATTTGTTTGGCATGTGAGACATTCAAGAACTGAAGTTGTTTTGTTGTAGAAAGTATCAATTTGACTAGGTAGAAATTAAAAATTAAATCTTGAGGGTACGAAAAATGTCAGAAAATAATTAACATTTTCAATTAAAATAGATATTTTTAATAAAATAATGGTTGTCTGAAATTTTGAGATGAGGAGTTATCATTATTTAAATTTGGTCTAGTGTCCCCATTTTTGTTGTTACTATCACAACATTTCAGCTATTATGCTCTATGACCTTCTTAGGATCCGGGTAATCTTAAGAGAATTTCAAACAGAGCTCTTTGTTTAATCTACATTGGAAGATTGTCAACCAGTGCTGAGTTTATGGGCTAGCATGGGATGCAGTTAAGGGGCCTCAAGACTGATAAAACTAAAAAAAATAAAGATATAAAAACAGAGGAGATTTGTTTATTTTCAGATTGAATGTGGATCCTTTGAACTAATTTGTAACAATTTAGAGTATTTGGCCCCTCTATGTGGAATGGTTCTTTTAAATTCGATAGAATTTCAGTTTAATATAGGCACTTCATTCTAGATATTTCTGTAGAGTGTAAAGTTTGGATAAAAAATATTATGTTGTTAATGCAATAAATTGGATGAGTTCCAAAATCATTAAAAATTTTAATTGAAGTGTTTTATGTTTTAGACAAAAACTCATCTATTCTTTTTATCATTCTTTTTATAGATGGTTGGTGGGTGGACATGCACAGTGAAGAGGCTTCCAAATTATAATAGCCCAGGGGACACTTAAGCTCTGCTGTTAATATTTAGGGATAACTTATCTTGTTCTTTTTTTTTTAGTACTGTTTAGTTATTTATGGGTATGTTTCAACTGATTAAAATTGATTAAAGTGTAGGTTTCCTGAATTTGGTGACTTAGTAATTGTAAATCCAATCCTTGGACCGGGTAATACAAACTTAGACTCAGTAAAAACACAATGAGCAATAAATGAGCAGTACTAAAACAAAAAAAAAACAAAGGGTATCCCTAAACAAGTACAGTAGGATGAGTACCCACATAGATTAAATAAAGAGATAATTTTGAAATTCCCTGAAGGTTATCCAAATCAACGGACAGCAAAATGGCCAACAGCCAAAATATTGAGATAATGGCATCAAAAATGGGGTGCAAATGTACATAATATAAAAAAATAAGTAATAGTTTAAAATTCATTTTATATATCTTGATCTTCTAATAAAACACATTTTTCATGCAGTTGGTAGAGCTGGGTTACTGCTACCATGTAACCCAGTACTACTTGTCACATAGTCAGGTCATTGACCACTGAACCAGTTCCTCCACCAGGCTTTTCTGGTGAGGAGAGGGGCTAGGCGCCTGTCAAAGGGCAGATGGTCCTTCTTGTAGGATCAATGACTACCTAGCAGAATGGGGTAGACTAGACTTTATAGCTATGTATGCAGACAGTGCAGTGATGACACAACATGTATTCAAGATGTTAAAATCAATTAGAGAAATTTAAATATCTGGTGTTTCAACAGACTATGAAAATTGCGACACCCAAATTCAAAAGATGCATCAGAACAGTGAATGATGCCTTCCAAAAGCTAATGAAAGTTTTAAGAAATAAAACATTTTGTCAGAAATAAAGAGTGCTGAACTGATATGTAATATCAATACTCCTATATGACAGCAAATGTTGAGCAATTTCTTCACAAATGAAGAGAAGACTTGAGGCAATAGAGATATAGGCAGAAAAAAATCAACTTACCTTCGGAGGGCATGTGGTTGCTGATGGCATTGATTCCATGGCACAAAGAAAAACCAGGGCAGACTCATTCTATCATTTATAACAGAAAACAGTTCATGGAATAACCTGGATGTACTGTCTATGAATGCATATAAAGCCAGTGGCAGTGAACAAGAGGTCAGTTGAAAGCCAAAAGCTGGGGGAATGGATTTACAAATACTTGGCTTTGTGAATTTGTGACAGTTTGCTTTATTTTTGCTACAAGATGTAGTTCTACAGAAGGATGCTGAGAATACCATGGATGACGCATGTGAATTTTAAGGAAAATGGAAAGAAAAGGCACACTTATACTTAAAATCAGAAAGAGTTGAATCTCCTAGAACACAAAATAAGTCAAGAGGGTTTGAAGAATCTGACATTCACAAGAAATACTGAAGGCAAGATTGATTGGTTGATTTGTTTTCTACAGTTTATCAACTGTTAGAGGGTTATTTAAAGCCAGAAAATATTTTTAGATTGTAATAATTTACATTATTTACATTATTCAGACTATTGTCCTCATCTTTGTCACCATATTACAACGTTTCGGCCGTTGTACGCTTCAAACTGAACTGTTTATTTCACTTATTGGGGAAGACTGTTCTAGTTCTATGTGCCATGTTTAATGGATGTCAGTTATGAGTTATTTCCTGTTAGTTTACCCTCTGAAAGTTCTCCACTGCCTTAACTGGGTATTAAACTCACACTCTTTGGGTCCTGTCACTGGATCTAACCAACACTTTTATCCACTGTGCCATGTGTGTAATAAATATGGTGACAAAAATGAGGACAATAGTCTGAATAATGTAAATAATGTACCTCATCTCAGAAATAGAGACAGATATTGTAATAATTTGTTTTGATATAATAATGGTTTAGTGATACAAGACTTACTAATTAACCCATAGCTGGAGGAGGAAAAGAAATGGATTCATACCTTTCCCAAGAGTATTTTTGTCTAAGTGAATATAATAAACCCAACCAGAATTGGAACTCAGATCCAGGCTTATAGCAACTGGTTTTTCCAAATGATCACATAGCTGGGTACTGACCAGGCTCAACATTGCTTCATTTCAGTGATCATAGAGGAACCTATGTTTCAACATGATATGGTTATAAGCCTGAAGGATAGAGGGGAAACAGTAATGTACCCTACCAAATCAGCTTGTGTAAATAGATGGCAGAACAGGGATTAGGAGGGATTTGTGAAAAGACAATCATTCCTAAGGACTGAAAAATCTATCCCCTGCTACTAAGGATAGGTTTTGTAGCTCTTAGCAATATTATGGAGAATATTGATCCAATTTGGAACACAGTCATACCTCTTCATGCAATTTGTCACAATACAAAAAGTATAGTTTGATTTAGAGTTGTACAGGAGACTAAGAATTCAAGCAAAATAGTTTTGTAAGGCTCATTAAAGCATATCCAATTGCATATTTTTACTTAAAAATGAGATAAACACATTTGTTGGTTGCACAAAATATTCATGAAAAAAGAGGGAAGGACTAAATATGATATATGATTTTTTTTTTCTTATATAAACATTATTATGCATGACTGAAGTTATTTTATCTTAGTAACTAAAGATAATATCAGAGTCAAGAAGAAAAGTCTTATCAAATCTTAACCAATCAAAATCCAGAAAAGAACACAAAGCATAGTGCAGGCTGGGCCAAACTGCAGCTCGCAAGTCAAAGGCTCTTTGACCTTTAGTTATGCAGCTCATGGAAATAAATATATATAAATGGTAAATAAGAGAAAATTCAAGCTTTATAATTATTTACTGGGTATGAATTAAGACCCCATTGGATTAAAATGTAAGTTTAATATTATTGTTAATGTGTATGCAAAAAAATATAACTTTTGTTCATGTCTTGCAGCTCTCAAGTATCTGAACTTTATCATTTGTGGCTCTTACATTAAGCAAGTTTGGCCACCCCTGACATAGTCAAAAGTATTATTTTATTATTTTTATTATTAATCTGGTAGATAGAATGAGTAAACAAACTGAAGGTAAATGATATTACAAAGAGTACCAACATGTAGAAAACAGGAGTAATCAAAATTAGAAAAGTGTTTAAGACAGTGGAAAAAGCACATTATACATAAGTTACAATCTGCCCATATGATATCCTTTTTGAAAATGTCTTGGCATTGTCTGCAAAAAGTGTCCCACTCATTCACTATCCACTGTGAAAAAGAACATTTTTGTATGTTCAGACAATAGGAGAGTGATTGAATTTTTAATGGATGTCCTCTGGTGTATTTATATTGGCTTTTAGCAAAATATTTTTTTAAACCTAGCTCAACAACTGAATTTACTATTCTAAATATGTGTATTAAATGAAGTCTATGATATTCAGTTACAAGCAAGAAAAGGTCAAGGCTTTTAAATCAATCAAGACAAGGAATATTTTTAATTTCAGGAATCATTCTGTTAAAGAAATTTTTAAATTTTTTCTAGCTGTTGTGAGAGTAAGTTGACAATACACAGGAAGTAAAAACTAAAATAGAATCAACTAACAATAAATAAAACTCCAGAAAGGTTTCTTTATGCGTTGTAAAAAACATTCTTTGTATTATAGTTAAAGTTAGGGTGTGTTACATTATTTGGACTATTGTCTTCACCTTTGTCACCATATTTATTACAATGTTTCGGGTGTTGTATGCTCTGACCTTCTTCAGGTGGTTGGAATGTCGAACTGAACCCTTTATTTTGCTCGCTGGGGTAGACTGTTCTTGTTCCACGTGCCATGTTTTTAATGGATGTCAGTTATTAGTTATCTCCTGTTAATTCCCCTCTCCAAGTTCTCTACTGCCTTAACTGGGTATTGAACTCACACTCTTCGGGTCCTGTCATTGAATCTAACCAACACCTTTATCCACTGTGCCATGTGTCCTTGAGGACCACCTGAAGAAGACCGAAACATTGTAACAAATATGGCAACAAAGATGAGGACAATAGTCTGAATAATGTAAATAGTGTACATAATACCTCATCTCAGAAATATAATGTTGGGTTTTATTTTGAATTTAGCTGCAATGACTTGAAGACTTTATGTTAGAGGTCATAATTACTGCAAAATTGTTTTCAATACAGACAAAAATTTTCTGATTGACATAACTTGGACCCAAAATTATAATATTCTGTATTAAAAAAATCTCAGGAAATCAAATTAAGGATTCTAGAATTCTGATAAACAAATGATTGTCATTATGATACCTGGACCAATAAATTAAATTAAATATATTTCAGAGAATTTCTTTTCATCTGATACAAATCATCCAGTTATTATCACAGATAAAGAGAAGACGTAAGGCAACAAAAAATTGGTTCTACAGAAGGATGCTAAGAATACATCAGTCCTCCTATATGACAATGAATGCTAGAAAATCTCACAGATAAACAAGAAACTTCAAAGCAATAGAAATGTGGTTCTACAGAAGGATGTTGGGAATACCATGGACTGAACATGGGAGCAATGACAAAGTTTTAGAGAAAATGGAAGCAAAAAAGACACTTATACTTAGAATCAGAAAAAAACAGTTAAAATTCCTAGAGCACATAATGAGGAAAGTGGGCTTGGAGAATTTGACACTCACAGGGCCTACTGAAAGGCAAGAGGGGCACAGTGAGTAGCCTACCTAACGAGCTTGTGTAAGTGAATGGCAAAACAGAGACTGCGAAAGCTGATGAAAAAACAAACTTTACTAAGAGCTACAAAGGATAGGAAATTGTGGAGAGTCATGATCACCTACATCCTGATGGTATATAGAAGGGGTTATTATAAATAAATAACAATAAATGATTAAACTCATACATTTTAAGGATTAGAAATAACAGCACCATTATAAACTGATTCATTTCAAATGAATTAAGATAAATTAAAATTTGGAAACTATAAATGGCAAAACTGATTGCCCAGAAACAATAGATCTACTCTTAATGGGATTAGCCTGAAATTATTACAAACTAGACTGCCTGTAACCCATTGGGTCACTGATGGTTTGGGTTATAAAACACTGGAGTTGATTTCAACATTCCATTGAAATGAAAATTAATTTTATTATGATTCACTTAAATATTTCAATTCATTCGTGTCATCATTCGTCTGGTTTACAAGTTCATGTTTAATGTTTTACTGATTCTTTAAAGCATTTAATAGGAACAGAACTTCTGGGATAAACTTGAACTTTAAATCAGATTAACTTAAAAATAGCTTTTTAACATGCCAAAAAATATGTTTTAAATATTTAAAATATTGTTCATTTAAAGAAAGCTGAAATATAAATAATTACTCTACAAATAACTGGACAAAACAGCAAAGCGGGATCTCTTTGTCTTTAACTTAAAGATATTTTAATTAAAAGAATTGTCCATTTGAAGAAAGTTAAAACAAAAATACTTACTGTATAAACAATTGGTAAATCATTATGCACCAGACAGACACAGCACACTAGGATTTTTAGCATTATAGTATTATATATATATATATATATATATATATATATATATATATATATGACAGACTAGAGCAACAATAGTCAATAAATTAATAAAAAATCAATCATCATATCTTTCAACTGACTTCAAAGTTTCACAAACAAATAAATCACATGCTCTGAGCCTGAAACTCAGAATTATGTCAAAAGGTAAGTAGATTGAAATGTTATTATTTTATTGATGTATAGCTAAAGTATCTGGTGTTGCTCGGGTGTACATGGCTGCAATTATATAACTGCACCCCTCTGTATACCCACACCCCACTGTCTAGAAATGTCATCCGGCATCCCTAATTGCATGCATCATCTGTTGTTATACTAATCTACTCCCCTCTTCATTCTTTTTTACGGTATGTCCTTCACAAGTGTTTGATTGTTCTTGGTAAAGGAATTCCATCAATAAATCCTTCTTGTGTGATTGTTGCTTGGGGTTAAATTGTATCAGTGTTTTAGATATTCAGTAAATTACCTATGGTTTGACTAACTTTTAAATAGTATGGCATTGTTCACAAATCTAATAATCAAACAAAAACAGGGATGAAGCATCAGAGCTTGATTCAACTGCAAGTGCAAACGCATGAACATCTCCCTCCTTTTTTGCACGTTTACTGTAAAGCTGGGTTTAATAAAAGGTTCTTCAGGAATTTATCCCTTTTAACATTTCAATAGTCCTTCTCAAACAATCTTTGTATAAAAGGTTGTTTGAATGCCAATTTAGGATGGAAACGTATGAAGAAACTATTGGCTAAATGGCAAAAGACGATTTTGGACCTAGTTTATCGCAGATTTTGTCCACTTAACTGAAATAATCTAAACCAAATATTCATGCAAGACAATTTGTGCATCATGTGTAATTTACATGGCAAATTTAGAAAGCATCAGATGAAAAAAAAAAAGAGGGAAGTTATGGCTGAAAAACAGGCTTTTCGAACAGTTTTTCGTAGTTTTTTGTTATATGCAAGAAGCGATCAAGACTAAAACCACACATTATTTCTTGCATGATGGCAAATATTCTTGAATGAAGGTATTTGTAATATAAAGATATCTTTGGCCACAGAATGGTTAGATGTAAAACAAACCTAGGTTTAATTTTGGCACAAACCAAAATGAATGAACAACAATATATGTGACTTAAAAGAAACTAATTTCTTTTTTTTAATTATCCCCCCCCCTCCAAACAAGGTGATAATGGCATTAAAGAAAGTGAAAGAGAATGAGAAGACTTTAGTGAGAAGTGAGGATAAGGACAATAAAAGAACAGCATTCAGGAAGATAGAAGATGGTGATTTCAAATTTTTGAAGATTGTAGTTATCAGGGAAGCAAGAAATCAGAAGGGAGTTCCACAGGTGAAAAGTGTGAGAAAAGAAACTATTAGAATAGAGCAAACAGTTACATCTAGCTAGTAAAATAGTGAAACCTAGTTGCCAATCTAGCAGCACATTTAAGTTCATGTAGTTGAGTCACTAAGGAAGAAAAAGTTCATTAGAACAGTTGCCATGACAATATTTATTGAAAAGACAGTGGCAACAATGTTACATTGGTGAGAATGTGCCTGAAGTAGAGATGCCACATTAGGATTGTGTGGTGAACACACATCAGTACAGACGCAAAAGAAGCCTCGGATTACATGTGGACATGTTCGTCAACACCAGTTATATCCAGGTTTTCCTTGTTAGCAGTGGGACAGCTTGACATGTCTAGATACAAGCCTCTCAGCAACTAGTCAAGATCCAGCTCTTTGTAAGATGACTCATGCTAATAAAAGCAATGGGAAAACCAGCAGTCAGCAGTTGGAAAAACACTGTCTTGTGAAGTCAGTCCCATGGGCATTTTTGTTCTTCTATTAACCTTGTAGTTGCTGGGAGAGTATTTGGTTATGTGTTTCCCCCCAATCTCAACACACTCTTTACTTACATTACAACAAATTGATTACATTACAGACTCTTCTTTGAATTTTGTCAAGTATATAGTAGCAGCACAAGATGAGATAATGGCAGCAGTATTAAACCAACTGAACTTCTTAACAGACAAACATCTTCTCCTCTTTCATGTTGATGACGTCAAAGAATTAGCTGAAACTATTAACAACTGTATCCTGGCTGCTGCAGCAGATTCATTTTCCCTCCAGCTTTAAACTCTAATTTTCAACATAAGACAGCTATTTCTCACTTAACAGCCAGGATGGATGTAATGGTCACTAATGAGAATTTATACCTGACTACTATTTCAACGATACTACACATGTAATGTTGGTACTAACCAGCCTTAGATAGCTTTAATGTCAAGTGTGTACAATTTGTAACATTTTTATTTTTGTCTATACAGTAGTGTACTGAACTGTAGACATAACACATTTCAAAATCCACTCTATATTCTGTACTGTATATTCTAAATATTTTTGAATGCAATTGTAGGCCTCCAACTACAGATAAAATGTATTGTTGGTCATTTTGCTTTAAAATTGTATTGTTATTAATTCTACTATAAATGCCCTTTTATACTTTCATAGTGTTTTGTTTTCATTTGTGGGTTCATTATTTTCCCATAGCTGGGACCCTAACAGGTGCTACCACCTGAGATCAGGGTGGATCTGGGAACAACAACATATAAGAGGTGCTTCCATGCTCTTCGAAACCTTCAATATCGCAATCAGAGGCCTTGCTACTGAATGCAGTTTATTGTCATACCCAGGACTACATTTTGAAGAAAGTGAAAACAATCGCAATCAAAGTTTTGATACAACTATTTGAATTTTTATTTTATGTGATTTTATAGCTGGTCATAAGACCATTGGGTGGGGGGGACATTAAACAATTAAGTTGTTAACTGAGGAGAGGCTGTATGGAAAGCAACCAAAATATTTCAGCTGAAACTGTCTTCATAAAACACGGAAGAGCCTAATTTACCTTTTAATTTTCAATCATTTTCTAAATCCCAATAATAATGTGTAGGTCGACCTAATTTCTTTAGTCACTTACCAGAGAGCCCACCCAAGTGAGACCTGAGTCACTAACCTACTATAACAAATATAAAGTTAGCTTTATGTACAGAGATGAATCATAAAAAAAAAATAAAAAAAATTGATAATACTTTGATGATTGAAGTTAACAATGTCGGATGATTGCATAATAAAAGAAAACCTGGTTAATGTGTACACTAAAAAGTAAAAGGATCTGAGGACAAAATATGATTTAACAGACTTCACATAATATTCATTTCATACAAGAGATGCTCCTAAAATAATGCTTCCTATTTTGACCCATGATATCAAAGGCAGGTATTAGTGGTACAGTAATTGAAGTTAAAGCTTTCTGCCTTGTAACTAACTGTTTTGTTTTGTTAGCAGTCTGGCAAAATGGTGTCTGACATGAAAGTGCATATAAAGCTGAGGTCATCATGATCAGTGCCATGACTGGGTGTGGGTGTAGAGATGCAGTGCAGCTGAGCACCTAATCAACTTCCCCCCATATGTTTCAGTTGCATGCCAATTTCCCAGTTTCTGTGAATGATCTTTCAGTTCATTCAGTGGCATTATTAACCCATTTTACTCTCCATCTTATAGGAATGGGGGTGAAAATATAGTTGGCTCTCATGATGTGTCCATACTATATAATATCGACTTTTTCTTCTTGTCAGTTGTTGGATTACCAGCCCTGACGATTATCACAAGTAATGAGATACTGACTTACTGCCTCCTGACAATAATTACAGGCAGCACAAGATTTGAAAGAATTTCTCTTTTTCCTTTGGTCACTTTGATAGCAACAAGACATCCTTTTCTTGCTCTGTCAGCATGTAAGCACCTCAGAGACAGATACTGAAAGTTGCTTTGAAATATTTACATTTAATCTCATTTTTCTTTTTGATATATGTTCATTTAATAGATTTATTAATACTTGTTTAAATTCTATGTCTTGTTGCCTGGACTCTCATGAATCTGCCAGTATTGTTTGTGGGACAAATGTACCAAAAGCATTAAAAATTTACTAACAAACGTCCATACCTCAAAATTTGTGATGTAGTTGACATGGGAGAGGTCTAGGATGGTTCTGAAACACCTCATTTCTAAAGTAGAGGTATATTATTGAATTCCTCCAAGATGCACCAACTGACACATTGTTTATGGAGACCAAACATTTAATGTGAGCACAGTTAAGTAGCACGCCATGTATTTTACTAGTGGCAGTGACCAACATTCTGGGCAGCTACACACGGCTATCAACCTACAAAATGAAAAATGCTGGTGAAAATGAATAACTAATCATGGTTACCTAAAAAGTTGCTCTATATAATGGTGCTATTATGCTCCCTGTATCTGTGGCCGTTTTCTGTGGGAATGAATAAGAGGCATTACTTTTGGAGCGTGTCATCCAAAACCAAGTCAACTTTTTGCTTTTCATTTCAGGATTCTAGAACATAAATAATGACATTAATGCTAGTTGTCTAAATGAGGAAGAATATTGAATATTAAATGAATTTAAATCATTTTCCTTTCACCTGGTTTCCCCACCGAGTCCCTTTAATTTCTTACCCCTTCCCTTAACTCTCATCTTTCCCCTTCTTTTTCAATCTTGCCTTTTCCCTTCCTTTCCTCTTGCCACTTCTCTTATTACTTTTTGCTAACTTGACATTCCTTTTACCTCCTATTTTTCCACTCTTTTATTCCTTACCTCTTGCTATTCCCCTTTTCTTACATCTTTTCCTCCTCTTTTACTTTTTCCAATTCCTTCCAGTTTAATATTATCATGAAGGCTTCTCAGTTACAAGAATAACTGATTCCAACACAGAAGGGCCAGTAACTGAGCAAGATTGAATGGATATTTTAGCTAACAAACAAGGAAACTGAACAGGCTTCAGTAAGGATTAAAGAATTCATTAACAAAGTAAAACAGAAAATACATTGCGACACAATGTTTTGGCTTAGCCATTACTTTAAAAAAACAAGATCGCCATTTAAAATAGCCTCTTTGATAAAGGCCAAAAAAACAAAAAAAAAAATAAAAATGAGATTGCCATTTAAAAGAGGCTTCACCCCAACACCACTCACACCATTGTTGCCATATATGGTCCAGTACTCCTGCTATTTACCTGGAGCTCCTTGATAAGATCCAAAGAAGAATCAACAATGTTATTGGTCCTTATCTGGTGCCTTGGCTTCAGGTTACCTTTCTGTACCTTTTTTTATTAATACTTTCATTGTAATTGTTCGGATGAGCTCCTCACTATGGTACTAGACTGTATGAATTTAAGCGCAATACTAGACTGGCAGTGTGATCTCATCAATTTACAATTGAGCTGGCTAGGTGTAGCCATAAGTTTCTTTACTTGCACTTCTTGCTTGTAGAACTCCCTTCCATCTCCATATTTTCCAGCCAACTTTAATCTGCAAAAAATGAAAGGCAATGCCAATCCCTATCTTCTGACTGCTCTTTTCTCTTTCTACTCATTATTAATGTTTCTGTTCCTTATTCCTCCACACCCTGTAACCCATTGCGTGTTAGTGGCTGTACTGCCTTGCTTGGGGTGATACTGATTAAAAAAACAAAACAAAACAATAAAAACACTAACAAATAAAAAGTAGATTAAAAGTTGATCATTAAAAATCAAAAGAAAACAGTATTTAACAGTATTCTAGTCATATATTTGTTTGAATCATTTCAAGCAAGGCAATAAAGCCACTAAGACACAAGGTGTTACTGAATGTGAAAGAATAAGAAAAATCAAAAAAATTATTCAAGTTGAGAACAATAAAAGAAGAGGAATCAAGAAGACAGTATTCAACATTTGCATTTCAATTTTTGAAAATCAAAGTTGGCTGGAAAGCAAGAAGCCAAAAAAGAGTTCCACAAGTGTGAACTGCAAGAGAAGAAATTGTTAGCAAAGAACTAACAGACAGTTACGTCTAGCCATTTCAACTGTAAAATGATGATACCTTGTGGCCAATCTAGTACTGCACCTAAATTCATAAAGTCTAGGTACCATAGATAAAAGTACATCAGAACAATTACCATGAAAATATTTATAGAAAAGACACATGGAAGCTAACATGACAGTGGGAAAGAGACTGAAGATGAAATGTCACAGCAGGACCAATGACGTAAAAGTCACTGCATTTAGTTTTTTGTTACATTTGAGAAAACAAATAAAATTAAGCAAAACCTGCCTTGATTCAAATCTCTTACCCAAAAGTAAGCAAGCAATACCAATGTCAGCATTTTTCTTTTATGTACTAAATTCCTTCAAGATGCTGATCATCACAATTCTCTACAACCTCCTGCCTTTTGTCATCTTTGGGAAATTTAATTACTTACTTTGTCCTTGTTCTGCCATTCACTAACTTAAGGTTTCTTTTTTTTTTTTTTTTTGCTTCTCTGGTCTTCAATATATCCTGTGAGTGTTAGATTCTCCAAGTCCTCTTTCTTCATTACATATCCCAGAAATTTCAACAATCTCTTTCAGACCATATGAATTTGTTTCTATTTTCCTTAAGATTTTTTCACTATTTGCATGTTCTGTCCATGGTATTCTCAAATATATGGCTGCTAAAATATTTAGTTAAATTTAATTTTGGAATACAAACTTAGGCTTTTTAAATTTATTTATTTTTTTTTTTTTTAATATCCTGGATGCTATATAAAACTGTGTTGTAAAGTATGGCAAGAGTGCTGATGTTGGGGAAAACACCTAACTGATTGAAATAGGAAGAGATAGGAGGAAACAAAAACATTGTCTCAGAAATGACAGCATGGAAATTGGCATGCAACTTGAGGAACAAAATGTCCAAGAGCCTGACATTACAAGGCACCAAATTTCACCAACTGCCCAATGCTGACTTTTCCATCACTTTTATTGAAAGGAGACAGTTGATAGAAACCCAGATCTGAACAAGTTGCAGAGAGGTCCATATCTGGACATGCCAAGCTGTTCTACTGCTAAAGCAGAAAACTCAGATGTAACTGGTCTTAACAGACATGTCTGTACATGACTTAGAGCCTCTTTTGCATTTGTACTGATGTACATTCACCCCAAACTGACTGTTTGAGTTGGATGTAATTGAATGATCCTAAATTTTGGGGCACAAATACACTTAAACTGATGTTCTCTTTCTATTACCAAAAGTGACTCTTTGAGTTGGATCTAGTTGAGTGATCCTAAATTCTTTTGCTCCAATGCAAAGCATTAAGATGAAGATCTTTATTATCTCCCTTGTTTCCTAACATTAAAAATCCTCTTTAAGTAATCCTTACTTAATAATCTACAGCATTGTCACTTTTTATAGCATTATTAACCCCTAAAATTATTTTCATGCTTTTCACTTTTCTACTTTTCACTGAAATTAAAATAACTGATATGTACTAAATAAGAACTAAATGAGATATCCCTAGATTCGGTCAGAAGAATGAGAACAATCTATGCCTGTAGATTAAATAAAGGGTTCAGTTTGAAATTCCCTGAAGTACTTGATAGTGGACAGACAACAACAACAAAGATGAGGACAATATCATATGTAAATAATTCAAATAATGACAACTTGTCATCCCAGTAATTCAGACAGAAATGAAAATTCTTTGATATTGCTTTATATTATAATTATTATTAACTTGTTATTGTGTAAACATTCAGATTCAATTTAACTGCAGTATATATTAAATAGAAAAAAATTATAAATGTTGTTTTGGAAGAGTATGAAAAATAAAAATTCAGATTTAATTTTTTAAATTTTGAAAATGCTTTTTTTAAATAAATTTCTACTAATAACATTTTGAATTATATTGATTTTTGTTTGTTTTTATTGGCTTATCAACCTTTTGCAGTTTATTTAAAGGCAGAAACTATTTGGATGGGGAGATAATACTTATTTCACTGATACAAACTCTACTAATTAACACAAACAATTTCATTTAACCAATCTCATTCACAAGATGTTGGTTAAGATATGGTACAGTTTTCAGGGACTTTCCAACTGTAGTACATGCTATGATTGTCTCTCTCAGGATAATATCATTAAGAAGCCACATCCTTGACAAATCAGCCATGGTGAGATTCAAATCAGGGTCTCATAGATTGCTAGCATTTTAAACACTCAGCCATGCAATATATGTATGAAAGAGAGAGAAATTCCTATTTCATCATGGATTAATTTTTCTTTCATTGTCTTAAATATATCAAAGGATATAGTGTGGTATTAAGGCTTGCTACACAAATTCTCCAATGATAGAATCTCTGGAAGGGTTTACTTCATTATCAAGTCCTTCCTAACAGGTTGGTCTATGAAGGTCATTGTTAATGGCCAGTCATTAGAAACCATAAGATCCAACCTTCTTTCTACTTTACATTAATGATCTTCCTACAAACATACACAGATGTTTAGTAAATGTCTATGCAGATGATACAAGTTTATAAGTCTGACTCCAATAATCTGGAAGGGCAGAACATGGAAGCTGATATCTCTTCTGATCTAGCTCAGGTGAACCAATCGGGGGAAGTGCTGGTTAGTAACATTCAATACCTCCAAGAGCAAACTAGTGACATTCCACCATCACTGAGCAGACCCCTGAACTTACATGTATCATGATGGGTGGGTATTCTCTCAAAGAAGGTCCTTGCTTTGAACATCTATTAAGTCTCAAGCTTACCCTAAACTTGGAACTCATATGTATGATCCATTGCTAAAGACATTGGAAAATGGTTATTTCCTTGTACCACTTAAAGTATACAACTCTATACAAGAGCCAGATTAGACTAAAAATGGATTATTGCTGTCATACAGTGGACTATAATAAGTTTTTAGCCACCCTTGATTACAACAGGCAACTTTGAAACATGGAGGGATTGGAGTAATGGTGTGGGGTACTGTCACTATCTGAAACCAATCAGATTGGCAATAATGTCTGCCTTTTTCAAGAAGATGGAGCACCAAGTCATACAAGCAAAGTAGCAAACACCTGGAAGGAATTGCAAGGAATCAAGTCACTGCCATGGGTAACCCAAAATCCTGATATGAATCCAATAGAGCACATTTGGGAGCACCTTGATCAAAGACTTTGAGAGCATGCAACCAAAATCACGTCAGTGGCAACCCTTAAAGAAACATTGCTAAAGGAGTGGCAAAATATGGCTCAGACAATTATTGATAACTTGATCAAATGCATGAAAAATTTGAATACAAGCACTGAAACTAGCAAATATAGGACCTACTCTATACTGGTTCCAAATATTGTTTATGTTGAATAAGGATTACGTAACTAAATTTTGAAAATGGATGTATTTTATTTCTCATTACTATCACTATTTCCATGTCAAATTTTCTGATGTGCTACATCTCTCAGTTCCACAAGATCTGAAATTTGCAGCTAAGCCCTGACATGCCACATACACAGGAACAAATCATTTTCATTCTCTTTGCTTTGTATTCTATTAGAAGGAAATTTCACTCAGATTCTTTCTTAGAACTATGTTATGGAACAAACTCCCAAAAGGATGTTTTTCCAATCCTTAAAATCTTAACCTCTTAAAGCAGTGATTCCCAAATGGTGCAGCATGCCTCAAAGGTGCAACGGAAGATGATAGCAGGGGGAGGTGGAATGATTAAAAGACAAAGATTTAGAAACAGTTTCAAAAAATTCATATGCTACAAATCAATATGCTTTCAAAATTTAAAATATTATTATAGATTACTTGTAATTGCATGCATGAGTCCCAGTATAAATAGTTATAAATAATTATAGACTGATTTTATCATTGTGATATTTTTGCAATTATATCAAGTATTAAGAATAGTAACTAGGGTCCGCATTTTTAAGCATTTCACCCCAAGCAAGGCGGGAAGCCACTAGGATGCAAGGGGTTACAGAAAATTTAGAGCAAGATCAGATAGGAGTGATAGAAGAAAGGATGAGGGTAGTAGATAGATCAAGGCAACTGGAGATGTCGATTGACATTACACTTGAATAGCTGGAGATTATAGCTCACAGGGAAACAGAAAAAGGGAAGGGAGTTCCACAGGCGAGAGGTGCAAGACATGAAGCTATTTGAGTAAAAGAGACAGCTACATTTAGGAGTTTCGACAGTGAAGGGGGTGAGAGCGGGATGCCAGCCTCATAAGGCGCTGGAACTCATGACGTCTGGGAATCAGAGAATGCAGCTCCTCGGAGCAATTTCCATGAAAGTATTTGTAGAACAGACAGAGGGAGGTGACGGCACGTCTGTGAGAAAGTGACTGTAGACGAGACGCCAGGGCAGGGCTAACTACATTGCATGTCCACCTCTGGAGCCTATCAAGAACCCCGAGGCAAACAGAAGGGGCACCAGACCATATATGGCAGCAATACTCCATGCAAGGGCGAATTGTTGATTTGTAGATGTGGAGGATCGACTCCGGGGAGAAAAACTTCCTGGCGCGGCTGAGGGAGCCAACTTTTCTTGCAGTGGACGAGGCAATTGACTCAATGTATTTATTCTATCTCAGGTCAGCAGTCAACGTGAGACTGAGAAGCCGCAGAGAGTTGCTCTCGAGAAGTTGAGCGTCAGACATTCTAATGGAGGGAAGGGAAGGATCTCTGTGGTGATTAATAGAGAGCAGTTTTGTCTTAGAAGCATTGAAGTTGACCAGCCAATTCATGCCCCAGTTCACAATCGATTGGAGGTCCTTTTCGAGACGCACGGCCAGGCGAGTTTTGTCAGCGAGACTAGATTTGTTTTTGAGGCAGGAATAAATCGTGGTGTCATCCGCGTAGATCCCAACTTGGGAAGTTATTGCATCAGGAAGGTCATTTATGTAAATAAAGAATAGAGTGGGGCCTAGGATGGAGCATTGAGGAACACCTGCATTCGTGGGATAGGAACTGGAGGAGAATCCATTGAGAACGACCTTCAATTTACGGTATGACAGGAATGATCGTATTAGGTTATATAATCGACCCATAATGCCATAACCGTGGAGCTTGTGAAGAAGGCCAGCATGCCAAACCCTATCAAATGCTTTGGAGATGTCTAGTGCCATGGCTCGGGCTTCCCCGTTATTTTGAAGAGCTCGGTAGACTGTTTCACTGATGGCCGTAAGCACATCGGCTGTAGATCGGGCAAAGCGGAAACCATATTGCTTGTCTGAGAGCAGATTATGGGATGTGAGGTGGTTAACCACCCCGGTATTGATTAGGGCTTCGAAGACTTTGCCGAAGAGGGGAAGGAGACTGATAGGACAGTAGTTGGAAGGGTCAGAGGGGTCGCCAAAGTTCTTGAAGACAGGAACGATCGAAGAGGACTTCCAGCAGTCAGGAAAACAAGATTCCTTGAGACAGTAGTTGTATAGTTCAGAAAGGGCGGGCGCCAGTTCAGGCGCGCATTTCTTCAAGACAATGGCTGGTATCCTGTCTCCACCACTAGCCTTGTTGGGATCTAAATTGGAGATAACGCCCAGTACCAAAGATGGGGTTATGTTTAACCCACTCAATATGGCCTCAGTTCTAAGAGGGAAGTCGGGTATGGGTACACCGGAAGAGTCGAGCGTAGAGTTGAATGAAAATTTCCGAGCAAAGCATTCAGCCTTGTCGGTAGAGAAGGTCAGGACTTTGAACTGGTTGAATAAAGGAGGTATAGAGAGTTTGCAATTGTTCAATACGCTCTTGCAGAGACGCCAATAATCTTTGGAGCCAAATTTGCGAGATGCAATACGTTCCTTCATCCGAGCCGCAAATAGTGACTTAGCATCGTTGAGGACACGCTTACATTCGTTACGGGCGGTGGCAAAGAGACGTCTATTGCAGTCAGACATGTCGCTACGGAATAGGTGGAAGTAGTGGTTCCTATGGCCGATGGCGGCTGAGCAAGCAGCCGAGAACCAGGGGGAGGAGCGCGACTTGACCCTATATTTCCTAGATGGGATGAAAGCATCGATTCCAGCTTTAACTCAGGAAGAGACTTCAGAAGCACATTCTTGGATGGGGAGCTTAAAGACTCCATCCCAGGGGACATTGTGGAAGAAATCACGGAACGTGTCCCGGTCAGCTCGTTGATAGTAGAACAAAGTTCTAGTGGTAGGAGGTTCTTTATAGGGGGTGGAGTTGAAGGAGATGTTAACTGATACTACTGCATGATCAGAGTTACCAAGAGGGCAGAGTTGCGAGGCGCTGCAGGATTCGGGGATGGAGGTAAAGCGCAGGTCGAGAAGAAAGGCTTTACCTTCCCGGTTAAAGGCAAAACGAGTGGGGAAGTTAACTATCTGTGTGAAGGAATGGGAGATTGAAAAATTGAGCATTTGAATGCCTGCGTGGTCAGTAGTAGCATTCCTAAGCCACAAGGTGTGATGGGCGTTAAAGTCACCAAACACAAAAATGTGAGCAAACGGGTGGAGGGAGAGAGCCTTCTCTATGCTGTCAGAAATGCTATCGAGTATATCACAGTCTTGAGAGGATGGAGAGTGGTAAAGGAAGAAGTGATAGCTTACCGCATTGAGGAGAGAGAGTCGGAGACACATGTATGACTGGTCTGGCGATTCAAGAGAGGACCCTCTGGCCAGAGGGAGATGTTCCTTGACGTAGACACCAAGACCGTGCATGTGGGTTAGAGAGTCTTTTCTGAAGAGAGGAAGATAGCTGGGGATCGAGAGATCAGAAGAGGGGATAGACGAGACATGGTTTGCAGTGAGGAAAGTTATTAATGATAATGATAATATTCTGACTTTGAATCTATAGTTATCTCTGGAAATTCTTTGCCATGAGGCTACTTTTACCTTTTCACCGGGACTTCCCTTTAGGGAGGCGAGAACAAACTTTAATTCCAAAAATGCAGCCCAAAGAAAAAAAAGGAATCACTGTCTTAAAGTTTAGAGATAACTATATTCTATCCTACATAGCCTTATAAACATCACTTGTTACCTACTCCTCTTATGCTGATACATCATCATTCAGTAACCCTCTACCTTGAGTAGCTCTTGGGCCTTGTACTGGGTGAGCATAAAATAAAGAGAATATTATTTCAGATATCATCAGGCAATCCTTAAGTTACTTAGATTTTCTTAGAAAAATTCTTTGTTAAACAAAATAAGTCCATGTTAATCGCATTTAGTATCAGATTTGATTGGCAAGGCAGACAATTGCAGCTAGAAAACACTTCCTTTTTGGTTGGGATACTATTTTACATAATAAGAAGCTGTGACAAACACTTGGTGTTTTCAAATACTTAACAAATCAAATAATGCCTGAGGTCAAGATTACTTAAATATAAAGTGAAAAAAACAGGTGCTATAGTACCACATCATGTCTAATCTCCTATATAGCAAGGAATGTTGAGCAATCTCCTCACAAATGAAGAAAAGACTTTAAGAGACAAGATGAATGTTGTAATAACATGGACAAAACATGTGACAAATGAAGAAATTTTAAAAAGAATACAGAAAAAAACACTGCTGTTAACAATCAGAGACAGCTGAATTTTGGGTGTTTTTTTATACTATTATTCACCCAATACGTGGCCCAAGAGCCACTCAAGATAGAAGTTTAGTGAATAGGGTTATTGTTGATTAATTTGTTTTTTATGGTTTATCAACCTTCCAGAAGTTATTTAAAACCAGAAAATATTTTTTGACTGTAAGAATTCTTTATTTTGAGATAATGATTTGCTGATACAAGTCCTACTAATTAATCCATAGCTAGTGGGAAGATGAATTGAATTCATACCTTTCCCAAGAATATTTGCACATAATTGAATATAACAAATCTGACTGGAATTGGAACTCGTCTCTCAGACTTCCAATTCCAATCCATTATCTATTACACCACCTGTACATCCAGGCTTACAGCACCTGGTATTGCCAAGCGGTCACCCATCTAGGTACTGATTAGGCTCAGCATTGCTTAACTTCAGTGATAAAAAAAAATGTTTCAATATGCTATGGCCATAAGACTAACTTTATTGTAAGGCTTTAAAGAGAGAAAGCAAGAAATACATATTATAGAAATATATAGGATAGATAATGGTTAACCCTTGAGGGCAGGGGAGATAACTGGCAAATTTGAACTAGGAACCCACATCAAACCTGGAGAAGGGAAAAATTCTTCAGCATTGGAATGAATATATTAGAGAACTCTTCTATGACAAAAGAAAACAGCTGATAATACACAGACTTACCGACGAGCCTGAAATTCTAAAAACTGAAGTAGAAGCTGCACTGGCCAAATTCATCAGAAACAAGGTGGCAGGGCCAGACGAAACTGTAACAGAGATGCTGACAGCCTTAGAGGATTTTGGCATAGACAAGATCATGGAAATAATAAATGAATCTACAAGAGTGGGGATATACTGGAAGATTTCAGCAGATCTATCTTATAGCACTGCCTAAGAAACCAAGTGCAAACAAATGTGAACTCCACTGAACAGTCTAATGAGCCAGATAACAAAACTCATCATCCATATTCTGATGTATAGAGCATGTAGCAGAATCAGGTCAGAGACAGGACAGGAACAATGCGGGTTCCTTAACGACACCAGATCAAGGAATGTGATACTCATGCTCAGAATGTTATCAGAAAGAGCAATACAAATGCAGAAGTATGTGCACCTGTGTTTTATAGACGACACAAAGGCATTTGACAAAGTACACCACAAAAATCTGTTAGAGCTACTCAACAACCTTGACATATTCGGAAAAGACACAAGAATAATTAAAAACCTCTACTGGCAGCAAACCACCTGCATAAAGATAAAATTGAAATCAGCAGATATACAAAAATAAAAAGGGGTGTAAGGCAAGAATGCCTCTTCTCACCAGACTTATTAACAACATAAGATATGCAGATGGCATAATGCTAATAGCAGACATGAAAAGGAAGCTATAAAGCCTCCTACAGAAGGTAACAAAGGAAAACGAGAAGAAGGGACTAAGCCTAAACTACAAAAAAAAAACCAGAATGCATGGTCATCAGCAAAAAGATAAGCCCAAAATGCGATATACAGGTGGGGGACACTAAAATCAAGCAGGTGCAGAAATTTAAATATCTGGGAAGTGTTCTGACAAAGGAGAGTAAGTGCAATGCTGAGATCTGAAGACGTATTGGGAGGGTCAAAGACGCATTCCAAGAGCTAGGCAGATTATTACGAGACAGGAGGATTTCTTTGGTAACAAAGAAAAGAGTACTGAACTGCTACGTGATATCTATCCTCCTTTATGGTAGTGAATGTTGGACGGTCTCATATAAGATGAAGAAGTGTCCCAAAGCAACAGAGGTATGGTTCTACAGAAGGATGCTAAGGATACCATGGACTGAATATATGAGCAACGATGAGATTTTTAGAGAGGATGCAAACAAAGAGGAAGTTTATACTTAACATCAGGAAGAGACAGCTGAAATTTCTGGGACACGTAATGAGGAAGGAAGGCTTGGAAAATCTAATGCACACAGGACAGATTGAGGGAAAGAGGGACAAGGGAAATCAATGCATGACATACATAGTGGGCATAAGCAAATGGATGGCAGAACAGGGTCTGGGAGAAGTAGCAAAAAGACAAAACTTATTGAGAACTACTAGGGATAGGAGAAAGCAGAGAGCCATGATCGCCTATGCCCTGAAGAGCCATGTCATATAAAAGAAGAAAGAAGTGATCAAGGAAGAATCTTCTCAGAAATCTGTCTCATAATGTAACAGTTGTGGGGGAGAAAAACTGAGTGGAACTTCCTCCCTAATGGAATATGAAGGAAACAAGGATAAGTCAACCCTGTGCATGTGACATGGCCAGTCCTAGCTGTGAAGGTCTGAACTGGTGGAACTAAGGAATGTAGCACATCTGAACATTTGCCAGGAAAATAACAATAGAGTAGTGAGAGGCTAGTTACAGGATTGAAAATAATTTATCACCCACAAGGCCATGTAAATGCTTTTTAACGTTTTCAGGCTGGACAGTGAGGACAGTTCCATATCTGGTTTGATGTGTCTACAATCTATTTAGAGATTCTTACTAAAATACAAAGAAGAATCTGCAATGTTATTGGTCCTGACCTGGCATTTCAGCTTCTGTCCCTTTCCCACTGTTGCAATGTGGCTTCCCTGTGCCTTTTCTATAAGTATTTTCATGGTAAGTGTTCAGATAAACCTTCCTCTATGGTATCTAGACTTTATGAATTTAAATGCAGAACTAGATTGGTGGCAAGGTTTCATCATTTTACAGTTGAAGTAGCTAGAAGGAAGCTATGGAGAGCCATGATCACCTGAAGACACATAACATATAAAGTATGAGAATAATTCTAGTACAATATATTGTTTCAATTATATTTAATTGTACATGCATTAAATATGTACTCTCTAGCAACTTTACGGCAGCCCATTGATGATAAGATTTCTACTTTTTTCTTGGTGTTGGGATAGATGTTCAGTTTTACAGGTAATCATTGACATGACATCTAAAAACACAATGGAGGAAAATACAGCTCTTATTATACAAGTTCATCCAATTTAAAATTGATGTGTTCCTGAGGAAAAAATGTTCTCCATATCATTGAAGTTATTAACAGCAAAAATGAACTAATATAAAAAAAAAAAAACAATCCAAAGAAGGATGTGAAGGTGATGCAATGGATAGTGGCTCAGAATGAGAAATCAGAGGGCAGAGTTCGAATCTTAGTTGGGTTCATTACATTTAGTTATGCACAAATACCCTTAGGAAAGTTAGGGATTCATCTCCTCTCTCCAGCTATGGGTTAAATTGTAGAACTTGTATCTGGAAAATTATACTTAAAACAAAAAACAAAAAAAACAAAAACAATTGTAATGCAAAAAAAAAGAATTAGTCTCACAACCCCAAAATGAAAAATAGAAACAAAAATTTTGGCTTCAAATTGCACACATTTTGATTAGCCATAAAAAGTCAATTGTATCCAAAGAGAAACTGCATGTTTACTCAGTATGTAACTGGAATCAAATTGTATATGTATAAAATTTGACTGATTTGTTAAAATTGTTTACCACTGATTTCAATTGGATGGTAGTGACTAGAAAATGGCAAAGATAAATATGATAGAAACAGCTGACATTCCATTCATCTATTTTCTATATTGGCAATATTTTAATAGGTGGAAAACAACAGCACAATTATAACAATGACAGTAACGGATATGTTAGCTTATTCCTTATAGACTCTTTTGTCCTTGGAAAATACATAATAATCAATAAATGATGGAAGGGAATAAAAAAAAGATTTAATGAGAAGCTTTTTCTGTTGCTATGGATGTGCAGACACATCATGGCTGCCAGGGTGGAAAGTGGAATCATCAAATAAAAATTTTGTTGATTGTTTCATTTACTTCATGTAAATGCACTTGGTAAAAGCATGAATCCATCTTGCCCCAGCTAAGGATTTAAAATAACTGGGCAAACTGGGCTCTCTCCTGGGGTATCAGCCATTCTAGAAGGATTCTGAATTTAAACCTGAGTAGGAATGAATAGTTCTTAATTGATGTGGTTTCTATCATCTGGAAAAGTTGTTTGTGATTCTATAGCATCAGTTCACAAGGTTTGGAGAAGGATTGTCCTCACTGAAACCTTCAGGCTTCACTTGCTCAAATCCATTTTTAACAATGGATGTGAGAAAATGGTTGTATACAACCAACAGTTTAGATATTTCTGAATGACTCTGGCACCAATGCATGACATCCATATGAAAACCTTGATCTGATAAGATATTTTAAGAACATTATTTGAGTTTTCAGATTAATGTTTAGGTTTCAGTAGCAGCTTGAAGTGTTAGGCGAAACTATCCATAGCACAGCCTCTTCTATGTTCAATTTTCTTATCTCCTAGACTCAATTTTTTATGACTGCTCCATACATTGAGATATTTCAAGTACTTAGTATTTACAAATTTCACATATTTTAATTTTTATGAAGGATTTAGGGTGTGTGCCACCACTGATATCATTCCATTTCCAAATCATTGGCTCTGTTTTGGAAATGTTTATCTTGATTCTTACTTCTTGGAACACTTGGCAGAGGATGCTAATTCTTTTTTTCAAGATCTTTCTTGTCCCAACTATGAATGCTTGTGCCACTGGTATATGATGGCAGAACAAGGTTTAGGAGTTATGACAAAATTTATTAAGAGCTACAAAGGAGAAGAAATTTTGGAGAGTCATGATCTAAAGGTACACAGCAAATAGAAAAAAATCCTTCATTTAAATATGTTTTATTAAACAGAATAGACCATTTAGGGAGTTGCTGTTGTCCTATCTTAACTATCATTGTGTATAGAATCAAGGACTACCAGAACATTCCAAACTTCATCAGGAGTACAACAAGGAGGACATGAGAGCTCAAGACTATTTAATCTCTTCCTAGACTATATGAATGAAATAGTCTTGGAAGTGATTAAATAGTCTGGGGCTCTCGTTTTCCCTTTGTCATATTTCAGATGAAGTTTGGAATGTTTTTGGTATTGGAGACTTTGTGGCATACTGTGCAACGTTTCTTTGTTACCAGTTCTTGTATGGCTTGTTCTTATCTTGACTTTTACTTCTTGGAACACTTGGCAGAGGATGGTAATTTTTTTTTTTTTTTCAAGATTTTTCTTGGTCCAACTATGAATGCCTATGCCACTTGCATATGACCCTCTCCTCCACCCATCTTTTGCACATTGGAAAGCAGGAACCGTTTTCTATGAGTAGATTTATTAAGGATACTGTATGGAATGTTTAAGAGCTTGTGTAAATGTCTAGGGCACATAATGAAGAAAGTGGGCTTGAAGAATTTGACACTCACAGGACATATTGACAGGCAAGAGGGACAGAGAAAAGTGGTGAGTAACCTCCCTAATTAGCTTGTAGAAATGGTTGGCAGAACAGGGATTTTAATTGTTTGGCAGATTAGGAGAGATAGCAAAAAGACAAACCTTATGAAGAGCTACAAAGAACAGGCAGTTGTGAAGAGTTGTGATTACTCATGTCCTAAAGAGACATGGTACACAGAAGAAATATTATTAGTAACAACATTAGGGTGTCCCGAAATAATTTCATTTTACCAGAAAGTACATTGTCATTGTTGCTTGTTTACCTGTTATATAAATTGGCATCAATAGCCGATATCAAATTCTAATAACCTTATTCCAATGGTTGAGCAAGTATCTAACACAGATTACTGATTAAATGTGAAGGAATGACATAGCAATCTAATACATGAACCATCACATTTCAGACTGGATTGATGCTACATAGGTCAACATAAGAGAGCAACGATTGATACTACTTAGTTATCCAAAACAGGTGTGATCTAGAAATTAAGAGAAGCTAAGTGCTGTATGCCTTTTGCCAAAAATGTTCACAGAAGCCACAGACATTTGCTTTATATAGGATATGCATAGTTTGTCTCTAAGATTTGGCAAAGCAATTTGAACATAGAACCATCACCTGTATTTGGAAACATTGTGGAAATGAAAATGGCATGTCACCAATATACGGGTGACATGAAAGTCAACATGTTAATACAGCTTTGACGAAATCTGAATTGGCAAAAATAAATACTAACTCGGTAGCAGCTATTTAAAAAAAAAAAAAAAATGACAAAACAATCTGTGGGAGGGAGATTTTATTAGAGCTTTAAAAATGGATGATGTGTTTTCTTTAATTGATTGATTCATATTTCTATGGCTTATCAACCCTTTGTAGGTTTTGAAAGCCTGAAAATATTTTTCAGATTGTAAGAAATTTTTTTTTTTTGAGATAATAACAATTTAGTGATACAAGTCTTACTAATTAACCCATAGCTGGGGGGAAGCATTTGTTTCATACCTTCTCCAAGGGGGTATTTATTTGCATAATGAATATAAGAAACCCAACTGGAACTGGAACTTGGCACTTCATCATCCATTACACCACACGCATATCCAAACTTACAGCATCTGGTTTGCACAAGTGGTGACCCATCTATCTACTGACCTGGCTCGATGTTGCTTAACTTTGGTGATCATATGGGAACAGGGCTTTCAACATGATATGGACATAAGCCACAGCTATTTTAAAAGCATGTATAAACATATATAAAAATGTGAGCTGGATTCCAATTTGGATTAGAATCCAACAAGGATAGGACAAGGAACAAATAAATTTATAAATTTAACATGTTTTGGTTTTATTTAAACTTCATCAAAAATTTTTGGAATGAATTATACCAGAGAAAGTTCTGGTACCTTGGCTTCTATGTTGTTGTTTTTTTCATTGGTCTGGCAGACCTCAGGTGTCTTCGTCTTGTGGTGTTAATATGTACATTTGGATTCTAATGGGCATTTTTGTGTCAGTCTCGTGATGTTTGTGTGTATAATTCTTGAAGATGGTAGTGGAATGTTGGCTTGTCTGTGTATTTGTGTATCATATTTCTAGTTGGTTGAGGAAAATGTTTGGTGTGAGAGTAAAAAAAAAAGAAAGAAAAACTTGGGTTACACTGGCCGCTGATATGAAGGTCTTAGATTTCTTAAGTATGGGTTTTAGGTGACATGAAAACATATGTTTGGCATGTGTTTATCAATAGGAAATTGTTTATAAATATCCCTTCTAAATATTTTCTTTGCAGTAAAGAAATTTTGTTAACTGGGGCAAAGAATGGCTTGTTAATTTTAACACCTCTAAAACTAAACTGCTCTCTATTAATCATCTGAGAGACCCCTTTCTGCTTTCTATCAGCATGGCTGATGCTAACCTCCAAGAGAGTGACTCGTCGTGCTTTCTTGTCTTAACATTCTCAGATGACATAAAGTGGAAAGACTATATTGAATCCATTGCTCATTCAGCTGCTAAGAAAGTAGGTTTACTGTGTCATGCTAGAGAATCTCTAGAATCTATCTTACATATCTATAAGTCTACCATTTGCCCAGGCTTTGAATATTGCTGCAACATATGGCCCAGTGCTCCTTCTATATATTTAGAGATACTTGATAAAATCCAAAATAGCAATATTATTGGTCTGGACCTGGCATCTCGGCTTCAGTCACATTTTCGCCACCATAAACTTGCTTCCCTGTGTCATTTCTATAAATACATTCATGGTAATTGTCACAGGGGAGCTCTTCGCTATGGTACATAGACTTTTTGAATTTAAAATCAGTACTAGATTGGTAACAAGGTCTTGTCAATTTACAGTTAAGCTGATTAGATGCATCCTTAAGTTTTATGCTAACAGTTTCATTTCTCGCACTTCTTGCTTGTGGAACTCTCTTCAGGCTCCAAGCTTTCCAGCCAACTTTGATATTCAAAAATTTAAATGCAATATCAATCACTATCTACTGCTTTCCCGATTACTCTTCTATTGTTTTTGTTCCTTAATAATATTTCTGGTTTCTAAATTTTTCACACACAGAAACCCATTGTTTTAGTGGCTTTAAAGCCTTGATTGGGCTAAGTGCAATTAAAAAAAAAAAAGAAGAAGAAAAATACAACAATGGGAGGAAGAACAATGATAAGAAAAAGAAAATGACTCTAAAATGATGGCTTGATAAATATAAGCAGCCATTTTAGAAATGGCTGTAAGATCAAAATGTTCTCTGTTGGTGATTTATATTACAAATTTGCAGGTAGTTTTTCTTTTCTCCCCATTTTTTAGTCACTGTGCATATTTATGTTTCTGTTCTAGATTGGTTCTAAAGAGGAGTGATAACTGGTCAGTCATTTTTTTGGTGTTATAGTTTTTGATCCATTACTTTACAGGGAGTCATTTTTTTCTTGTACTTCCTCTGCCTCTGTTTTATATATTTTTGTATATCTTTATATATACTTTTAAAACATCTATTTTTAAAGCCCAACTAAAATTTTGTACCTCCCAAAGATTATTTAAGTTTCAACTTAGTTGACACTGCCACAGGTGCATGAGATATTATACATTCAGTTCTTGGTCAAAAAATTTTTAATTTTTACTTTGGCTGGGCTTCTTAATGCAAATAAGAAAATTCTCATAGTAAGCAAAGATGCCCTTTCTTCTAGTGATAAAATAAACATTTCTAAATTGAAATACCAAAACACATTTTGAATGTCTCTTAGGTTCACTTGAACAATATGAAGTCTTTATTCCAATAACATGTAAATAAACTTGACAGAGTAAAATAAATATTGTTATTGTCAATCATGACATAAATAATACAGAAAAAAAAAATCAATAAAATTGAGTAAGTCTACAAGAGATTTGGTTAATGGCAAATAATTTTAGATCAAAGATTCATATTTTTTTTCATACATGAACAAGAGATAACATTCCTGACATAGATATCCAGTTTTACAATTATAATCAGAGATTATTTATCTCTTCCTTAGAAATTCACTGATTATCATATTCTAATAATAATTGCCAAGTCACCAACAACAGAAATGACAATCTCTTTATTTCATGCAAGTCATTTTGATTATGTAGGTGCTAAAACATTAAAATAAGGGCGAAGGTTGAAAATATATGAAATAAAAAAAAATGTTAAAAATACCTCCTGTTTTAAGCATAGAAAATCTTAGATATTCATCCATGTGATATGCTGCAAATGGAAATACAATTTTAAGAGTTTAAATACTAATAAATATTTAATCATTATTTTACACTGATTTAATCAAACAGTTGTCCTCATCATGATTGTTAGAGTCAAAACATTTCTAAATGTCAACTCCATCTAGTCTTCTTCAGTTTACTGCCATATTTGGCATTGGTCTGGGAATTTTGAACCAAATCCCTTATTTATTTCAGTAGAATTGATTGTTCATATCCTGCAGTCAATGATTGACAATATTTCCCCAGAACAAGAATATATAAATTTCACTATCTGACCCAGGGATTGAACTCACGATCACAGGTAAACTGCATACACTTAAACAAGAACAGATATCTGAAGGAGGTTAGAGGGTACAACAGACAAAATACTGTTATTATAACAATCAAGATGAGGATAATAGTTTAAATAGATCAGTGTAAAATGATGATAATTTCCCATCTCAGAAGTTCAGAAAGAAGATATCTCATTGTTTAAGCAGAAACTAGTATCAGTAGCAACTGAGTAAGAAACGAGTAGCTATGGTGAAGGAAACAACAACAGCAGCAGAAGTATAAGCAGCAGGCAGGCAGTCAAAAAGAAAATTTGGTTTTAAGGCTTGAATTTCTAGGTTAGGGATTGTCCCACAGACCAAGGTTTGTGAGTAATTACGAGTTCAATCAATAGGATGGGTAATACAGATTTAAACTCAATAGAAATAGGGAAAGAAATAACTGAGCAGTAGTAAAGAAGAACTAGGTGTTATATTCTTAAACATGTTTCTTTTGTGTTATATTGTAAGAAACTGTTATCTTACAAACTTACTTTTAGTGAAAATATCTTGTGTGTTCAATTCATTTAAACCAGTGGTTCTCAAAGTTTGTTTTTTTTTACCTATAGACCACTTCATTTTTTCTTTTTTTTTTTTTTGACTCATAACAATTCGGTGAATGAAACAAAAGCTTATTTTTTACTAATAGATAACTCTAGGAATTGTATTACAGAAATATTAAATGTAAATGCTTTATTTTAAAGTAAAACTAATTTAATGAAAACAAATTTGGATTTAACAACTAAATTCTATGGAACATTTATGTACACTAGTAAAATAACTCATAATAAACCATTTTAAAATATGTGAGTAATTTATAAATTTTAAAAAAGTGCATATTTATTCAATGAGATCCCTGCATTTGATGCTGCTCTGCAAGTTTGTTTTTTTTATATTCGACTCCATTGATGTTAATGATAGTCAAAGATTACCGCTTTTCACAATGTTGAGTCTATTACTATATTAATTAATGTGTATTAATATTTTATTTTAGCAATATTTAGAATTAATATTATTATTTATTATTAATATATTAAATTATTTATATAATAAATTATAATCTTTATATAATTTCCATTCATATAATCCTTCCTTTATATATCTTTCTCAGTTTTTATTTAACTTTTACAATCAAACATTGCTTGATCTCATTTTCTGATAGTTTTAGGTGTTTTTCTATTTTTTAGAATTTTAATACAGTTTAGATTACTGTAGAAATTTCACTTCTCAATTGTAACAACTGTTCTGAAGTGAAATTGCTCTATAAAAAATTACCATGGACCTGTTACATAGACCTTCCCACAAGGTCTATATGCAGGGTATGAAGTGGGGTACAAACAAATAGCTCAAAAAGATAGACTATATTTTCATGACTGACAGTTTCATTTTGATTTAATTCAAAATTAAACTCAGTTGTAAATAAAGTGATTCATAGAGAATCACAGGTTATCAGAAAAAAATTTTCAACTGTAAAAGTTTCCAAATTTTACGATAATGTAGGTAGAGAGTGAAAAAGTGAATAAATTTTTTTTTATGCTATAAATGTTTATGAGTGTGATGTACAGATAAGTAAGGCTTATTAAACTCCCACACTAAACAATTCAAATGCTTAAAAAACAAACAAAACACACACAAAGATTTTTACCTCCTAGATGTCAATCAATCAAATATGAAATAATTCAGAAATTGAAGCCCATAAAAAAATAAATTATTTTGAACCATTTGAATTTTAATAACGAGAATGATTAATATAAATTTAATAAATGCTTAATTTACCCAAATGCCTTTCAGGTTAATGCACATTCATTTTGACTGTTGTCAGCTCAGATTTTAAATTAGTGCAAGGACTTAGTAGATAGCTTGTAACAGAATCTATAATTGGAGACAGTTTGTCTGTTCATTATACAAACAAACTTTCAATATTAACATAAGAATTATGTTTGTTATTTGAGAAGAAGTTGGTCTTATTGATAACAAGTCATTAACACTAAACTACAAGTTATCAGCAGGCAGCCATATTGCTGCAAGGCATAACTAATCATACAGAAATTTAAATTTCTAAATTTGAAAAAAGAAATTAACAAATTATCTATCTTATTAGAATAATTAGTCACATTTCATTAAAATATTACTTATTAGGTTAATAGGTAGTATTGTACAGTTTGCACAGGAATAGAAATTTATTCCTTGTTCCCAGTTTAGGATTGGGTTTCCAGCTCCTTCTAAGGTCATTTTATTTGCCTTTCACTCTCAGTAGCCTCTTGTGTCTTATCACCTTGCTTGGTGTGAATTGATTTTAAAAAAATAAATAAAAGAATTCTTTAAGCAGGAGGGAGATGTAAAATAATTATGCAGCATTTTTACTTAGTTATGACTAACTTTGAGAACAAAAAAATGTCAAAAAAAAAAAAAAAAAAAAAAAAAAAAAAAGATAAATCTCTTAAGTGTTACTTAAATTAAGAATATTTGTAAATAAAATTCTGTGAAATTTTTCTGCAAACTATATAAGATGAAAATATAATTAGCAAATCTCCTTTTTCTTATGTAGATTTATCTTTGGTTACAAATGGTAATTGTTACATTCAAGACTATCATTTAACTCAGGGGTCAGCAACCTTTTGGAGAGAGTGGGCCAGAAAGCTATACACTGTCTTGGAGGAGGGCCATGATATAAAATGTACTATAATAAATTGCCTCAACCTCAGACCTCTCTGTCCAAAAGGCAGCCTTGGTCTGGATGTTTAAAAAAAAAAAAAAAACAAAAAAAAAGAATGAAGTTAACGTTGTATTATTTAAACAAGATTCCTTATTTTACTGCAGGAATAACAGAATAACAATGAACACAATCAACCAAAAATGCAAATTCCTTACGACAAATGAAATACAGTAAGAAATAGCAAATTATTTAATAAGTCACTTGTTTCTGGTTATTGTTTGATAACTTCTCCACATTAGGTGAAATATTTGTCAATGACAGGAGCAAAACATCATCCAGATGGTCATCAATCAACATTGTTCTTAAAATGACTTTTAGTATATTTCATTTTTGAAAAAAGTTGTTTACAAGCATATGTACTTCCAAATAATGATACTATCTTTTTTGCATTATTCAATAGGCTTTTCTAATTTGCACTTGGCAAAATATATTTCTTGTAGAAGTCAGCTGTGGATTTGAAATTAAATTTTGATTTTAAAAAATTTGCCATATTGTAAGTCAATTAACTCCAATTGGTATTTTTCTGACACTTGCTCCACAAATTAATTAGATAATTAGTGTCCAGGTGTTTTAGTGGGCTGGACAAAAATCCTTCGCAGGTCAGATCTGGCAGCCCAGGGACTGGTGGAGGTGGTGTTGTGCCAAGCCCTGATTTAACTTTTTATTAACAAGAGTTTTATTAAATTTTTTAAATTCAGAAATGTTTCATTTATTACTTATGCATTTGTTTGACATTGGTATGTTATAGCAAACTGCAGCAAAACTATAATTTGAAACACCCTTAAAATCTCTAGCATTTCTGTACAATGTATCTTGGTCACAAACAATGATGAAGGGCCTCTTTAGTAGGCCTGGCATAAAAATAAATACAATGCAGTAGTGTTAATAAAAATTGAGAAATGAGAGTAAGGCTTTAACAGCTAGCCAAGCATTGTCATCTGCAGGAGGATTAGTTTTAAAGCTTCAAGTTCTATACTCTGGATTGTCCCACAGGACAATAGCCTAGTGGATTAAAATGATGGTTTGTAAATTTGGTGACGTACCAATTGCGTATTTAAGTAGAAGAACAGTGGAAACCAAGCAAGCAATGACTGATCAGTACTAAATAAGAACAAAACGAGATGCCCGTAGTCATCGACAAGACAATCTCCCCACAATAGATTAGGTTTGAAATTTCCTGGAGGTTATCTGGAACAAGCACCCAAAAATGCTGGAGAGCAGAATGACTGAAACATTATAATAATAACAACAAAGATAAGAACAATAATCTGAATGCAAATAGTGCAAATAATGTAGGTTCATTATTTACATTATTTATACTGACTATTATCCTCATCTTTGTTGTCATTATACCAATGTCTAAAAGGTACTTCCAACTGAACCCTTTATTAATCTATCATGGGTAGATTGTTCCCATCCCATTGTTCACCATTGTATTACTGTCATTATAAAAAAACTGTGATCCAAGTTCTAATATCAAGATACAGGATTGTAAATAAAGGATAATCTGTCTATTTACTGCTGAGTAAAGTTGTGATAAAAAGCATCTAATAAAAAACAAATGTAAGTAAGTGCTAGTCAGAAATTAATAATAATAGTCAACAATACTTTATATAGTAAAAAATGAAGATGAAAGTAATTACTAGTCAAAGATTAATAATAATGGTTGACAATGCTTCATCTAATAAAGAATGAAGTTGCAAGTAAAAACTAGTCAAAAATCAATAATAATAGTTGACCATGATTGATCTGATAAAAAAATACAGGGTGTGGCAGACATATCTCCCACATGTACCTCCAAGAAATACCTTCTGCATAATGATAAAGACATTAGCTAGATGAAGACACTATTGCCACTAATGTCTTACCATCATGTGGAAGGTATTTCTGTTTCACCTTGTACTAGCCAAAAATTAATAATAATGCTTGACAAAACTTCATTTATTAAAACATTAAGATGAAAATGAACACTAGTAAAAACCTATTAATAATGGTTAACAATTCTTCATCTGATAAACAATAAAGCTGAAAGTAGATACTAAAAAATTAATTATCATGGCTGACAATGTTTCATCTAATAAAAAATAAAATAAAAATTAAGGCAAAAAATATACTGATTAAAATAAATAATAGGGTATGACTGCATTCATAAATGAAGAATTAGTGAATAAGGAACATTTTTGAGTTTGTGACAACAGTGGATAGCAGCTTAGATTGAGGAATCGGAGAACCGATTTTGAATTCCCGTCGAATCCATTACATTCACTTACATGCTAATAGCCTTGGGAAAGGTATGAATCCTCTTCTTCTGCCCCTAGTTATAGCAGGACAGACTGAGTTCTATAGCCTTGGATGGCAACTCATCTACCGCAGAAAGAAATGGAAACCTATTGTGGAAAAAAAAAAATCTGTCTCGTCAGTCATGTATCGAAAGATACATGATTGCCTAAGTGTGTATCACGCATGGCACATAATTGACTGACTGAACAAGACTGGCAAGATGTTTTATACTTTCACAGATACAACTAAAAACAAAACATAAATAAAGAAACAGTTTCCAAAATTATAGTTGATATTGCTATAATGTTACCAAAAAAAAAAAAAAAGATAATTCCTTAAATATGGTTGCTGCATTTGCAATTTAAAGCTATCAAAGGCAATTTCACTGTATTGAAATTAATTTCAAAATATGACTATAACTTAAAAAAAAAAAAAAAAACGTCTGCAAAGTTCTTTGCCTTCTGACTCCAGGTTTCTTTCTGTATAGATAATCAAGTCTAGTAAATTCTCTCATAAATATGTAAATATGCAAAAATTCTGACACCATTTCATTAAAGGCAGTTAATAGTGTATCTTTTTTTTTCAGCTGATAATTAAATTCTGTATGAAATTCATTTAGGTAAATGTCAAAAACATGAATTTAAATATTTTCAAAATTGCTTGCACAATAAAGGATGATTGATGTTGTCATATTTTAAACATATGCTCTCGAAAGTTGAACTTTCCATAGAAGGTAGCCATATTAAGACTGGTTTTTGTGTTAACATAGTTAATTTGTAAATAGCATAGTTAATAACAACCATTAACTAACACTTTCCTTGGATATTTTGATGACTGAATTTTTATGAATAAAAGATTTTAAAAATCAAATAATAAATAACTGGTATTTTTTTTAATCTCACAATAATTCAGCTGCCAAAATGTCTTTTTATTCATCTTGTTCTGTTTATAGATTACACAAATAAAATTATGACTACACATTGAACAAGAATATTTGTATATTTTCTGTCACTGCGTTGTATTAGGTTGGTGCAAAAATAATGACGTTTTTGACGTTAAAAAATATGTCAAAAAACGTCATTATTTTTGCACCAACCTAATAAATTTATTTGGGAAATATATTAGAATCATCTTGAACTTATTCTGGAAGCAAACTGCCTACAGGTAGAAAATGAATTGAGACATAAAAATAGAAAAAGGCATAAGACAAGGATGTGTCTTCTTACCAGACTTATTCAGCCTTTACGGTGAGTCGATCCTAAGAGAACTAGAAGTCCTACCAGGATTTATTATTGGAGGACACAATCTTAACAACATATGCAGATGACACTAAAAGAAAAAATACATGAACTTCTAGAGAACATAGTAAACTAAAAGGAAAAGACTAATCAGTAATCCTGTAAGCAGCCAGAATAAATGGTTGTCAGCAAGTGGAACATTATAAGATGCAAACTACAAAAGAAGAGATACCAAAATCAAACAAGTACAGAGGTTTAAACATCTGGCAAAAAGCTTAACAGATGGACAGAAAATGTGATACCAAAATCAAAAGTTGCACTGGAATCGCAAAAGATGATTTCTAAAAACTAAACAAAGTATTAAGAAACAGAAAGATTTTGTTAGAAACAAAGAGAGCTATATTACTATGTAATATCACTCCTGTATGGCAGTGAATGCTGGACAATTTACTTGCATATGAAAACTTAAGGTAACAAAAATATGATTCTACAGAAGGATGTTGAGAATACCATGGATGATATCCATGTAAGCGACAAGTTTTTGAGGAAAATGGAAAAGGACATTTATACTTAGAAAGTGACAGTTGAAATTCCTAGGACACGTAATGAGGAAAGAAGGTTAGGAAAATCTAACACTAACAGGACATATATGAAGAAACAGAAGAAAACAACAATTAACCTACCTAATCAGCATGTATAAAAAAAATGCATATCAGAAAAAGAAATGCAAGGGATAATAAAAAGGCACACTTTGCTCAGAGCTACAAAGGACGGGAAGCTGTGGAGAGCCATGATGTCTTAGGTAATGAAGAGACATGACACATAAAAGCCTTTACAAAAATATATACACATTTTTGTCAAGACAGTGTTTCATGATGAATGTCTCTGAGATTATAATTCTAGTCTATCAGATTGATAATTTGGACATTTTTTCATTTTTTTTTTTAAATTTATAATTATGCATTAAATAATATGATTTAGCACAAAATAAGTCTACGATGACAGTGTATACCAAAATGGAGTCTGTAGCCAATGAATACAAGACATTTCAAATAAAACAACATTATACTCGCTTGTGAGGTCGACGAACTCACTGAAATATTTATGATGAGTCAGTTAAAGACGAAGGAAAAGTTCTCTCCCTTTAGTCACAAAGTAGACGTTTGATTGAATCAAAGGAAAACCTAAATTTCATGCAATTTTAATGCGCCATAATAAAATAAATAAATAAAAATCTTGCTGCACAAAACACAAGCCATTTAATTAACTCAGAATATATTTTGCAACAGAAGTTAAAAATAAACTTGATAAACAGGATGTAGTCACTAAATAAATCCAGAGAATCTTGATATTTTATCATAGACAGAGTCAACAAAAACAAATCAAAAATAAAATCTGTCAAACCACATTTTTATTCTGAAGGATTGTCAAGAAAATCGTGCAGTTCTGTACAATACAATGGAAATGGTATCAAAGTTAAAAATGGAATGTTCCAAATCAGAATGGATCCAACTCAGAGGTGAATAGTTAAATTTAATGGCAAAAGGTTAATCAGTTGTAATGGATTCTGAAATGGTTTTATGTATCAAAGGAAATAACTTTTACTGTTGAAGGATATTTTAAATGTTTATATGAAATGAAAGTTATGATTCAGTAAAAACAGACTGGCTGAGTGTAAAGTATGGGAGAAAAGTTAAGCTTATTTAGCTTTTTTATAAGAGGAGGCTTATTCATTTTTTTTTTTTTTTTTAATTTTATCTCCTTCACAAGAGGAAGAGTTTATTCTCATTTTAGAGTTTCTTCCCATCATAAGGAGTGGGGTGGTATTCTTTTCATAAAAGAGGATTTTATTCTCTTTTTAGAGTTTATTTCCATCATAAAGGGAGATTTTATTTTCTTCTTTAGAGGGGATTATATCCTTCTTTTTTTTAAGTTTATTCCTGTAAGGAAGTGGGAGTTTATTCTCTTCAAGAAGGGAGATTTTATTTTCTTCTGAGAGGAGATTAATATAATCCCCTTTTTAGAGTTTATTTACATCATGAAGGGACATTTTATTCTCTTCATGTGAAGAGATTTTATTCTCTTCCTGAGAGAAGATTATATCCTCTTTTTAGAGTTTATTCCCTTCATGGATGGAGGATTTTACTTCTGTAAATGAATATGAAATAAGACAGATCATCTTAACACATGACTTAATTTATCAAACAAACATGTAGACATACTTATAAGCAAAAGTATCAAAAACTTCTGTGATTTCAAATAGCAGCAAATTTTTGTTTGCATTATTTACATGCCGACTATTTCCTCATCTTTGTTGTTGTTATCACATTTCAGCCATTATGTTCACCGGCCTTCATCAGGTGCTTTTCAATGTGGATAATCTTCTGGGAAATTTCAAACAGAACCCTTTAATTAATCTGGATTAATGTGGATAGGTTGTTCTTGTCTTGCTGATCCACACGTTGCCTTGGTCTTATTTATTAATGCTCAGTTAATGATTGCCCCCACCATTTTCACTGAGTCCACCAACAATACAGTACCTGGCCCAGTACTCGCAATTACCCAAAGGCTCCATGTTCTCAATTCAGGATTGTCCCACAAGACAACAGCATAGTGGGTTAAAATATTGGCTCATGAATTTGGTAACATAGTACTTGTGAGCTTAGTCCCTGCATTGTACTTGGACTCTGTGGAAACAGTGTGAGAAATGACCAGGCAATACTAAAATAAGAACTAAACAAGATGTCACTTCATCCCAGAAATTCACACAGCAATTTTTATGTTTCACTTAGATTTTGTCAACTGGCTACACAATATCTTCTTACAAACTGTTAACTTATTGTTTGTTCTAATTCTACTGCAGATCTGTTTGTGAATCAGTCTATGTGTTTTTTATGTGGTATATAAAAAGTGCAAATTCTTTTGAAACATGACAGTTGCATGTTTGAGTGGTTATTCAGTAAAAACTGTACTTCTTGTCCCTTAAGAGTTGTTACATTTGCATCCACATATCATACACCAAATGTAACAAATATTATGGGATAGCAGTAATAGTCAAAATTTCAACAAATCCCAATTGGTCAGAATTCATATATAAGACTGAATAAAAAAGATTACATTTGAGTTGGCACAAATAGTGTTAAAATTCTTGCAATAATGCAGAAGCTGTGCCAGAATGCTAGTCAAGAAATGATCTCACTCAGCTAGACCCATGGGAGAGAAAGTCTGATGTCATGGATTTCCAAAAAACTTTTTATGACTCTAGAAGAGACATCACCCAGGAAGCATTCTAGTGTGCAATATGTGTATAATATGAACATACTGTTTATATTTTACTAAATTTTTGATCCAAATCTAGAAATCTTTCAACTTATGATTTTTATATTTGTACTACTTTATCATACCATCAAAAAATGACAGACATATTTAATTAATTTTTCAACTGCATTCATTATATTTTATGCACAAGTAATCTAGAATTGTCAACTATACAACTCAACTGTTACATGAAAGAAAAATTCTGTTTCTTAAAATCATTAACAGAAAAAATATGAAACAAAAGATCACACAACCCATAATGTCAAAAAAATAATAGCAGTATTTAGGTAATTTCACAATTTGAAGTGATTATATTTTGTGCATGAGTAATCTAGGATTTTCATCTATACAACTCTATAGTTATAATAAAGAGTTCTGCTTTTAAGATCATTAAAAATAAAAAAAATATATATAAAGAAAGCTAAAACAAATAAAAAGCAATGTAGTAGAAACACATTTACTAATAAGATAATCTATTTGTTATGATAACACAAGAATGTTTATTGTCAAAGATTTATTACTGACACAATAATTGTGGCACAAGGCCAAAAAAAAAAAAAATAAATGAATAAAAAATAAAAGTTGGGAGAATGGTCAAGGTTGGTCATTACTAGCTATCTTATACCTTGCTAATTGGATTCACAACCCATTCATTCTTTACAATATACTCTTTCACTATAACAATTTATCTGTCACCTTTCACACCTTCATAAACCAAAATATCTCACACACACTTCGCAACTATTGGGGGAAAATAAACACCCCATGAGTTAAAAATCCCAATATGTAAAATTGTGTATTATTTATATATGTTTGTTTGTTTGTTTGTTTATTGACATCAAGTAATCCCTTCTGGTATCATAACAATGTCATCGTTGAAAAGGAGATGGCTTACAACCACATCACATTGAAACACTGGTTCTGTATGATCACTGAAGTTAAGCAATGTCGAGCATGGTCAGTACCTAGATGGGTGACCACTTGGGGATACCAGGTGCTGTAAGCTTGGATGTTCAGGCGGTGTAATGGATAATAGCTCAGAATTGTCAATCAGTGTTCCAGTTAAAATCATGGTGTGTATGTGTAGGTTTGGAAACTTTGGTTTGTCATTACTGCCACATGAGTTAGTCTATGTGTGTATATATGTTTATGTATTGGTGTGTGTATATATGTATATTTATGTGAGTATGTGTGCATAAATGTGTGTATATATATGTGTATGTGTGTATGTATATATATATATATATATATATATATATATATATATATTATATATATATGTTTATATATGTATGTGTATGTATGTATATGTATATATATATATGTATTTTTATGTTTATGTATTTATATGTATTTCTGTGTGTATATATATATATATATGTATATGTATTTATATGTATTTCTGTGTGTATATATATATATATATATATGTATATGTATTTATATATGTGTGTATGTGTGTGTGTGTATATATATATATTATATTTAGTGAATGTGTGTATGTGTATATATATATATATATATATATATATATATATATTATATTTAGTGAATTTAGTATGTGTGTATATATATTATATTTAGTGAATTTAAAAATCTAAACTTAAAAATAACAGTCTGTACTAAATTGAAAAGGGTAAACTTCCTCGATGTAACTCTAGATTTAACAAACAACACATACCAACCTTATAAAAAACCAGCCCCTTATATATACACCCAAAGTCAAACCACCCTCCATCCAAAATTAAACATATACCCTCATCAATAGAGAATAGAATCAGCATTAACTCCGCTAATAAATATTCCAACAACACAGTAACTTTTATAATGTAGTGCTAAAAAATAGTGGATACAAAAATGCTAACATTAATTATAGAAACAATTGTACTAACCAGAAAAAAAACAGGAAAAGAAAAATCATTTGGTATACCCCTCCATTCAACCAAATGGTTAGTATTAAGCTAGGACAGAAATTCCTAGCTTTAATTGAAAAACACTTTCCTACCAATAGTAAACTTAGTAAAATATTTAATAAAAACACCCTAAAATTAAGTTACAGCTGCACTGAAAATCTAGAAAGTATAATAAAAAACACAATAATAAAATCCTGAACAAACCCCCATGCCTGAATAGTATTAATAAAAACCCTACACTTAAATTAGACAAAAATAGTGAAAAATTATGTGATTGTAGAAACCCAGAAGACTGCCCATTGGAAAATAAATGTTGCGTTAAATCTGTGGTATACCAATGTACTATCTCATCCATTGAGAGTCCTAATACTAATATGATATACATTGGGTCTACGAAGAATGAATTTAAAGCCAGATGGAGGCAGCATAAGTGCTCTTTCAACAATATAAATTAAAGAAATTAGACATCTCTATCTAAATATTTTTGGCATCTGAAGGAAATGAATAAAACACCAAAAGTAAAATGGAAAATTATAAACAAAACTAGAACTTGTAAAACTTGGGATTACCCATGCCCTTTATGTCTACATGAAAAACTACACATTATTAAGTTTCTAAATAATAAAAATCTATTAAACAATAGACATGAGTTAACAGTTTTTTGCCGACATTATCAAATTTTTGCATTGAATAATTAGCATAAAAACAAACAAACAATAAAATAATTTTTAAAATCCATAGTCCTAATAAATAGTTTAAATGCCCTACAAAAAAAGATAACCCTTTATAAAGTCGTCAAAAAACAAATGTTAGCAATTTACGACAGTTTTTATATACACAAAACCCTTTCTTAAAAAAATAAATCTCCATAGATACTTAACCAGACGAGACAATGTCATCTACCGCTTTAAATTTAGACACCCCAACCTTACCCTGACTTGACATCTGTTGAATGTAACTGAGATATTGATACAAATTATTAACACCTTACTCCCCTTTTCTTTAAACAATTGCTCTAGCTGTTACCATAGTAATCTTGATTTCAATAATGAATATGCTTATAAAACACGTAAATTTCAGAAATAGGTTATTCCAAAAAAATTTCGCTTGAAGATGGAACAGAGCTTAGTACTTTAATTCAATTTAATTCAAATAATTATATTGAAGTTTTCGGCTCTTGTTTTGAAACATGAGAACTCTTATGTAGCATGTTGGAATCATATTTTTAAATAAATAATTATATTTATGCTCTACTTTTGTATCAAGCACTATTTTTTTAAAATAATAACAAAAATACTAAAGGACTTTGGATTATTTATCTAACGAGTTCTTTCCTATTTTCTATATATTTTTCACATATATATGTATGTATGTATATGTGTGTTGGTTTGTGTTTGCTGCCATGTGTATATATGTATATATGTGTATGTATGTATGTACGTATGACTATTATACCCGTATTTCTGTAGGTATTTCTTTTTATCCTATTTTTCTTCACCTAATATATAATAAAACTATTATCAACTTATATGATTAAAATATATGTTTTTATTGATATTTGTGGATTTGGAATTTTCGTTTTTTAATATATCAAATAATATTATTTTTAACCATTTTTATATTTGTATATTTGCTCGCTTAAGTTATATTTTAATAAGTGGCTAGCATTTATTTAATGACACTTTCAGTCTTAAATATTTATTGGTTGTGCTATCTGATTCTCTAGGTCAATGTCGGTGGATGTGTGTACATGTATTTATCGGTATCTATGTGTATGGAAAGTGCATTCACTTTTAATTGTGTATGTATGTATGTGTTTGTTTCCCCCCCCGCCTTTTTTTTTCATAAAGGGCCGTGGAGATGTTCTCTGTCTCGTCACTTTTTTGGGGTGTATATAAATCTAAATATGTCTGGATGCTTATGTATTATAATCTGATTGTGTTTGTGTCGTTTTACGCGTGAGTTTACGACCACATTCACACACTTGGAATTAAAATGTATACATATATATTGTCAGAGGACTGGATGGAGTAACATCTATTCTAACGTAATTTCAACGAAGAAATAAATTGAATAACATATGTATTTCCCCTTTTCTCCTCGGTAATTTTATAAATTTTAAACTTAATAATGATTAAATTTGGATTTTAAAATTGGCAGTTTTTAATTTTAATATCAAATTCTATCATATAATTTAATATTTATTGGTTAGAATAAATTCTTTTTTAATTTTACCTGTATTTTAATGATCTGAATAGCTATTATAACATGACTTTGTTGTCAGGCTTTTTGAATTTTCCTATACTTGTATTTTGATTGGTCATTCTAGCTTTTGGAACATTTTCCCCTCGTGAAGGATCGTTAACTATTTTAAAACTTTTAAAACCATTTGTTTTGCATTCAACATCATCACTTGATAAGACACTGGGAGTGTTGAAACAAAATGGCTATTTTTGTAGTGATTTTATAACATGTTTATGTTATAAATTTTCTGAAGAGAGAAACTGCAAACGTTTTTGGTTATAATGTGGATTTTTTTAAATATATATTATACTTTATTTTCCATATTTTTGCTACACACTTTTCTGGTCTCGCGACCTTCATCAGGCAAAGAGTGGTTATTTTCACATATTAAGAGGAATTAATTTTCCTTATGTGTTCCAATGTTTAACCATTCTCTTTTGTGTGTAGTAATTGTTTTTAAACTGGTGGCAAAAGTATTCTTCTCCTTAAAGACATGTGGAAATAACCACTCTTTGCCTGATGAAGGTCACGAGACCAGAAACCCATGTAACAAAAATTTGGAAAATAAATATATATTTAAAAAATCCACATTATAACAAAAAACATTAGCAGTTTCTCTCTTTTTAAAATATACACTTTTCTCTCGTTGGAACAACTATAACCTCTCCCTTATATATATATATATATGTTATTATTATGTCCTTCATTGTACTTGAGAGATTTGACAACCTTAAATAAGGCAGATCAGTACCTGCTTTATGCTGCAACAATGGCATTACTAAAATCAAATCATCTGAAAAAAAAAAAAAAAAGAAAAAAAAGAGACTTTATTGCCCTCTCTCTCACTATTCAACCAACATCTCTCTCCTACAGACTATCATTTAAAACATCTACACCAGCTTTTCCAAAACTTCCCACTGTTGCAGAACCCTACAGCAGTATAATGGCTTTTTTGAAGCCCTCTTTAAAATTATACTTTTTCTTTTTCAATTAAATTCACCCTAAGCAAGGCAGTAAAGCCACTAAGACACAAGTGTGAAAGAATTAGGAACAGAAACATTACTAATGAGCAGGAAGAGAAAAGAGTAATCAGTAGGATAGTGGCAACTGACATTGCAATCATTGCATTTAAATTTTTGGAGATTAAAGTTGGTTGGAAAGCATAGAGTCAGAAGTGAATTTCACAAGTAAGAAAAGAAATTAGTGAGCATAGAATTTATGGCTTCATCTAGCCAGCTCAACTCTAAATTGATGACATGCAAAAAAAAAAAGAATAAATTTATTTTTAACACTATCTACAAAAAGTAAAGTCAAATTTAAAGTGTAGCTGTTTTGAGGTGCAGAGCTTGTTCAAATCAGGGCATAATCGATGTAACTTGCAGCCTTATGTCATGCTCTGAATTTAGCCGATCTCTGAACTTAGCCTTTTCAGTTGATTTCTATAATGAAAATGTTGTTGGAAATCTCATGAATCACGTGGACCCCCCCGCCCCTCACATAAACCACTTTTGGAAACCCCGATCAACAACACTAAATACCAATCTTTATGAAAATAGTTTCAATTTATTCTGTGAAATAAAGATTTCTTTATCCAGTGAATTGACAACTTACTTTTCAATTGTTTCAATAAATCAGTAATTTCAGGTTTAAATAAAAACTTAAAATATAAAAAATTTTGGGAAAAAATTTTAGCTTAACTGAAGTGATAACAAAAATCATAATTGTAGAAAAACTGTCCTGTTTACCGGGTACGTTTAGGAAAATCACTAGCCAATTATCGCCCGCTGAAGCAAAAGCAGAAACCCAGGAAGTGACATTTTAAAAAAAAAAAAAAAAAAAATTAGAATTAAATGGTAAAATTTTTATTTTAACACCCGAGCGCTAATATCCCTTCAAATTTTTCCAAAATAGTCTTATTTCCGTGCAAATGTACATGCTGAACTCAAATCAACAATTAGATATTAAAGAAATCTACCTTTTTGGATGTTAATGACCCGAAAAAAAAAAAAAAAAAAAAAAATCGGACTTTTTCCTGGTCTTTTGTCAGCCATTACCGGCTTATTGATAAGTAATTCAGTGCTGAATTTTGTTGGTGGATGTATAGAATTTGGGCCTATTTACTTCCTTCACAGTAATTCCTTGTAGAAATTAGTACGCGTTTCTATAAAGCGATTTTTTTTTTTTGTACTTAATTTAAGAAAGTTAACTTTCAAATATATGTAAACATCGACAAATAAAAGAATAACAAAGTAATTTTTTTTTTTAAGAAGAAAGTTAACTTTCAAATTAGGGTTAGATTTTTTTTTTCTTTTGTTATTCTTTTATTTGTTGATGTTTTACATATATTTGAAAGTTAACTTTCTTCTTAAATTAAGTACAAAAAAATCGCTTTACGGAAGCGCGTACTAATTTCTGAATTCAGTGAATGACGCTCGGGTGCTAAAATGAAAATTTACCAATTAAATTTCCTATAGTGGGGTTAGGATAAAAAATTTTTAAAAATAAAATAGCCCTACCATATACAATTCAATTCTTTCGCTGTAAAAAAAAAAAAAAAAAAAAAAAAACTTTGTACGCGGGAGATAAGTTGTTAATGTTAAATGTTACTGCTTCTCCTTTTTTGTCCGGTAAAACAGAAACTTATAGTCGAGCCTAAAAGCTTTCCTTATTTCCTTTTTTGAATAAATGCTTTCCTGCATCAAATAAGTAGGGATGGGGGCAAATTACCAACCCCAACCACTTATTGTGACCCCCTGCAACTTAGTTTTTTTTTTCTTTTCATGCATCCTGCAGAACGCCCCAAAACTTACCTGTAAAAACAAGTGCTTTCGATACCAAACTATTTTTTGTTTGACCTACCCAAACTAAGAATTTGCAAAAAATTTCTAAGTACCCCGCCGACTAATAAGTCAGGAGGTATGACGTAAGATTTCAGTCGTAAATGATAAACTCATTAATCGCATATATTCAAAAACAGATTTTTAGGTCGTGCAAATTTAAGACACTATTTATTTTAGCTTAAAATAAATAAAAATTGTTTAAGTGGTAGTGTTCTGTTAATTGTTGCCTCTCAAGAAGCACACATTCACTTTTAAATCATAATGCTGTTTAGTGTTTATATATCTGAAAACGAAATTCGCTTCTTTAATCTTTGGTTTTAAAATTAGTCTACATAACTACCAGACCGTTATGCGTTCGGTTCCGTTTTTGTGTACACTGTAAAAAACAAAACAACATTGTTTTTCCTTTCGCAAACAGCTGACATCTACCATCAATTTCCAATCAATCCTCAGACATAGGTAAAACATCACTAAAGAAAAACACTTTGTTTAAGTTTTTTTTTTTTTTTTTTTTTTTTTTGTGAGAAGATGGAATTAAACTTACACCATCAAAAGAAAGCACGTGTTCTGTCGGCAAGAGTAGCAGCGTCTAATACGGTGTCACCTGACAACAGTTCTAAATCAAAAGTTACCTCCCTTAGAAATCACTGGAGATCAGTTGCGAGACATGATTTTTAACATCTTTTTATAAGCTGATTAATTTTGATTTTTGAATTTTGTTTTCAGTATTTCTTTTCAGCTTAATTTTTAACTAGGTACCACAACGAAGCAGTATAAAAAAGCAGTATACCGTGATGAATACATGCTCCAAACGTAATGAAAAAACATAGTTTTATCGTCAAAAATGAAATCTTTAAAATCTTTATCATAAAGATTTTAAAGATTTAAACTAAAGACTTTATGTTAAGAAAAGGAAGGATCAAAGTCACTCAAACAAAGTTTTTTATTATTTTAAAGTTTTTACTTCTTTTTAGAACATTCGAAATTTTAATTAAAAAACTTGTTTTTCTTACGTCAGCGACTGTACTAACTTTTTAGCCTATTTTTTGCAGTGACAGATATAATTTATTTTGGAAATTCTTGCAAAAATCAAATAATTGTCAGATTTTAATGAAATTTTAGGACTTATTCACAAACGAATGAAATTATTTAAAAAAAATTTTTTTTTAGAAAATCTTGGTAAAAATATGTTTTTTATGTTTCGCCCCCTTATTTAATTTTATGAAAACTTGAGAAATTCAAGTCAACGTAAATAGTTTTTTTTAGCGACTATAAAAGCAGAATTCTTTGAAGAATTTAAATCACCTAATTTTTTTTTTTTTTTTTATGGAAAATCTGTTCTCGATCGAAAAATAAAAAAGTAATAAAACTAAGACGCTATTTAATTAGAAACGGTACAATAAATATTGGTTTTGTTACTCGTGCGTAGTGATTTTCTGCTAGGAAAGTCTGTAAAAGAAGTAAATAGGCCAAATTTTCTTATTACGCCGGCGTAGGTATCCCGCATTGAATCGAGATTCATGATGGCAGCAATGGGGGACGAATGACCAACAAGAAGTCCGATTTTTTTCTTGTCGATAACTCCAAAACGGTAAGGTTTCTTCATAATTTAATTGTTAATTCGAGTTCAGCATATACATTTGCACGGAATTATGACGATTTTGGAAAAAATTTAAGGGATATTAGTGCACGGGTAACAAAACCAATTTACCTGACCAGAATTGCTTTTAAAAACAATATTGTCTGAAGAAAAAAAAAATTCGATAAAAAATAAATTTTTGCAAGATTTGTTTTCATTTTTTACAATTTTAAATTAAATAATTTAAAGATTTTAAATCTTTTAAAATTCAGGTTCAGGGTGATATAACTCTTAGAAAACATTGTTATTAAGTAAAAAAAAAACAAACTAAAGCTTACAATCTGAAAACCCTAAATATTTTAAAAAGAATTTTGATTTGTTTTTACATGTGCATATACGTGCATAATTTTTAAGTATGAGTGTACAAACCTAACATTATTATTAAAAGATCACATGTTTTAAGGATTGCCCTTACGGAAAAAAGAACTCATGTAAACTTTATCGTCTGCTCCATCATACTCAACAATGAACACGTTCGGCTGTCAATAAATCGATTAACACGTCAGAAAAACAAGACCCCATGGTTAAAAAATGCTTGTATACAACATTTTATGCTATAATTAAGTAATATTTGCTTCAAATCAGATTAATTTAACTTTAAATTTGTAAATTTTCTTAAAATAACGTTTCAGAAATATATATTTTATTTTTGCAAGATTTTTAAAACCGAAAATTAACTTTTGTGTGTGCGTGTCAAAATGGCCTTTTCATCGATTTTACTGAAAAAAATCGATTCCGATCAATATAATTTCTGTTTGAAATACACTACAGAGTATTTTGTTTACTGGAAATATTAAATTTTAAATCCTTTAGCTTTCAGATAAAAGTCTACATCCAGGGCCCGCTTTTTCCATTTCTCACTTTCAGTGATCTCTCCTTTCGAGACACCCACCGAAGGGCTACAAGCAACACTTGCTGCCGACAACCAGGCTTGTCTTGACACCTTGACGTTAGATTTCTCGTTCCTCCCATGGGAACGGGCGGAGAAATCTCCCTTCGAAACACCCACCAAATGAAAACTAGCCACAACCCTTACTGCGAAAGACGAGGCCCGTCCTAGCAGTTTCACATTCGGATTTCTCATTCTTCCCATAGGAACTAGCGGAGAAATCTCTCTCAACAAAACCAACTACTATACTCAAGAACTGCGTTAACTGGAAAAGCCCCACATTACGACTATTTTGCACTCTCTTCTTCAACCAGAAATAAAAGCTGATGAACAGTTATTTCAAGTTTTTTTTTTTTTCATTCATTCCACTCACACCGCCGAGCACAAACACACACGCGAACAGGGGAAATCCCAACATCTTGGAAACACTTTTTAAAAAGAATAAATAATCCAAACTAAGTGTTAGAATTTACCTAAACGCATTAGCATAAATCATGTTTGCACGTAAGCCCCCGAAACTAAAAGGCCATCTCCTCCAATTCAAAATACTCGAGCGACGGGCCAGAAAACTTTTAACAAGATACTTTCGCTTTAAAATAAACAACAATAAGGGTGAATTTCTTTCTTTAGTCATATCTTGTTTCATTATATTCATAACTTAAACGACTTCTTTTTTTTTACGGTTTATGGAAATATTTTGGATTGTAGCACTAATTCTTTCTTTCTTTCTTTCTTTCTTTTTTTTTTTTTTTTTTTTCGCGTGTGATTGCATTCATTAACAACAATTTTTAACAACAATTTTTTAGAAAAACATTGATTTTTCCAAATGTGACACTGAGGCCACGAGGTGGTTAAACGGTAATTTTGAGCAGAAAAAGTGTTAAGACCAAAATGGAATGTAAGCTGAGAGAGAGAGAGAGCATTTTCCTTGGTGAAATTGGAACCGTCTGGATTTCTTTTCTACTAAAGTTTATTTTTCTTATCTATCGAGTCTTGCCTGCGGACAAAAACAAATTTGGAGAAATGGCTTTATCTATGTCTTGAAGTATTAGGAAAACACATATTAAAGAGAGGAGGGGCAGACGAAGCTTATATTTTCGTTGATGAAAACGAATTGGGAAATTTAAACACAGAATGAACCCGTTGTAAGGGTCGAAGTTATGAAAATCCTGTCGTGACAAGCAGGTGATCTGGTTTATATTTTCCCTAGACAGGGATCAGCCCAGGAGAAAAATTTTATTTCTTCCTTGAGAATTTGGGTAAAAAAAATATATTTTTGTTGACGAAAACGAATTGGGAAATGAAAACAAGGAACGAACACTTTTTCTTAGGGTCGAAGTTATCCTATAGTTGCTGAGAAGGTGATTTGGTCTATGTTTCCGCTGGACATAAATAAGTCCAAGAATGGAGAGATGATTTTATCTCTACCTTGAGGAAACAAGAGAATTAAAATCAGTGATTAGAAGAAAAGTACACCCTTTCGCCCACACGATTTAAAAATAGATTTGTCACAAAGACAGTTATCCCAGCTCTGAGAGGTAACCTGAAGTGGAATGCTGAGAAGGAAGGAACAAGGGCGAGGATTCGGCGCCGCCTGTGTGGAATGGTGGTGTGAGATGTGAAGTGAAACTGGTTGGAGCTAGGTGAGTAGCAATCCCTGTAACTACTCATGAGAAAGTGGATAATTCTCCAAATTTGAAAAGTTGATTAAAAAGCAGAAATAGGGAACAAAGAACCCTTATTAGGATTAATGTGGAAATTGAAGAATGAACGAATCCCAAGAATCCTTCAGTCCCACACCAGCTTTAAGAGCTCGAAGACTTGGACTGAGAACCCGCATCGAGTGCCTCTAGAATCCATGTCAGCTGCCACCAGATTTCTTAATTCTGAAGAACTTTGAACCCAAATTATTAGGCGAGGCTCAGTGTCAATGTAGAGATCTATGCGGAAAGGGTTAGTTTTTGTTATACGATATATATAAACTAATTGAAGATTTACCTCATGAATCTTTCGTTTTATTTCTTCCTTAATATAGCGCCCGCCACGGTTTGAACCAACGCTGCGATTACTACGACATTCGATCTTCCATTGCTCTGAGATCAAGAACACAACGTGGGCAGAGCTGGTGTGGATCGAAGCGGCCAACAACCAGCTTGGATCAGCGTCAGCATTGACCAGGTCAGAATTAGCCCTGTAGTTAAAGCGCCGTCCTAAGACCTTGAGGAATGGAACACTAAACATGGTTACGCCACAGGGTGTAGGCAGTGGTAAAAGGAGTTATACAAGTTCTACTATTTAAACCACAGCTGTGGAGAGGAGATGGATTTATACTTTTTGAAAGAAAATTTCCGTGTAACTGAATGTAACGAACCCGACTGGAATTCTCCGATTTCTTATTCCAAGCCGCTATTCATTATACGGCCTGCATATCCACTGCAAGATTTGTGCTGCTTGTTCTTGCACATGATTTGTAAATGTGAATGAATATTTAAAAATATGGCGATTTGTTCTCCAGACAAAGATATCTATTTTGTAGATTAGCAGTTACATGTGTATTTTTAAAGATTAAAGGGATTCGAAAAAGTCATTATGTAGGGTTACACAGCTGTGAGAGTTTTGGAAAACATAGTGTACATGTTTTAAATAAATGATAATCTGTGGGAGAGAAATATTGATTGAATATATATAGAGAGAGGGTGATAAAGTCTCTTTTTCTTCAGTTGATTCAATTTTAATAATATCATTCTTGCAGTATAAAGCAGGTATTATAAAAATTTTATTTTTACTACTTTTAAAAATATTTTTCTTTTCTATTTTTAGGTTTGCGTTAAAAATGGTTACACTTTTATATCTTTTTCAGCTCAGCGCTTAAAACCCGTCGAAATTGTGAAGGATCCATTTCCAGTTTATGGAAAATTATTTTTTCGTATGTATTGACCAATGTGAGATATAGTCTCAAACTCTAGTAACAACCCGAATGTGGGGGGGACTTGTGAGCCTAATTTTCCAAATATATAGAGCTCAGGTCATTAGATGCAAGGAGAAGACTTTCTGACAACAAGGAAACAAGGCAAATCAATATAAAGGGCAGAAGGCTTTTGACATCAAGAATGCACCAGTTACCAGCCAACTGCAAAGAGATTAAAGAATTTTGAAGTTCAAGTGAAAACTTTCCTGTGGTTGGACGACAAAGAACGAAAGAGAAATTTCCCCAAGTACAAACTGTAAATTTCAAAGCGACTTTTCAAAAATTACTATATGTCCCAGAGACGCTCGTGGGGCAAGTAAAAATACGCATTTTCATTTTTTCTCAAAGGTGGTTGCATATTTGTTTTACTTACTATTTTTGTGATTATATTAGTTAAAAGCAGACGACTTTGAAGAATATAAATCACCAATTTTTAGTAAATTTCGATCTGATATTACCCAAAATTTACAATACAAAACCCAATAAAACTAAGACATTATTTAATTAAAAAAAAGCTTTTAATGGCTTTTATGAATAATATATATTAAAGACACTATTGTTTGAAGCCAAAATATTTTTCCAATGAAAAATGAATTTTTACAAGAATTGTTTTCTTTTTTTCCAATTTTAGATACAAAATTTGATAAATTTGTTAAATATTTTAAAATTAAGTTTGAATCTGTGTATTTCTGGAAATGCTGTTATTAAAATATCAATTTTTATAGATCATACATTTAAAAGCTTATTACAATCTGCGACACGATAGTATTTTTAAAATATTTTTAATATGCTAAAAATGTATTAAAAACGTTTTCTCCTAAAAACTATGGATGCACGGTTCAGAAATAATAGGTCACGTGTTTTAAGAGAAACGCCTTAAAAAATTGCTTTGCTTTCCTTCTGGCTAGTATGTATCGAATTCTCTGACTGACCATCATCGTCGCATTTTCAAAATTTTTAATTTTCTTTTTTATATCCTATTTCACTAGATATTCTAATTTCATTTTTTTAAATATAATTAATTTATTGTTTTTCAGTGAGAGACATACTGCAATTGTTATTTATTTTCTTTTTTAGATTCAATTTTAGGGACGGAAACAGTGCAGGCTTCGTTAAAAATGGACCTAAAAATCAATAAAATATTAGACTTTTGAAAGTATTTAATTTTATAAAATTACTTTATAGTTAAATAAGCTGGTTCACTTAAAATTCGAAAATACTGTCACTTCTTTCCTTCCGCCTGATAAATTGCACTGACGTTATTTGTCGGATACATTGACGTAAACGTCATTCATACCTCCAAAAACAATCACCACGGTTAGACATGCTTCTCTTATTTTCAACTAAATTTTTTTTGCTAAAAAATTAAGTAATGTTTGTTTCCAGTTACATTGAGAAAACTTTAAATTTTCTAATTTTCCTAAAATAACTTTTCAAAAAAGTATAATAGAATTTTACAAGATTTTTAAACGGAGAATTTCACTTTTGTTTACAAAGTTGTCAAAATTGGATGACATGATCGATTTATGTCAATTTTGATGATTCAAAAAAAAAACCCTCAAAAGACAAGATTATTAACTAAAATTTCGGACGTACTAGGAAGGATTAAAAAATGTAAAAAAATCAAAAAATACTTTGGTCTTTCCTTTTAATAATAACATAAACATTTACACGATAAGAATAATTGTTTATCAAGTTTGGGATCTTTTTTCATCAGGGTATGCTCTTTTTTAGCGAAGTATTGAAAGTCCCTATATTTAATAGGGGATTCAAAGAAGGAGAGGTCTCTCTCTCTCTCTCTCTCTCTCTCTCTCTCTCTCTCTGCCTGCTTGCTACAAAGAAGGAGAGGTCTCACTCTCTCTGTATTCCGGCGTACAGCGACCTACGAACAAAATGTCCATTCATTTTTGAATGCAAAAGCCAACATCTTGTGACAACCTCTACAATAAATAAAGAACAACCTTCATTCCGTTCGTATTCCATTGGTGAGATGCAAGTTCCACTTTCTTCTCACAAAATGCTGCTTGGTGAAATTGACTCCCAAGAGGATACTGCCCCGATCACTACAATCTTAACCTATTCAAGTCAAAGATCAAACGTTCTTCCCCATATATAACTGTGCCTCTTATCTCTGTAACCTCTACCTCAAGTGGCTCCTGGGCCTTGTACAGAGTGAACATCGTTGTAAAAAAAAAAGGCTCGTATGAAAAACAAAATAAAAAAAAATCGTACATTTTTTGTAATGTTATTCTTAAGGCTTGTTGAATTTTTTATTCTTTTTTTATTTCTGTATATTTGAAATTTTTTGCACTTTAGGCTAGAGAGGAGGTAGTTCGATTTTTCTACATTAGTTCGATTATGGCAGGAGGTAAAAACGATTTCTTTCTTTCTTTCTTTCTTTCTTTCCTCCTTGTTCCTTAAAGTAATCACTTCAGTCACGCAAAACAATATTCCTTTTTTCTTTGTTTCTTCACGTGTTTTTTTTTTGTTTTTGTTTTTTTGCCGGCTGATCGGCTTTTTTTTTCATTTGAACCAAATCACGGCGTAGAAAGAAAGAAAGAAAGAAAAGGAAAGAAAGAAAGAAAAGGAAAAAAAGAAAACGCGTTCGCATTTTTAGGTTGTGTTTGAAAATCATTATTTTCTTTTTTTTCTACTATTGTTCGTTCCTGTTTTTAAACGGCTCCTCCACATTATTGGGATAAAAAATATCGAAAAACTCGCCACCATGAGTGAACCAGTACAGGTTCGTTAAAAAACATTTATTATTATTATTATTATTAATTATTATTATTGTGTATTAATTAGTTTTTAGTTTACTTTAGTTTAGGTAGATCAATTGTGCGCAAAATTTTACGGCTTTTTTGTTGTGTATTCAGTAAAATCTAAAGATGCTGGAAAAATTTGCAGATAATTCAATTTTTAACAAATTTAATTAATTTATCTCTGGGTCTGCATTCCATTCAGTCTTTAAAAACAAAAAAAAGCAAAAAAATTTTAAAAGTTTATAAAAAAAATTAGAAAAGTTCTTAATGTTTTTAATAATGTTTTGTTATTTTTTCTTTTTTTTTTAGAAAATTGCTTTCTCTTTATTTCTTTATAATTATTTTACATTTTTTTAAATTTTTTCCTTATTTAGTTTCGGTCAAAAAATGAAATGTCGAAAAGAATTTCTTTTCCCCAGAGATTAAATTTATGAGATAAATAAATAAACTAAAAAAGTGCGTGCATAACCCGTAAATTTAAAAAAAAAATTATATTTAATTTTAATTTAATATTTCTGATGTGTGAATTCCGAGTTTTCCAAAAAACATCTTTATGAAATTAATTAATGAATCGGTGTTTGTTTTGTTTTTGTTTTGCAGAGAATAACGCTAAAAATATGTAAATCTAACATAACCGTTAAAAATTAAAATGTTTTTTGTTTTTTTTTTGTGTTGTTAAAAAAATTTATATTGGAAATGAAATAAAAAATTTTGCAAGACTAATTTTTGTAAAAAAATATATAAAATAATTGTAATAAAAATAAATGTATAGAATTATTGTGGTTTAAGAAGTATCGTTTTCAATTGTCATTTCATTTACTTTTTTTTTTTTCCTTAAAATTATTTTTGTTCCTTGAAAAAGGAAAAAAAAAAGGAAATCAACAACCATTAACAATGCTTCAAAGGGTACAGATCTTAAAATGGTAACAGAACTAGGTTTGAGTTTCACACAACTCACGATTTAATTTAAAAAAAACAAAAAAAGAAAGAAAAATTTTAGTTCGTTGTCTTTGCACCAATTCCAGTTTGTCTTTTGATTTCCATTTCGGATTTCTTAGACATTGAGGAATATATTTTTGTTTAGGTAGATATCTCTTTCTTTCTTTCTTTCTTTCTTTCTTTGCCAGGCTTGATATTGGTAGGGATGATTTTTTTTAGCACTTTCTCTCCTCTTCGATTTTTTTAACAGGAGTAGAGATATATCCCTTGTTTCCTGTTTAAGATTGGGTTTCCGGTTCCTTCTAAAAAAGTCTTTTCATTCAGTTTCACTCCCAAACCCCTTACTCCTTAGTGGTATTATCGCCTTGCTTGGGGTTAATTGAGTAATAATAATAAATATACATATTACCTTACGTCGAAAGTACGAATCGGAGTTTCATGTCCAAAACAATCTTCAGGTAAAAAATACTGATGAACATTTCGTTACGATCCTTAGTATTGTATTTTGAAAAATTCTGGCTCTCGTGGAAGCAACCTTTTACCTAAGGTAATATACTTTGTAGCTTTGTATTACCAGACTGAGCATTTTTTTGTTAACACCAAAAAATAAAAATTAAATAAAATATTCATATATGCACGTGATGTTTGCTTTTTTTCTATATTTATTTATTTAATTCATTATAGAATAGCTGGCCACTCGTATTCGAGTATACCCGTCTACTAGGGAGGCTGGCCACTCCCTATTGCAGACGCTTGCTCAGGCGCATTTGTGTTCATTCACAGAGCCCACCTCTGGTTTGTACTGCAACTATGCTGAGCAGACCTTACAGTTTCTGAGAAAGAAAATAATTTGAACTTGGCCAGCACGCGCAAGCCCTCGGCCACGATGACTTGTGACTTCGTGCTAGCAAGGGTTCCGTCTACCCAATTTCACTCACAAGGTCGTGGTATGGTTTTTAAGCACTTTCCAAAGATCCCTCCAGTCCGATAACAGTCTCCTTCCTGACAAATCGACCATGGTGAGATTCGAACCCGGGTCTCATGGCCAAAATACGAACGTTCTAACCACTCGGCCACGTGCCCATATATTTAATTCGTATATAAGTCATTTGTATTTGTATACTTTGCTAATTAAACCAGAATGTTCATGTTGTTTGCTATCGGAATAACCTCGCCACAAGCACGGTAACTTATGATGACGTGGTGCTTAGGAGTTAAAATGAACAATTGATTTATCCACGCCAAGAAGATGAATGGAGGATGGTAAAGACGAGGAAACACACGGGTAATTTTAATAAAAGAAGATAAGGAATTTATTCACGAATTTACACGCTTGAAGTAATGTCAGTAGCTTGTTTCAAGAAACTGAATCAGAATTCTTAAAGTCCGTAGTTTCAACGTATTGCCATGAAGACTAGGAAAGGTTGATACAACAGATTAAATAATCCACCACAAAATAATATTAACAAATATTCAAGACAAAGGTAGGAGAGTTTGTTGCTCACTGAAGGGATATATGGTTTGAATAAGTTCGAAAGTAGTCGAAGAGAGATAGTTTGAAATATTCAGCTTTCTTGGATTGTTGAGAGAAAATTCTCTGAAATGCCGCGTACTGGTTAAAGGCCGATAATATAATTGGCGTGTAATTTTACACTAGTGAGTACTTCAACGTTAACCGCGAGGAACTGAAACGAAACCTTTCACATGACTTCAGACATTCTTCTCTTTAATTTAAGTTTTCTCCTCATTTTATGTCAAAAAGAATTTCGCATATGTTCGCGACTTTGTTTTCTTCCTTTTCCTTGGCTCACTGGACAAATTCTGAGAAAGCGATGTTTTCATTGGTTTATTTCACATAGGCTCGCGAATTTCTTTCCTTTTTCTTTCTCATTCCTCCGAATTTAAATGGAGTGGGTGAAAAGAGTTATTATTATTTCGCGTTAACTACAAAGTGCACAATCTCTGAGTGCCTTTCCCTAGAGATTGCGGAGTAACGATGCATAAGTCTTTCCCTATACAATATGTAAACGTAAGACAGATATTCAGGAGGTTTCGGCTTTGTCCCCTCATCAGACTCAATGACGTCCTCTAGTCAGGCTCGGTGACGTTCTTCAAATCTCGGATCGATCCGTGGAGTAGATTTTTCTTCTTGTATTTTCCATGCTTAGGAAGTATTTCATATCAGTTAACATTTATGGGGTCTTATTCACATTTTTATGTCTCCTATCCGTGTCTATTGCGGAACCACTACCAAACTCAAGAACCGAACTCACAACTGCCAGAAAATCGATATGGTTTAACCAACACTTCAATATACTGGGCCATGTTTCCAAGATTCGGGAAGTCATAAAAGATTAACATGATCTTGTTAAGCAACACAAAAGGGAATAAGGCTTGTGATTATTAACTTCTTGAAATATTCCCTAAGCATGGGGAGCGGGTTGAGAAAAATCTGGCGCCATGGATTGAATAAAAGTTTTGGTTCGCAATTCTAAGAAGGTTACCGAATGCGAAGATGCCTATAAGTAGAGTCTGCAACTCCCTAAAATAAAAATGCGCGATGGAAGATGTTCAGATTCTACTGGACGATGTGAACTCAATAAGACCTTCGATGCAGTTCACGGTGGATAAAGAGAGTAACAACACACTCCCATTCCTGGACGTTCTAATATCTCGAACAGAGCATGGGTTCAAAACATCCGTATACCGTAAACCGACATTAACCGGACAGTACCTCAATTTCAACACCCACCATTCATACAGTGTAAAGAAAGGGGGTCGTCCACTGCTTACAACACTGAGCAAAAGTCATAAGTGGCGACCCAGAGACATTTGATAAAGAATTGGTCAGTATAAGTAGTACCCTACAACGTAACAACTACCCTGGGTACATGGCAGCAACCCCCAAAAAACTGGGATAGGTGGGTACAAGAGGAGGACAACAACACCCAGAAAACAGTCTGTCTGCCTTATGTGAAGGGGTTATCAGAGAAAATACAAATGATCTGCGGTCCATATAACATCAGGACAACCTTCAAAAGCTGGACGACACTTCGCAGATATCTCTCCGAGTAAGGCCGTTGTGGTATTGGTGACAAAGATGAGGACAATAGTCCGAATAATGTAAATAGTGTACATAATACCTCATCTCAGAAATATAGACAAATACATTTTCTTTGTTCTGGAGAATTAACGACCAAAATAATAAACACCATTTATTTATTATATGGTTTATTGGAATACTTTGCAAAACATCGGCTAATTACCAATTGATCCAAACTTCGATAAAATGGTAAATAATAAAGATTTCATCATAGTTGGTTCACATATTTTAATAATTTAGTAAATGTCAATAAATTTATGAATAAAAAATTGTTTTCATGATTATTTCTTTGTAAATTAGTAAATTATAAATATTGCGTTATCTATTTTAAAATGTTGTAAATATAAAATAATTCTTGTAAATAAACAATAATTTTTAATATCTTGTTGTGAATTCTCAAGAACAAAAAATGCACTATCAGTTTACTTCCATCGTGTGTTTAGGTTTTATTACAATTCTAGTCATCGCTTTTTAGAACGATAAACATTGCCGGAGAGTGAAGGTAGTTAAAATAATAGCGGTGTCATGGGAAAAAACGTCCTTTTGTCACTCTGTTTTAATGCGGGACACAAAGGTCCATGTTTGCCAATATTTTATTCGTTTCTGTCCCTCAACTCTTCTCATTCCAATTTCAGCCTTGCGTGCCTGCGTTTGTTAAACTAGGGCAATTATTTGTATGAAAAAGTCATGAGTTGTCTTGTGAAAACTTAACACAATCCCGTTGTCGTTTGAATCCAGCATTTCTTTTGTTAACAGTAAGAAGAGAAAAAAAGAAAATGTTCACGCTTCATAGACAAAGCGTTTTTTTCTTTCTTTTTTTTTCTTCTTCTGATGGTTATTCGATCTCAGTTCTCCTCTCATAGGAATAGACAGGGACGGATATTTATATATACAATGGGTATTCCTTGCCTTTGAAATGTCGCTGATGCCCCCAAATCACGCACTGACTTCACGCACGAAGGCATTCCGATATTTCTTCTTACAAAAGACGAACAACACATTGTACACACGGTCTGTCTTCAAAAGCCATATTTAAAAAAAAAATACATATTTTAATCTTTTCCCCAGTTTTTGAACAGCTGTAGAGGTTTATCTCATGTTTTCTGTTTAGCATTGGATTTTCGATTCCTTGTAAAGTATTTTTCATTCTCTTTCACTTTATTTGGCTAGTGAAGGACTTGTAGTGAACAAAACAAGATCTAGATTTAAAATTCAAATGCTAAGCACTGACTCATTGCTTTTGTTAGAAATTAAAAAGACTCAAATTTATAAACTTTACAAACACACACAAAAGCGAATCAAAAACAAAACTCGTGAAATTTCACACCTTGATGCGAAATGTTTTTCGACCAATAGAAAACTAGGAAACATTTAAAAACAAAATTCAAATAATCTTCAATTCTTAGAAATAAATTCTTTTACGGACCTTTTCGCGAGCCGACGCGAAGTTTGTTAGTCGTCCAATGGAAAGGCGCGAATCCTATCCGAGAGTGAATTCCCAAATTAACTTTTCAAGCCCCGCAAACAAAATAAAAGACGGGCAAGTTCGCCTGTCACCAAAGAGAAGGAGACGAGCGTATCGTTATTATTATCTCTACCTTTCTCCCTGACCTCTTTTATACTTGATAAATGAACGGAACATTTTAAGACTGAGCGATTACTTCAAAGACATTCATACCCTACAATAACGCTCATACATACATACATACATCCACACATATGTTCCTGCCTACGTACACATAAAATCATTCTTGCAAGGACTACTACGAACATTTTGACGACCTTGTATCAAGCAAAGTACATTAATTTTATTTATAGAGACCTTAATTGATTTATATGTATATAAATTTGTTATTTCACTTTAAAATTTGATTTTCTTGTTTTATACCCCTCTTATGGTGGGGTATCTAAGTAACAAGGCCAAATAAAACTAATGTATTTCAACAGTCATACACTTCACTATAACTGATAACCCACTATAGACTAACACGGTATTTATACAAGCTGCAAGAAGTTTGGATGTGCTGTTTTCAAGCAGCTGTTTCGAATCCTCGTGTGTGGGTGTTTAAAGGAGATTGATTATATTCCACACGTCTGAAGCCGTTATCCGGACTTCCGCTGGAACCCAATTGACCTTATTTGATAGACAGAAATATAAATGTAACCATTGTCTTTGATTTTAAAACTTATCATCCGGTTCATAATCCTCCCCAGTCATTTGGACAAGATGAGAGACTTATCCCGTGTTTCCTGTTTTAGATTAGGTTTCCAGTTCCTTCTAAAGTCTTTTCATTTTCTTTTTCACTTCCAGTAGCCTCTTGCACCTTAGTGCCATTATCGACTTGCTCGGCGTGAATTGACTTTAAAAAAAAAAAAAAATAGTATAAGCGTTCTTCTAAGCCTCATTTCCTTTAAATCTTCCTAGTGGTTTACATGTTCAGTCCATGATATTCACAGCATATGTCTGCAGAACCAAATCTCTGTCGCTTCGAGTATTTTCATCACCTGCGAGGAAATTGTCCAGAATTATCGATGGTATATAAAACAAGGCATTCTAGCACTCTTCTTCTTTTTTTTTTTTTTTTTTTTTACCAACAGTAGGAACCAATCAAGTGTTCAACCCTAACTTCGTGATGAGGTTGGTTACTAAATACGAACTCGATGCTTGCTTGTTTATGTGCGTTTTTGATTCATTAGTCTGAGTTTTTAGTTACTACTAACCATCAAACCGGTTACCTGGCAGAAATCAGACAGTAGCATCGTTCTGCATATAAACTAAAGTATTGTCGGAGTTAACTCCTCCTTAATTTCCAAGTTGTTCACTAGGGCACGCTCTCCCTTCACTATAAATGCTGTGTGATTTCTTGCCTCGTCCTCTTTTTCATTTCTTCATTTTCAGCGAACTCATCTACAATGTAAGCTCACGCAGAAGATTGCGTCTTCTCATTTGCGGGAAACGCCATGAACATTATACAAACATACACGTACGTACGAACATTCACCAAGATACAAACTCTTTACGTTCACACACAAACACAAATGTTATTGTCTATGTTCATTGTAAATTTTGTTGTTTAATACATATACTTGTTTGTATATATATATATATATATATATATATATATATATATATATATATATATATATCGGTCTTGTTGGTTTTCTTTACACTTCTTTATCGTAGATTCAATCTCTGAGTCCGCCATGTTCTTGTAGTGGACCTTTTAATATTCTAGCAGGAATAAACACACGCGTTCCTAAGTTAACAACACGTACAAATACCCGGTCCGCTAAAGTATGTTATTTTTACGTACTATTTAAGTAGACGCGTTCATTCGTAAAATCTAGGGAAAAGATTTGGAGGGGAATAATTTTTGTAGATTAGCATTCAATAGTCCTTCCACGAGGCGCGGCTTATGTCACTATCGAAAAATATTTACTTTTTATTATTTTATCATTGTTCATAATATCGATATAGGGTAACATTTTACAGAGTTATCTGGACTTAGTTGTTCTACGCACGAAAATCTTTTAACAGAAAGTTTTTTTATTAAATAAAGAACAAATGGGTAGGTACATTTTTAATTAAAGAAAAAAATTACATAAATTAATAAAAGTATGTTTCCGCCTATAGGATACAAATCCTATATCATTCAACAAATGACTAAAAAACACAAAGTAGATTTGCACACCCGCAAAATCGAATCAAAACGACTAAAAACAGATTTCGCAATAAGGTGTGAAATTAATTTTTTGACCAATGAAAGGAGGCGATTTGCTAAACTAAAAAAAAAAAAAGATAACGAACCAGTGTGAAAAAAAAGTCAACAATAAATAGAGAATCTCAAGTCAATCACCAGTCAGAAGGTCGCAGAGATCATAAGAAGACTGACAGTAAATTCCATCACTGACTCAACCGGACAATAAGAGCCGAAAGTGGATTAGGAAAGGAAAACAACAACAACAACAACAACAACAACAAATTTACAACTGACTCCAAAACAATTCAACCCGATAAGTACATTTTCCTTTTATCTTTTATTCTTCATCCATACTCTCTTTTTTAACTTAAATTGATCGCCCCTTTTTCCTTTACACCTATACAAAAACAAAAGAAACAGACATTACTCTGCTACTCTGTTGAAAGACAGCGAACACAGACATTTTTGTCAAAATCACATTTTGCTTAAACGAACTAAAAAGCATTAATCTTTTTTACCCTATTCACAAGATAATAAATATACAATGTTCTATTTTCTACAAACGTTCCTTATCGTGTTGTTTCTTCTTGAAATTTGCGTTGTATTTTGTGGGCAGGGTATCCCGTATTAAATTCTCCTTTAATCCGGGTACGCTGAACCCCACACGCTTATTCTTCAAATAAGATAAATAGTTACCCTCTTCCAGTGTTGTGCGTGCGCTTCGAAAAAGCTCCCCGCCTCCACCACCACCAAATGACAGGGATCGATTTTACACTGTGTACAGATATGAGGAACATGACTCCCAATTCTAAATCGATAAAAATTAATATCTTTCAATTTTAACAAACGTCGTGATTTGAGGAAATTCTCATCTACAGATATTATTTCCCGACAATGTTTCCCTATTTTTGCTACGAGTGCACCAGTCAATTTAAGTAGTATATATATATATATATATATATATATATATATATATATATATGTGTGTGTGTGTGTGTGTGTGTGTGTGTGTGTATTTAGGCAGAAGTCCTTTTCATGCACAGTTCATTATTTCTGACAATAGCTCAATCAGATCTCATTTAAATATTCATGGAGACCTACCGGACACTATTCGTAACATACGTGTTGACAACACTAATATAATAGCATCATCTACATGCAAAAAAAGGCTAAAAATAATGGAAGCCTTATTAATAAAAAACAAACCAACACTTAATAATATTAACTTTGAATATGGACATAATATCTTGACCGTGTTTTGAAAAATGAAAACATTTTATAAAGCATACATACAACAAACTAATTCTTATTTTAACAGTTAAAATATAATACTTGAAAATGGCTAAATGTATAGCCGAAAGCGCTCGGATAAAAAGAACATTCGGACAGTTTTTATATAATTTATCATCCGAAAAAAAAAAATTATTAGATCTCATGAGAAATTGTTTAAAAATTTAAATAAAAGCACCTTGTCTGTCGTTTTCAATGAAATGTGCATATATATATATATATATATATATATATATATATATATATATATATATATATATATATATACTGGGAGCCGAAAGAGTGAAAAACAAGAAGGGAAAAAAAGGGAGAGAGTATAGGACAACAAGAAAATGTTTAAAAGGAGTCATAATCACGACATCCTATACATATGCATGTGTACGCACACACATATACAAAAATCCCAGACAAGTGGGCGGGACGATTACAAAAAAGGTTCGTCTACGACACTTTGGGGTTGGGTGCTGCATATAACATCAATGAACTAAGTCACAAATTTTATATTTGTATTCATCCTATGTGTATAGTTCCTTTGTTGAAATTCTAACAGCGAGAGTGCACTTAAACTAAAGTAAACTGATTTCTTCTAAGAAGGTTTTAAGTACTTTTTCAATGAGGAAAATCATGTCACTTATAAAATACACAAAGTTAGAATTGAGTTAGGTCAACAAATGTGCCCAAAGCTAATCATTCAATAGTGCATCGTCAACATGTAACTAGTGATGGACTAACGCGCTATTTACGCAAGCTGCAGGAGGTTTGGATTAGGTGTTTTCCAGCAGCTGTTTCGAATCCCCATCTCTGTGTGTTTAAAGGAGATTGATTATCCCACACGTCTGAAGCCGTTATCCGGACTTCCGCTGGAACCCAGTTGACCTTCTTTGAAAGGCAGAAATATAAGTGCTGCCAGTGTCTTTTAACAGGACTCTTCTTCTTCTTCTTCTTCTTCTGTGTGCCGTATCCCGTCAGGGCGTTGGCGATCATGGCTCTCCACAATTTCCTGTCCTTTGTAGCTCTTAATATCTTCTTGTCTTTTTGCCATATCCCCCAAACCCTGCTCCGCTATCCATTCGCCCAAGCTCGCCAGGTATGTTCTGCGTTGCTTTCATCTGGCCGTCTTAACTTCTATTTGTCCTGTGAGTATCAAAATTTCCAAGCCCTCCTTCCTCATTATGTGCCCCGTAAATTTAAACTCTCTCTTACTGATGTTAAATATGAGTGCCCTTTCTGCTGTCATTGTTTCTAGAGCTTTGTTGTTGCTCACATGTTCGGTCCATGGTATTCTCAGCATCCTTTTTGTAGAATCTACAAATCGCTTCATAGTATTACTGGCTGAATTGCCCGAAAAATTGCGCAAGTTGTCACGTGATATAGACATGTCTTGATAAAAAAGCATCTTTGACAGAATGTCTGTCGATCTGAACTTGCTTAAAGAAGGTAAATATGTTCACCAAGCACGTTTATATGCAAATATGCTAACCCTGTTGCATAGGGCCACAGCTGTTATGGTTTTTGTAGCAAGCAGAATTTTTACAGGATGGATTTGCTAGTTTCACGTCCAACCAGTTTTGAATTCAGAGTTTCCTTTCTCCTAGATTGGTTTTCAACCAAAGTTAAAGAGCCCAATCTACACTACTATTATTCCTTAGCTGAGGAGAGCGGAAAGCGGTAGATTCAGATATTTCTAAGTGTATTTGTGCGAACACAACGGCTTTTGCTGGAATTTGAACTCAACACGCTAATCCCATTTTCTGCACCGATGACCGCTGCACTATATGCATATTCACCGACCATGGCTGATTAGCAAACATCGCCAAAGTCATACATGATGATTGCTTTCGTATGGAATAGCAACGTGAATGGCTGTCTACACGACCTGGAAGATCCTCACTCTCTGGTAGGATTCTTTCAATATAAATAATCATCACCATTGTACCTGGCGACTGCTATGTGCCTGAAACTCAGAGAAACAAACGTATATTTATTAGTAGTATACATTTTAGCACTGTTATTTTACATCGAGCACTGTTTTCTTACCACCAGCTATTATACACACACATATATGATGAAGTGGAAAAGGCGTTTTGCCGATGTGATGTGTGGCATCTGGGGTATGACAATAAACTAGATCCGGCAGCAAGTCTTCTGATCATAAAAAAATTACTAATCGATAACACAACTATCCTACACCATGAAAACAACAAATTTAGATTACAGATACTAGAAGCAATTTATAGTAAAAAATTAGAGCCGGCACTGAACAGAATTATTTTAAAAAGAAATATTGGACTTTCCAATAAATTTAATTTGATAAGAAGAAGAAACATAGGAAAATTATGATACAAACTACTAGCAACACTGCATATGACTAATACTAACAAAAATAGTCGTTCAGTTCATTGTTCGCTTAAATTTGATTAATAAAATAAAAGATCTGTTAGCGTTACATTCAATCCTATTATAATAGAATGGAATATAACGGAATTGTCGAATTATGCTTGTCCCTCTGTTAGTTCGAACGTCCATTACGCCGTGCCAATGCCTCATAATGGACTATTCCGTTTTGATCGCGTGAAAAGTGTGGCCACGACCTGAATACTTGGATTCAGTGAAAATGAACGGAAGAAAGAAGAAGAGAACTCCCTACTTCATGTATGGTGGACTCTCCAGTCTAACTATAAGTTTTACGAGACTGGAGAGTCCATCATACATAAAATAGGGAGTTTACTTTTCAACCACTCTGTATTTAATATCTTTTGCCAATACCTCATGAATAATGGACTATTCCATACGCTACTTGGTTTCAGCGAGAATATGAACGGAAGAAAGAGGGGGAAGATAGAAAGGATTAACAGCTGTTTCAATGAAATGGAAAAGGGTGTCAATTTCAAAATGTTTCATTTGTATCCCCTTACTTCTTAAAATAACGACCAGTATTCATATTTATGGTTGTTATTGCAATATTTTGTTAAAGTTGCAGCGCTCAAAATAATAACAAATGTGATAGAGGAATTTCTACGGATATTTTGTTGTTATAGAACTTGCCATGAGATTATTCAATCATTAACTTAAGATTCATCAGAAAACTCAAATAGGAAAACCGTGAAATTTTCACAAGTCTTTCTAATTCATATGAAAGTCATTTTTATGGTTATCGCATTCTTGTGTGTGTGTGAGCGAGAGGGAAAGAGTGAGAGGGAGTGAGAAAGAGGGAGGAAAGAGAGAGTTGGTGTACGTATATATGTGTGATGTAAAAGTTTTCATAGAAGAAGAAGGATTTAAAGAACAACTAATTGCCACTAATCGTGAGTAGTAATGAGAATTTTATAACTTAAATCAAAAAGAATGTGCTGGCCGAATAGTAGGAGCAAAAGAATAATAACGTAATCCTCTCCTTGTGATATGTTTGATTCAAGAATGATTTTTCGGCGTTTTTGAAAACAAATTCTTTGGAGGAATTTAGTTGTGTCCTCATTGGTTAAAAAACTTTGTTTTTTGTTGCGTGGTATACTCACGCTTATATACGAACTACTTGAGGTAATTTAAGTGTAGTTTAATGAAGGTTACCAAAATGGCGAGAAAAAAACGGTTGGATTTGCATTTATTAAAAGTTGATTGAATAATGAATACGATTACTGAGATTATTTTTTTTATTTTATTTTTGTCTTTAGAAGTGATGAAATTGGAGGTAAGACAGTGGAAATCGATTTTATTACAGTATTAATGACGTGAAAACGAGTTTGTTTAACCACGTTAAAAATTAACAACAACAGGAATAGATGAGATGCCTGTCCCTTTATCCTTTATTGATTAACCAAGGATCGAGGTTACCAATCAGATTTGAAGCAATTTATGTCAAGGACAAATGACAAGAGATACAAAAGACGCTGCCCCGTGAATTAAGTGCTAAATGAATTTGATGAGTTCGAGTCAAGTATGCTTATTTTTGTATTTTTTTTAATCACTTCACCCCAAGCAAGGCGATAATCCCACTAAAGCGCAAGGGTTACTTGTGTGAAAAAAAAAGAAAGAAATATATATATATATATATATATATATATATATATATATATATAGTCAGCTCAGCCGAAAATCAATATTAGTAACAACAATTGGATGCAACTGAGGCACATCTACATATGGGGGGACTAACAATTTGAATGGGGGGTGACCATGAAAAGGGTCGGTTTTTGCGTTCTCAATCTTGTTTCAGCCTCACGCACAGCAGCAGTTGAAGAGGCGTTTCTCCTCAGCCGTTGAGTTTATAGAGCTTAACCTCCATATGCCAGTGGATCAGAACCAATTACTGAGTGCACTACATCCTCATTGGACAAGAAATGTTAAAAACATTTCTAATTTACATTTTCATGTTAGTTATAGATTTTTGTGCAAGCTAAACACAATCCAGGCTCCAGACGCAAGTTTTACAATAATTGCTTCTGATTGGCCAATATATCTCAAAGTAATAACAACGCCTACGCACACGTGCTTAAACACAAAATACCGCCAAAAATCTTGAAATGTGTTCGCGAGCCACGCACGTGACCAGGAATGTAAATAAATGCACGAACACAAGTTTACTAGTGAGCTTCGTGACGGGGGCGCCTCAAGGTGGTGTAATGGTTAGCAAGCTTGACGTGCTAGAGCAATTACGACTGAGTAGTGAGTTCGATCCTCACTGGGTGCCCCTTACTTTCGGCCTTGTGCCACATCCAAACTACGTTTGGAAAATCACTACCACCTCAGCCAGGTATTCTGCCTATGCTGACGACGTTTCGGTTCTTTTGTCGAGCAAAGCCGAGATTGACGAAGTCAGCAAAGAGATCAGTGGGTATGAGATGGTGACAGGGGCCAAGATCAACCGCGATAAGTCTGTGGGCTTGCGGTTGGGTGCGTGGAAGGGAGTTTCTCTTCCCGGACCTTTCCTCTGGGCGGATGGGCCGATCAAGATACTCGGCGTCTGGTTCGGTCCTGATCTCCAGTTGGAAATGAATTGATCGGAGGTGCAAGGGAGATCGCAGTTAATCTGTGGTCTCGGAGAAGACTTTCCCTGAAGGGAAGGGCGGAGGTATGTGTTTCACACATATATCCGATCCTCCTTTACCGACTCTCTGTGCTTCCACTCCCGTATGCCAGACTAATGTCATTAGTCCGGACCTTGTTCTCTTTCTTGTGGAGAGACAAGGCCCCTTTGGTATGTCGCGAGATCTGTTGCCTTCATCCCTCTGAGGGCGGTCTGGGTATGCCTAGCATTGAGATTCGTCAATATATGCTTCGCATTACCTTTCTAGACCGAATGTGTCGCGGATTGGATGTTTTGGAAAGAAGATGCCCGAAAACATTTCCCATCCCTGAGAAGTGTGCACTCGTGCGAGGAGGAGGCCGGCCGTAGACCTCGTGCCGAGTGCTCCTTCTACCGCGAATGTCGTCGTGCTTTGAAGCTCCTCTTACGGACGACGGATGGCCTCTCCGACGCCCAGGCGTTGTCTCGTAAGGCATTGTATCAATTGTTAGTTAGGGGGTCCGTTCAAGATGATCTGATCGACGAGCTCGGTCTTACGAAGCAGGAGGCTCGCTTGATATGGCCTTGGGCGCCTGGGTTGAAATGTCTCAATAATGATGAGGCATCACTCACCTGGCTGATGATTCGTGGGACCCTCTGGGTCGGCAAGAGACTTTGTTCAGCAGGCTTGGAGAAATATCCAAACTGTCGTCGCTGTACTGGGGAAGTCGAGACCATTGGTCACGCCTTTTTTCAGTGCAAGACGGTAGTGCCGTTGTGCAGGTTTGTTGAAGGCCTCATGGTTCGCATGCCGCAGGGAAAGTTCTTTGTCCTGGAAGCCAGTTCTGTTTGTAGCAATGTGGTGCCGCAATTGACGAAGGCTGAACACTATGTGTTCCTATGCTTACTAGGGGTTATGCAAGTCGTGATTTGGACGACGCGTCAGAAGGAATTCTTTGAAGGCGAGAAGTTCACCTCTTCCCAACTGATCTTAATCTTTAAGCATCAGCTTAAAGTCAAGATTAGGACGGAAAGGCGGCGGCTCCCTTCATCAGAATTTGGCAAAAGGTGGGTGAATCTTGCGCGAATGTGTAGAGTGAAAGGGGCTGACCTAGAGTGGCATTTAGATGTCGGTTAGGTACAGAATTTTGTCCTAACAGGGTTGAACTTAGGCAACCCACCCAGATTTTAGGTTAGACTAGGTTTTGTAGTTTGAAGCTTTAGTTTTCCCTTTTTTCTAGTAAACTTAGCTAGGGTATGCATGCGCATTGGTCCCTTTTATTTCTGTCCCGATTTTTCTTTTGTTTAATTCCCCATCCCCTTCCTCGTTAGGTGGTCAGTGATATCAGTTCTCTGGTGGATGCGGGACGCCTTTCGTTTCGTGTGTATGGTTTTTCGTATTTGTTGTTGTGTATGAATGTGTGTGTGTCTGTGTGAATGCTTGGAGAAATGAATGTTTTTACTTATTTTCTTAGTCCCGCATTGATTTCGTCTAGTTGATGTTTCTGCCACACTTATGGTTTGTGGGGGTTTTTATTACTAACACAGTTTTGTTTAGTTTTATTGTAAATATTTCAGTCATATTGTAAATACTCATTTGGGGATCATTTTAAAAGTTGTTAATTTTTTACCCCCCCCCACGAACAAAAATTGTATATAAGGGGACTAGTTAGGACATCATAGAGAATTTGAGGTATTATGGTGGACGTAGTAAGAAAGGTAGGAGTGAATGTGTTGTTTTGGTGATTGGATTATTGTTGGCTTGTTTGGGTCAGTGTCTGCGACTAGCTAAGTTTAGAATTAAGACAGATGAAGACCGTCCTTCCCCATCCCTCTTTTAGGCCTTGTGCCGCATTTTGTATTTATTCATACAAATAAATATTGTGAGCTTCGTGACGGATAACCAACTGCCAAACAACTCCACGTCACTCATACTTTTGAAGTTACAAAGTTAAATTTATTTAACACGAAACAACTCCAATACACTCACTCACCAACCTCTGAAATCACTCCTGAACTTTTACCAATTTTAGAACTCACAATTCCAAACTTTATTCTTCTGAATTACAAGTTCAATATTACAGTAAAAGGTAAATTACTTCTTAAGAACTTTCTGTTTAAAAGACACTTAATATTAACAACTTTAATATCAACATTAACGAACGATTACAAGAAAGACATTCTGAAACCTAAAACATCATACATATTTGCCAACATAACATATACCAAATATTCTGCTTGTACATTGTTTTGAATGTTTTATTAGTTTCTAATTAAATATGTCTTGTTCGTAATATGAACTCTGGTACAAATATCTCCAAATCAAAGGGACACGACTCTGTCCTACCTTTTCTTTGCATGTTGTACACCGACCTAAATAAATCTAATTGTTACGTTTTAAAACAATTCAGCTGAATTTTGTATTTTATTTTGATGTTAGTGGAAATAGTTAATTGACACGCAACTTATTCTCAACAAATATTACCACATAACCCATCCACTACAAGTTCTTTGATCATAATTTTCAGCCTCGCGCGCAGGAGCGTTCAGGTATGTTCTTCTGGAAAGCCGATGGCTACGTCGATCTTCGGTCTCATTTGGCTCTCATTGAAGCATTTCAAGAGGCATTTTGAGATAGGCAAACTAAACGTTCTAAAGACGATTCGTTACCTCTTATTCGCTTGGCGGATCTGGTGGCAGCAGTTTTGCGACCTAGGCAAGTTCTTTTCTTTGGTGGCATGTCTTAGGCAAGTATTAATTGACAAATGGAATGAATGGGAAATACCAGAAGAGAATGCTGAAAAGCTATAGGAATCACTTTGGGGAAGGTTGGAAAAATAAATGTTGAGTAATAAAAAAAAGTAAGCTTACATATTACTACGGTGAATGCAATGCAAAAACTGGCAGGACAATAAAAAAATTTTAAATGGGAACGGCTATAAACTACAATGAAAGCAATTCCTCAAAACTATTGTAGTAGTAGGCTTTATTCAACGGAAAAGGTAACCCCACTTTAGAGAGATTACGCGCTCGGACAAGAGAAGGGGAATGTGTAATTTGGACTCAAAACCGGCACTGAAGAATTATCTATCAAACAAAAAAAATTTCATCGATGAAAACTGTGGAAACGCATAAACAACATCCGATCACACACACACACACATATATGCATACACATTTTGAGAATTATAGATATAGATAATATTATTGTAATAATTTAAAGTTTTATTTTTATTAAAGTTTTTATGAAAGATATATATGCAAGAACAGATAGTAAATAGTAAAACGTTGCTGAGAGTTATAATGGACAGGAAATAGTGGAGAGCCATTGTCTCGCCAATAATTTGGACTCAAAACCAGCACTGAAGAATTATCTATCAGACCAAAAAATCATCGAAATCAGATGAAAACTGTGGAAACGCATAAACAACATCCGATCACACACACACACACATTTTGAGAATTATATATATATATATATATATATGTGTGTGTGTGTGTGTGTGTGTGTGTGTGTGTGTGTGTGTGAAAAATATATAGAAAATAGGGAAGAACTCGTTAGGTAAATAATCCAAAGTTCTTTAGTATTTTTGTTATTATTTTTTAAAAATAGTGCTCGATACAAAAGTAGAGCATAAATATAATTATTTATTTAAAAATATGATTCCAACACGCTACATAAGAGTTCTCATGTTTCAAAACGAACATGAACAATAAATATCTTAATATAAAAAATAACGAAAATATGAAAATCGGCAATCAAGAGTCGGGTTGCTGAAATGTCAAATTTTATATTTGTATTAATGTCCCCCCTCTCTCTCTCTCTCTCACTGTACATATGTGTGTGTGTGCGCGTGCGCGCGTGTGTGTGTGTATAATAGCTGGCCACTCGTATTCGAGGATACCCGTCTGTTATGGCGGCTAGCATGATTCTCCACAACTTTTTATCCTTTGTTGTTCTGAACAATATTTGTCCCCATTTTATTCTACCCACTCCCTGCTCCGTTGACGCTAACTCGTTAAATATATTATTTGCTGTTTCCCCACTGTCCTTCTTATCTGCAGTATGTTCTGTCAGTGTCAAATTTTCCAAGCTATCTTTCTTGATTATGCGTTCTAGGAATTTCAACTTCTTGTGTCGTTTTTGATAACATTTTCTTTAAAACTTCCTGATTACTCATATGTTCCGTCCCTGTTATTTTCAACAACACCTGTAGTTGCTGCATTTGCACACACATTCCATGTTGCTGCTAGGAGACAAAGGTAAGAAAATTTTTTTTTTTGTTTATTACAACTATCAATCATTTGTCATGACGCTTTTCTTTTTCAAATTTCCACTGTGACTTGAAAGACCGCAAAGTTTGTTTTACACAATCATCTACCAGATAAGGAAGCACATCTAACGCGCGCATGAACAGCCGATGGCTCTTCATAATTTCCTATTCTTTGTGCCCTTTAACAGTTTTTCTTCCTGTTCCATCATCCATTCACACAAACTTGTTAGGTAAGTGGCTCACTTGCCCTTATGCTACGTGTGGGTTTTAAGTTTTCCAAGTCCTCTTTCTCATCTGTTTTTTTTCCTGATTCTGACTATAAGTGTTCACACACACTAAATGTGTATAACATTCATTATTTCTTTTTCTTTCTTTTTTTTTCTTTTACTAAGAACCGAAATATAATTTTCTCGGTGACTGAAATAAAAAATAAAATCTATTTAAAAACTGTTGCTAAAAATTAACTACATCCTGTGCTATTTGAATAATTATAATCATAATTATTACTTTTTTCTTTTCATGTTTTTATAAATGAAGAAAAAAAAAAGAAAACGAAAAACGGGGCCTGTTAAAAATTTTTTTTAAATCCATACTAAGAAGAATGAAACGTGTTTTCTGAAGTTTTACGTCTTGTTAAAAAAATAGTTTATTTTCTTTCCCTTGAAGTGTTCGTATCGTAAATCGCTATTGATTTTGTTTTTTATTTACTCTCTTTTTTCAATCGTGTTCTGCCATCTCATTAAAAAAGGTGTGGGGAGGTGGAAAAATGCGAGAGTATTTCTTCCCACTGGGCCTTTCTTTCACTGCGTAGTTATTACTTTTACACCGACTGTTGTTATGGAAGCTATCCTAAAAAAAAAAAGGCAAGTGTAAGAATTTGTTTTTTGTGTAGCTGTATAGAATAGAATAGAAAAATGATACTGGTAAATATTTTGCCGCTTATTTTATCACCCAGAAAGGACAATAATTCTTAATTAATATTAATTTTTTTGTGACATTTTATTGTTCGTATTTCAAAATGTACAGTTCGTTTTTGTTTTATTTTTTATGACAACAACAATGTTTGCCACATCTTGACAAATGGTTGTGCTCTCTTTTGAAAAATTGATTCTAGTTAAGCTTAAAGCGCAGATTCAATAGCAGTCACCCAGTGAGAATCGAACTCACTCCTACCAGCGAAGTACCTCAGTGATACTAACTTGCTTGGCAATTATTGCGTTATGTAATCAAGATTTCTTTTCACGTTTTCTTAGCAAATGAACCACCGTATTCTGAGCACTTTTAAAAAGTTGTGGTTTCTTTAAAAAAAAGGAAAAAAAAAAGTTAACTTTTTAAAAAATGAGAAAATAAATAATTAAGTTTTTCTTTTAAAACTAAACTTAAAAAATAAATTTAAAGCTTACTATGATTTTTTTTTTTTTTTTTTTTGATAAATTATTTTTTATTTATATATTTTAAAACTAAAATGACTTCATCCTTTCAAGTTAATTGAAAAAGTGCTTTGGTATTGTAATGTCAGCACATCAGTCCATTCAAGGCTTGGGACCACATTTTTTTTTAAAAGTACCGAATTCAGTCAGTAAGACAAAAATGATAAAATTTAAATTTTATTTATCATTTTTTTCAGTAATATTGACAAAGAAAGACCATTTATTTGTAGACCTCAATCAGAAATGTATTTTATTTACGAGTTTACCTGTGTTAAAAATTCTTTAACATTAAATCTTTTTCTCGCATTTATTTTGATTATTTTTTTATTTCATTTTTTTTTTTTTTTTTTTTTTGAGTAATTGAACATGAAATATAAAATAACAAGGGAAATGCGTTGTTTGCGAAAAAAATATTGTTTTGGTATTTTATGGTATGTTAAAAATGTTTCTATTTTTCATTTGTTTTTTTTTTGTTTGTTTGTTTTAACTGCTTCATTTTTTTTTTTTTTTTTACTGAATCCTTCTTAATAACCCTCCCCGTAAAGATAAAAACAAATTCAGATATTTTTATTTTTTAGCAGAACAAAAATCTTCATGTAAATTTTATGAAAATGGCTATTAATTTGTAAGCTTTTGAATTTTGATATTTCTGACAAAGAGGAAATTTAATGTACAGGAGTAAGAAAATGATAAAAATCTGGAAGGTGGACTTTATCAATTGTTAAGCTCAGTCGTAGCTAAAAGCAGTGGTGAACTGGGTTTAAACTTTAAAAATATTGGTTGACTGAAGAAGACAAACGGTGTCCAACCACAACTACAATGCTGTCATTTAATTTTTATGTCAAATAAATAAAATTTTCAAAAGTACATTGTAGCGGACCCCCTGGAAGAGGGTGGGGGGCGATATAAAAACGTGACCCGAATGCACCCGTATCGCAAAGTGATGAGTTTACAAGAGGCCCGCTAACGTTTTTCGTATCGAAGACGTTAAATCTGACAGGGTGAAACAAAATGGACGACAGAACGAGGGCATGTAGGATTAATACTAAGTTTAAAGAAGGGATAATGGTGGTTGGACTGGACGTGTCGCCGGTTGGAGTTGAGATTCCGACATTCCGGTCGGGTCGACAGTTGGACGCTGGTCGAGATCGGTGTCGAAACCTCTCGTAGTTATTACAACAGATAGTATACGGGGAAGGTTGCTTAGTCGTCGCAGATGATCGCTGCTGGTAGTCACGGATGATTGCTGCTGGTCGTTGCAGGTGGTCCGCTGCTGGTCATCATAGATAGTTGCTGCTGGTCAGCTGTTCTGGTTTCCAACTGGATGTGTCGGGAAGGAAAGAGGAGCTGGCGTTGCGATGTTGTTGGGCATATCAAATATCCAGTGCTGGCGTTGCGTGTCTGCTGGTCGAGTCCGATATCGAAACCTTCCGTAATAATTACAAACGTAGTGTATGGAAAAAGGTTATGGACGCCATGCAGGCAGCCAGTAGGGACGGAATGCCGAGTGTCGAACATGGGCAAGGAGCCAGAAGTAAAGAGGCGAAATAGAGAAAGAAAGGTAGTTTCCAACTATCGTCAAGTTGGCAGACAAAAAAAATGGGAGCGTAAATAAATACAAAGCCCGGGTCAACATCCTGGCCACGAAGGCCAGGAGCCTGTGTACCGACCGTTCAGGCGCCGACCCCCGAATTTAGTGAGAAGTCACTGTATTATGGTAAGGGAGACTAGCAACAGAATTGGTATAGCTAATACTGTAAAATCTATCTACAAAATGAGTTGAGATTTACAACGTGAAAACTAAGGCTTAAAAAATGTTTAGAGGTATATTACGACTAGGTTGTAATACAACTGAACTAAAAAGGTAATTAGCTAGTCTCTACCACATAATTAGCAGCGTGTAGGGAACACGATTGAAAGGTCGAGGTCGAAATGCTCTGTTCTCTTCCGGTTTAGGGAGCGGCCAAAGGCAGCCGTGACAACACGTGCAAAAAAGGGTACAATTAAAATTTTTGTGGACAAAATGTGTATTTCTTAGTAATTATAGTGTAATGGATCTGAGAAGGCTGTGTGAATATTTTAGTGTTTCACTGCAAAGGAAACATGTAACATTCACAAACATAAATTTCAACAAAGAATCAATTGATAACAATATGCAATTATGACAAAAGAATAGGCTCAGAACAACAAATAAAATTTTTTGTACAGAATTTTACAATTTGTGTTGTAATGACATGTGCATAAATTTGATCAGAGAATATTTAGGAGAAAAGGTTCTTATTGCTGGTTTGGAATGTTAAATGCAGAAAGTTCTGAACATTGTTAATTAAAAGTTCAGTAATGTGTATGTGTAACAAATAATTGTGTAAAGTTTGTGTTCCAAGAAATGCATAAGTGAATGCTCATACGTACATGTATGTGTGTATAATGTATATGTCGTTTCCCACAAAAGGGAACGCTTATCTTCTGTGAGAGCTTACATGGTTGTAGTTCACTGAAAATGTAGGAGAGAAAGAAAGAGAGAGAGAGAGAGAGAAAGGGCTTTCTCAAGTATATATAGTTTAGGGATAGCTCCCCCAACTGGTGATGTCACAATTTAGGAGATAATTCCAACAATATCATGCATTGGGATCAGTTCAATTAGTTCTTCATAAATTTGAAATTCATTGTCACAAGCCCTGATGAAAACAGTGAGCTGTGTTATTCCAGCTATGTCAACAGTCTAAAGTCTTCAACTGTCAACTCAAATCACCTGCCATTTCATCAATCCATTCAGCAACAATGTTACTGCTTAATGAAATGTCTTGAAATAAGTGTGACTTCTCTGAACATACAATTTCAGCTGTTAGACGTTTCCACTGATGGTGACCATTTTGCAGAGTTCAAAGCTTGCAGTAACGAAACTAATATTGCCTTTCTGAATTTTTGTAGAGCAACTCTGTTGCTGTGTTAACCTTGAATTCCTTCACTTTTGAAACACACATATCTCCTTCATATTTATCATAAGATCAATGGTTTGTTTCATAATGTCTTTTCACATTATATTCTTTTGGCATCACAATGCAGTCATTGCAAATCAAACAGTTTATCTTTCCATTAACAGTGATACAAAAGTACTGTAATTCCTACTTTTCTTGAAGCACATGTCTTTCTTCAGATAATTTTCTCTTTTTATGAGATGGAGTAGAATTTGACATTTTTAAGGCAAAATATTACAAAATTACAAACGTTTTCACTTTACATTTGTTCTTATTCAGCTGTTAAGGATGATCACATGATTGACTGGAAGTTGAAAATAGGTTGCTGACATTCGGAAACAAAAAAACATTGAGATAGAATAAACAGTCTAATCATACCAATTAAAAATAATCTCACTGTTTTTAATAATTTGCATTACCAACATAAACAAAATTTTCAAGATACCATGCCTATAGAAACCTTTGTAAGGGCTGCCAAGATGCATGTAAAAGGTTGCATGCAGTTTGACACACCTGCACTTGGTGATTTTTCAAATCTGCCAATAATTGCTTCTGCATCCAATTCATCTAACAGTTCCTTGTCTTTTTGATCCTTTCATAGGATATGATTTGTTAGAATAAAATGAAAGTCAACTTGAGGGTAGGAAAAAGTAAAAGGGAAACTAAATAATGTTGACAGTAAGTCATAATGACTTAAAGAATTAATATATATATATATATATATATATATATATATATATATATACAAGGGTGGGATGACTATGAAGGAATGATGCTAGAGCTGTGAAATCTTGCATGCATTAGCTGCATCATTTATTTCCAGGTAAACTGATGTTTGACTGTTCATCCTTTTGGTCAAAAAAGTCATCAACAGCAGTTATGATGTCATCATCACTACAATAATGGTTCTCAGTCAAGTGTTTTTGCATGTTGGGGAACAGATGATAGTCAAATCAGGAGAATAGGGAGGGTAATAAACCTGTTCAAAGCCACAGGACCAAGTACTTGTGCTGGAACATTGTCCTGATGAAACATAAACCTTTTTGTCAGTTTTCCTGGGAGTTTGGTCTTGATAACTTTTTGTAACTGTCTCAGCAAGTTGGTATAGTGCTCTCAGTTGATGGTGAAATAAAGATAGTCAATAAACACAATGCCTTTTGTGTACCGAAAAACTGAGACCGTCACTTTCCCTGCAGATGAAGTGACCTTGGCCTTCTTTGGAGCAGGTGAGGAAGGTTGTTTCCACCATGTGGATTGTCCCTGGCACAAAGTGATGAAGCCAACACTCATCCTGGATGAGGAAACATTCAAGGAAACTAGCTTGATCTGCCTCGAACAATATCAGATTTTCCTGTGATGTGATCAGCTTGTTGCACTTTTGATCAGGTGTCAGACAATGTAGCACTCACCAAGCAGAAGCCTTTATCATGCCAAGTTCATTGTGCAAAATATTGTCATCTCTCTCATGGGATTTTTCTAATAGCATTGGCTGTCTGATTTATAGTCAATCTCCTGTCATCCATCAGCATGTGGTGAACACGGTCAGTGTTTTCTTTAGTGGTGACAGGATGTCCAGGCCCTCAGGTCATATTCAAGACTCTCCGCTCCCCTCTTGCTGCCCACTTTTGCATTGTTGATAAAGCTGGAGCATTGTCACCTAATGTAGCAACCATGTTAGCATGAATGTCCTTGGGGGGCTAAACCATTTTTTTCTGCAGGCATTTGATAACACCACAATGCCAAATTTTATCCATTTTCAAGAGAAATTGCTACTAGCTACAGTTGAAGCATTCTTTGAACAGTCAGACATCAGTTTATCTGGAAAGAAACAATGCACTTATTAATAGGAAGAGTTGAAATTAATGTATGCAAGATTTCATATTCAGTTTCTGTCCTTTTTGGCCCACCCTTGTAGACACAGGAAGAAGCTATATTGAAAGGTTATGAGTGAGTTATCACGGCTCTCCACAGCTTCTTTCTTGTCTTGCTCTTGGTAATTCTTACTCCTTAATGATTTCTCTTTGTCTTTATGGTGATTATTCTGCCATTTATTTACTCAAAATTGTCAAATAGGTTACTCAGTGATTTTCCTTGCTTCTTTTGCCTTCAGTGTGACCTGTGAGTGTTAGATTCTCTATGCCTTCTGTTCTTATTATACATTTAAAATGCTTCAGCTGTTTGCTTCTGATTGTTAGCAGCAGTTTCTTTGTAGTTCCTATTTGTCTTAAACTTCCTTATTCCTTGCTTTAGCTGTTCCTGCATTCATTTGTAGGACTATAGTTCAGTTGTTTCAAGTCTTTTCTTCATTTTGGACAAAATGGTCCTACATTTAATGTCATAGATGAGATTATACATTGTATTGCAATCTAGTAATTCTTTTTAAAGGTATTTGTTTTAATTCTTAATACTTACTATTAAGAAAATAGGAGGATTCATATCTTTTCCAAGGGTATTTGCATGTAAGCGAATATAAAAAACCCAACTGGAATTAGAACTCGATTCTCTAAATAACAATTCCAAGCCATTATCCATTACACCTCCCACACATCCAAGCTTACAAACCTGATATTTTCAAGTGATCACCCATCTAAGTATTGACCAGGCTCAATGTTGCTTAACTTCAGTGATCATACAGAAACTGGTGCTTCAACATGATATGGCTGCAAGCCCAGAGAGATCAAAGATGTTTGGCACCAATTAATAATTGTCACAAAGAACTTAAGGAAACTTGGCATCAATTAAGTTGTCATTTCGGGTTTTGATATTTTATTTTGCAGGATTCAGAATTTTAGAATGTTATAATGCAAGATAATTTATTGCAAACTATTTACTCTTTAGTTTCAAATAGATGGTGTGCTCTGAATAAATGCTGCAACAACCCTATTATAATTCTGCTTGTCACTCCCTTTGTTAGTTTGCATGACTGTTTTGATTGCTTAATAAGAGGCAAAAAGAAACTACTTGGTTTCAGTGAGTGTTGTACAGTGTTGCCTACTCACAGAAAGTAGTAGCACTAAACTGCCTAACAAGTAATAGCCATAGCTATTTACAGTCTTTTTGACTTACTATGTAAATGAGTCACCTCATTTCCCTAAACCGATAAGGTTTTATCCCCTTATTTTCCCTGGTACTTCTTTTGGGAGCTTTTGTCTCTTCACTATCTTCATCCCACTCCCTATGAGATTGTTTAGGTATGAGAAATCTTGACTTTTTTCTTTTTTCATAGGAATGTTCCTCCAACAATTGTCCTTGTCCATCTTCAGAGTCTATATTACTCTTGATTTCACCGTCTAGTTTGTCTTACCTTGACACTTTCACCTTCATTACTTTCAGGCTTCCTGTATATTTCTTCATCACTAACATGTTGCAATCTAACTTGGTCTGCATATGTGCTAATATCCTGTTTCCATTTTTTTCTGTTATCATAGTGTTCTGTCCATTTTGTATTATGAATTTTGCTTCTTGCAGGTCAGATTCATTATTCTTTTTATAACATTGTTTTTTGTTGGTAGCATAGGACATGGTCAATAGGGCTCTAATTTGTCTACTCATGAGCACAGGCAGGCTTTTCAGCATGTGGTATTGTCTTATAACTTAGCAATAATCTAGGCAGAAGTGTTTCTATATTTTCTTTCTATTGTACAAATTCTATCTTTTTTCTTCATTGTGTATGTGTCCATTTCATTTACAAGATCAGTAATTTTTGTTCTATTAAATTTTCCAATTCTTGTAGAACAAATTCAACACACTGGTCTTGTGACAACTTTCCCAGTTGTAAATGTATTAGTCATTTGCCGATACGTCTTATTTTGAAGGACATTTACTAATTTCTTTTGTATCAAATCCTCTTCGGTTGACTGCTTTTCTGATCCAGTTTCTCAAATTCATGATATTTAGCGGCCTGTTTTAAATGAAGAACATATTCAACTGGTTCATTTACTCTTTGAGAAATATGATCTTAGCTCTCTCTACATTCAATAGTTTTTTCTTTGTTTTTTCACTATAATTTGATTTATATCATCAACCATCATTTCTTCCAACTATGTTGGGGTGGGTGCAGTTGCTGGTAATTTTGTAATGGCCTCACAACTAGCAGTTGCCAACAAGAGCTCTGTTATTTGGGGTTTCTCCTCCAACTGATTTTAAATCCTTTATAGCTGCTAGTATCCTAAGCCACAATAGTGCGTATTCATAATTATCAAGTAATAATTATCTGTTCAGTTCATTAGATATCAGTGACACCATTGTAGTTTGGTGTTACTGGCTCACAGGAAGTAGTATGCACTCAACTGACTTATGGGTAATAGCTGTATCTATTTATAGTCTATATGACTTCATATGCAAATGAGTCACAGTGAGAAAATGAATGTAAGAATAGAAACTAGAAATGTTCAATGACTGTTTCAGTGAAATTAAAAAAGTTTTCAATTTCAAATCTTTTCATTTGTATCCCCTTATTTCTTAAGATAATGACCAGCATTCATATTTATGATTGTTATTGCAATATTTTTTTAAAGTTGTTAAACTCAAATATTTAACGATGTGATAGGGGAAATTCTACGGACACTTCATTTTCATAGAACTCGCCATGATCTTATTCAATCATTAGCTTAATAATCAAGATTCATCAGAAAAATTCAAATAGGAAAACCATAAAATTTCATGGGTCTTTCTCGTATAAAATGCTAAAATACTGAATACATTTAATCCTTATAAAACGCGATAAATATTAGAAGACCAAATCCAGCAAACGACAAATTAATATCAGTGTACGCCATGTTGAATAATATAACTTAAAACCTAATAGATATAAATGACTTTTTAAAGTACAATGAAACAGACAAAATTACCTTACAGAATAAATTCCGAAGTTAATCATGAAAAATCATTTTATTTTAATGTGACAATCCTGTTATAATTGTGTTTCTTGTTCCCTTTGTTAGTTCACACGACCGTTACGTTCTGCCTCCTAAATAATAGAATGTTTCGTTTTGATCACGTGGAAAGAGGAGAAAAGATTCTATTTGATTTAATTTTTATTCAATCATTAACTTAATAATTGATATTAATCAGAAAAATTCAAATAGGAAAACCATCAGGTCTTTCTAGTTTATTATAATTCTTAGTAATGTAATATTTTGTCCTAAAATGCTCATTAGCCTAAATTAAGAGGTAGTGAGTAATTTTCTGAATATCTAATAAAAGGGGTTGTTGGAATAAGGATGTCCTAAGTAAGTTTTTTTTTTTTTTTTTTCAAAAGAAAGAATAATTGTCACAGCTTATGTTTGAAACTCCAAGGTAAGTGTCAATTAGAATGAATATCAGAATGTTGTTTATTTGTTTTGTGTTTGTCTAATTTTGTTCTTTTCTCTTAAGCATTCCCTACCAATGCTGGGGTTATTGAAGAGAAAGAAAAGCATGAAATTCAAATTTCTTGCTTTGACCCAAGTCGGATTACATGTGAAGAGCGAGGGCAAAATGTGGATCCACAAAAATGATATACTGAGTGCAATGATAAAAGAAGGACAGGTAGAGTATTTAAACTTTGACCTTTGCTACTTGTGTTCTTCTAACTAATCTCTTTATCAAGTGATATCAAAAAGTTCCTGTTTTGGGCTGGAAAACCCTATGCCATGGTAACTAAGTCCAAATTACATCACCTATGGTGATTCTAGAGATGAAAGATGTCATCATTAACGTGTTCATGATGCACAAGGCACCTGTCAAAATGCTGCTGCATTTGATCCAGTGTCAAGAACTGGCGGTGGTACATAAGTTCAAGTTTTCTTTAAGAGTCTTCAGCAATCTTCATAAACAATTCCAATCATGTTGATTGATTGTTGCACAATAGTCCTTGTGGTTGTGTCTGCAAATTTCTTTTCATGGTTGACTAGTCACTATGAATGCTCATTTTCTTGAACTTGATTGCCTTTGCAACACGCATGTCACTGGGAAATCTGCATTCAAACTAAAAAGAATATTCACCAAAAACCTTATGAAGCATTTCAAGTGTCTTGCTGGCAGATTTCTCAAGCTTCAGACAAAATGTTATTGAAGTTCACAGCACAAATTTGTCAGTTATTGTAAAGATCATAAAGCCATTCCAACACTGCATTTCAAAAATTCTTGTAGTTACTGAACATGAGTAAATAGCTCAAAGCAAAGCCTATTGGCAAACTGACTCAGTAAGCTGCAAGTGAATTCTGATTGAATAACACAACCATGTCATATACAGTCCAGGAACTTTCTGATATCACATTCGATATTCATATAAAAGCTTAGCATATCTTGTAGTTTACATTAATAAATGGACACAAGTCTGTTGGCAGACTGACTCAGTAGGCTGGGTACCAATGAGTGTTAGCTGTGCACACATTTTTATTGAATGGTACAATAATAGTACATTGAGACAAGGGGAACTTTCTGATACCAGCTTGTATAACAAATGTCAAAATGCTTTAAATCTCACAGTTTTTTGGTCAAGAATTCCTGGAATGTTGACTACATAATAAATGAAAAGAGAGGGTAATGGTTAATGATGGAAAGAAAAATCATTACATTCAGTTTGTCACTAATACCTTTCAGAAAAGTATGAATCAATCTCCCAACCCCCCTAATACACACAAACTATTGGTTAAATAACAGGAATGACTTGCCTTGAGGTAGCAACCAATCTAGGAGAAGGAAAAGTTTGAATTCAAAGCCAGTCTAAAGAGGGATAGGTTCCATCAGACTATCTTACCCTAGATGAACCACTGCTGCTATGGCTGCACTATATGTGGTGACCCTAAAGGGCTGTAAAAATTGTAAACGTGACATGATGAAGCATGTATTGCAACTGAAGGAATTTGGAGGCAAAAAAGACTTATTCTCTTTCATTATTATTAATTTCAACTAGTATTTACTTTCATCTAAATTTTTAGTTGCTTTTTATTGCAATTTTTTTTTTAGGCCAGCCATCTACAGCACAAATAAAAAAAAAAAAATAATGGTTTACAATGATTCATCTAATAAAAAATGAAGATTAAAGTAAAGAATAGTAAAAAAAGAATTAATAAAAATGGTTGAAAATTACTCCTCTAATAAAAATGAAGATAAAAGTAAATACTAGTCAAAATATAAAGAATAATTTTTGACAATACTTTATCTAGTAAAAAATAGTAATATTAGAAATAGTAGATAAAAATAGTAATTTTTCTCATTTTCTTGTTATAAATTTTCCCTGCTTGAAGTTGGACACATTCTTTTCTACAAAGAGAGAAGCTGCTATCATAAAAATTAGTATAAAAGTAAACAGTATTTTCTAATAATACTTGGCTTAGAAATAACAATGGCAATGATTGTTAATTGTTACAAAATTTGAGCATAAAACAATTGTTGAAAGTCAAATGATGAATTTTCATATGCTTTTGTCATCCTTATAGTAAATTTTAAATTCTGCTCTGCTTTTATTAAACAAGCTACAGTCTATCAAAAGAGAAAAATGGGGGGTGGGGGTCAGTTATTGGCTAAGGTCTGTGTCTCCAAATGTGGGCACTAGCACACCCTTGTGGACTCTGTTATATTGAAAGAGAGTTTTTATTTCATTTGGGAGGAGAGAGTGAACATACTTGGAGGCGGTGGGGATTTATCCATTTTTTTCAAATTTTCAAAAATTATTCAACATTACAACTGAAAGGTATCTAAAGTTGTGAGAAACTATCAAACTTTTTCCTTGTTGCTTTTCCAACTTCCAATATGGCTGAATGTGGTTTCAACATAGTTACACAGCTTCTTATTAAACAAAGAAACCGCCTGCAAATTACAAAATGAAGAGATCTACGATTACTTTTAAGCATCACGGAACTTAGGGTAAGACCCTGAGACAGTAAACACCAAAGTCAACCATTGCATTGAAAACATTGAGATACAATATCAAATGAGCCTAAAATAAGAGACTTAACCAGTAAGCACCAAAGTCAACCATCACATTGAAAGCATTGAGATAAGCTATCAAATAAATGTTTATTTTAGCATTTTAAACATTGGCATTTATAACTTTTTACTCTATTTACATTGTTCAGATTGATGTCCTCATCCTTTTTTTTTCATACTCACAACATTTCAGCCATTGTATCTTCTGGCATTATTCAAGTGATTTGAATTTTAACCAAACCCTTTATTTCATTCACCAGGGTAGATTGTCCTAGTTCCATGTGCCATGCTTCTTCCGGATATCAGTTTCAGTTTCTTGGAGAGTTGAGTTACTAAAAGGGAAATAACTGAAACTGAGATATCCAGAAGAGGCATGACACATGGAAGTAGAATACACTACACCAGTGAATGAAATAAAGGGTTTGGTTCAAAATTCCAATTACCTGAAGACTGGCTAAAACATTGAGGACAACAGTCTGAACAACAAAAATGAGGACAAGGGTCCGAACGATGCAAATAGTTTAAATAGTTACAGTACCTCATCTCAGAAATATAGACAGATATTGGCATTTATAATAGAAATTAAAATTATTTTGCACTAATACCTAAGTGTTATCTTGCTATGAAAGCTGAATTCAGTATAATATTCAAAATTTAATTTGACAGAGGTTGGGATCATTGACAAAAAAGTTCATGCTCAAAGGGGGTGCTGGTTGATAAAAGGTTGGGAAACTTTGGTGTAGAGTGATAAATAAAACCAATAAATTATTGTAAAAAACAAAAAAAGATAGGTAAAGTTAGTCCGACTTTCTTTTCTTTTTTTTTTTTCATCAAAAATTATTCTACCAAAAAGTATTTCATCATTCTAACCATTATTGTTTAATTCTATCACTATAAAACATAGCAAACATATCTTCGCAAATATTTCTTATTATGGATTGTTGATATGTTTTATTGACTTCTATTTACATTGTTTGGACTGTTGTCCTCATCTTTGGTGTTATATTCATGATGTTTCAGCCATTGTACACTCCAGCCTTTTCCAGGTGATTGGAATTTTTGAACAAAACCTTTTATTTCATCCACCATATAAGATTGTTCTAGTTCCACATTCCAAGCCTCTTCCAGATATATCAATTTCAGTTATTTTCCTTTATTAACTTAACCCTGCAAGTTTTTGTACACCTCTGCTGTGGACTGGTATTGAACTCACAACTCATTGTGGTCAAGTTATTGGATTACTTCAACCAATGTTTTTATCCACTAGGCCATGTGACCTTGGGGAAACTGAAACTGAAATATTTGGAAGAAGCATGGCACATGGGACTGGAACAATCTACCCCAGTGGACAAAATAAAGGGTTTGGTTTGAAATTCCAATCACTGGAAGAAGTCTGGGGCATACAGTGGTCGAAACACTGTGAATATGACAAAAAAGATGTTACAACTGTCCAAACAATGTAAATTATGTAATAGTTACAATATCTCATCTCAGAAATATAGACAATTATTGACATCTGTCATTGATTTATTATTTCAAAACGTGTTTTTAAGTCTGCCAAACTATCTCATTTTTTCTCATCTAGTTATCGATAATGGAACTCACCAAAAGAAAAAGGGCAAGGAAGATGGCAGCAGCTAAGACATTACACTCTGAGATTTCCAATGAAATACCTGCTCATCAAGTAATCCACCTTTTGCTTGATAAGGCCGCCAAGCTACATAAGTATGAGAAGAAATCATTTAATATAAAAGTAAGTCAGAATCTCTGTTATGAAGAACAACCATCTTCCATATAAATTAAATACTTTGTTTTTTTAATCATATCAAACTATGCAAGGCAATAAAGCTACTAAGACACAAAGGGTTACTAAGTGTGAACTTACTAACTTAGTTTGATTAATGGCATGTCAACTCCTTATGGGTCATTTAATGCCAAATTTAATTTTCTTGGGATCTTTGAAGTAATAACCTGCTTTCACAATTGAATACATAATAGATGATACACAGCTTTTGTGCATATACATGTTTGTGTGGATATGATTACTAGAGGCAGTGATATGCATATTTTATGTTGTAGCATTGTTAAAGTTATATTTTGGAATACAGATTTTTAAGAAATTGTAGAATACTATATATGAAAGTTCTTTCATGTTTGTTGATTGTAGGTGGTTGCATATCAACTTCTACTTATTTTATGCTTTCAACTACAGATATTTTGTACATAATTATATACTTTCAGAGGAAAGGTATGTTTAGATATACATTTTGTAGATCATAAAGTGTACTGTTGGCGATTTTACTTAAAAAATTTTTATATTTATTTAGTGTTGTATTGTCATTCATTTTATTATAAAAATGCACTGTTTATTTTTGTTTGGGATTCACTATTTGCCCATAGCTGAGACCATAACCGGTGTTCCAACACCAGGTCAAGGTGGACCTAGGCACAACAGCAATTAAGGTGGTTCCTTGTTTCTCAAAACTTTCTGATCAGAGGCAAAAAAGTACATTTTCCTACTTTGTACGAGTTTTGATTCCTTGTCGCCACTGTTATGACTCACTCCTAGTGGTTATAATACTATGTTTTGCATAGGCTACTCACCACATCATTAGAAATTCTTTTCTAACTGACTCCAATGGACTTCCCTAACTTACTTTGAGTTCTTTATTTAAGGTGTTTTGCCTAGTTCATTTGTGTTACTAAGTATGTCTTATTTACTCCACAACACATACAAATTCCATGGTTAGTCTTATTTGCTAATCTATCTTTCTTTTTAATTTTATTTGATGATTAGAAAAAGAAAACTATTTTCAAGTGTGATTAATTAATTATAATGGGACTGTTTAGAAAGAGAAAAAATATCTTGATTTTCTCCAAGGCCCACTTTAGGCATTATTATCCTTAACACAATGGAATTTAGGACTAGAATAAATAGAAATTAATTTAAAAAATGAACTGGGCATGAAAACATTTTATATACTTCACTAGAATATATGAATATGCCATCTATGTTATATACAAATACAAGGTCCGATCAAAAAGTATTGGGACTAGTGCCATAAAAAGAAAACTACAATACATATCAATTCAGCATTTAATCTCCTTTATCTAGCATCATTCCCAATGATGGAAGCATTCTTGGAACTCTTTTGTTGAGATAGCGAGCAGCTGTCTCATTGCATTCTCTTTAGGTGATTGGAATTTAGACAGATATTGAAGGATCAGTACAGACCTGGAGAATTATGGAGACAACTAGAAAAGTCACACCAGAAGTTGGCATGAATTTCAAACCATCTGACATTCCTACACTGATGCAGAGACTTAAGACTCGTCCCTTCAGGCTTGGCACCAAGACTTCCTGTTAATTCAAGCAGGACACACCCTTGTTTGATAGAGAATCCAGTATAACCATTGGATAAAACAGAAACTACAATCTGATATCTCCCAGAGGCTGGAGGCCTTCTTCAACAGAATTACAAAGAAGACCGAAAGAGGATCCATCATGACCTGGATAAATCCTTCAGAAATGAATTCAATGCAGTCAAGGCACACCAAGTACAAAAATTAAGTAGATTGAAAGATCAGAAGGTGACACACAAGGTTCATCACCCATCAGTGAAAGCAGTAATTAATATCAGTCAACACCAGCTGAGTGCCTCTGAGGAGTCAGTACTAAACAATGTTCTCAACTTCACCACTATCATCAAATGGATACCATACTTGGATATCATTGCTTGAATCAAGGAAATAGCCTTGAACTTCCCTCAGGCTTCATGCGGATGACCTAAGATGGAAAGTGACACAAACAGTGGAGAAAGCTAAGCTACCGAAATCAAACATCAGTCAGAACCTACAGAGGAGTGAAAACATCATCATACTAATGTTGTGGCCTGTTTAGGGGCCAGAAAGAAAGACATGAAAGACAAAGGTAGGTTAAACAAGTGTATTGAAATAACAGATATATACAAAACAAGAGTGTTAGTAATAAGCAAATAGTGGTGTACATCCGAACGGTAGGTTAACACTGCATCTTCACTCCCCAACCGACTCTCACAGTTAGTATTTATGAGAGGAGAAAGAATTCATTCTAATGTAGGAGGATTTACAATAACAACTACCTACCAGCTGACAAAGACAATGCAACTGTAGGGATGAACTAAACAGCATATACAGAAAAACTGGAAGACCTTTTTGTGAATGGTAGCTACAGTAAAATAAGGAAAGTTCCTACAATGAAAACGAAACACAAACTGTCACAGATCCTAATCAAGGACAAGGACCTCTCCCCCCCCCAAGACATACAGGCAGTTGTCATAGCATTACACCAAGCTACCTCAAATATATGGTCTACCAAAAATTCACAAAGCTGGTATTCTGCTCAGGCTGAATGTTAGTTGCCAAGGCTCTGTGTGCCACCCTCTGAATCGCTTCCTAGCAGATATAATCAACCCATTAATAGGAAAGTCACCATTGTATGTCCAGAACTGCAACCAATTTGTAAAAATAATTAAAGATGCTCCCATCCAATCCAACCAGATGCTGAACCTGGATGCAGTGAGTTTGTTCACCAAGGTACCCACAGAGGAGGTACGCTCGGTAGTCAGGGACAGACTGGCCTCAGTCTCCTTCTAGGAGAACGGACAAGTATACCAATAGATAACCTGATGGAGATACTGACTTTCTGTATGCAAACACACTTTGGAATGGGATCAGACATATCCACAGTATGAGGGCTTAGCAATGCACTTTTCATTATCACCAGCAATGGCAAACTTATATATGGAATACTTTGAGGAACTGGCATTAGAAATTACATCACTAAAGCAGTCTATGCTGAGATACACAGATGACACCTTCATACTCTGGCCACACCAAGAAGTCCAGCTACTACTGAACCATGTGAACTCGATATGATCATCAATACAGTTCACAATGGAGAGAGAAAGCAACAACAAACTAGCTTTCCTGGATATACTAATATCTTGAACAGAGCACGAATTCAAGACATCTATATACCACAAGCCTACATTCACCAGACAATACCTCAACTTCAACTCCCACCACCTATACAGTGTAAAGATAGGGATCATCTGCTGCTTACAACATCAAGCAACAGTTATAAGTGGTGACCCAAAGACATATAAACAAGAAATGGTCAGTATAAGCAGTACCCTACAACATAGCAGCTACCCTGGGTACAGGACAGCAGCTCTAACAAACTGGTTTAGAAGGGTACAAGAGGATAACAGCACACAGAAAACAGCTTCAGTCTGCCTATCCTATCTGAAGGGATTATTGGAGAAAATACAAAAGATCTGTAGTCCATACAACATCAGGACAATCTTCAAAAGGGGTTCAACATTTCGCAGACACCTATTCTGAGTAAGACCACCCATGGAGGAGAACATGACTAAGGACTGTGTGTACACAATCCTGTGAAGCTGTAGTAAGAAATATAAAGGAGAAACAGGCCACCGCCTTAAGGTAAGACTGCAAGAACATAATAAAGTAGTAACACAAGAGGAAATAGATAAATCAGGCATAGCTGACCACATATGTAGGGAAAAGGGAGATAACTGCCCCTGTGGGGTGAGGTTGAATTAATAGAACATCACTGGAAAATATGAAAACTTAAGGAATCAGCACATATTCTAGGCCACAAAAATCTCCTGAGCTGACCAAGCATAGAAATGAATACAATATGAGAACCAATAATAAAGAGTGCTAGAGAAAAGCAATAAATAACAACACAAAAATTGCAATATAAGCTCTGGTAAAAAAAAAAAGTGTGGTAATAATAACAGAAAAATTACAATGTGAGCATGGGTAAAAAAAATGAGGAGACATTTAGGTTTATAAGTACCAGAAATTCATGCCTAGATGTCCTCAAGGACACATGGCCCAGTGGATAAAGACATTGGTTAGATCCAGTGACTAGACCCAAAGAGTCAATACCAGGCTACAGCAGTGGCGAACCAAAAAACTTGAAGTGTTGAAGGGAAATAACTGAGACATCAGGAAGAGGCATGGCATGTGGAACAATCTACCCTGGTTGATGAAATAATGGGCTTGGTTCAAAATTCCAATCACCTAAATAAGGTCAGAGCATACAACAGGCAAAACATTGTGAATATGGCAGTGTAGATGAGGATAACTCTGAATAATGTAAATAAGAAAATTTGTATTTAATACAAATACTACCTTATGAAAGATGAGGGCCTAAGTGGACTGTCATAATTTGGGTCTATTTTTTAAATGTGAAGAATACTTTCTCTTATGATTATTTTGAAGAGAGGCTAAAAATTTATCACCTGACCAAGAAGCACTTAAAAAAAAAAAAAACAAATTGATAAAAGAAACATTAAATTCTGAAAAGTATCAGATAAAAAGAATATAGAATGACGAATCTTTAAAACTGACTTGGCATTATATCCACACTTTTAACAACTGATTTAGCAACCCATACTTTTTTTTTTGTGGTGGCATACTTGTCTTCAGCACCCTCTTAGGTGTCATCTTCAAATAATAAAGTGTGTTATTTGTAAACTTAACTATCTTATGAACCTAGTGTATAACACATGTGACTGGCTTCTGATATAGAATATTTGCTTGAAAATTTGAACAATACTGGATGATAAAAATATCAAAATGGTTCACTAACTATTTTAGTATACCTAATAAGCTGCAGTTGTTTAGTTCCTGGTTTACTGTCAATGATATTGTGACTTTGCCTGTGTCAAGTAGTATTTGGGTTTCAAATACATAGGCCAGGATGATTATTTCTTTTCAGAAAGAAATCCACCCAAGACATCCTTATCCCAACCAACCATTTTTTAAAAGTGGGAGGTGGGAACTGTTAATAATATTAGTACAGTATAAAATCGATCTATGACTTTTTACAGAGTTATTGGACTTAACTGTTCTGTATACAAAAACACTTTATTATGGTTACAGAAAAGATTACTTTTTAAACAAAGAGCAAACTGATAAATATTTTTAATTAAAGAACAGAAATTTTTATAAATTAAAAATATCTATCCACTTCTTCTTATTTAAGAGAAATGATTAGAGGAAACTGCTTAAGTGGAATTTACATTTCACCATTGGAATAGAAAGGTAATGAGGGTGGTTCATTACAATGTGTGTGGCATAAGGAGTTTTAGCCATGAAGTGGAACAGAGGAATGTAGCTCCACCAGTTCTAACCTTTATGGTTAAAACCCACCATTATCATTGAGTAATGATTTATAATACAAATAAACAGAATATTTCACAGGTGGGGATGCCAAAAAGAATACAAAGAAAAAGTACCTACTGCTGAGATTTTGGTGTTAATGAATATGTTTACTAAAGTAATATTGAATTCAGGAGCATGTAGCCATCAGACTTTCTGTCTTTCACTGGCTGGATGAAGTAACTGTATTGCGTGTAAGTTCATGATCACATCAATGTGAAAAAAAAAAAACTTGTGTTGGGTTGAGCAATAATTCATGAGCACTTTTTTTCAAATTTATTCTAAACAAAAAAAAACAAACTACAAATTAATCAATAATATACTCTCTGTTGTGTAAATAACTTCCTTCTTCCTATCATTCAATGTTTTTCAATGCCTCGGTGATAGAAATCTCCCAGTCTTGACTCGAAGAATTTGTCCAACCAAACCCTTAATTCCACATCATTATTGAATGATGTACCACACAAAGTGGTCAAAAGAGATGAAAGTCAGGAGATTAAGGAGGATGAGGCACAATTTACCATTCAAATTCTTGAATTGTAGCATGTGAGGTGTCTTTTTTGCTGAATTGCTTTGAGTCGGCACCCAAGTGCCGAGTTTCTGAACATTTCCCATTGAGTGAAGGTGGTTCATCACAGTTTTATTTTATCACAATCCATCTGCTCTATGAATTCTTTGGTTGTTTGACATGAAGAAATTGATTCAATTCATCAGTCCTTAAGGTCAAAATTCCCATTTTTGAAGCATAAAACCAACAGCAGGCAGTACTTTGAGGCATTGCTCCTTCTTCATACACAGCACAAATCTCACAAGCAACTTCAGTGGCCTTAACACCCTATTTAAATGCAGAAAGCAAATGATGTCGAAAATGCTCACTTTTGTCCACTTGACATTCCATTTTAGTGATATGAAAATACACAAAAATTAAAACACTATCTTGTAGCACAAAAAATTCTTTAAAATAACAAAACATTTTGCCAATGCATATTTTATTTCTACATGCATTTTTAAATTTGAATAAAAAAAATGCACATGAGGTGAAAATGCAGGTGGCACTTGATTCCAAGAACTTTTATTTTGTTTGCTTTTTTTTTATTTCATGTGCAAACAGCAGGTGATTACTTTGAAAATTTCTATCAGATTTTTATTGTTGATGCAATCTACGACTTATCCCTCAGACCCTATATATAAAATCATCCAGTTCACTTTACAGTTTAGCCATTCATATGAGGGACCCGATTGTGCCACCATACATTCACTTACCCCCATAGAAGGAGGTATATTTATTTTAACAAATCTCTATAATTACTTGAGTAAGAATCTTTTAGAAACCATAATGCTATTAAAGTGGAGTGAGCTAGAAAGCAGCCATTTATAAAATAGCATTTATAGCATTTCCCCAATTGATGTGTGCTATATTTGGTCTGTAGGTATATTAGTCTCTGGATTTCAGAACTGGTCTAACTTCATCCTAACTCCAAATATTTGTCATGATCATCTGAAGTTAATCAAAATTCATACAAGTTTTAATTTTTTACATGATCAGTTCTGGAGGATTGCCTTTTGTGCCAGGAAAATCATTGACAAACAGATTTAACTCAACACTTTTTAAAAAATGACTGATAACAAGTGTATTTTGAAGCCCTATAACATAAGATTCAGGCAACACTATTTTTTTTCATATTTTGCCTGCTTTTTTGTCTGAACACACCAGCTTCAAATAACATCATCAAAAAATGCCCAAGATAATTTTTTTTTTTTTCTCAAATATCAAAATAATTTTAATCTAGAAAATGTAAGAAAATTTATGTGAAAATACTTAAAACACTCCATTTCTTTCATACATTAGATTGTTCATTACTCAATTTTGGCACCATATGCAAAGTACCAAATATGAGTTTTTAACATAATTTTCCTTGAGTCTATCAGAAAATAGGATCTAGACCTTTATTCCTATGTTTTTTGGAAGCTAAATCCATTTTTGAATACATTGCCAATAAATCAAAATGGATTAAATGCAAAATTTTGGTTCAGGCAGGTCAGGGTTTCTTGGCTCAAAACCATACTTTTTAATTAAAAATGTAAAATTTTAGTTTTAATCTTCTTCTTAAGATCAAATAACATTAATACTGTTCCATAATTGAATCGAGAATCAGTTTTCTTTGCATGATGGCTCTCCACAATTTCTTGTCCTTTGCAGGCTCTTAAATTGTCTTTTTGTTATTTCTCCTAAACTGTGTTCTGCCATCCATCTATTCAAGCTTACTCAGTATGTTATGCATTGTTTTCCTTTGTCCCTCTTGCCTTCAAACCTGTGAGTATCAGATTTTCCAAACCCTGTTTCCTCATTATGTGCCCTAGAAATTTCTGCCGTCTCTTCCTGATGTTAAGTTTCTTTTTTGCTTCCATTTCCTATAAAACTTTGTTGTTGCTCATATATTCTGTCAATCGTATCCTCATCATCCTTCTGTAGAACCACATTTCTGTTACTTCAAGTCTCTTCTTCATCTTTGAGGAGATTGTCCAGCATTTGTTGCCATATAGAACCAATATCTCATACTCTTTGGTTTCTTAAATATTCAAGGGACTCAAAAGTGACAAATGTCTGCTTGACTCTTTTGCACAAACCTACTGTGATTTGATTAAGTAAACACAGATTAAGTAATAAATCAACCAAAGAGAGGAGAAAAAAAAAAAGAACCAAATTAATAAAATGCTACCTGTGCACAATAAAAGTTATATTTTGTCTATGAAATGTAAATGTATCAATTATGGGATATATGTAATATAAAAAGAAAAATATAAATTCTGAAGAATTCTTTTCTCAAATAACTAAAACAGATACAAAAACCTCTACACAGCAAAACAAAAATGCAATTATTCATTCTGTGTGGTTCATTATAAAATTTCATATCATTATTACATATACGTGGATATCTGGATAACATAATGTTTATCAACATGGAAAATCAGTGAGCCAAGTTCAAATTCTGAAGTAGTCTGTTGCATTCACTTTTGCACAAATCCACCGGGGTGGGGAAGCATAAACACCTATCTTCCCTTTATTTTGCTCACTGGGGTAGACTGTTCTAGTTCCATGTGCCATGTTTAATGGATGTCAGTTATCAGTTATCTCCTGTTAATTTCCCTCTGAAAGTTCTCCACTGCCTTAGCCGGGTATTGAACTCACACTCTTTGGGTCCTGTCACAGACACATGGCAGTGGATAAAGGCGTTAATTAGATCCAGTGACAGGACCCAAAGAGTGGTTGGTATGTCAAACTGAACCCTTTTTGTAAAATAAAGGGTTCAGTTCAACATTCCAACCACCTGAAGAAGGCCGGGGCGTACAATGGTCGAAACGTTGTAATAAATATGGTGACAAAGATGAGGACAATAGTCCGAATAATGTAAGTTGCACCTAGATGGAAAATTATACGCACACGGTTCCCTCAGAATCTAGAGATTAAGGACAATGGAAGCTCTTGTTTAATAAAGTTCTTCATGTCAGTAACGATCCCTAATTCATCACTGAATCTGAAAGAATTCAAGACCACAATAATTCTCCATGCTAGGAACTCCCTCACATTGGATGATGTTGTACAGGTCTCACAATCCCTCAGGGCTTTCCCCATCTTTCTTGTGATCGATTCCAGTGGGTGCAAATTACAATACAACTCCACAAGTTTAACCTGCCACTCTTTCTCCAATAACGAAACTGTAGAATGACTGGTGGGAACCGTGTCTGTTAAGCAGCATTTTTTTATTTTCGAAATTGTTTTTCAAAGTGGCATCAACACTTTCACCAGTAGATAGTGAACCTACTTTGGCTAATTCGTTGAAGCAGTCACAAATATGCTGCTTGTAGTCCATAGCAGTCCCTCCAGGTAGACATTCCAGTAACACAAGAGGAGAGGATGATGGGGCTGTTAATACCACACAATTCACATGCTTTCAATCTTGTGTTGTTGAATCGAAAAATCTAAATGTTATCTGCACTTTGCACTGCATTGAACATCTTCACATTCTGCCAAGCTCCCCCCACCATTCTGTAAACTGTGGTAGAACTTTTTTTGTAAACAGTCATATTCCTGTGACAAGGTTCCCCAAATATTTTTCACAACTTGTGGAATACAAGCAGGAACTCCAGCTAAAATACAGTCGTAATGGAGTTTCCTGCTCAAGAAATGATTGAAAGTATTTTTTTGTAGTTCTTTCATTTTTATTTATTTGTTTTTTGTTTTTTTTTTTTTTTTTTTGAAGTGATGTTATTTTTTTGAAAACCAAGGGAAGATGAACACTTGGAAGAAGTTTTAGGCAGATTTGTTGTACCTAATTCGGAATTTGAAGACAAGGTTTTGGTTGCAGCAGACAGGGATGCAGCTGTAACAGAAAGGTTTTGAAAAGGAAAAGAAAGAGTCTCACTTGCAACAGACAGGGTTGTGCTTGCAGCAGAAGGGGTTGTATTTAAATCAGATGTAGTTGCAACTGGGGTGGCGGTTGAAGAGGCAACAGATGTAGTAGAAACAATAGCAACAGAATGGGCTGCCTGTTTGCGTTTACTTTCAAATGTTACAAAAATGTACCCTGAATTCCACTGTTTATAGATTTGTGAGAGCACGCCAAATACAGATTTTCGGATTTCAGGGAAACCATTTTTTTGCATTTTCCAGAGTAGGCCATTCTGATATCCTCTTTTCTGAAACATTTTGAAAAATATGGCCACTTAAAATTGGTTGACCAGTTGGGACAAATGCTGCATTGGCTTAAAATATCTTCCGTTGTTCCCATCTGAAAATTTAAAAATTAGGATAAAGATAAGTAAGCAAGAAAATGAATGTATGTGAAAGTATGTGACAATTTTTTTAATTTTTGCAAGAATTTCCAAACTAATGCGTCTGTCACTGTAAAAAAAAAAAAAAAAAAAAAGAGGCTAAAATTGGCTGTTTTATTTTATAGTCCATCGGCTGATGTTAGAAAAATGAGATTTTTAATCACAATTTTAAATGTTCTAAAAAGGATAAAAAAATATTAAAATAATAATAAAAAAACAACTTTAGTCTTTCCTCTTAATAATAGCGTAAAGATTTTGATGATAAAACTGTTTTTTTTTTTTTTTTATCTTTTAGTATAAGCACCAAAAGCCTCCGGTAATGAGAATGTACTATTCTGATATGAAATTGCCTAAAACATTGCACTCGATTACTGTTTAGAATTTATGGACAATGTAAGTTTGACTTCTTTCTCATCGCCTAGACAGACCACCATTACTGGCTTTGTTTGCATACATTTGCCTCGAGTAGTCATGCACAGAAGCTTCACTTGTATTGATTACTGTGCAATACGCAAAGTTTAAAATGAATGTGCAAAATTTTAAAACTACCCTAACAGAAAAGAAATGTCACGATTCCAAATATATTAGTAAAAATGAAAGGATAAAAAAATGAAATTCACCTTTTTCTTCAACAATTTTTTTTTTTTCCTAATTGTGTTGTCGGAGTCCTTCTACTCGGTTTTTAATTGAATGTTAAAATTTGGAGTGTCAGGATTCGATACAATAACACAATATCGTTACGGGGTCACTTGTAATTTGGCCGTCTAGAATAATCACATGATTTTCATTGAAGGGATAAAATTCAGTAGAAAAGACAACATAGTTTCAACAAATAAATATTAATTTAATATAACGACAAGAATACAAGCAGCTGATGATAGATTGGAATTTGGAAAGTAATGTCTTTTTGTTTAGGTTAATAAAGTTCTGAAATAAAATATAAATTGTCTTTGTGTACGTATGTGAGAAACAAGTTATGTGTGTTTGTATGAAAAAGCCAACACGTGTGCATGTTTCATAGTAAAGAGGATACAAGAAATAGTTAGAAATTGTTTCTTACTGTTGGCGGTGTTGTCGTAGTCTGAAGTTTGTCAACGTTGTTGCTTTTAGCATGGGGTCGTGAAGATCATAAGCGAGAGGGGTGTGGAACTTGGTGACACCTGTGCGTATCCTGTTTGGGGATGGATTTTGTATGTTTTTATACACTTTTTCATAACAAAATCAGCTCCAGAATTAAATTATTTATTTCTTCCTAATTGGCCCTAAAAATCCACGTGGTATGTCTTCTTCTACGTCCGCCCTATATTTGGGCGGTATCTAACTAAAAATCGTGATAAAACAACAATCTTTTTCCTCACCCCACCCCTTTCGACGCAAGAAAAACAAGATTTTAGCCAAAAATTTTATGCTACAAAGGATTAAAATTTGTAATAAAATAATTAAAAAAATACTTTGGTCTTTCATCTTTCTTACTTAATGATAATAACATAAACAATTTGATTTGACGATAAAATTTTGTTTTTATGAAGTTTGGGGCTTTTTTTTTTCATGTTTATGCTTTTTTTTTTTTTTTTTTTTTCCAGCGCATTAGTGGAAATAAGATTCAACAAAATTTCCCTTTCTCATTCTCTCTCTCTCTCTCTCTTTTACAAGTTCTGGTCATTTTCTTTGCACTAAAATCAAGTGCGTTTTATTCAGGAAAATATTTTTTCTGGAATTTCTCTGCTTTTTTAACTGCGTCTTATACTCCTAACCTTAGCGATCTGTATAGAAAGGATTAAGCAGAATTTGTTGGCAAACCGTTTTGATTCATTAAAAAGAAAAACAGTTGTAAAATGATTGGACACTCTTTTTAGAGCACCTTATTAAGATACAATTTAATTGAGATCTACATATAAAGTTAAATGTGTTGTGTAACACTTTTTACAGAATCAACCCACAATAAAGAAAAAGGCGAGAAAGGTTTTTAAATGTAAAATTTTCGTGTTTTACAACTAAATCTTACGTGTACGATTGATAAAGTTCCTTGCTTGTAGTTATTTTTTAGCATTCTGCTACTACTTGTTCTCAGCTGCAAATTTTGTGCAGAAAGTGGATTACAGAGCCTTGAATATTTCTCTGACACCTGATTGGTCAATTAATGACAATATCATGCTTTCGTCTACGTCCACAGGGTTAAAATTAATTTACCACCAAAATCTGTGTTTCGAGCCTATCACGTAACATAGAACATTATTAATACTTGGACACATTTTTAACTCTTCCTCTTTTGCCTTCTCTCACACACACAAGACGTAACGTTAGAGAGATCACATCTGTCGCTTGTGGGAAGACACTATGACATACGCAAACACATACGTATGTACATTGCACATCTCTGAACTCATCTCATTCACTCTTTCAACTGCAAGAACACACAAACTATTCAACTTCTAATAGTTCGCCAAACAAATTCACGCCGTTCAAATTTTTGAAGTTTCTAAGTTAGATTTCCTAACATAATCCCAAACTTCGAATTCAATCACTCGCCAACAAACTACGCTTCAATCTATGATTTTTATCGAGGTAGCAAGAATTCTACTCAAAGAACATATAGTTTGCCAAAAAAACATTTTATTCAAAAAGCAACTTTGAATATTTCTTTCATTGAGACTGAACTTTATTTCATGAACTGAAATCTTTTCTGTGAGATCAGATAAAAATATTTTCTCTTAAAAGGCTTTAAGAATTTCGTGTTAAAGGGGAAATAACTCCTATATTATTAATTATAAATGCTACAGAATATACTTTGTAACAATTTGCAACTCATTTTAAATTACCTGAGTAAATTCATCCTTCAGTTTTGTATATTGTTGATATAAAAATGTTTTGTTATTTCTAGAAAACATATCATTGTTTTATATTTTGGATTTGACAGCCTTGTGCCATACCCAAAGTTAAATGTTTGTGGAGAAGTTTATTTTCATGCAGCCAGCACAAATAATACTTTCTGATATATAAATATTTTTCCTAATAACCTACATCTCCGCAACAGTTTCTTTAGATGAAATGAAATGTGTGAGAAGAAAAGTGTAAGTGCTACGTAGTTTGGTGAGGAAGATGGGTGAATGACTAAAGGAATTTCTTTGAAGTCGCCGTTGATGTGAACTGCTGTCGTATCTCCTTACTTGTTTTGTCCATCTAGAGATTTTACTTAAATACTTTTCAAAGATATTACAGAGCATGATTTTTTTTTTTTTTTTTTTTTTTTTTTTTAATTATTGTTGGCGGTAACACAACCCATTGGCTGGAAAATGTTTAATATTTATTGTCAAAGGACTAATTTATTAACCGGAGGGATGTGCGAATCCTCCGACTCAGTCAATCATCAAATGACAAAAAACTTAAAAGTATAGTTTTTCTTTGACGTTTATTTCCGACTTCATTCTACAGATGTATCGGAGAGTGATATTTAGATTCTAGGTGGAAGTGCCAATTCATACGTAAATAAATTATATATATACATAAATGAGACAAAATGAAATAGTTTTTTTTTTTTTTTTTTTTTTAATGTTTTGATTTTTTTGACAAGTAGAGGTCTTCCTTCGATGCCTACTTTACTCCCTGACGAAGTCGAAACGCGTTGTCATTAAGAATACTAATTACTAATAATAAAAAAAAAAAAAAAACTTTTCCCTTTTGTCACATTTCTCTACTTTTGTTCGGATTCTAAATCTTACCTAACACTTATATAGTATTAGGTTGGTGCAAAAATAATGACGTAATAATGTCGTTTTTTGACCTATTTTTTTACGTCAAAAAACGACATTATTATGTCATATTTGCACCAACCTAATAGTACGTATTTCAAGAAAACAGGTGTAAGGGAGGTAATAACTTAAACACTAATTACTTCCCTTGCATTACAAATTTGTTTATTAATTTATATATTCAATAAAATTAACCTTTATTAATTTAATTGTCCTCTCGTATATCGGCGGGCATAATCTTAATGATGTAAGATACGTGGATGAAAGTGTTGATGAGAGTCTTAAAATGAATGCTGTAAAAACTCCTAGACAAGACAGCAAAAGAAAAAGAGAAGAAAGGGCTCTATAGTTGTCAGCAAGATAGTAGACAGCCCAAGATGTGTGCCACAAATCAGGAATATCAGAATCAAACAGGTACAGAAATGTAGGCAAAGTAGTCACAGATAATGGAAAATGCAGCACAGAAATCACATTGGAATAACAAAAGATGCCTTCCAGAAAATAAGCAATGTATTAAAAGATTGGAAAATGTTGTTAGATACAAAGAAAAGAGTGCTGAACTGCTACATTATATCTATCATCTTATATAACAGTTATTAATGAAGAGGAGACTTGAGGCAACAGAGATGTGGTTCTACAGAAGAATGCTGAGAATACCATGGACTAAGCGTGTGTGTAATGAGAAAGTTCTTAAGAAAAGGGAAATCAAAAGAACACATACAATCAGAAAGGGACAATTGAAATTTCGAAAACGCATAACGAGGAGAGAGGGCTTAGAGAATTTGACACTGACAGGACATACTGAAAGCATGTAGCTAACTTAATATGTTTGTGTAAAAGGATGGCCGAGCAGGTGACAAAGAGTTAGGGGAAAGAATCAAACAATGCTTAGAGCTACTAGTGTGAGGAAGTTGTGGAAAGCCATGATCGCTCACA
>OZ010590.1:13889984-14339984 GCA_963932145.1 Acanthosepion lycidas
CAAAGCCTATTCAAATGTAATACTACACATTGTCAAAAATACAATTTAAAGATAACTCCAAGGGTCGTACATTGTAAATAAGATTGTTTTGTAATGCTACCTTCTATAAAATGTTGTCTGGACATTTTCTCTAACTTTCATCAGACGAATGAAAACCCTGATCTGAATAATTCAGAACATTACAGAAATGTTAAGACTATTTTTTGAATTTAAAATTAACAAATTTGAGGTTTATGATTGTCTGTGACCTAGAGGAGTAGATAGGTTCACTTTTTGCTCAGTTCATAAACCTTCCATCTTTTGAACAGGAGTAGAGGTTTATCCTTTGTTTCTAGCTCCTTCTAAAGTTTACTTCAACTCTCTACTGCTAACATCTCTGCCTGAACTTTGAAATTTTATTTACTAATTATTTATTTATTTTTCTCCTCAATAAGAGTAGATAGGTACACCTATTATCCGATTTATACTCCTTCCCAGTTTTTTGACCAAGAGTAGAGATTTATGGAATTGTTTCCTGGAAATTTGGTTTGCCATTATTGGTTTTATCCACCCTCTCTTATTTTGTGACACCCTGCCTGGCATATGTACATATATCTCATTGTTACAAAGAAAACAGTTATAAAATTTAGTGAATAAAAAGATTTATGCAAATACTCAATTTTTTTATTTAATCAGTATCACTCCATGCAAGGCAGTAAAGCCACTAAGACACAAGGGGTTATCAGGTGTGGAAGAATTAGGAATAGAAACATTAATAATGAGCAGGATAGTTAAATGAGTAATCAGGAGGGCAGTAATAGCAGTTAACATTGCATTTAAACTTTTGCAGAAATGTTGACTGGAAGACATGGAGGTGGAAGGGAGTTTCACAAGAAAGAAGTGTGAGAAAAGAAACTGTTAGCATAGAACTTACAGCTACATCTAGCAAACTCCATTTTAAATTGATGAGATTTTGATGTTAGTCTAGTATTATGTTTAAATTAATAAAGTCTAGATACCATAGTGAAGAGCTCATCCAAACAGATACCATGAAAATATTTATAGAAAAGGCACAAAGGCAACCTTACAGTGGTGGGAAAGTGACTGAAGCTGAGCCACCAGATCAGGACCAATAATATTGCTGATTCTTCTTTGGATCTTATCAAGGAGCTCAAGGTAAATAGCAGGTGCACTGGACCATATGTGGCAGCAATATTCAAAGAATAGTAGACTTATAGATATGTAAGATAGATTCTGGAGAGAAAAATCATCTCGCATGACAGAGTGAACCGATTTTCTTAGCAGTTAACCTAGCAATGGATGCAATATAGTCTTTCCACTTCATGTCAGCTGAGAACGTTGGCCCAAGAAGGCACAACGAGTAACTTTCCTGGAGGTTAGCATCAGCCATGTTGATGGAAGGCAGAGGTGAGAACACTCAGATGATTAATGGAGAGAAGTTTAGTTTTCGAGGTTAAAAATCTTTATTGCTCACAAAATGGAGAAATAATGCAAAATAAAACTAATCCCAGTAGATTTTATGCAGAAAAAGAAAATTATTCAATTTTATCCCTTAAAGCTGTAAACATTCGAGCATGCCTACAAGTTTCATGTGATTACAGGCCAGAGCACCTGAATGTGCTCCCAATTGGATTTCACTCTTTTTCAATACCCAATGAAGAACACCTGTCACATGATCAACTAGAGATCCTAGAAATTGTAAAAGTTGTAGTTATTGCAATATAGATAAAGGTTTATAAGTATTGAAATATACTAGCAGCCATACCCAGCTGGTTGATCAGAACAAGTGTTCAATTAGAATGGAGCAAAAATGGCATCATGTTTAGATGTAACAGAGTCTATCTTCTTCAATTAATTTAAAGTACTTTCATTAAAAAAAAACATTTTGAATTAATGCAATTACTAATATAACAGAAATAATCTGTATTTATTCAATCGAAGTTAGCCAAGGACATGAATGGATAAAACAGGCAACATGAAGACCCACTTTAGATCACAATTATTTTGGATTTTTTGACATTCAATTTGTCAGTGTGCTACCAGGGATGTAAAAGAGGATACATTTATAAAGCAATTGTTAAGTTTGATGAAAATTGGTTGAAAGATCAACAAAAAATATGAAAGAAACCTGTAAAACTCACCATTTTTCACTATTTACATGGGTTTTCACTGTATGGGTTGACTCAATTAACAAGTTAAATGACTGTTAAACAATCAACTTATTGTTGGATACAATTGAGTGAAGTTTGCATTAGATTGCTTGAAAATTGAGGGATTTTTTGTTCAAAATATGTGTTGAAATCAATTTTTCATTTTTCGCTAAACAGTGGCGTAGAAATAAAAATGAGGAAAAAAAGAACAATTTATCAATTTTTGATCGGCTTTATTAATTATTGGTTTTTAAAAATTATCGATTTTTTACACTAAGAACCTATCTCTTACATAGTACAATGTATGTGCCAAGTTTGGTCAAGATCGGTTGAATGGATCTTGAGTGAAAAGGTATCACACAGACACACAAACAACCTCTGTTTTATATAGAGAGATAAATGTATGCTAGCTGTTTTTGATGCTAACCAATTCCAAATGGAATGCTCAACTGATGCAGTTTTTTGGAAGAAGTAAAGTAGAACTTCTGCATCTTTTACTCTGGTCAGGAATTTTTTCAGATAAATAAAAAAAACACGCAATTTGTGTAATGTTGACAAAAAAGGTTTTCATTAATGTGACATAAATTTATAACATCTGTAAATAAATTTATGAATTACATTTTTTTTATTTTTAAATAAAGATTTCAGATTAGGGAATCTCTTGTCATGCAATCTCTACATTTGCTGAAACACAACAAAAATGATTTTTAACAATTTGTTCATTTGCCATGTCTTCCTCATAATGGTCAATCTTCAGAAGTTATTTTTAAAATTACAAATTAAAAAATTAGAATCAATTAAATACAATTAATTAAAATATTACAATTTGTATGATTTTTTTTTTTTTTTTTTTTTTTCATCTTTCTTTCAGGAAACGGATGAGTTTCGTTGGAGTAAGGAAAAGTACGAGCTTTTAACTGAAAGGGAAAAGACTTTACTAGCTGTAAGTAAATTTATTAATTTCTCTAATTTGGAATTCATTTTCAACAGAAGTTGGCTTGAATCTTGTACAACAATTTGAAAAATATATGAAGTGGGTGCTGAAATGTTTTTGTCCTGCACCAATTCCTCAAATCTTACCAAGTAGCAGAATTTTCTTTTTTTGAAATCCCTTCTTGGTTGGACTGAGAACTTTTCAGTACCCCATCATAAATTACTTGGGGTCATAATATTCCTCTCAGCTCTACAAGTGTTGAATTTGATTAAAATGAAATTATAAATTAAATGATCATCACATTGAGCTATTTCCATCTATGCCAGAATGCAAACTTGCAAGACATTTCTTTTTTTCTTTTTTTTTTTTTTTTTTAAAGAATTTCAGTCATATACATTCCTATGAGTGACCAGGCTGCTGGGGATGGTTACTTTTTTTGTTTGTTTTTATTTTAAACACCATCTCAAGATAGCTTTCCAGCCAAGGCTAAAGAGCTTCTCCCTTGCCCATTAAGTAAAGACACTTTACTTTGTGCTAGGACAATCATTGATGGCTTCCAAACAATTTCATCTGTTCAGTTTCACTGACAAGGTTTTGATCAATCTGTGGGTGTGATTTTCAGGCATTTCCCAATGGTGTCACATGCTGGCATCACCTCCCCCAGCCCAATATTATTAAGAAGTTCCCTCCTTGATAAACTGACCATGATGAGATTTGAACCTGGGTCTCATGTTTGGAATATTGACATTCTAACAACTTGACCATGCCTATAAGATGATTAAATTCCTTTTTTTTATTTTGGGCAGACATTGATTACAAGAACAAAAACTTGATGTTGTATGGTAATTATCTAATTGAATTGGAAGGAATTGTAAAAAGCTAAGTTCCACAATGTGTATTCATCAACAATATAAGTTTACCTCTCAATATAGTTCTGGAACCATTTTACAGAACATGTTTACATAATTGATTATCTTTTTATGGCTTATCAACCCTTTGCAGGTTATTTAAAGGCAGAAAATATTTTTAGATTGTAAAAATATTTTGGAGATAGTAATTACTTACTGATACAAATCCTACTCTTTAACCCATAGCTGGTGGGAAAGAGGTGGATTCATATTCTCCCAAGAGTATTTGCACATAAGTAAAGATAATAAACTCTGCTAGAATTGGAACCCGGCTCTTTGATTTCCAATTCTGAGCTGTTATCCAATTACACCACCCACACATTCAAGCTTACAGCACCTGATATTTCCAAGCAGTCACCCATCTAGGTACTGACCAGACTCAACATTGCTTAACTTTGGTGATCGTACAAGAACCAATTTTTTAACAAGATATGGATGTAATCTATATTTACTAGAAACAAATTATATTGATTCAACAACATGAAGAGAGTTTGTAAATCATTTCATACTATTATGAAGATCTTATGAGAAATCAGCTTTGAAATATGTTTGACCCAATTTAAAACTTCAACATAATTTAAAATCATTAGATCATTCACTCATTATCTGGTTTATCGTCATCTTTCCCTGATATAAAGTTTTGGAAGACTACTCTTATGCACATTTACAGACTGCTCTATCTTGAACCATATCTTCTTCAATTGCAAGTGAATGGCTAAACTTTGATAACATTTATGTATCAGTAAATTTTGTATTGCACCATGAAACCATAAAAGCAAAATGCCACTCAAAGAACTTTGCTTACATTCATAAGTTCTAACTAATAATATGATTTATCCTGTTCAGTATTATTAAGATTTGATGAGACATTATTTTGTCAAATATAAAACTTTCACACTCACCTGACACCTTATGTAAGTAGACATGAAGCAAAATAAAGACCTGTCAGCTATGTAATTTTCTGTATGGTTGCTAACATTTCACAGGTTCACTGACTTTGATTATATATAACACCACAAATATTATTAGGTTTTGTTGAGTATTATAGGTGAACCACTTGAAACAATAATCATAATGTTATGAGTATGACTAAGTTTTTTCAGATAATCATTAGATGAATCACTCACTCACTAGTATATTATCTTCTTTGTTTGACACAAGAGTAGGACATTTTGTAAGCTGGGATTCACTGTTCTTCTCTAGACGACTTTATCTAGATTTATGAAAGTATAAGAATGGCAGTTGATAAGAATTTTATGTCAAATTTAAAATTAATTTTTACTTTGGTATTTGTAATTCTTTGTATTTATTTGTGTTGGTTCCAATCTGTGGTGGGAGTGACTGCAAAACACTTGCCTCCTTCCCCCCAATTTATAGGCAGAAGTATACAAATGCATGCTGGGATATTTTCCTAGCCAATAAAACAGGCCTGTTCTCAGTTTTATCTGACTTAATCCTGGTCTGTCTTGTCTTGAAGTCAGAACGCTACGTTTGCTTGTCTAAACTTGCTTTTGTGTATCAATACCAATTCTTAGTTTATGAACTTTTTGCCATATTACTGTTACTTTGCCTTGCATATATTGTTTGCTTGCGTTATAATATTTTTGCTCTGTTCTTTTCTTTTCCTTTTCTTGTTATTGCAAACTTTGTTAGTTCTGTTTATCAAATAGTTTTGTTACTTATTTTGCAATTGGCCATTCATTCCATAATTTGAATCATTAATCAGAATTTTGGCTCATTTTTATTTATTTTTTTTTATAAACTGTTTGATAAAATCTTGATATGCAAAACTTACAGCCAAGCTAATGACAATGTTTTACATATAGTGTCATTCACTCACTGGTCTATTGTCATCTTTTGCTTGTTACAAGGTTTTAATGTTTCAGAAAGGCACCCTCACTGTACTTTTCCAGATTATTTTATCTCAAGCCATGACTTCATTCAATTTCTTGAGGTTATTGTTGAGAGGTTCTCTTCAAGATCTTTTTGACAATCTTTTGCCATAATATCCCTCAGTCCTCAATTGAAGACATGGCTTCAACCATGAATAGATGACAGTTTATCTTAAATTTCTCGAAACATAAAATCATATTTCATCAAACAAAAATTCTTTAGGTTACAAAAGTTTGACTTTAGCAAATTCTGAGAAGTTGGGAAACCATTGATAAAAATTTGACTTTGTCAATTCACTCAGAAAAGATTTTGTCATCAAATTCATGACTTCAATTCAGATTAATTTAAATGGTTTCATTCATAATTAAATACTATTAGTGAGATTTGAAATTATTGAATAAAAGATTTTAGTGATTTGCCGATTCACTAAAACAATTTTAATTTATTAAATCCCTAATAAAAATTTGGTTTTGTCAAATTCATGCTAGAAGTTTGACATTGTCAATAACAATTTGACTTTGTAAAATCCCTAATAAAATTTTAACTTTGTTAAATTCTTATAAAAGTGTGATGCTGTTTTCCTCAACCTTTTCAAGCAAACACACCTAGGAGCAAATGAAAATATCATGGCAGACTTAGCAAAAATTTTAAAGGATATACATTTAAATGTTATGAAATAAAAACCATAGATTTTTTTAAAAATACACACACAAATATGAACTTTATTTCAATGTTTCTATTCAACTATTTGTCCAGCTTATTTAGTGTGAAACCTGTGTCTGGTGTTTTTTTTTTGAAATGTCTTCAATGTTTGGTTGAATGTGTGATTTATTCAAATACTAATGTTGTATCATTACTATTCTCCACCACACACACATGTATGTATGCTGTGACAATATTCCATGGCACACTTAAGAGGATCCAGTGGTACAGTGGTTAAGAATCACTGATCTAACAATTGGAATTCTGCAACTGATGTTGTGCCATTTCCTTCTGCAGCAGATTGTGAACTCTTTGTTTTTAAGAAGTTTAGTCATTGGGCATCTTTCAAGCCAATATGTCCCTGTAAATGGCCAAGCTTCTGGTGGATAGCTATTTTCTTTTTATCTGGATAGGCTGCCAATTTCTGACTTCATGTTCAGATGACCATTAATGGCTTCCATACAGTTGTCATCAACCATTTTCCCTCACATGGCCTGGGCTAAATCTGTTACCCCAGCAGCTTACAAGTACATGGTACCATTTTTATCTTTCAGAATAATATCTTTCCCAAATATAGAAAGAAACTCAGACTGGTAGTCCTCAATTTGGGAAAACCAAAGACTAGCTGTTCCCCTTTTGTAGAATGTCTTTGGCTGGGACATAAATCAATCCAGACATACTTTTTCCTTTCAGCTTTTACATTCCATCCATGAACTTTCTTTCTTTCTATGTGCAGTGTCCTTTCAGGATGTAGGCAGTCATGGGTGTCCACCTCCCTCTATCCCTTGAAGCTCTCAACAAGTTCCTTCCCTCTGCAACCTCCCCCCAGACCATGTTCTGTCATCAACTTGCTTAATTCTGCCAGATATGTCACACGTTATTTTCCCTTCTCTCTTGCCCTCTATTCGACCTGTGAGTATCGAATTCTCTAGGCCCTCCTTCCTCATTACGTGTCCCAGGAACTTCAGATGCCTCTTCCTGATGTTAAGTATAAGCCTCCTCCTTGTTTGCATCCTCTCTAAGACCTCATCGATGCTCACACGCTTGGTCCATAATATCCTTAGCATCTTTCTGTAGATCCACATCTCTGTCTCCTCGAGTCTCTTCTTCATCTTCCAACATCCATGAACGACAGTGTTATTATATCATGAATATAATAATGGCCATAACAACAGGGGAAAATATAAATGGGAGAATAAACCTTTCTACCATGGCGCTCCCATTATACTCCTATATTCAGTCTATGAATTATGGTGTTATGAATATACTAATGCCCATAATGGGGGAAATATAATGGGAGAATAAACCTTTCTTCCATAGCTCTCCCATTATACACCTATATTCAGTCTATGAATTATGGCGCTGTCAATATAATAATGTCCATAGTGGGGGAAATATAAAAGGGAGAATAAACCTTTCTTCCAAGCTCTCCCATTACATTACTATATTCAGTCTATGGATTATGGTGTTATGAATATAAAAATGTCCATAATGGGGGAAATATAAATGGGAGAATAAAACTTTCTTCCATAGCTCTCCAATTATACTCCTATATTCAGTCTATGAATTATGGTGTTATGAATATAATAATGTCCATAATGGGTAAAATATAAATGGGAGGATAAACCTTTCTTCCAAGCTCTCCCATTATACTCCTATATTCAGTCTATGAATTATGGCATTGTGAATATAATAATGTACATAATGGTGGAAATATACTATGAATTATGGTGTTATGAATATAATAATGCCCATAATGGGTGAAATATAAATGGGAGAATAAACCTTTCTTCAATAGCTCTGCCATTATACTCCTATATTCAGTCTATGAATTATGGCGTTATGAATATAATAATGTCCATAATGGGGGAAATATAAATGGGAGAATAAACCTTTCTTCCATAGCTCTCCCATTATACTCCTATATTCAGTCTATGAATTATGGTGTTATGAATATAATAATGTCCATAATGTGGGAAATATAAATGGGAGAATAAACTTTTCTTCCAAGCTCTGCCATTATACTCCTATATTCAGTCTATGAATTATGGTGTTATGAATATAATAATGTCCATAATGTGGGAAATATAAATGGGAGAATAAAACTTTCTTCCAAGCTCTGCCATTATACTCCTATATTCAGTCTATGAATTATGGTGTTATGAATATAATAATGTCCATAATGCGGGAAATATACTATGAATTATGGCGTTATGAATATAATAATATCCATAATGGGTAAAATATAAATGGGAGAATAAACCTTTCTTCCATAGCTCTCCCATTATACTCCTATATTCAGTCTATGAATTATGGTGTTATGAATATAATAATGTCCATAATGTGGGAAATATAAATGGGAGAATAAACCTTTCTTCCAAGCTCTGCCATTATACTCCTATATTCAGTCTATGAATTATGGTGTTATGAATATAATAATGTCCATAATGCGGGAAATATACTATGAATTATGGCGTTATGAATATAATAATATCCATAATGGGTAAAATATAAATGGGAGAATAAACCTTTCTTCCATAGCTCTCCCATTATACTCCTATATTCAGTCTATGAATTATGGTGTTATGAATATAATAATGTCCATAATGTGGGAAATATAAATGGGAGAATAAACCTTTCTTCCAAGCTCTGCCATTATACTCCTATATTCAGTCTATGAATTATGGTGTTATGAATATAAAAATGTCCATAATGCGGGAAATATAAATGGGAGAATAAAACTTTCTTCCATAGCTCTCCAATTATACTCCTATATTCAGTCTATGAATTATGGTGTTATGAATATAATAATGTCCATAATGGGTAAAATATAAATGGGAGAATAAACCTTTCTTCCAAGCTCTCCCATTATACTCCTATATTCAGTCTATGAATTATGGTGTTATGAATATAATAATGTCCATAATGTGGGAAATATAAATGGGAGAATAAACCTTGCTTCCAAGCTCTCCCATTATACTCCTCTATTCAGTCTATAAATTATGGTGTTATGAATATAATAATGTCCATAATGCGGGAAATATAAATGGGAGGATAAACCTTTCTTCCAAGCTCTCCCATTATACTCCTATATTCAGTCTATAAATTATAGTGTTATGAATATAATAATGTCCATAATGGGAGAAATATACTATGAATTATGGCGTTATGAATATAATAATGTCCATAATGGGGGAAATATAATGGGAGAATAAACCTTTCTTCCATAGCTCTCCCATTATAATCCTATATTCAGTCTATGAATTATGATGTTATGGATATAATAATGTCCATAATGCGGGAAATATAAATGGGAGAATAAACCTTTCTTCCCTAGCCCATTATACTTCTATATTCAGTCTATGAATTATGGTGTTATGAATATAATAATGTCCATAATGCGGTAAATATAAATGGGAGAATAAACCTTTCTTCCCTAGCTCTCCCATTATACTTCTATATTCAGTCTATGAATTATGGTGTTATGAATATAATAATGTCCATAATGTGGGAAATATAAATGGGAGAATAAACCTTTCTTCCATAGATCTCACATTATACTCATATATTCAGTCTATAAATTATAGTGTTATGAATATAATAATGTCCATAATGGGGGAAATATACTATGAATTATGGCGATTAATATAATAATGTCCATAATGTGGGAAATATAAATGGGAGAATAAACCTTTCTTCCATAGATCTCACATTATACTCATATATTCAGTCTATAAATTATAGTGTTATGAATATAATAATGTCCATAATGGGGGAAATATACTATGAATTATGGCGATTAATATAATAATGTCCATAATGGGGGAAATATAAATGGGAGAATAAACCTTTCTTCCATAGCTCTCCCATTATACTCCTATATTCAGTCTATGAATTATGGTGTTATGTATATAATAATGTCCATAATGGGTGAAATATAAATGGGAGAATAAACCTTTCTTCCATAGCTCTCCCATTATACTCCTATATTCAGTCTATGAATTATGGCGTTATGAATATAATAATGTCCATAATGGGTGAAATATAAATGGGAGAATAAACCTTTCTTCCATAGATCTCCCATTATATTCCTATATTCAGTCTATGAATTAAGGCGTTATGAATATAATAATGTCCATAATGGGTGAAATATAAATGGGAGAATAAACCTTTCTTCCATAGCTCTCCCATTATACTCCTATATTCAGTCTATAAATTATAGTGTTATGAATATAATAATGTCCATAATGGGGGAAATATACTATGAATTATGGCGTTATGAATATAATAATGTCCATAATGGGTGAAATATAAATGGGAGAATAAACCTTTCTTCCATAGATCTCCCATTATACTCCTATATTCAGTCTATGAATTATGGTGTTATGAATATAATAATGTCTATAATGGGTGAAATATAAATGGGAGAATAAACCTTTCTTCCATAGCTCTCCCATTATACTCCTATATTCAGTCTATAAATTATAGTGTTATGAATATAATAATGTCCATAATGGGTGAAATATAAATGGGAGAATACACGTTTCTTCCATAGCTCTCCCATTATACTCCTATATTCAGTCTATGAATTATGGCGTTATGAATATAATAATGTCCATAATGGGTGAAATATAAATGGGAGAATAAACCTTTCTTCCATAGATCTCCCATTATACTCCTATATTCAGTCTATGAATTATGGTGTTATGTATATAATAATGTCCATAATGGGTGAAATATAAATGGGAGAATAAACCTTTCTTCCATAGATCTCCCATTATACTCCTATATTCAGTCTATGAATTATGGTGTTATGAATATAATAATGTCCATAATGGGTGAAATATAAATGGGAGAATAAACCTTTCTTCCATAGCTCTCCCATTATACTCCTATATTCAGTCTATAAATTATAGTGTTATGAATATAATAATGTCCATAATGGGTGAAATATAAATGGGAGAATACACGTTTCTTCCATGGCTCTCCCATTATACTCCTATATTCAGTCTATGAATTATGGCGTTATGAATATAATAATGTCCATAATGGGTGAAATATAAATGGGAGAATAAACCTTTCTTCCATAGCTCTCCCATTATACTCCTATATTCAGTCTATGAATTATGGCGTTATGAATATAATAATGTCCATAATGGGTGAAATATAAATGGGAGAATAAACCTTTCTTCCATAGCTCTCCCATTATACTCCTATATTCAGTCTATGAATTATGGTGTTATGAATATAATAATGTCCATAATGGGTGAAATATAAATGGGAGAATAAACCTTTCTTCCATAGATCTCCCATTATATTCCCATTTATATTCAGTCTATGAATTAAGGCGTTATGAATATAATAATGTCCATAATGGGGAAAATATACTATGAATTATGGCGTTATGAATATAATAATGTCCATAATGGGGGAAATATAAATGGGAGAATAAACCTTTCTTCCATAGCTCTCCCATTATACTCCTATATTCAGTCTATGAATTATGGTGTTATGAATATAATAATGTCCATAATGGGGGAAATATACTATGAATTATGGCGTTATGAATATAATAATGTCCATAATGGGGGAAATATAAATGGGAGAATAAACCTTTCTTCCATAGATCTCCCATTATATTCCTATATTCAGTCTATGAATTAAGGCGTTATGAATATAATAATGTCCATAATGGGTGAAATATAAATGGGAGAATAAACCTTTCTTCCATAGCTCTCCCATTATACTCCTATATTCAGTCTATAAATTATAATGTTATGAATATAATAATGTCCATAATGGGGGAAATATACTATGAATTATGGCGTTATGAATATAATAATGTCCATAATGGGGGAAATATAAATGGGAGAATAAACCTTTCTTCCATAGCTCTCCCATTATACTCCTATATTCAGTCTATGAATTATGGCGTTATGAATATAATAATGTCCATAATGGGGGAAATATAAATGGGAGAATACACCTTTCTTCCATAGCTCTCCCATTATACTCCTATATTCAGTCTATAAATTATAATGTTATGAATATAATAATGTCCATAATGGGGGAAATATACTATGAATTATGGCGTTATGAATATAATAATGTCCATAATGGGGGAAATATAAATGGGAGAATAAACCTTTCTTCCATAGCTCTCCCATTATACTCCTATATTCAGTCTATGAATTATGGCGTTATGAATATAATAATGTCCATAATGGGGGAAATATAAATGGGAGAATAAACCTTTCTTCCATAGCTCTCCCATTATACTCCTATATTCAGTCTATGAATTATGGCGTTATGAATATAATAATGTCCATAATGGGGGAAATATAAATGGGAGAATAAACCTTTCTTCCATAGCTCTCCCATTATACTCCTATATTCAGTCAATGAATTATGGCGTTATGAATATAATAATGTCCATAATGGGTGAAATATAAATGGGAGAATACACCTTTCTTCCATAGCTCTCCCATTATACTCCTATATTCAGTCTATGAATTATGGTGTTATGAATATAATAATGTCCATAATGGGTGAAATATAAATGGGAGAATAAACCTTTCTTCCATAGATCTCCCATTATATTCCTATATTCAGTCTATGAATTAAGGCGTTATGAATATAATAATGTCCATAATGGGTGAAATATAAATGGGAGAATAAACCTTTCTTCCATAGCTCTCCCATTATACTCCTATATTCAGTCTATAAATTATAGTGTTATGAATATAATAATGTCCATAATGGGGGAAATATACTATGAATTATGGCGTTATGAATATAATAATGTCCATAATGGGGGAAATATAAATGGGAGAATAAACCTTTCTTCCATAGCTCTCCCATTATACTCCTATATTCAGTCTATGAATTATGGTGTTATGAATATAATAATGTCCATAATGTGGGAAATATAAATGGGAGAATAAACCTTTCTTCCAAGCTCTGCCATTATACTCCTATATTCAGTCTATGAATTATGGTGTTATGAATATAATAATGTCCATAATGTGGGAAATATAAATGGGAGAATAAACCTTTCTTCCCTAGCACTCCCATTATACTCCTATATTCAGTCTATAAATTATAGTGTTATGAATATAATAATGTCCATAATGGGGGAAATATACTATGAATTATGGCGTTATGAATATAATAATGTCCATAATGGGGGAAATATACTATGAATTATGGCGTTATGAATATAATAATGTCCATATTGGGTGAAATATAAATGGGAGAATAAACCTTTCTTCACTAGCTCTCCCATTATACTCCTATATTCAGTCTATGAATTATGGTGTTATGAATATAATAATGTCCATAATGTGGGAAATATAAATGGGAGAATAAACCTTTCTTCCAAGCTCTGCCATTATACTCCTATATTCAGTCTATGAATTATGGCATTGTGAATATAATAATGTCCATAATGGGGAAATATAAATGGGAGAATAAACCTTTCTTCCCTAGCTCTCCCCTTATACTCCTATATTCAGTCTATGAATTATGGTGTTATGAATATTCCAAGCTCTCCCATTATACTCCTATATTCAGTCTATAAATTATAGTGTTATGAATATAATAATGTCTATAATGGGGGAAATATACTATGAATTATGGCGTTATGAATATAATAATGTCCATAATGGGGGAAATATAAATGGGAGAATAAACCTTTCTTCCATAGATCTCCCATTATACTCCTATATTCAGTCTATGAATTATGGTGTTATGAATATTCCAAGCTCTCCCATTATACTCCTATATTCAGTCTGTAAACTATAGTGTTATGAATATAATAATGTCCATAATGGGGGAAATATAAATGGGAGAATAAACCTTTCTTCCATAGCTCTCCCATTATACTCCTATATTCAGTCTATGAATTATGGCGTTATGAATATAATAATGTCCATAATGGGGGAAATATAAATGGGAGAATAAACCTTTCTTCCATAGATCTCCCATTATACTCATATATTCATTCTCGAATTATGGTGTTATGAATATAATAATGTCCATAATGGGGGAAATATAAATGGGAGAATAAACCTTTCTTCCATAGCTCTCCTATTATACTCCTATATTCAGTCTATGAATTATGGTGTTATGAATATTCCAAGCTCTCCCATTATACTCCTATATTCAGTCTATAAATTATAGTGTTATGAATATAATAATGTCCATAATGGGGGAAATATACTATGAATTATGGCGTTATGAATATAATAATGTCCATAATGGGGGAAATATAAATGGGAGAATAAACCTTTCTTCCATAGCTCTCCCATTATACTCCTATATTCAGTCTATGAATTATGGTGTTATGAATATAATAATGTCCATAATGGGTGAAATATAAATGGGAGAATAAACCTTTCTTCCATAGCTCTCCCATTATACTCCTATATTCAGTCTATGAATTATGGCGTTATGAATATAATAATGTCCATAATGGGTGAAATATAAATGGGAGAATAAACCTATCTTCCATAGATCTCCCATTATACTCCTATATTCAGTCTATAAATTATAATGTTATGAATATAATAATGTCCATAATGGGGGAAATATACTATGAATTATGGCGTTATGAATATAATAATGTCCATAATGGGGGAAATATAAATGGGAGAATAAACCTTTCTTCCATAGCTCTCCCATTATACTCCTATATTCAGTCTATGAATTATGGCGTTATGAATATAATAATGTCCATAATGGGGGAAATATAAATGGGAGAATAAACCTTTCTTCCATAGCTCTCCCATTATACTCCTATATTCAGTCTATGAATTATGGCGTTATGAATATAATAATGTCCATAATGGGGGAAATATAAATGGGAGAATAAACCTTTCTTCCATAGCTCTCCCATTATACTCCTATATTCAGTCTATGAATTATGGCGTTATGAATATAATAATGTCCATAATGGGTGAAATATAAATGGGAGAATAAACCTTTCTTCCATAGATCTCCCATTATATTCCTATATTCAGTCTATGAATTAAGGCGTTATGAATATAATAATGTCCATAATGGGTGAAATATAAATGGGAGAATAAACCTTTCTTCCATAGCTCTCCCATTATACTCCTATATTCAGTCTATAAATTATAGTGTTATGAATATAATAATGTCCATAATGGGGGAAATATACTATGAATTATGGCGTTATGAATATAATAATGTCCATAATGGGGGAAATATAAATGGGAGAATAAACCTTTCTTCCATAGCTCTCCCATTATACTCCTATATTCAGTCTATGAATTATGGTGTTATGAATATAATAATGTCCATAATGTGGGAAATATAAATGGGAGAATAAACCTTTCTTCCAAGCTCTGCCATTATACTCCTATATTCAGTCTATGAATTATGGTGTTATGAATATAATAATGTCCATAATGTGGGAAATATAAATGGGAGAATAAACCTTTCTTCCCTAGCACTCCCATTATACTCCTATATTCAGTCTATAAATTATAGTGTTATGAATATAATAATGTCCATAATGGGGGAAATATACTATGAATTATGGCGTTATGAATATAATAATGTCCATAATGGGGGAAATATACTATGAATTATGGCGTTATGAATATAATAATGTCCATATTGGGTGAAATATAAATGGGAGAATAAACCTTTCTTCACTAGCTCTCCCATTATACTCCTATATTCAGTCTATGAATTATGGTGTTATGAATATAATAATGTCCATAATGTGGGAAATATAAATGGGAGAATAAACCTTTCTTCCAAGCTCTGCCATTATACTCCTATATTCAGTCTATGAATTATGGCATTGTGAATATAATAAGGTCCATAATGGGGAAATATAAATGGGAGAATAAACCTTTCTTCCCTAGCTCTCCCCTTATACTCCTATATTCAGTCTATGAATTATGGTGTTATGAATATTCCAAGCTCTCCCATTATACTCCTATATTCAGTCTATAAATTATAGTGTTATGAATATAATAATGTCTATAATGGGGGAAATATACTATGAGTTATGGCGTTATGAATATAATAATGTCCATAATGGGGGAAATATAAATGGGAGAATAAACCTTTCTTCCATAGATCTCCCATTATACTCCTATATTCAGTCTATGAATTATGGTGTTATGAATATTCCAAGCTCTCCCATTATACTCCTATATTCAGTCTGTAAACTATAGTGTTATGAATATAATAATGTCCATAATGGGGGAAATATAAATGGGAGAATAAACCTTTCTTCCATAGCTCTCCCATTATACTCCTATATTCAGTCTATGAATTATGGCGTTATGAATATAATAATGTCCATAATGGGGGAAATATAAATGGGAGAATAAACCTTTCTTCCATAGATCTCCCATTATACTCATATATTCATTCTCGAATTATGGTGTTATGAATATAATAATGTCCATAATGGGGGAAATATAAATGGGAGAATAAACCTTTCTTCCATAGCTCTCCTATTATACTCCTATATTCAGTCTATGAATTATGGTGTTATGAATATTCCAAGCTCTCCCATTATACTCCTATATTCAGTCTATAAATTATAGTGTTATGAATATAATAATGTCCATAATGGGGGAAATATACTATGAATTATGGCGTTATGAATATAATAATGTCCATAATGGGGGAAATATAAATGGGAGAATAAACCTTTCTTCCATAGCTCTCCCATTATACTCCTATATTCAGTCTATGAATTATGGTGTTATGAATATAATAATGTCCATAATGGGTGAAATATAAATGGGAGAATAAACCTTTCTTCCATAGCTCTCCCATTATATTCCTATATTCAGTCTATGAATTATGGTTTTATGAATATAATAATGTCCATCATGGGGGAAATATAAATGGGACAATAACCTTTCTTCCATAGCTCTCCCATTATACTCCTATTTTCAGTCTATGAATTATGGTGTTATGAATATAATAATGTCTATAATGGGGGAAATATAGATACTCCTATATTCAGTCTATGAATTATGGTGTTATGAATATAATAATGTCCATAATGGGGGTAATATAAATGGGAGAATAAACCTTTCTTCCATAGCTCTCCCATTATACTCCTATATTCAGTCTATGAATTATGGTGTTATGAATATAATAATGTCCATAATGGGGGTAATATAAATGGGAGAATAAACCTTTCTTCCATAGCTCTCCCATTATACTCCTATATTCAGTCTATAAATTATAGTGTTATGAATATCCTATATTCAGTCTATAAATTATAGTGTTATGAATATAATAATGTCCATAATGGGGGAAATATACTATGAATTATGGCGTTAGGAATATAATAATGTCCATAATGGGGGAAATATAAATGGGAGAATAAACCTTTCTTCCAAGCTCTGCCATTATACTCCTATATTCAGTCTATGAATTATGGTGTTATGAATATAATAATGTCCATAATGTGGGAAATATAAATGGGAGAATAAACCTTTCTTCCCTAGCTCTCCCATTATACTCCTATATTCAGTCTATGAATTATGGTGTTATGAATATAATAATGTCCATAATGTGGGAAATATAAATGGGAGAATAAACCTTTCTTCCCTAGCACTCCCATTATACTCCTATATTCAGTCTATAAATTATAGTGTTATGAATATAATAATGTCCATAATGGGGGAAATATACTATGAATTATGGCGTTATGAATACAATAATGTCCATAATGGGGGAAATATACTATGAATTATGGCGTTATGAATATAATAATGTCCATAATGTGGGAAATATAAATGGGAGAATAAACCTTTCTTCCAAGCTCTGCCATTATACTCCTATATTCAGTCTATGAATTATGGCATTGTGAATATAATAATGTCCATAATGGGGAAATATACTATGAATTATGGTGTTATGAATATAATAATGCCCATAATGGGTGAAATATAATGGGAGAATAAACCTTTCTTCCATAGCTCTCCTATTATACTCCTATATTCAGTCTATGAATTATGGTGTTATGAATATAACAATGTCCATAATGGGGGAAATATAAATGGGAGAATAAACCTTTCTTCCATAGATCTCCCATTATACTCATATATTCAGTCTATGAATTATGGTGTTATGAATATAATAATGTCCATAATTCGGGAAATATAAATGGGAGAATAAACCTTTCTTCCCTAGCTCTCCCCTTATACTCCTATATTCAGTCTATGAATTATGGTGTTATGATTATTCCAAGCTCTCCCATTATACTCCTATATTCAGTCTATAAATTATAGTGTTATGAATATAATAATGTCCATAATGGGGGAAATATACTATGAATTATGGCGTTATGAATATAATAATGTCCATAATGGGTGAAATATAAATGGGAGAATAAACCTTTCTTCCATAGCTCTCCCATTATACTCCTATATTCAGTCTATGAATTATGGCGTTATGAATATAATAATGTCCATAATGGGTGAAATATAAATGGGAGAATAAACCTTTCTTCCATAGATCTCCCATTATATTCCTATATTCAGTCTATGAATTAAGGCGTTATGAATATAATAATGTCCATAATGGGTGAAATATAAATGGGAGAATAAACCTTTCTTCCATAGCTCTCCCATTATACTCCTATATTCAGTCTATAAATTATAATGTTATGAATATAATAATGTCCATAATGGGGGAAATATACTATGAATTATGGCGTTATGAATATAATAATGTCCATAATGGGGGAAATATAAATGGGAGAATAAACCTTTCTTCCATAGCTCTCCCATTATACTCCTATATTCAGTCTATGAATTATGGCGTTATGAATATAATAATGTCCATAATGGGGGAAATATAAATGGGAGAATAAACCTTTCTTCCATAGCTCTCCCATTATACTCCTATATTCAGTCTATGAATTATGGCGTTATGAATATAATAATGTCCATAATGGGGGAAATATAAATGGGAGAATAAACCTTTCTTCCATAGCTCTCCCATTATACTCCTATATTCAGTCTATGAATTATGGCATTGTGAATATAATAATGTCCATAATGGGGAAATATACTATGAATTATGGTGTTATGAATATAATAATGCCCATAATGGGTGAAATATAATGGGAGAATAAACCTTTCTTCCATAGCTCTCCTATTATACTCCTATATTCAGTCTATGAATTATGGTGTTATGAATATAACAATGTCCATAATGGGGGAAATATAAATGGGAGAATAAACCTTTCTTCCATAGATCTCCCATTATACTCATATATTCAGTCTATGAATTATGGTGTTATGAATATAATAATGTCCATAATTCGGGAAATATAAATGGGAGAATAAACCTTTCTTCCCTAGCTCTCCCCTTATACTCCTATATTCAGTCTATGAATTATGGTGTTATGATTATTCCAAGCTCTCCCATTATACTCCTATATTCAGTCTATAAATTATAGTGTTATGAATATAATAATGTCCATAATGGGGGAAATATACTATGAATTATGGCGTTATGAATATAATAATGTCCATAATGGGTGAAATATAAATGGGAGAATAAACCTTTCTTCCATAGCTCTCCCATTATACTCCTATATTCAGTCTATGAATTATGGCGTTATGAATATAATAATGTCCATAATGGGTGAAATATAAATGGGAGAATAAACCTTTCTTCCATAGATCTCCCATTATATTCCTATATTCAGTCTATGAATTAAGGCGTTATGAATATAATAATGTCCATAATGGGTGAAATATAAATGGGAGAATAAACCTTTCTTCCATAGCTCTCCCATTATACTCCTATATTCAGTCTATAAATTATAATGTTATGAATATAATAATGTCCATAATGGGGGAAATATACTATGAATTATGGCGTTATGAATATAATAATGTCCATAATGGGGGAAATATAAATGGGAGAATAAACCTTTCTTCCATAGCTCTCCCATTATACTCCTATATTCAGTCTATGAATTATGGCGTTATGAATATAATAATGTCCATAATGGGGGAAATATAAATGGGAGAATAAACCTTTCTTCCATAGCTCTCCCATTATACTCCTATATTCAGTCTATGAATTATGGCGTTATGAATATAATAATGTCCATAATGGGTGAAATATAAATGGGAGAATAAACCTTTCTTCCATAGCTCTCCCATTATACTCCTATATTCAGTCAATGAATTATGGCGTTATGAATATAATAATGTCCATAATGGGTGAAATATAAATGGGAGAATACACCTTTCTTCCATAGCTCTCCCATTATACTCCTATATTCAGTCTATGAATTATGGTGTTATGAATATAATAATGTCCATAATGGGTGAAATATAAATGGGAGAATAAACCTTTCTTCCATAGATCTCCCATTATATTCCTATATTCAGTCTATGAATTAAGGCGTTATGAATATAATAATGTCCATAATGGGTGAAATATAAATGGGAGAATAAACCTTTCTTCCATAGCTCTCCCATTATACTCCTATATTCAGTCTATAAATTATAGTGTTATGAATATAATAATGTCCATAATGGGGGAAATATACTATGAATTATGGCGTTATGAATATAATAATGTCCATAATGGGGGAAATATAAATGGGAGAATAAACCTTTCTTCCATAGCTCTCCCATTATACTCCTATATTCAGTCTATGAATTATGGTGTTATGAATATAATAATGTCCATAATGTGGGAAATATAAATGGGAGAATAAACCTTTCTTCCAAGCTCTGCCATTATACTCCTATATTCAGTCTATGAATTATGGTGTTATGAATATAATAATGTCCATAATGTGGGAAATATAAATGGGAGAATAAACCTTTCTTCCCTAGCACTCCCATTATACTCCTATATTCAGTCTATAAATTATAGTGTTATGAATATAATAATGTCCATAATGGGGGAAATATACTATGAATTATGGCGTTATGAATATAATAATGTCCATAATGGGGGAAATATACTATGAATTATGGCGTTATGAATATAATAATGTCCATATTGGGTGAAATATAAATGGGAGAATAAACCTTTCTTCACTAGCTCTCCCATTATACTCCTATATTCAGTCTATGAATTATGGTGTTATGAATATAATAATGTCCATAATGTGGGAAATATAAATGGGAGAATAAACCTTTCTTCCAAGCTCTGCCATTATACTCCTATATTCAGTCTATGAATTATGGCATTGTGAATATAATAATGTCCATAATGGGGAAATATAAATGGGAGAATAAACCTTTCTTCCCTAGCTCTCCCCTTATACTCCTATATTCAGTCTATGAATTATGGTGTTATGAATATTCCAAGCTCTCCCATTATACTCCTATATTCAGTCTATAAATTATAGTGTTATGAATATAATAATGTCTATAATGGGGGAAATATACTATGAATTATGGCGTTATGAATATAATAATGTCCATAATGGGGAAAATATAAATGGGAGAATAAACCTTTCTTCCATAGCTCTCCCATTATACTCCTATATTCAGTCTATGAATTATGGTGTTATGAATATTCCAAGCTCTCCCATTATACTCCTATATTCAGTCTGTAAACTATAGTGTTATGAATATAATAATGTCCATAATGGGGGAAATATAAATGGGAGAATAAACCTTTCTTCCATAGCTCTCCCATTATACTCCTATATTCAGTCTATGAATTATGGCGTTATGAATATAATAATGTCCATAATGGGGGAAATATAAATGGGAGAATAAACCTTTTTTCCATAGATCTCCCATTATACTCATATATTCATTCTCGAATTATGGTGTTATGAATATAATAATGTCCATAATGGGGGAAATATAAATGGGAGAATAAACCTTTCTTCCATAGCTCTCCTATTATACTCCTATATTCAGTCTATGAATTATGGTGTTATGAATATTCCAAGATCTCCCATTATACTCCTATATTCAGTCTATAAATTATAGTGTTATGAATATAATAATGTCCATAATGGGGGAAATATACTATGAATTATGGCGTTATGAATATAATAATGTCCATAATGGGTGAAATATAAATGGGAGAATACACCTTTCTTCCATAGCTCTCCCATTATACTCCTATATTCAGTCTATGAATTATGGTGTTATGAATATAATAATGTCCATAATGGGTGAAATATAAATGGGAGAATAAACCTTTCTTCCATAGCTCTCCCATTATATTCCTATATTCAGTCTATGAATTATGGTTTTATGAATATAATAATGTCCATCATGGGGGAAATATAAATGGGACAATAACCTTTCTTCCATAGCTCTCCCATTATACTCCTATTTTCAGTCTATGAATTATGGTGTTATGAATATAATAATGTCTATAATGGGGGAAATATAAATGGGAGAATAAACCTTTCTTCCATAGCTCTCCCATTATACTCCTATATTCAGTCTATGAATTATGGTGTTATGAATATAATAATGTCCATAATGGGGGTAATATAAATGGGAGAATAAACCTTTCTTCCATAGCTCTCCCATTATACTCCTATATTCAGTCTATGAATTATGGTGTTATGAATATAATAATGTCCATAATGGGGGTAATATAAATGGGAGAATAAACCTTTCTTCCATAGCTCTCCCATTATACTCCTATATTCAGTCTATGAATTATGGTGTTATGAATATAATAATGTCTATAATGGGTGAAATACAAATGGGAGAATAAATTTTTCTACCATCGCTCCCTCTCCTCCTCTTACAGTAGGATTGGAGATTTTACTTATGAATCAACCCATGTAAGTTTAAAGATAAATCAATTTACTTCATTTCCATGCTGGTTTCATTTTTCTATCTGATCTAAACCTTGTCTTATACAACTGAACACTTTACTTATCAAACCTCATTGTTTTGAAGAGGAATAAATTTACTTCATTATTCTATCTGGTCTAAAATTTTTTTTTAATATGTTTAGAGACCTTGTTTATTAATCAACCTTCATATTTTATAGAGCAAATATGGATTCTTAGAGATTTTCAAGTGAATTTTTTAAATTTTTATTCTCTTCAAAGGAAACTGACTTAGAAGTCTTGACACATGAACTGCATGATCTACGCAAAAGAGAAATCCTTCACCGTCGTTGGACAAAGGATGTCTATGACCCCCTGAAAAAGAATTTAGGTGGAGCAGTCGATGAACTCCATTGGACATCTGTTGAAGCCATGAGACATCAGATGCACAAACTCTATCTGCAGTATGTCAACACAAAGGTAAATACTTCAGCACAGAGCATCCATAGAAAATTAGTCATCTTTTGTGTCTAAAGATTTGCTTTTTATATAAAGTTAGATAAGAGACCATCCTTTTATTTGAATCGTGTAGATTTAAGAAAAAAAATAATATATGGTCCATGGCATTTGATATTACAAGCTTACTCATTTTGCCACTAAGAGCCAGAACTGGAGGCCTGTTTCATAAATTTTGGGAAAAAATTTTAAAAGAAATTATTTTTTCAGTAATTTTTTAGTATAAAAATAATATAACCCAGTCTACTTTCCAAAATCTAACCAAATAAAAAAAAAGAACGTTTTTTATTAATTTTTTTTCTAAGTGGAGAGAGGTTTCTTGGTTAGGTTGAGAACTTTTCAGCATCTTGTATTGAATTTATCTTATCTCAATATAGTTAATATAAATGAGCATTAGCATATTTTACAAATATAAAAAAAAAAAACAGCTGTCATCTGTGCAGTCAGGCAATGTTAGCAAAAAAGAAACTGTGATTGTTGATGCAATTTCACTAATAAAGTAGATTTTCCCAAGACCATATCATGGCTGGTTCGATCACCGGTATTCACTATGTGATAGAATTTTAGTTGAAAATGAATAAAAGTTTACCACAATGGCATATGACAGAAATATTTAGGATATATCTTTTTTCAAGTTCATTTTTTATGGAGAGAACTGAACATTCAAGCGGAAAAATACATTATTTTTAAATTAATAACAAGATTGATACTTGTATATTTATAAAAATTTCTAAATTTTTTATTCACATATCAATAAAATTTTCTGTCTCCTACACTCAGCATTAATAGATATACACAAGACACAGTCTCTCTCTTGATTCTCAGACTGAGTTTAGTGGATATCTGGTGAGAAAAATCATTTATTTTGAATGAATTCTGAATTTGTCTATATTTCTGAGATGAGATATTATGTACACTATTTACATTATTTGGGCTATTGTCCTCATTTTTGTCACCATATTTATTACAACATTTTGGTTGTTGTACGCTTCGGCCTTCTTCAGTATCTGTCTATATTTCTGAGATGAGGTATTATGTACACTATTTACATTATTCGGACTCTTGTCCTCATTTTTGTTGCCATATTTATTACAACGTTTCGGCCGTTGTACGCTCCAGCCTTCTTCAGATGTTTGGAATGTCAAACTGAACTCTTTATTTCACTCACAGGAGTAGACTGTTCTAGTTCTACGTGCCATGTTTAATGGCTGTCAGTTGCATTGAGGACACATGGCACAGTGGATAAAGGCGTTACTTAGATCCAGTGACAGGACCCAAAGAGTGTGAGTTCAATACCCAGTGAACTTGGAGAGGGGAATTAACAGGAGATAACTGAGAGCTGACATCTATTAAACATGGCATGTAGAACTAGAACTGTCTACCCCAGTGAGCAAAATAAAGGGTTCAGTTCGACATTCCAACCACCTGAAGAAGACTGGAGCGTACAACAGCCAAAACATAATAAATATGGTGACAATGATGAAGACAATAGTCCGAATAATGTGAATTCTGAATTATTCTCATCTACAAAATTCTAGTCATCCATATCATCTTCGTCATTGACACAATTTTCATTTTAATTAAAAAGTCAAAAAATTGTGTGTTTCAGGGCCATGCATTTCTTGATATCTTAAACCCAAAAGAATATCCCAAATATACTTTTTCTTATGGCGTACCATCCAAGGTAGGTAATGCTATTTTCTTTCATTTATGAAGCAAACAAAGAGAGCACCAAGAACACTAAATATATATTTACTTAGGTATAGTGATACTTTTGTAATTAAAAGTTATTAGTGTAATTATTGTATAAAGCATTTTGGTAATGTTATATATATATATATATATATATATATATATATATATATATATGTGGGTGTGTGTGTGCGTGTAGAAATGAACTAAATAAAGAGATATGATCAAACATATATGTGAGCAATTATATACACATACAGGTGAGTAAATAACTATTTAATCAATGGTGTAGACAAAACAGTGCTCAATGTAACTAAACAGAGCTATAAAGTATATATTAATAATTACACATATTTTGGTTCTGGTGCTAACCACTGGAAAACCCAGTATTACTATCATAAAAATGACATCTACAAATAAACAATATTCAAATACCACAGCACTATTTAAATTTTTCTGAGAAAATTAAGATAGATAACAACACACCTGTAGTAAATTGGGATCTTATCATGAAAACCAAACCTTTTACCCTCAACAAAGAAAAATGTACTCTGTGCCTCATAGAAAAAACAAACTATTCTCAAATACTTCATAATCTGCTGAACAAGAGTAGTGATCTTATGTCCACATGCATTCACATGAGGAGCTCTTTTCTTAAATATTTCAATGCTGGATAAAGCCATTAACCTAACACCTGCTTTAATATCCCCACTGATCTGTCTCTAGTATTATTTTTTTTTTCATATTCGCTTACCTCCCTTCCACCATCCTAGCACTTGAGTATTGAACAGGTCATAACTTTTTGTACCTGATGAATGGTACTGTAAATGTAGGTATATGTGCAGTTATATATCTCCAGGTATAAGATAAGAGCAAATGGAGTATAATTACACTGTCCATAGTGTTTAACTTTAAAAAAAAAAAAAAGGGCCCAATACAAAATAGAGCTTAATATTTATTATAGGCGATTAAAACAAAAACATTAAAAAATCACTACACAATAGCTTTTATGTTTCAACACTAAGCTGTATCTCTTCAGGCGATGGTAAATATCCCCTCTTTTTTTGAAATAAAAAAGAGAAGACGAGAAAACAAGATCAGAATTAAAACGAGGCTTGCGAGTTTACCCTGATTCACCAATTACGTGTCTGACCTATGCTGAATTCAAAATTAACCTAAAAAAAAATTTTATATATATATAGCATAGAGAAACTTTTCTGCCTTTCATCAACATGGCTGATACTAATCTCCAGGAAAGCAACTCACTGCATCTTCTTGGGCTCATGAAGTGGAATGATTATATTGAATCAATTTCTAGGTTTGCTGCAAGATGGTTCATTGTATCATGCCAGACAATTTTCTTGTCAGAATCCATCTTGTACATTTATAAATCTACCATTCTTCCATGTATTGAATACTGCTGCCATATCTGGTCTGGTGTTCCTGCTGTATATCGTGAGATTCTTAAAATCCAAAGAGTCCATAATGTAATCAATCCTGACCTGGCATCTCAACTTCAGTCACTTTCTCACCAATGTGACATGAGTTTCCTCTGTCTTTTCCACAAATATTTTCATGGCAATTGTTCTGATGAGCTTTCCTCATTGGTGCCTTGACTGCATGAATTTAAGCATACTACCAAATATGTCTCACTGTTTTACTATTGAACTAGCTAGATGTAAGCATATATTCTATTCTGATAGTTCCTTTTCTCGCACTTCTTTCCTGTGAAACTGCCTTCCAATTCCTTGCTTCCCAAACATCTATATCTATATATATTTATGATGATGAAATATAGTTTTATGGTGTGCTCAATATTAGGGATAGAGTGTGTGTCAATACAAAAGTGAACATTGAAGTCAATACTCAGCAGTGACAGTTTGTTTCATGGTTAAATGCAATTGTCAGGCCATATTCATTGTGTTTTGGCTCAACTATTTATATATGCTGGTCAGTGGTGCATTATGGGTAGGGATATTGTATTATTCTAACAGTTATTTGGGTGCATGGTAACAGTTATGTTTTGTATTATTTTAGAGGCCATTGAGTGGAAATAATTGTGGATCTGAATGCAGTTTTGTGGCTATTTTATAGTGTTATATGGAAACTTATTAATTATTTATTATTGGTTATTATTATTTACTTGTGTGTGTGTATATATATATATATATATGTTAGGGTTATGATGTTTTTGTAACCCTATGTTCCTGTGTCATAGATCAATGAAAATTTGTTCAAAAGTAATGAAAAAGGCATTAATTTGTCTTTTAGTTCTTGAAAAAGATCACCCCCAGGCTTAAAATTCGATTTTATGATATACACAATAAGGGTAAAAAAAATCAAAATATTTCAGATAGTTTTATTTTTCAATTTACTAATGATGTAATTAGATAGTATATATGCATTTTGAATGCATTTAACAGTTTATAGCTATAGCATAACATACAAGAATTGCAAACCTGCAGAAACTTTTTTTTTCAGTTTGTTAATTATGTAATTGGATAATACTTACATATTTTTAACACATTTAACAGTTTACAGCTATAGTATAACTTCAAACTTACAAATAAAAAAGTTTAGAAGGGTCCAGAAAGTCATAGTACTATTATACTTATATACACTTTTAGAAATTTTGTGCTTGGGGTGATATTTAAAAAAAAATAAACTGAATTAAACCCTTCTTCATTATTTTTTATCAAATGTTCCTTAAATTATGTTACAGGAAATTAATTATTTTGCAAAAAGTCATACCCCTTATATATATATATATATATATATATATATATATATATGATATGATATGATATGATAGCTGTCTACTTGATTTTAAGCATCCCTACTCTCTTACTTCTAAGAAAGTACCTGCAATTTAGAGAGATTAAAGTGATAAACATGAATACTAATCTACAATAATCCAGTGATAACTGGTGATACCTTCACCTTTTAATTCAGAGTTGTCCTCCTTTTAGATTGGTTGCTAACCAACGCTGAAGAGCTCAGCCTATCCTATCTATTTAACTCATAGCTACTATTTAACCTATACATACATGATGTTTATAACGGTTGACTTGCTAGTTGAGTATGATTATATTTAACATATTAAATTTGCACAAAAAAGCCAATTAATCCAGAGACAAATCAAAGCAATGTATCTAGCTTAACCATGTTAGAGGGTGTTACATTAGAGTTGACAGCAGGGGTTTGAATTCAGTTTTCCCTCTGTTAGATTGCCTTCACCACTGGTTTGGAACCTTATCTACTCCATGTATGTATAGTAAACAAATGAAATAAAAAAAATTTAAAACCTATCTTCCCAACTTCACGTTTTGTAGATGTTATCCACTCATCAGGGGCTTAGTTAGATTAATTACAAAGACTATTAGCCTTAAAAGCCTTATCCTCAGTTGTTGTTTTAGGAAACTAATATATATATATATATATATATATATATATATATATATGAACGAATTAATGGATTTATTTTAATCCAACCATTTTATTACTTCAAACATTATTCTAGTTGACACTTATTTGAAATAAATAACCCTACAAAAGTGGGATACAGGTTCAATCCCTGCTAGAGGACATATTTTCTTTACTAAGATTTCTTGAATGCAGGGTGATAGATATAGTATACACTGTTTAATAAATAGAAATAGAGTATTTACTTCAAATAGGAAGTGTCCACTAATATATATATATATATATATATATATTCAAACAGGTTTGGTTAAATAATTTAGACATATGTCAATTAGTTTTCATTATGAACCTTTCAAGTTCACAGATTAATTTTTTATTAGACTTTTTGAGTAAGAAAAATACTAAAATTTTCTTTCAAATGGTTGTCTGGGAATATGTATATGTGTTTCTATGAATTTAAAGCATTTCAACTGTTCATTTTTTTTTTTATACTGCTGATGCAGCTTTTTAGATTTCAAAGTTTTTTGTTTTTGCTCATAGGGGTGTGTATATATATATATATATATTTCATAAGCATCTTAGGACTTTGTTGCTATACTCATAGTTGATTTTATTTATTTTGGGCTTTAACTGTCTTTTATAAAGGGTTTCAAGGATTTTTAGTTTTTACTTGTTATTGCTTTTATGTAATATAGATGTATTTTCAACTAACATCCATCTAATCTGTGAATGTGGGCATGAGTGTTCCTTTAAGTGCTTATATATTGGACTATGGTCAGCCAAATGAAATGTAAGTCTTTTTGTTAACATCATTGTTGTAAAGTCGACATACGTGTTAACATTTTTATCAGAGATACAATCTCCTAAAGGACATTTAAATTGATATACAATGTTGGCCTTTTGCATGATACTAGTTGGCAGAGAAGAGTTGTTTTGGACAACTAGGTTGGTTGTATTAAATTTATTATAGTATATGATTAATTTTATTTTTTACTTAGATCAGTGGGGAGGGAATATATTAGTGTTTATGAGTCTTTTTTAGAATTTTTCTTCCTCTTGTTTATAGTTGGAATGCCATTTGATTACGATAAAGTAATTTGATATGTTTAGAGTTATTTGTTGATGTATTGTTTTCATTTTTATTTATGTTTATATTTCTAATAGCTCGTCTAATTTGTTCATCAATAATGTAATTAGGGAAGTCAATATTAATGAGGGTTTGTTTAATATTTTTTAATTCAGTGTAGAAAATCATTTTTGTTGAAGAATTTGATTTTGCATGGTTTATTAAGTTTTGTATAATAGCTATTTTGTAATAGGACATTTACTTTTACAATTGAGAGTACGTGTGTTTATACTAGTTGTTTTTTATAAGGAGAGGTAGTAAATGTATTATTATTCCAACTGTCTATCAATACAGGATTTTTTTATCCTTGTTAAGTTCATAGGTGAACTTAAATACAGAGTTTTTTTAAAAGTTTTCTTGTAGTTCATATATTTCAGCTATGTCTTTGACTAAAATGAGAATAAATATATGGTAAATATATCCTGGTTTATAGCTTCCAATTATTTTTGGAAGTTTCAAGTTATCCATTTCTGCATTATTGGTTGCGATAAGTTTGTTGATTTTTGATTTTAATTGGTTAATCAAAATTTTTCCAACTTTTTAAAATTTGGTATGGTCGTTAAGTATTTGTTGCATTTTTGAGTAATAGTCCGACTTATTTAATATGACAAAGATATTGCTTTTATCCGCTTTTTTATAAATTATATTGTTGTGGTTTCATATTTCTTTAGCTGTAATTCTTTGTTGCTTTGATAGAATTCTAGATATGTTTTTTCATCTGTCAAGCCCAGAAGCACATATACATATTCACAGACAACTTAACCCTCTGAAGATGGTCTCAGATGAGATTGAAAATACTTGGGATAATAAAAACTATTCGAAAGAAAATTTTAGTATTTTTCTTAATCAATTTTCTAAATCTACCAAAAAATTAAACCCTGAACTTGAAAGGATCATAACAAAAACTAATCAACATCATATGTTTAAATTATTTAACCAAAACTGTTTGAATGAAAATATGCTGCCTAAATATACACAATATATTTATATATATATATATATATATATATATATATATATATATATATATATATATTTTAGTGGACACTTATTTGAAGTAGACACTCCATTCTTATTTAAGTAGTGGACACTTATTATTTGAAGTAGACACTCAATTTTTATTTAAAAATGTCAGATTAAAATAAATCCATTAATTCCTTATATATATTCTCCCAAAAACAAGCAACCAAGGATAATGCCTTTTAACTAAGGCCAGTAGTCTTGGAGTGTCTACTTTAAATAAGACGTGTTCACTAATATATATATATATATATATTATATAAATTACAAGTAATAAATCTGTTGGTATATAATCCAAGTGGATCCTAGTAATATCAAATATTAAAACTGATCCACAAAAAGAGCTCAATGTATTTATTATAACAGATCATATAAATTACACAACAAAATCAAAAATTACATCATATGGGGCACTGGAGATCTAGATCTATTTCAACCAACGAGAAGTATGTTAGTCTTATTTAAACCTGGTATACAGACTGTTCCTGTCGGAATTAGATATTTAAAATTTAACTTTGACAGCAGTCGAGAAATTGATACAGAATTTATCCATTTTGATGTTTCAGTCAGATGAAATGCCTGAGTCAGTGGTAAGGGGAGGACTGAAGGTATTAGCCTTAAAGGGAAGAGTTTTTATAAAATTAACCCCGATATTGACCTTATGACATTAAATTGACGTTATATGAAGAATGAAGTGTTAAATTGAAACTAAAAGAGGGCCAAAAAGGGAGTTTTATATATAAAGTAAAATTTAGGTTCCAACTTTTAAAATAACAAATTATACTTAAAAATGAGATATATTAAAAAGATTAACAATAAATCATATTTAGATAAATTATATTAAATTTAAGTAAGAATATAATTAAAAATTTTATATTAAAAAAATAAAGTTTTATATTAAAAAAAATTTAAAGATAAAATAAATTATCCATTTATAATTTTAAATCAAGTTATATTAAAAAACCAAACCATACCAAATTATATTTAAAAAAATATAGCATATATATATATATATATATATATATATATATAGTGTGTGTGTGTGTGTACAATATTTCCTTAGAAGTTGCTTACTTTGTACATTACTTTGATATATATATATATATATATATATATATATATATATGCTAGAAAGGCATACTGGAGAAAAAGACCTCAATGCTCTATTTAATGGAAGAGTATTAATATAATTGTCTAAACTTCTGGATGAACAGTTACCAAGAACAACTAAACTAAAAGTTTTATGCATTTTCACGCCATCATCAGGTAGTTGGCAACTGTTTTTTTGCAATATCTTGAGTGAGCTAAGTGAATATAAAATACCCATTTTCACAAAAAACAGTTGCTGTCTACCTGGTGATTTTAGTGAAAACTCATGAAATTTTAAGTGTGGTTGGTCACTTTTCACTAGAAAGTTATTTAAAAGATTATATATATATAATTATTTTTTAAAAATATGATTCCATTGCTACATAAGAGTTGTCATGTTTCACAAACAGAAGCTAAAAACTTCAATTTAAGCAAATTTTGAAACATGAGAACTCTTTTGTAGCGATGGAATCATATTTTTTTAAAATAATTATAATTTAGGCTCTACTTCTGTATTGAGCACTTTTTTAAATACACGCGCACACACATATATATATATATATATATATATATATATATAAATAATGATGATGATGATGGCTCTCCCCTCACTGAACAAGTATGCTCACCAAACAGATTTCAGTAGATAAGGTGGTTCAGTCTCCAACCTCTGGAAACATGATTGTACTTATGCGATTGTTTATAGTCATTCATAGATAGCATAACATTATGTGGACTTTCAGACAGCCTTGACCCAATAGCAAAAACTAGTCAAGATAATTAAAAACTGCCTGTGTTGCATACAATTCAAATAGATGATAAAACACTAATGTGGTTGTTAATATTCAAACCATATTATCAGGTCATTGTGAAAGTTTGTGCCCAATTTTTGTTGTTAATATGAAATGACCGCAACTTGACACTGGTGTTTGTTTTAGTGTTGATTTCTCATGTGTTCTAGATTGAAAACTTTCATCGTTCAGTTGCAATTCAGACTTTGTTGAATGTTGACATTTTGACCACAAATGAATGCCTGAAAGATGAAGGATGAAAGTTGTATTTTTGAAATATATTATTCCCTATGAATTTCGGACAGGAGTAAGTGCCAGATCTGTGACAAAAAACATTCACAAGGTTTATTTGGATCATGCTCCAGCTTTTTGGATGGTCAAAAAGGGGTTCGGCAGATTTTGTCAGGGCTATTTTAAACTAAAAGATCAACCACTCTATGGGCAACCTTTAATTCCCATCATGGAGAATAAACTGAAGATTTTGATAGAAGAGATTGCTAAGAGTTTGGAAATTGATATCTCAACTGCCTTTCATCATTTAAAGAGACTTGGGTTCATTTCCAAACTTGATACGTGTGTGCCACATTTTTTAATGTCACAGAATAGGCTCAGTTGTGTTTCTGCAGCAGTTTTCTTTGCTGTTATTCCATGAAAAGGAGCCATTCTTGAATAGTATTGTCGCAGGCAATGAAAAATGCAAACAGACCTGGCAACAACAAACCTGTGAATGTGCAGAAACTGTGGCTAAAGCGGGCTTGTATCCAATGAAGGTGTCACTGTCCATTTTGTCAGATTGCAGAGGCGTAATTTACTTTGTGCTTCTTCCAGCCAGTGAAACAAAAACTGCAAAGAAGTATTGTGACCAACTGACCAATTTCAATGCAGCTATTCAAGCAAAATGGCAGATATTGGCAAATCAAAAAATAGTCATTTTTCATCATGACAACACAAGATGTTGCTAAACAAACCTTACAGAAGTGTAAAGAGTTTAAATAGGAGACCCTCCAACCCCCACCATATTCTCCTGACTTGGCCCCTTCAGATTTTCAATTGTTTCAGTCTCTACAGAACAATTTAAATAACAAAAAATTTGATTCTGTATGGTCAATCGAAAACTACCTCCACTTCTACTCCAACAGTTTCTTTTGTCACACTTCCTGCCTGTGGAACTCCCTTCCGTTTACTTGCTTCCCTGAAAACTATAATCTTCAAAAATTTAAATGCAACATCAATCGCCATCTTCTATCTTCTTGAATACCATTCAGCTTTTATCCTTTCCTCAATCACCCCCCACCCACCCCGTAACCAGTATTTTCTCTCACCTTCACTGTAACCCCACCCCCTGTGCATTGGCAGTATTCCTGACTTAAATATATTAAAATGATTAATAAAAAAATAAAACATTAAAAAAAGTACAGAAATTTACGTATCTGAGAAGTGTTATAAAAGACATCAGAAGACTTGATTCAGAAATCTGAAGATGCATTATGATAATGAATGATGCCTTCCAAAAGCTAAGCAAAGAATTAAAACAGAAAAATTTCATCAAAATCAAAAAAAAAATAATGCTGACCTGCTGTGTAATATAGAAGGCTGGAATAAAAGACTAAACATCAATTTTTAAAAAATAGAATTATATGGTCATTAGCAACAAAATAGAATTATATGGTCATTAGCAACAAAATAGAATTATATGGTCATTAGCAAGAAGGACACCTCAAGATGCGAGCTGCAAATTGAAGATGTCAAAATCAAGCAAGTACAGAAATATTATAAAAGGCAATGAAAAATGTGACACAGACGCATTGGAATATGGAAAGATGCCTTCTAAAAGATAAACAAAGTATTAAGAGACAGGAAAATTTAATTAGAAACAAAAAAGTGTGATAAACTGTTATGTAATATCTATCCACATATATGGCAATAGGCTCAACATGCTAGATGTTACTACTGTGTTTCTTTCCATAGAGAGTAGGTTTTTACGGGATGGGGCTGCTATCCTCATGCTCAACTGGTTTTGAATTCAGAGTCTTCTTTCTCCTAGACTGATTGCCTAGTCTGCAGAGCCCAGTCATATGGTAGAGAGAAAATTTTAAGGAAAATGTGTAACAAAAAGGGCAATTTTACTTAGAATCAGAAAGCAAGAGTTGAAATTTCTGAGACACATAATGAGTAAAATGGGCTTGGAGAATTTGACACTCACAGGACATAATGAAAGCAAGTGAAACAGAGAAAAGCAGTGAATAACCTACCTAACAAGTTTGTGTAGACAGATGGCAAAACAGGGACTGTGAGGAATATCAAGGGGACAAACATTGCATAGAGCTACAAAAGAGAGGAAATTTTTGTCCGAATTTCTGGGATGAGGAATTCTTATTATTTACACTATTTATATTTGGATTATTGTCCTCATCTTTGTTGTTATTATCACTACATTTTAGCCATTGTGCCCTTCATCAGGTGTATATTGATCTAGGTAACCTACATAGAATTCCGAACTAAACTTTTTATTTAACCTATCAGGAGTAGACTGTTCTCATTCCACTGCTCATGTCTAGGGATATCTCATCTAGTTCTTATTTTTATTTAGTACTGATTAGTTATTACTCGCCCATTTCCACAGAGTGCAAGTACACACTGCTCAGCCCAGGGACTGAGCTCATGACCACCATCTCACCAAATTCCCTGTAGGCGACCCAGATTGATATACATCTGAGGTGGGCTGGAGGGCAGTAATAATGTACTAATAATGACAGCAGAGATGAGGACAATAGCTTGAATATAAATAGTGTAAATAAAAAAATTGGAAGTTATGAAGAACCATGATCACCCATCTCATGAAGAAACACAGTACATAAAAGAATTTATGTGTGCAGCTGTGTGTAATTAAGTAAACTTAGAGCATTTGTATATTGTGTTGTGTTCAATGCAAAATGTGATTTACAGGGGACTGAGAAGTTCCCCAGGGGAGAAGTGAAACATTTTATTTCTAAAGTATGCAGTGGCTGAAACATTTTATTTCTAAAGTATGCTTCTCTCAAAAGAATGGGTATTAAAAAAAAAAACAACCTTGACAATTAAACATTTATTTATACAAGGCTAACACTTTTAAAATAATAAAAATAAAATTTTTATGCGTGTACAAAAGACAAGACAAGATGGATGAGTGGATTTGCAACTATTTGAACATAAGGCTTTGTGAATTTGTGACCATTTACTATTTAGCATTCAACTTCAGTTTTTAAATTTCTTCTCAACAAATCATTGGTTAAAAAATAATGCAATGCAATTACTATATATCTTGTTAAAAGAGTGAAAAATTCTGTGCTAAAATGGGATCACACAGACCTTTCTGATTGCTGATTGTCTAAATAATAATAAAAAAAAGAGAATGAAACTTTGTGTGCCTTTTTTTTATATACTGCTTTTTGTGATGCTGTCTAGTGGTCATTAGCAGAAGTTTTTTGACAGACAAGTGGGGTAATCCCATAATGTACTGTCTATGGCCACGTGTTTACTCTGCCAACACATTAACTTATACCTGCCTAGCATTGGCTTATAGAATTTATCCCCAACTGACCAGTCCAATCTACTTGCAACTGAGGGACAATCTGCTTTACATTAAATTTTCTGGCTTTAAATAACCTGTACTTGATACTGTGCAGTTATTCTTTTGGCTTATCCACCCCAAATAATAAAATCAAAATTTATTTTTATTTCTATACTCACACACATGCATATTATATAAAAAAAGCTGCAAATATGAAAATTGAAAAAAACGGATATTCAGCACAATTGGAAATATTTAATAGACAGATTAACCCCTTGAAAAGTGGATATATTACCACAAAACTGCAGAGTCAAGAACAATTACTGTTAAGTAATTCTTTTGTATATATAAAAAATAATATATATATATATATATATATATATTTCAAACACGGGTATCCCCTAAAAATAACTTTTGAAGTAATGAAAATGTTAGATTAAAAATAAATCCATTCAGGTATCTCATCTGCTGTCACTCTCTCACAGACGTGCCATCGCCTCCCTCTGTCTTTTTTTACAAATACTTTCATGGTAACTGCTCCAATGAGCTGCTTTTGCTGGTTCCCAGACTTCATGAATTTAAGCGTTCATAGGCTGGTATTTCACTCACACCCTTTCACTGTTGAAACTTAAATGTATCCATCTCTTCTACTCCAATAGCTTCATGCCTTGCTCCTCTCGCCTGTGGAACATTTTCCTGTTTCCCTGATAGCTATAATCTCCAACTATTCAAATGTAATGTCAATCGACGTCTCCAGATGCCTTGATCTATCCCCTATCCTTCTCTTCATCCTTTCCTCTATCACTCCTATTTGCTCTCACTCCAACTCTCTGTAACCCCTTGTGTGCTAGTGGCTTCCCACCTTGCTTGGGGTGAAATGCTTAAAAGAAAAAAAAAATTCTCTCTCTCTCTATATATATATATATATATATATATATATATATATATATACTTATTTGAAAATTATAACATAAAGTGATGGTGTTGAATGTAGAATAAACTCTTTGTTCTACATTCAGCACCATCACCTGATGAAACACCAGAAGTGCTGAAACAAAATGGCTATTTTTGTAGTGATTTTATACCATATTTATGTTATAATTTTTGAATAAATTATATTTGCTCTACTCGGTATTGAGCACTCTTTTAAGAATAATATATTTTTGTTATTGGAATTTATTCTGTATGCACCAATTCTATACTTGTATGTGTGTGTGTATATATATATATATATTACTCATAATACAGTATAATACACATTTTTAGAGTTACTGTTTATTCTATGCCTTTTCAGATGCTTTTTTAACCTCTTAAATTAAATGAAATGGTTGTAATAAGGAAAATGGGTTTAAAAATCAAATATGTTGAAGTGCTAACTCTGGAGACATTTAATATCTCAGTCACTTGCTTTAGAAAATATTCCATAAGAAAAAAAAAAAAAAAAAAAAACCTGTGCAGAATTCTGAATAACTAGGAAAATTGTGCACCATTTTTTTTTCTTTTTTGTTCATTTTGTTACATGGACTCCTAGGCACAGTGAAACATTGTCAGCATGACTCAGAAGTCATCAGTAGCATTCCTGAATTTTGATTTCTTGTTCTGAAATAAAATCCTCCCTGTCATCATCTGTTAATGGGTGGTACCATGATCACTAAGCCAGATTATCACTTCAGGCCTTTTTATCTGTTCATGGCTTTAAGTGGCAACCAGTTGCCATTTTGAAATTATTTGGATTTGAAAAGCTTTATTATCAAAACATACCAACTTGGATGTCTTATTTGTTTATCCATTCTGTATATTTATTGGTATTTCTCTTTGAATTTCATGAATTCTCAGATTTACTTATACCTGCCTAGCATTGGCTTATAGAATTTATCCCCAACTGACCAGTCCAGTCTATCTTGAGGTACCTCCTTTTACCAATCTACTTGCAACTGAGGGACAATCTGCTTTACATTAAATTTTCTGGCTTTAAATAACCTGTACTTGATACTGTGCAGTTATTCTTTTGGCTTATCCACCCCAAATAATAAAATCAAAATTTATTTTTATTTCTATACTCACATATATGCATATTATATAAAAAAGATGCAAATATGAAAATTGAAAAAAAAAAAAAAAAAAAAAAAAAAATGATGTTCTTATTATCACAACAATTTAGCCACTAAGCCTTGTGGCCTTTTTCAGGTGTAACCTTCAGAGAATTTCTAACTGAACCCTTTATTTAATCTACAGGTTGTGTTTCCACTGTCCATGTCTAAGGATATCTTGTTTAGCTGTTATAAGTACTTCTCAGTTTTTGCATAACTGTCTGAGCCTGCACTACCAACTCAAGGCTTGAACTTAAACTTATTATGTCATCAAATTCAGAAAGCCTACTCTTTAATCCACTAGAGCAGAGTTTTCAAACTTGTTTTTACTGCGACTCGCAGCAAGAACCATATTTTGCATTGTAACTCATTATACCTACGTGTAATAAATTAAAGACAAACTCTGTTCACTAAGTTCATTTATTATAATATAATTTCTATGTATATTTCTTATGATCCGCACATATTGCATTTACCTATCTGTATGAATATAAAATTATTACTTTTAGAAAAACAAATTGAAAGGAAATTTCAACTCAAAGGTAAAGTAAATAATATTTGAAAAAATGTCATTTAATCAGATGGATGTGTTTGTTTCTTCATAAGCAGGTGATTCCAATTGGGGAGACAGGAAAACAATACGACAAACATATCAGGCACAGTGTTGAGCCTATTTCTGTCCTTTGTCTTAAATTGAGTTCATGTGGAAAATCCCAGTTTATACAAGAAAGAACAGACTATATATATATATATATATATATATATAATCACTACAAAAATAGACATTTTGTTTCAACACCTCTGGTGTCTTATCGAGTGGTGATGTTGAATATAGAATAAAGAGTAAAATTCCAATGTTCATAGCATTTAATATATATATTAAATACTATGAACATTGGAATATATATATATATATATATATATATATATTAAATGATATGAACATTGGAATTTTACTCTATCTGTTTATTCTCACATTTGGATATATATATTTAAAAAACTAAAATATCATAATATGAGCTTACCTCCTCGGTGAAAATCTAGGAATGATTTATGAGTGCTGTGTTTATATTTTGCACTTTGCTCTCACTTGTGTATTTTTTCTTTCTTTTTTGTCGCAACCCATTTTATTTATCTCACGACCCACTAAAGGGTCAGGACCCACAGTTTGAAAAACCCTGCACTAGACTATTGGTCCAAGACAATCCTGAACCTGGAGTTACCATTATTTACAGTTGGACTAATGTCTCCATCTTTTTTTGTCACTATCATGATATTTCAGCATTTTCCCTCAGGCTTTCTTCAGGTGTCTGTTAATCCTGAAAGAATTCAGAGAATTTTGAACTGAACATATTATTTTACCTACAAAGGTAGATTGTTCTCATTCCACAATGAGGAATATCTCATTTTGATTAATTGACTTTTTCGGTAATGCTTAGTTATTATTTGTACTGTTTCTACTGATTTTGAGCATACCCATAGAAGGGGACTAAAGCATTGGTTAGTGCATAGTGAATTCCAATAAAAATAAAATATTTAAACAAAAATAAAAAGAATTCAAATTAAAATAAGGCATTTGCACTTTCCTTTAAAACCCTTATATCTTTCTTTCTCTCTCTAAACTTCTCTTTCTATACTTCTCTCAACTAACAAGAAGGCAAGCCTCAAATTAAAAGAGGAAAAAGGAAGAAAAAAACTGAACCTTGCTGAAAAACACCAAAAGTTTGCAAGAACAGAACCTACTTATTTATGACAAAAAAATACCAAATATCAGGGAGGCTCCACGCATAACTTCCATTATAAAAAAATGAAAAAGAAAGGAATGCTGAAAAATAAAATAATTTTGGCCAAACAAAAAGATTGACACAAAGATACTTTTGATGTTAGCTGAAACCATTGTTCACGCCAGAGTCTCTGAGCCTGGTCAAAACTAATATAAGCTGACACCTCTAAGCTAGAAGCAGAAAGGAAGGTGAGTGATGAACAAAGACACGACCACAGTGAAACCAGCCATGCACGACGAGTGAAGAAGTAGTTATGAAGTCTTCTAATGACATTTTTGCCCCGTTTAGGGCTAAGAAAGACAAAGTAGATTGACACTGACCTAATATATTACTACTGCCCACCCTCATGGCCTGACTTCTATAAAGTGATTTGTTTCCATTCTCAGATTGAAAAGAAAATAAGCAGAATAGTTTCCTAAAAATTGCCTTTATAGAACTTGTTTCTGGAAATTTGGGATGCCATTATTGGTTTTATACCCCTCATTTTATTTTGTGGCATCCTACCTGGCATATCTATACATAAAGGGCAGTTATCTGTATGTCTGCGTGTCCAGCTAAAACTAAAAAACTATAATAGTCTATGACAAAGTAAATATGTACACACTCATTATTGTCCAAGCCAGCGTTTTGTAAAAAAAAATATCATCATATGATTTTTATTTATGAAGATATTTTAAAATTAAAATGCATTAGAATGCATTCAAAATTCTCAGAATTAAAAATGAAAAACGAATGGTAAGAATACATATTCTTGAATCGGATTACCATTCATTTTACTTTTTTTTATTCTGCTAAAAAAACGCTATCCAAGAATGTATTTTAAAAATTTCTATTCTCTTGAATTTATTTTCACATCTACAGTAAATAAAAGCGTAACTTTAAAAAAATGAATATTAAAACAAAAAAGTAAATTTAAAAGAAGAAGAATATTAAATACAATTATTTGAAAAAAGTTTAATATTTATTTATTCAAATGTGTGTGTTTGGCAAAAACATTTAAATAAAGTAAATAAACTAAATTAAGATACATTTAAAAATATTTAATTTAATCATTTTTTAAAACAAAAATTATAGCAAGCCTTACTTTGAAAAATAATTATTTATTTTGGAGGGGATTATTTTTTAATAAAAACGTAAATAAACTAAACAAATTAAGAATTTAAGATATATTTAAATTTGAATTTCTTTTCACATCTATAGTAAATAAAAGCCTAACTTTAAAAAAATGAATATTAAAACTTAAAACAACAAAGTAAATTTAAAAGAAGAATATTAAATAGAATTATTTGATAAAGAGTTTAATATTTACTTATTCAAATATTCAAGTGTTTGTGTGGGGGTGGGTCTTCAAAATAAATATACAGACAAACCACCTATCAACTGACGTCAGATGCAATGGACAAAATTGGCAGGTAAAAAAACTTCAAAATCATCAGCACTATATTTAAAAAATTGCAGGCTTAGCAGAACGAGTTGTCAAAGTGATCGCTTTGTAGTGGTGGTGGGCCTTTCAATTGTAAACAAATATTAAGTATATTTATTTCTGCCATATATGCATGTTTATAGTATTTACATTATGATCATAACTACTGGTAGTTACTATAGTAGTTTTATCACTCAAAAATAATCCCTTCCCACCTACAGATAATCTGCTTTAACAGACACTATTAGTTCATTGATGAGAGGTTTGTCTGTATATACAGACTCAGTATCACCCTAAAGGGCAGTTGTTTATGAGTGTGTATGTATTATTGACTTATTAATATTTTTTGGCCATCTTATGGAAAATAATTTTTTATTTAATCTTTAAAAAATAAACATTGTTTTTTTTAGTTTGTAACTAACATAAAAAAGTAAACAATTTTCAATTAAGTTTTATTAAAGCAAAACGTACATTCATATCTGCTCATGGCGTATCAAATGTAAACAAACGACGTCACACATTATGAAATGGACAAAGTCTGACAATTATTTTAAGAGATTTTTTATGTTTATACATTCTTTTTATAGATACAAATATTTAAGTAAATGCTCTGTTTATAATATTATTATCTTGAGTTCCTTGATAGAATCCAAAGAAGAATCAGCAATATTATTGGTGCTGATCTGGTGGCTCGGCTCCAGTCACTTTCCCACTGTTGTAATGTTTCCTCTCTGTGCCTTTTCTAGAAATACTTTCATGGTAATTGTTCAGATGAGCTCTTTGCCATAGTACCTAAAATTTCTGAATTTAAGCACAGTGCTAGACTGACATGAAGATCTCAATTTACTGTCGAGTTGGCTAGATGTAGTCATAAGTTCTTTTCTTGAATTTCTTACTTGTGGAACTCCCTTCCACCTTCATGCTTTTCAGCCAACAATTCTGCAAAAATTTAAATGCAATGTTAATCGCTATCTACTATCATCCTGATTATTCTTTTATCTTCCTGCTCATTATTAATGTTTCTGTTCCTAATTCTTCCACAGCCTATAACCCTTTATGTCTTAGTGGTTTTACTGCTTTACATGGGGTGATACTGATTTAAAAAGAAAAAAAAGAAATGAGTACTTGTATAAATCTTTTTATTCACTAAATTTTGTAACTGTTTTCTTTGTAACAATGAAATATATGTACACTAGCAGGGATACCCAGCATTGCTCGGAAGATCTCTGAATAATTGTTTATTATTAACAATTTATTGATATTTTTCAGCCATCTTATGGAAAATAATTTTTTATTCAATCTCACGGTAATATGATTGGCTGCTGTCAGCCATAAATACAAACTGATTTGGAGGTACAAGACTACGCCAAGGATCGGCCCATTATGGTTACCTGCTAGATTGTCCTACTTGGTTACAGTAGTTAACAACCACTTTGCTACTTCGAACAAATTAATCCCTTTCCTGGACATATCAGTATAAAAAATAATTAAGCCATTTTGATAATTTAATAGAAAACATTTATTTATTAAGATATTTCCAGATTGAAATTCTGCTCTCATTATATTTCTATTCAGAAGTATGATGCTTTTTTTTTTTTTTTTTTTTTTGACTAGTGTCATCAGCTGTGTTATGATTTCTTAGCAACATTTGAACTGAATCGCTGCAATCCCAAAGATCCTATCAAATTTATGACAAGAAGATTTGCCAGATTTTTAACTTCAAGTCGATTTCTTTTGTCAGGATAAATTACATTAATTACAGAAAACCCTCTTTCAGACCCCGCAGAACCTACAGCAATGGTATTAATTACATTTTTAGCTATTATACATCGGCTATTAATATATAAGATTATTTTCTGATAAACCAACAACCAGTTTGCTAAGCTTTTATAATTTTAAGAATCAGTTTGTGAGAACTGGTAGCATGCCACCACTGGATAAAGCAGATGTTAAAAGTAGGTGGTGGTGGTGGTTGGGGAAGGGGTGCTAAAGATGTTAAATTTGAAAGCTTCCTGAATCTCTATTTTTTATCTGATCCTTTCATAAAATGAGTACTTTTTTAAGTCTCTTTTCCAACTGTAAACATTTTTTTCTTTTGATCTTAAATACACAAATATATTTTTGCTTTTCACTTGTGCTTATTTTCTGGAATGAGACTTATAGATCTTGTCTGCATATAAAACAAGACTTAGAAGCCAATGTTTAAAAATAAAAGCAAGAAATAGAAAATGATTTTCAACAAATGATACAGCTTAGCTCAATAGCATTGTCATAGATTAAGGGACAAGAAGACAAATTTAGTCTTCAGTTTAGTTCTACAGCAAAAAGATGGAAGGGGGCTAAAGCCCTTCCTTGCCTTCTCCATAATACCATGGATGAATGTGTATACATACATATACATACATTTTATATAACTTAAAATGAATACCACCTAACTTTGCAATGTCTGAATGGAAAGGATCCAGACATTACATATTAATGAAAAAGTAGCCTACCCAATGCAGTTGACGCTTAGTCCACCTCGAAGTACTTCTCTTGAGCACTCACACACATCATCCCTTTTAAAAATGATCTGAAAGTTCTCTTTTGAAATTGCTATCAGCTCTTCAATCTTGTCCAGGGTCTAAAATATTTCTCTTCTCAACAATAATTTCAGGTTTTAACAAAGCCATACATGGAAGCAGGCAAGTCTGGATTGTATTATAAAATCCAACATATTGTATTAACTTGTAGACAAAATAGAGAAATGTATTTTTTTCTCAAAGTGTTTGTTTTTTTACTTCTTTTACTCTATTGTTCACCCAATACAAAGCCCAAGAGCCACTTAAGATAGAGTATTATTGAATGGGGCTGTTTTATAGGTGTAAGAATTGTTGATAGTTGACCCTAGACTTGAAGAGGTTAAGATTGTAGAGAGTCTGGCTTGTAAAAGAAAAACAATTTCCATGGAATAGTGAAAGTAGCCTTCCAGAAACTAAGCGCATAATTGAGTAACAGGAAAATTTCTTTTGGAACAAAGAGTACTAAACAGTTCTCCTATATGGTAGTGAATGCTTGACAATTTCCTCACAGATGAAGAGGAGATTTGAGGCAACAGAGATTTGGTTATACAGAAGGATGCTAAGAATACCATGAATGGACGATGTAAGCAACAAGGAAGTTTTAAGGAAAATGGGAACAAAAAGGACACCTTTGGTTTGGAACAGAAAGAGTTGAAATTTCTGGGACATAATGAAGAAAGGGAGCTTGGAGAATCTGACACTCAAAGGATATATTGAAGGCAAGAAAGGCAGAGGGAAGCAGAGAGAAGAGAGAAGCAAAATATGAACAGGGAGGGATAGTAAGGGGACAGAGAGGGATAATAAGGGGACAAACATTGTTTAAGGCTACAAGGGATAAAAGAGGTTTATGTTTTCTCTTTCCCTCCTAAAAATGCCCTCATCTATACAAGCATCCATGATACACCAATTAATTTGTTTTTTTTTGGTGGGGGGGGAGGCACAATAAAGCAAGCATCAGTTTTTGTGTTGATGAAAGAAAAATGGGAAAAATTATAATCAATAAAATAAGTTCTAAAGAATTAATGGATTTATTTTTAATGTGACATTTTTATTATTTCAAATGCTACAGTGAATACTTGTATTTGAAAAAAAAAAAAACAACATAAAATGCTTTATTTTTATTTTAAACAGTGTGTATTATGTTTATCAGTCTGTGCATTCAAGAAATCTCAATAAAGAAAATGTCTGCTCGACCAGAAACCAAACTTACTTCCCCCTTTATAGGAGAAACTACCATTTAATCTGATGTACTTACCACTCAGCTACAAAGAGCATCACAGTTCATCACATAATCAGACATTTTTAATAGTTCAAACATTATTATAGAGGATACTCATATTTGAAAAAGACACCCCATTTTTATTTTTACTTTAAACAGTGTGTATTATGTCTATTGGTCTGTGTATTCGAGAAATCTCAATAAAGAAAATATGATTCCAAACAGGAATTGAACCTGTGTCCCTCTTCATAGGAGGAACCACTGATTTGATTAATGAGGAAGTGTGCTTTCCTTAAAAGCGAAAATACAGCCTCGGTGAACTATGATGCTCTTCATACTAGAGTGATAAATTACAAATATGAGTATCCATTATAATATCATTTGAAGTAATAAAAAATCACTAAAGTATAATTTTACTGCAAATTTTGAGGATTTCTGAAAATCTTCAAGCTTAACCATATTCATTTCTTGTTATGGACTTTCCCCACAAATTAGTCTAAGGAGATAGATAGATAGATAGATAGATATAACGTCTATATGTGAAAGAGTGTTTCTCTTTCCTTTAGCATACACTACCAACACCCCCAAACATGAACTGATAGTGCCTTGTTGCTGTACAGAAATCTATGCCTCGAGTCTTTGCTGTATCTTCCTCTAGCAGACCAAATCTAATACCCACGACAACTCCAACAAAGTATGTCATATAACAAAGGCTTCCTACAATGACATTTATGAAACACATAAATAACCTTTTAAACGCAGGATAATTTGTGAAATCAAAAGGTGGTGGGGAAATGTCTCTTCTGTCCTATGCTTTTCCTTCTTTTATGAAAAACAAGTGAAAATTGTAACATGGGAAAAAAATTGTGCAGTGAAGCTTATTTTTAATTTACTATAAAGAGCTAATGTTTTTTTGTTATTTTCTTTACATATCATCTCATGAAAGATATTTAAGGTTTTCTGCCCAGAATATCCTGCTCTTCTTTTATGGTATTTAAAAAAAAATTCTGTTAAATTTGGGATGAAATATTCAAAATTTTCTTATTTGTCTTCTATTTCTGAAGGCCTCTTCTTTTCCCAACTATTGATTAATTAGTGGGACTTGTAACAGTAATATCCTAGGTATGACGATAAACAACATCTGGCAGCAAAGCCTCTAATCAGGTAATTGGAGGTTTTGAGGAGCATGGAACCACCTTTTAATTGGTGTTGTTCCCAGTTCCACCCTGACCTAAGGTAGTAGCACCTGTTAGTGTCCTAGCTATGGATAAATAGTGAATCCCTAAACAAAAACAAAACACTATAAAAGTATAAAAATACATATTTATGGTCTGTCTATATTTCTGAGATGAGGTATTATGTACATTATTTACATTATTCGGACTATTGTCCTCATCTTTGTCGCCATATTTATCACGTTTCGGCCATTGCACGCTCCTGCCTTCTTCAGGTGGTTGGAATTTCAAACTGAACCCTTTATTTCGCTCACTGGGATAAACTGTTCTAGTTCCATGTTTGATGGATGTCAGTTATTAATTATCTCCTGTTAATTTCCCTCTGAAAAGTTCCCCACTGCCTTAACCGGGTATTTTATCCACTGTGCCATGTGTCCCTTGAGGACACATGGCACAGTGGATAAAGGCGTTGGTTAGATCCAGTGACAGGACCCAAAGAGTGTGAGTTCAATACCAAGAAAGGATGAAACAGCCGTTCAGTGCATTCTATTGAGGATTTTTGTTCTCTTATTGTGTGATTACATATATATATATATATAATCACACAAAATTATTATATATATATATATATATATATATATAGTGGCTGTTGACTCACAAAGCAAGTATATGACCATCACTGACATATCCAGCCTTTCAGTTAAACTACCCCGACAACACTGCATTCATTGTTCATGTGAACAGCAGTGGCTCATAAAGTCAGCCATCGATCTGCATTTCTTGTCACATATATGGCATATCAAATCATCTCCAGGTGGTGGAAGTTGACTTTGACCATCATTACTTTCAATGTGCCTTTTCATATGCCTTGTCAGACCCTCAATAATTCCATTTGGTTGACAGGTAAGGCATGGTCCCTTTCTTATAAAATTAAGTTCTTGAATTCCTGTTCCCAAAACCATGTTATCCCTGAGAACATTGCTCAGCATGTCTTGAAGGTTAAATGTTTTAATATTTATAATATAGAGCGAGCTTTCCTTTGGGACAAAAATCCTTTATTTTTCTGCTCCTGCAAGTGCCTGTTATCAGGTAATATGGGGCATTGTCTGGCACATTTCTATCTCTTCTGGATAAGATCCAGTTTTCCAAATATCTGTCTGAAGATGACCTCTTTTTTGGTAATAGAACCAAAGCTAGAAATTTAGCTTATATGAATTTCTTGATTAAAAAGAAATTTGGTTCTCATGTCCCTACGGACAGGCATATTATTAATTTGTCCAATTATTGTTTGTCCAATTCCGATAAGTCAGTCATATCCCTGGGTTTGGAATTTTGTATCCCCCACCCAGGAACATTGAGAAAATTGAGGTATTCAGTAATTTTTAAATACTGTTTGCTCAGTTATTTAAACATCTGCCTAATTCTGAGGAGCATTTGCTTTGTCTGAAAGCTCATCAGAATGACTTAGCATATAGCTTTGTCTATCAATTCTCTTGGGTTCTCTTGGCAGAAGAATCCCTTTCAAATGGACAAATTGTTAAAAACAAAGACAGATATTTATATTACCAGACCTGACAAATGTGCAGGTATTGTAATATTAAATTATTCCGACTACATCAATAAAATGCTGTCTATTTTAAATGATAGCAGTAAATTTCGGAAATTTGGAGATGTCACTTGTGATGACACCATAAAAACTGAAGTCCGACTACACAAGAGATTGTTAAAACTTCATGAGAGAAAGTTTCTGACTAAACAAATTTATTATAATATTTGTCTCATAGTTTTGTGGAGTTATTTCACAGTGGAGGCTTGTATTTGTACTAAATCAGTCCTAAAATAGGTTCGACGTACAAAACATTAGGAATTTGATATAATAGGTGTTACACAGAGTAAACTTGTTGTGGTCGCTGACTACTCTCATATTCGACTGTCAACTACTGTCGTCCGAAATAGACGACCCTCGTTTCTCTTACTACTCCTACTTATATTAAGTGGGAGAGTCTATTAACTATAGAATAGGTGTGTTTCACCATAACACATAGGTTCCCAACATCCTTGGGTATACGGGCTACCAAAAATTCATAAAGAGGATGTCCATTTTGCCTATGCTGTAGTACAGTTAGGCTAAGTGGCTTATTGAGGTTCTTGAACGGTTTTTATCATTCGATTTGGAGTATGATTATATGCATAAATTGAAAACTAAGTCTGACACTGAGTTTTTTGTGTTGTTTGATATAACTAGTTTGTTCACAAATGTTCCACTTGATGAAACAATAGAGATTTGTGCTGATTTTTTTGTATCATGACCCTGCAAAGCCTCAACTTTCCCTGAGATTGTTTTTGTTGAGTTGATGGAGATGGCTACTAAATCTGTCTCCTTCAGCTTTAACAATTGTATGTATCAACAGATAGATGGAGTGGCGATGGGTAGTCCATAGGGTCCTCTGTTGGCTAACATTTTTGTTAGCTTTCATGAGAAACACCTTTTTGATAAGATCAATAAGCTTTACTGCAACTTCTATGTTGATGACACATTTATATTATTTTCCTCTCGCAGTAAAGCAGAAGAGTTCTTTTCATACCTTAATAATCTTTTTCCTTCTTTAAAATATACAATGGAGGTAGAAGATAACAATCAGCTTCCTTTCCTGGATGTATTGGTAGAAAGAACACCTGTTTCAATGTTGTAATGGTCCGGAACATTTTTTCAACTAGAAGGTCTTTCCCCTCATGCCGTAAGGCTGTATTGTGTACCAATCAACAAAGTTTAGTTATATATCAATATAAGTGTTGATGTGAGATTGACTATGTGGGCAAGACTATCTAGAGGTTAGAGATTACTTTCAGCCATTATCAAGGTTGTTTTTGTTTTGTTTTGTTTTTTTCACTTTGAGTGTGTGCATTATGTGTATGTTTTTCGTGTTATAGAGATGTTTTATTTTCTGAACATGGTTAGCAAATTGTGGCCTTATTCATAGTTAATATTGTTAAGTGTTGGCTTTTTCTTTTTTATTATTAAAGTTTCCATTATTTTTAATCTTTTATTTTTAACCTCATCCAGCTGTAAAAAAAGATTAAAAAATAATGGAAGCCATAATAATAAAAAAGAAAAAGCCAACACTTAACAATATTAACTATGGACAAGGCCACAATGTACTGACTGTTTTTGGAAAATAAAACATCACTATTATAACACTGAAAACATACACATAATGCACACACTCAATTAAACTGAAAAAAAAATCATCCTTGATAATGGCTGAAAGTGCCTGGAACCATAGAACATTTGAAGTTTCTACACACTCAGTGTCCAAAAAAGAAAGCATTCGTTTGAACACAAGAAAAATTCAATAAGAAGCTTAATTGTAGTACCTTGTCTGTCATTTTTAATGAAACATGCATATATATATATATATATAAGTGAAGTCAACACTCAGAGGCAACATGTTGTTTCATGCTAGGTGCAATTGTCAGGCTGCAAATGTTGGATTTTTCCTAGAAAAAATTACTATATATATATATATATATATATATATATATATATATATATATATATATATATATATATAGGTAAAAAACAACCCATGTGTAAGTAATCCAAGTAGATCCTATAATTATAAAATATTAAAATGGATCCACAAAAGAGAGCCCAATATAATTTTTATTATAGAGCGTATAAGTGAATTACAATTAATAATAAGATCCAAACAATTTACAGACAGGGTAGATGTAATTTATGTTTGGAGGAGAAAATTAAAATCATTAAATTTAAGAATCAAGATATTCTGCTAAACGATATGAATGAATTGGTATTCAGGTGTCACCATAGGAAAAAATTCCAACTGGCATAACATTATTTCAACCCCACACTCCAAGTGTCGCCACAGGAAGTAATTTAAGCTAACATATCAGCTGAACATCGCAGTCCTTTCTTTCATTTATATTTTTACATGTGAATTCTTTTCTATTCTGACATCTTCCCTATATGTAAAAAATTCTCTTCCTGTTACATGTTTTCTATACGTGGAATTTTCTTCTTTATTTGTTTTTATAATACTAAATTTTTTATATATTGAATTTAAATATAATCCTATACAGAATTTTTAAATAAATAGTATAAGTATGATATAATTTAAATTATAAACTTACTAAAATTTTTTTTACTGTAACTTTTACTATATAGTTAAAGATGTAGTATTGAATGGATTAATATTAACATCTTTTTATAAAAGTATTAATTTTAAATTCTTACTTCCATTCTATAACATTTTAAACTCCTCTCTAAAATTTTTCTGGATTTTTTTTTTGTTGTTGTTGTTGTTCATTCTTCTTCCTTGCACAAGTGTTGATTGGTTACATTTATGTCAGTGTCCATTTTCAACCATTGTATTTATCTGTACCCAACTCAGCCACAACCACCTTAGATCCTTCACCCCTCTATATCTATATAATTCCCTTCTCCATTATTCTTACTCCCTCTATTTTTATTCTTTCATTTTTCTTTTTTTCCTTCTTTTGCCTTTGAAATTTCCTGTGAAGTAAAATAGGATTTTATTTATTTTACTAAATGTATTTGCATTGGTAAGTCCAGAGAATAACTACTTTCCCATGGATGAAATGATCATCTGTATGAGGTAAATTGTAATTCACACACACACAAAATTACTATCTATATATATATATATATATATATATATATATATATACACACACACAAAATTACTATATTTAACTAGGAAATGGATTAAACCTGACATATTCTTAATTCATTTGTTTAACCATTATTTTAAATGGATACTCATATTTGAGTAGATGCTCTCTTTTATTTATCTATTTATTAAACAGTATCTTTATTTATTACATCTACTGGCATGAATATTCAAGAAATCTTGTTAGAAAAATATGCACCCTTTGGTAGGATTTGAACCTGCATCCCCTCAGGGAAACCATCATTAGATCTAATGTGCCTTAGACCACTCAGCCAGATAGGATCTCCCGATCAAATAAAGCCCAGAAAGATATGTGTTAAAAAGCACTATTTCAACATTTATATATATATATATATATATATATATATATATATATATATATATATATATATATATATATATATATATATATATATATATATATATATATATATTAGTATTTTTGAGTTTTTTTAGGATTTTTTTTTGTCTTGTTTATATTTAGAATGCATCTGATTATGATATAAAACATTCATATGTTTAGGGTTATTTGGGGAAGTATTGTGTTTTATTTGAGTTATATTAAAATTACTAGTAGATTGCCTTATTTGTTCATGAACAACGTAGTTAGGAAAATTACCTTCCTTATATTAAAATTTTTTAAATTATGAAATTAATGTCATGTTCACAAACATATTCCTAACAATAACTCAACCACAAAGAATTTCTTTTACAAATTAGAATTTTTAAAATCAGTGTTTCACTTTGTGCATGAGCTAAATTGTTAACAATTTAACCACAAAAGAAAAAAATTATTTTGGACAAACACAATTATTTGTCATAGCCATGAAAACCCTGATGATGATATTGGAAAATATCAAAAGCACTCGGGGAAAAATATAAATGAATAAATATAACCACAGCACCTTTCTTGCTGTCTTTATTCATGAAAAAAGAAAGCTAATACGTGATTACAAAAGGATTCTATTGAAAATACTAGCCTAGAAGCTGCCCTTTATGTGCACTTTAATCTAGCTCCTGTGGAGGGCTTTTGGACCTTTGGCCTTTTACCTTCACTGTCCTATGTATACAAAAGTTATAAGAATTTAGAAATAATAAAATAATTTTATCTTTATTTGACACTTTATTTCAGTATAAACTTTCTTCATATACACAACCGATCTCCATAGTTTGTTTACATTTATTTTGCACACAATTTTTATTTCCTTTTAAAATCGCCATTCTTTATTAGCCTTTCACATAAAGTCACTCTTAAAAAACATTATGGATCCCGAACTAGGTAATATTTTGATTATGTCACAGTACATTTGTTAAAAAAAGAAAAAAAAAAAGTCATATGAGCAATGTACTATGTCCCGATTAAGTTTTAATTACGATTTAATTAGATGATATCAATTGCAATTGTGATGAAAAGCAAAAGAATTTTTTTAAACCTTTACTTTGTTTGACTGTAAAATTTAACTTCAATTGTGTTATTTAATTTTTTTATCACATGTAACTACAGTAAATACTACCTTTTATTTCAGATTAAGATTCACCTAAAATTAAGAGAAATAATTGTAATATTCTGCCTCCCTTTTCAATCTTGTTGCTTGATAATAATTCAATTATCTTTTCCAGATTAAAGGCAAGGTCGGGCCTGATCCTCTGTCTTACCAAAAAAATCAGTGTTTTGAAGAGGATCGTGTGATCTTGCGCTGTGAAACTGGCATGAAATACAATGACACTGACTTGGAACAGATAAAGCAAAATTCTTTGCCACAAGCACCTCTTGGACGAGACAGCACTAGCTGCAACAAGTGGCAACAAACTCCTCTCCTAAACATTAATAGTACACCTCGTGAAGCCAGCAGGTAGATGCAGTTTACAGAATTTATCTAATTCTTTATTCTATGTGCTTACAATAGTTTGTTTTTAACCTTTTAATATCTATTGTTCCAATATTGGAACATGTTTTAAGACATTGTTTTTGATTGTTTTATTGATAACTAACTTAAAAGTCAGCACAAGTGCAACTTTTCAGCTAGGTTCTGCAGGTGGCTAATTGAGCCTCTGGCCCAAAACTAAATTGACCTCTGGTCCACCTTAGAGAACAACAATGATAATTTTGAAGAAATAACTTTAAATTCCTCAATTCACTCCATGGAACTTCAAAACCTCACTTTTAATTCTGATTCAGGCTATAAGTCCAATTTCAGCCAAAAGATATGATTTGGGCCAAAAGTTTAATTCAGGCCAAAAATTGAGTTCTTCAAATCAAAAACTCCATGGAACTTCAACTAAGTTGATTTCTTAAATCACAAACACTGTGGAACTTTGAAACCTCACATCACAAAACCTCTCATTTTAACTTTGGATAATAAACCTGAGGAAAGTTGCAGAATGGATTAGGTGAAACATTGTATTGACAAGACCAAAGATATGAAGAAATTAAACTCTAAACTCAATAAAAAAAAAAAATGCTTGAAAACATATTTGTTCTGAAACTACGATATTCTAACATCAGGAAAAGTATTAAACTTGTGTTTAACAAAAGATGATGTTATCAGTTTAACCAAGAATTCCTTCGGTCAGATTTTGGGAAATGAGCCAGACCCCAAAATTTTCAGGCACAACGGCCGAAACATTGTGATAACAACAACAAAGATCAGGACATTAGACCAAATATAAATAGTGTAAATAATGATAACTCCTCATTGCAGAAATTTAGACAAAAACTATCAGTTTATTTCATACTGCAATTCTTATGGCTATATGGTTAGCATAAAAGTTATACACATTGAAAGTGGAATCCATGTGCAGAGTTCAAATTCTGGTAAAATCCGTTTTCTACACTTTATCCTTGGAAAAGGTATTGATCCATTTAATAGCTAATTTGTCTTGGATAGAAGTCAGTTTAAAAAGAAAACTATGAATTTAAATCTCCACTGCCTTGTTGCCATATCCAAAATAGAAAACACCCTGAAAGTAAACCCAGACAAAATCCAAAATTGAGTCCCTAAAGTAGTTGTCTATTAACATTGACCTATCTTGGCAACTGCTGTAGCCAAGCCAGCATGATCTGCATTCCTTTGGATCTCATAGTTTAGCTATGAAGAGCAGTCTGTTTACCACAAAATGTCTGTACATCATTGCCTACACCTGCACTCTGGGGAATTCACTCCACCTGGTGATCTTGATCTATCAGAATACTACCATTCTCTCACAAAAAGACAGATGTAAATGACTTGTTATTCTTCCTGATTTATATCAAGCATGTATCTAATGTTGATTACTTATTATTATTATTGTTGTTGCTGTTGCTATCATTATTATTGTCATTTTTATTGTTATTTCTATTATTATCATTATCAACATTATTATTACTATTGTAATTATTCACAAGATTCAAGATGGCTACACCTACAGATTCTATAGAAAATCTGTCATCTGAGAAATATATTACTCTCATTCTCTGTGTCAAAGGAGTGGTTTTAAAATGTATGATGGTGACACAACTCACTCTCAGTCTGTTGAAAGTTGACAAAAACGATTGGAATCTTGTTGTAATGTATGGCAAGAGTGTGTTTCTATTCTAGCAAATATGGTGCAGGGGGTGTTAATAGGCAGAGAGGGGAAAGAGATGGACGGTAATAAAAATAACACTGCTTCGGAAACCACAGCAACTTGAGGAACAAAAATGCCCATGAGATTGACTTCACAAGACACTGTGTCTTGTCGACTGCTGTTTTCTCTCAGCTTTTATTAGCATATGGCATCTTACAAACACCTAGATCTTGACCAGTTGCAGAGAGGCCTGTATCTAGACATGCTAAGCTTTCCCCGCTGCTAATGAGAAAAACCTGGATGTAACTGGTGTTGATAAACATGTTCGCATGCGATCAGAGGCCCTATTTTACATCTGTACAGATGCGCATTTGTGACAAATCTTGAATGTTGATCTTTGGGGTCCCGGCATACCAAAAATATTGAACTTTGAAAACTGAAATATCACAAGCGCTTTACAGCTTGCTTGCCTATGTACATTGGCAATGAGAAACAGTTGTGAGTGATGTCAATAGCATTTCTACTTGACAACAAAAATGAGGATATTTTCTGGAGAAGAAACAGAAAAACAGCAATGATTCATCAGTTCACCAAAGATCTTTGTTGACAAGATATAGAGCAGCTTATTATTGATACCCTGTCAGGTAACTCAGATGAACATATAACCATGGTTATAAGCCTAAAAAGCTAATTTAGACGGTGTCGTTTCCTGTTACCACTCCATGGGAAATTTCTGTAAGAACATAAGATTAGAGGTCACTTACTAACCCCCTCCAAAAAAAAAAGAAAAGAATCCTAATTCTTAACATCATAGAAAATATGAGTGGTTATGCCTGTCCAAATTGTAAGGAATGTTTCAATGTCTTTTTGAAAAGGTGGAGAATCATCCCTGCCCTGGGAACGAGATATTCAATTTTTAGGTTGTATTTTACTTGACCATTATTATTATTATTATTATTATTATTGTTGTTGTCGTTCTTTATTACCATTATTATTGATTTTCTGCTCTTCAGGAGACGTATGCATGCTTGCCGATATGACACAAGTGTAATGAGGGATATACTTCAAGGTCCTCAACCAAAGAAAGAAATTCTGGCAGAAAGGAGAACCATTTCACAGCCGACATATGCCACTGTGCATGTTCAAACAAGTGAAGCAAGTTTTCCTGACCCTGAGCAATGCTTTCCTCGGATCCACTCAGCACCAGAAAGGACACTTCAGAAGACACCTTCCTAAAACAGATAGTTTACACTGGCAGTTCATCTGACAGTTTCTCTGCCAGACATTGATGCACTGATGTTTCTCTTGATTCCTACAAGTCTTACATATGAAATGTTTATTGTCCTTATTTGAGATGACCATTTTTATTCCCTTGGTTTTATTGGTGGGTTTCTCATATAGACAGCTTAGCTTCAGGTTCTGGTGTGGAATATTCAAATACATTTTTTTTTTTTTTCAAGTAATATATTTGACTGTTGTACCATTTTGGGGAAATTCTTTCTTTGACTTTTAGCAGCTCTCACTATCTTCTGGCACTATAGTATCAATTTCTATTTTCTAATTGGTATATTGCTTTACTATAGCATTATATCTATGAGTTATTTATTATTTTTGTGGCTGATAGCTATTATTATTTCCTTGAATGTTTTCTTCTGCTTGATGGCTACTGATAGTCCCTTGGATTTCTTTTTCCTGCTTCATGACTACTGAGATAGTTTCTGGGACATTTTGTGCTTTATGGTTATTGCTAGAAACCTGGAGCTGTTTTTAAGAATGTTGTTGGCTATGGTTAGGTTCTGGAGCCTTTTTATATGGTTAATAGCTATTGCTAATTCCTGGGGCTTTTTTGTATGGTTGATGGCTATTACTAGATCTAGATCCTGTTTTTTTTTTTTTTTATATATATATATAGTTGATGACCATTGTTAGTTCCTGGGGCTTTTTTTTTTTTTTTTCAAATAGCTGATGACTTTTGCCACCTCAAGATGCCTTTCTGAAATGACCGATGACTATTAATTACTCCTGATTCTTTTTGTGAGAAAGTTAAGAATTTCCAAGAAATGTTTTTTTTTAATTAAGAAAACCTCAAGATAGATTAATTTGAAATCAACTGGCTCCTTCTGTGACAGATGATATTTATGATAGAATATCCTAGTTTTATCGCTTTGTAAAAAATGGTGAACAGTCTAAGTAGACAATTATTCTGTTTAATGAGATTGTTTTTGCTTTTTCTTATATCTTCCTTTGCACACAGTTCTTTATTCTTTAAGAGAAACTCAGCTTTTTTTTTATGCGTAGAAAACTGCTTTATATGATTTCAATGCAATAAAAATGATATTTCATTTATCTTTTAAAAATGTAAATAACTTTGATTTTTAGATTTCACAAATAAAATTTCAATCTACATTCTTTAAGCCTGTCTAATTTTGGCCACTGTTATAGATATTAAGATACCATTGAAACTTGTTTTGCATATATTAACTATTAAGATAACATAATAACAATGCCACCTAGTGATAAAGGTAGGGTTAGTAGGATATAGAATCTGAACAAACGTGGAGAAATTAGACAAAATGGAAAATCTTTTTATTGACACGTTTTGCTCTTGTTAGGTAGTTAAGTAGGTAGGTCAGAATGAACATTAACAGTTTTAATATAAAAAAAAACACACACACACACACACACATTACACACGCACAAATGTGTTTTTGAATTGAAGACACCTACTTAACTGCCTAATGAAAGGGAAACGCGTTTTCAAAAAAACTTTTCACCTATATATATATATATATATATATATATATATATGTGTGTGTGTGTTATATATAAAATTATAAAAAAGTTATTGGTAGAATTAGACCTGAAAACATTAGTATTAAAAGGTACTCAATACATGTATAAATAAAATAAAATAAAAATTTAACATGCAGAGCTTTTAAATTTAAAAATCGTGAGATCAGCTGATCATGCTACCTTGGTTTCATGCTAGCTTTCAGTTGAAACCAAGGTAGCATGATCAGCTGATCTCCTAATTTTTAATACATATATATAATTATAAAGTTGATAAACTATTTTTACAAAATGTTTCACTTTTGTTAGGCAGTTAATTCAGTTCAGAAAGAAAAACAAATCTTTGTGTTTTTTATATAAAAAAAAAATAAAAAATATATATATGATGGTATGAGCCAGTTACCCTCCTTACTATCATGAATGGACTGATCCATTTATGATAAGTAGTCTTGGGTAATTGTCTAGTAGAAGATAATACTAATACAGTGACTTGTCTAGCTGAGTATTGAACTCAGTTAAGTGTTGTATCTTTCCAGATCCCACATCACAACAGTTGATGATGAGGATTTATTATAATAGTGGCAGACAAAGATTCGTTTTTTTTTTCAACTTATGTCAGAAACAATGGAACATTAAAACACCTGAAATCTACATTGTAAGCAACTTTTCAAGTCAAATAATTAAAAATAGATGACTTTAAAGTAATGATAATGGAATTAATAAAACAACAAGAACAACAACAATTCCAGGAAACATTGTTGAGACAACAAGAACAACAGCAAAAAAAACTAAATCTTTTTATGAAGAGTAAATGTAACAAAAACATCCTTACTTTTTTCTCACAGGAATCAGTATCAAATGCAATTGGCCAATTTAAATATAACGATGAAGAGGTTACATTTGCAGCATATTTCGGACAATATGATGAAATCTTTAAAAAAAAGACTCTATATGCTGGTCGGATGAGAAAAAAGTGCACCTGTTACTAAGAAAGTTAGGTCTCACAGAACACAAAATATACATGAATTACCTCCCGCTGAAAAGATCATGTCATGTTAAGTCAAATTTCCTGGGAATGAAGCTCATTGTTTAATACACGTTGAAAATGCCTAAATCTTGTAAAATGAATATGAAGATTATACGACTTATGCTAGCATCATAAACAGGGAATGTGAAAAGTTCAAGTTAAGCAAACACCTGACATGTTTAAGTGCTTGATCTTCACACAAGGGTTGACAGCAAATATAGATACGGAAATCCAGTCTAGAATATTGACTGCTTGAACAGGACTCAAAACTGACTTTGCAAGCAGTAGGTGAAGAGTGTCAAAGAATAGTGAACTTATGACAAGATATGGTTAGAATTGAAGAAAGTGATGTATCTCTAATCATGTGGGAAAAGAAAATACTTTACAAAACCAAATCCATGTTTTGTTTACAGTGAACTACCTTTCAAGAAGAACTGCCCTTTTTAAGAACAAATGTTTCGACTATGGAAATGTGGATCACAAGAGTTTGCATCATAAAGTTAAAAAAAAAGTATAAAGACTTCAGATCTTCTGTGCTGACCTCAGATTGACACCCAAACACTTTGGTATGTTTGTATTTGAGCTTCCGGTAAAAATGCCAAGCAGTATAGCATGCTGTTTCCAAATGTCTTGTATAAAAAGAATATGAAGATTATACCACTTATGCTAGTATCAAAAACAAGCAATAAGAAAAAAATTAAGTTAAGTCAACTAACACCTGGCATATTAAAGTTGCTAGATCTTCATAAAATGTCTGACAGCAAATAGGGATGTGGTAATCCTTTTCTAGAATCTTGACTATGCTTGAACAGGACTCAAAACTAACCTTGCAAGCAGTAGCTGAAGAGTGTCAAAGAATAGTGAACTTATGACAAGATATGGTTAGAATTGAAGAAAGTGATGTATCTTACATAAATTTGGTTCATCCCAAATCATATGGGAAAACAAAATACTTTACAAAACCAAATCCATTTTACAGATGCTGTAAACTATATTTCAAGAGGAATTACACTTTTAAGAACAAAAAAAAAAAACAAAGAGTTTGCATTGTAAAGTTAAAAAAAAAGAAGAAAATGTCAAAAATTCAAGAGTATTGTAAATGTAGCATTGAAGTCAGTTTTATAAAAAGTAAAAAACAAGAGCAGCATATTTGGGCCAAATCATTGACGAAAACCGTAGGAAACCTGACCCGACCAGAGTAAGTGCAATTAAAAATATGCCCTCTCCAACAAATGTGTCATCATTACAAGCATTTTTAGGCTTTGCAAATTATATAATGTTTTTATTCTGAACATGCATTTTTTTATATACGCCATTAAATAATTTACTGAAAAAAGGGATTGCATGGAATTTGATGGCTGAATGCCAAAAAGCATTCAAAAAAATTAAAAAGTTTCTAACATCAGCCTTGTTTCTCTCACATTTTGATCCAAAATTAGAAATAATTGTAGTGAGCAACACTAATAACTACAGTATAGATGCCGTAATTTTGTATAAGCACAAAGAATGGTTCAGTATGACAGTTTTGATGTACTTATATCTCAGATAGCTCTGGAAACCACATGCTCCAGTAGAAGGAAGAGACAGCCTACAGAAATATTGTCTCTTTACGCAAAAAGAAAAAAAAGTATAATTTCTATAGGAAGTAAGTCTCAAAAGTTGTTGCGGTAAGAGCCAGTTACCCTCTTTACTATCATGAATGGACTGATCTATTCATAATAAGTAGTCCTGGGTAATTGTCTAGTAGAAGATAATACTATTGCAGTGACTTGTCTAGCTGAGTATTGAACTCAGTCAAGTGTTCTGTCTTGCCAGACCCCACATCACAACAATATATACATATATATTCAACATATATGTGCACATGTTGAAACACTTCAGCTCTTGTATGATCACTGGTCAGTGTCTAGATTGGTGACTGCTCAAGAATACCAGGTACTGTAAGGCCAGATGAGTTTGTTTATTTGCATATGCGTACTGGTCTCTTTGGTTTTACTTGTATACACTTGTTTTGGATGTAATTTTCTTTTGCATTTTTGTTTCTTGTTTTTCTTTTTCCTATTTATCCTCTTTTTATTCTTTATTTTTACTTTTATTTTCCTTTTTTGAATTTTTTCTTTTTCCCCTTTTTTCTCTCTTTTGTTTTCTTTTTCTATTTCCTGTATCATTCTTACAGTTGCGTGCGTATATGTTTAGTTATATGTGTCTGTGTATTAGGATGCGAATGTGTTTGTCATGTCATCTGCATAATCTCACTCATGCCTAATGTTTGTAGCGTTTATTGATACTTTTCACATCAGCATTGAATTTACCAGATAAATTAGCACTTAGCTAAGAATAGTAATAATATATATATTTTGTTGTTTTTTTTTTTTACCTTGATTGAATAAATGGTTTACCACCCACTGTTGTCCGAGTTTCTCGCCCTCTCCCCACCTTTTTTTTTTTGTTGTTGTTTTTATCTCAATTTGAATAAATGGTTCTCCCCAATACCCTCCCCCTGTTTGTTTGTTTTTTCTTTGGTCACGTGGTTATGATTTTTTCTTTATAGACTATAAATATTCCGTTCTTTTGTCGCCTTTTTAGCCAACCTTCCCTGATGATTGGCTTAGGTGAAACCTTGGTAGGTTTGTCTGGCTCTCTAGTAGGTTTAACTAGGTCTGCTCTACTTACTGTATTGAGCACTTTATTTACTTATTTTACTTACTCGTATCGGGATTTTTTTCTTTGGACTTGCATACTAGACGATTATTTTCAACTAACGTACATGTTCTTGGTTCTTTCTTTTTTTCTACCTTTTTTTCCTTTTGGTATTGGTTTGATTATTCGCAAATCAAGACACCGAAGGTTTTCCAAAAGAGTATAATTTCTTATACTTATAAGATTATTACTACTACTAATATATATATATATATATATATATATATATATTTACTTTTATTCCATGCCATATTTGAATAACTTTGTAATATTTTAAACTTAATGCTCAGTTCAATTTAGAATTTGAAATTTTTCATTTTACCATGAAATTAAAACTTAATTATTTCATATTAATTCCTAGTTTAGTCTAACATTAAATTTGATCAACTACCAATTTGTATTCAGAATACACTCTCATATTTTTTTGAATTTTCATATAATTGTATTCTGATTGTTTGTCATAGGTTACATAACAAGGTTTCCCCTACTGAGGAGTTGGATTTGGTTTTGAATTTTAAAAAAAAACTCTTTATTTCTCAATCAACAGCATCACTTGATAAGACACCAGAAGTGTTGAAACAAAATGGCTATTTTCGTAGTGATGTTATAACATGCTTATGTTATAATTTTTGAATATATATATATATATATATCTGGTTTGAATGAAAAAAAAGAAAATGCTATATCAGGACTTGTGTTTCAAGAGTTAGATAAATGACAAATGGTCATAAAAATCTTTACAAAAAATATACATACAATTAAATAATGCTCATATTTTTTAATAGATACTAAATACAAATAAATACAGCTACCTCTGTCACATAAAAGTTGTAACATTTGTCTGTATCAGGTTGGAATGAAAGATATGTCCAATTTTTGTGGTGGAAATGTTGGACAAAATTTATTAAAATATTGTCTCTTTATGTTGTTCAATAATGCTACTGAGTAATTTATATCTTTTTCTTTCAAATTAAGATATTAGGTTGGTGCAAAAATAATTTCGTTTTCTAACATAGGTTAATATGTGAGAAAACGAAATTATTTTTGCACCAACCTAATATAAAGAAATAGAGTTCAGAAATTGTTCCTGTCTTCATCCCAACTAAAGAATACATTAAAATTATCATTCTATGAGTTTCATAAAGATGACAATGCAAGTGCAGCAGTAAAATCCACTCAGTGTGCTTGTGGGGTTGATGCAGCATGTGAAAAAAGATGCTTTTCTCATTTCAAAACTGGAAATTTTAGTCTTGAGAACACGCCAAGGGAGAGTGGTCCAAAATGACTTGGTTCAAATCATGTCACTACAATAAGGCAATTCAGTAATAAATTTAAGGTTAGCAATGCAGTAATCCTATGCAAATTTAAAAGGATTGTAAAATGTCTGTCGTTAGAAAATGGGTCCCAAATGATCTGTGAATTATTGTGAGTCATTGCTTACATGACATTCAAGTGCCCTTGGGATGAGAAATGGATCCTTTGCCATAATTTTAAGTGCCATTGTCTGTGGATCAGTTGAGGAAACAGGCCTACTCAGCAACCGAGAGGAGAAATTAATCCAAAGATCATATTGAGTGTATGGTGGGATATTCAAGAAATCATCCATTATGAACAGTTAGGCAATAATCAAACACTCACCACAGATCTCGACTGTCAACAACTTATTAAAGTATTGTCTCTTTATTGTTCAGTAATGCTACCATGAGTAATTTATATCTTTTTCTTTCAGATTAAGAATGTTATTCACAATAGAGTTCAGTCCCTATATTCATCTCAAATAAAGACAACATTACAAATGTTGTACTCTATGTGAAGTTGCAGAAGGTGCTTTTCTCATATCAAAACTGGGAATTTTAATCTCAATTTTAGACACTGTTTGAAACAGTGAAGGTGAAGACAACTTTTTTTACATTCTTGTCTTCAGCACCAGGTCTGCCCGTCTTTTATTTCCTTTCGGATTAGGCGGGCTAAGTTGTTATCTGGTTGGAGCATAGAGAGAGCTTTTATTAAGGATTTTCTCTTACAATTTTCTAACCAGGACTTGGGCCTACAGTGAAGATATCAATTGTTATGGCGTGAGGCAGGGAATTATTTATATTTTGATAGGATCCGCTTTGCCCGTTATGTTGGTTCAATATCTGCACGGTGTTGTTCTAAGATGTCTAGCTGTTTTCAAAATAAGTTAAAACATCTTATCTCCAAAAAATTTGGCTGTATGGTTGAACCAAATGCTACAAAAAATGTAGTTAATTTGTCGTCTTATTCTCCCTCAGAGATTGAGCTTGCTATCTTGGCCCATGGTCTAGATTTTAGCATTCCTGTTACTTCTATTAGTAGGGAGAATATTTTTTCTGAATTTGAAGTATTTTATGCTCAACTCTCGAAGCTTCAACCTGTGTCTTGTGATAAATCCAGCGACTTTCGAGCTAAATTGAATGATTTGGCTCATTCTTATGCTAGTTCTCCTATTTCTTTCTCTGAATCGAAATGGAGAAGTGAACACCATAAGGTTATTAAATCCCTTAAGAATAACCATTCTTTGGTTATTACTAAACCGGATAAAGGATCGGGTGTTGTCCTTATGGACCGCCATGATTACATTAACAAAATGTTAAGTATATTGAATGATCCTTCCAAGTTTCAACGCCTTGGTTCCAGTGATACTCACGATTCTACGTTGACTTCTGAAATTCGATTTCAGAAACGTCTTGTCAAGTGGGTAAAAAGTGGTGTTCTTTCATCTGAAATGGCAGAGCAATTGAGACCGCTTGGCTCTATTCATCCCCGTCTTTATGGATTACCCAAGATTCATAAGAAGGGTGTCCCGTTGAGACCCATTTTATCGATGATTGGGTCTTCACAGCATAAAGTTGCAAAGTGGCTTGCTATATTGTTGCAACCAGTGTTGCAGCATTACAGTTCCTTTTGTATTAAAGATTCGTTTTCTTTTTCCAAATTCATTCGGAATTGTGATGCCACAGATGGATTTATGTGTTCATTTGACATCTGCAGCCTCTTCACGTGTGTGCCTTTATCGGAGACTATTGATATTTGCAGCGATATGTTATATCGTAGTAATTTGACTCCTCCTAATATACCTGAAGAAGTGTTCGTTGAACTCATGAAATTTGCCACCATGTTCGTCGATTTTAGTTTCGACAATATCATGTATCGTCAGATCGATGGTGTAGCGATGGGTTCCCCCTTGGGTCCCGTGTTGGCTAATATCTTTGTGGGTTTTTATGAAGAAAGCCTTATGTTAAGTTCTGCCCTACCCAAGGTTTACTTTCGGTATGTGGATGACACTTTTTGTGTGTTCAGCCACGAATCGGAAGTGGATCAATTTTTTTCCCTACTCAACAGTGTTCATCCTGCCCTTAAATTCACAGTAGATAAGGAGTTCAATGGTTCATTGCCCTTCTTAGATGTTCTTGTTCAAAGAACTCCTTCCTCCTTTATCACATCAGTTTACAGGAAGTCTACATTCACTGATTATATACTCGATGGGACTCCTTTTGTCCTAAACGACAAAAGATTAATTTGATTAGGACCCTGACACATAGGGCCCTAATGATTTGTTCGGATGACACTTTGAAACATGAAATCAGTTGCTTAACTGAGATTTTTGTGAAAAATGGTTATCCGTTGAACATTGTTCACTCAGTTATTCGAGATGAAACTGCCAGGTTTAACAAAATTAAACCTGCTTCAGTGGGTAAATGTTCGGTCTATCTTCGTTTGCCGTGGTTGGGTAGCATTAGTGAATTCTTCGCCAAGCGTATTTCATGGAGTTCACATCAGTGTTATTTTGCAACCAATGTTCGTGTTGTTTTTCAAACTAAGTCCGTACTTTCATCTATGTGTAAAGACGTTCTACCCCCCCACCATATTAACTCTGTTATTTATCATTTCAAATGTAGTTGTGGATGCGACTACATAGGTAGAACGACACAGTGGTTGGACGTTAGAATTAAACAACACATATCTGCTATAATACTGAATAAAAAATTTTCTTTGGGTGATACCATTCGTAACACGTATGGGTCTTCGATTGCGGATCACTTTATAAAGAATCCTACTTGTGCGTTGAATTTCAGTGTGAACTGGTTTTCTGTTTTGGCCAGTTCGCACTCGCTATTCTATCTTAAGGTGTTAGAGACGCTTTACATCAGGTTCAGGCAACCTACTCTTTGTAAACAAAGAGATTGTTTGCTTGGACTTGCTGTGCTGCGTTTCTAGCATCTTGGTTGGTATAACTTTTATAATAATTTATTTCTTCCTGTCCAATCATTCATGTCATGCATAACAGACTTCTTTTTCTTTTCCTCATAATTTCCCCGTTAACAGTTCTGATGAGAGGGGACGAAACCGGTCGACTGGTGTTTGTTTTATTTTAAATCTATCATGGTCCATAATATAAAATTTCTTGTTTTTAATGCCTTAATACGCTTCTGTACCGTTTCAAATATATTCAAATATATATATATATATATATATATATATATATATATATAAATATAAAAGTGAACATAGAAGTCAACACTTAGAGCCTCTAAGTGTTGACTTCTATGTTCACTTTTATATTTACACACGCTCTATCTCTGATATTGAGCACTTTATTCCATAAATATAGCACACCTTAAGACTATATTTCTTTATATATATATATATATATATATATATATATATACATACATACATACATACATACGTTTTCAAGATGTTCTTATACGTCTTTATGAAACTTACATTGCCTGGTGTTGACACACACACATATCTATATATATATATATATATCAAATAAATAAATATAAATAAATGTACATGCAAGTATTCATATACAAATATATATATGTGTGTGTGTGTGTGTGTGTGAACACTTGCATGTATATTTTATATATATATATATATATATATATATATAATGTCATAATTTGGTTAGTCATTATCTACTATCTTCTTGATTCCTCTTCTCTTCTTTTATTGTTTTCACCCTTTAATAATGTCTTTCTTTTTCTTATTCTTAACTCCTTGTGTCTTAGCGGCTTTATCATCTTGCTTGGAGTGAAATGATTAATATATACACAACAGTTCAAAAGTTTGATGCCTCCCCCAGAATTAGCATGCCATGAACTTGACAGAAGAGTGAAAAAAAAAAAAAAAAAAAAAAAATGAAAAAAGAGCTCTTAGAGTCATTGAAAAAAGAATGGAATCGTTTATCAAACTTTTGCAATGAATGCCAAAAATGTGTTCTGCATTAATCAAGACTAAAAGAGGAAAGCAAAATTTAATCATAAAATGATTTTTTCTTTTTGTCATAATAAAATTTCTAATAAAAAAATCATGTCTCACTTTTTTTTTATCCAATATAATAATTTTCTCTTATTTAAAGTACAAAAAAACTACTTTTGGGGCCAATTTAAAAAATTACCAACAGTGTCCTCGAACTTTTGAACTGTAGTTTATATAAAAATAATTCATTTTTACTCTGATATTTTTATTACTTCAAACATTATTTTACTGGGTAGTCTGCATTTGAAATAGACATCCAATTTTTATTTATTAAACACTGTATATTTACGGGGTCTATCAGCCTGCATATTCGAGAAATTCCCCTACAAAGGGTGTCACAGGTTCAAACCCTGCTGGAAAGCATTTTTCTTTACTTTTATTTTTCTAAACATAATACACACTATCTATATAAAAATGGCCATTCATTTTAAATATGGAGTAACCCTTAAAATAACATTTTAAGTAACATCTTTTCCAGACACCATGAAATGTTTATTTCTAACATTTGCCTTATAAACTTACAGGCTATTTTGAAACCAGCATAGACAGTATAAATATAACCTGTTTTGTGATGTATTTTTATTATATTGTGTGTTGAAGGGTGGCATTTATTATATTGTGTGTTAAATGGTGTCATTTAGCTTAGTTTGTATATCACTGTCAGCATCATTGCAGTTATTCTAATAAATGGTAATTTTCTATTTTTGCCCAAAAGGGGCCAGTATAGTCAGGCAACAATGCTATAACAGTGCAGCAGTGAAAGTGTTAATCTCATTTTCTTCTTTTACGTTTTATAAGCGGAACTTTATTGTTTATTTGCTACATATGATAAAAGGCTTCTAATAATATGTATCTTTATCTATAAGCACTTCACACACAAAAGATCAAAGTATACTTTGTTAAGTCAAGTGCAGCTTGAAGGCCATTGAAACATCTCACTGAATTGTCTCATTTATGACCTTTATAAATTTATAGTATTAAGTTCTTCTCTGAAACTTTACCGATTTTTATATCAGGATTTTTAAAACCCATTTCTTTGGTATTGATCCATAAATCCCATTTTAAATAAATGTATAATAATTTTAAATAATATTTACTTTTTTTTATTTTTAAATAAAATATTTTCTCTTACATTATTTAAAAAAAAAAACAAAAAAAACAATAAATTTATAATGTAAGAATGTATAATTTATAAATTAAAAAATGTGTAAATAATTAATCATTTTTAAATTAAATTTAGAAATTAAAAGAAATTATCTAAAAAATAATTTTATCTAATAAATAAATTTATTTATTATCTTTATTTATTAATTATTTATTTGTTATCATTTATGTAATTTATATTTAAATAAATTCATAATAGAGTTCAGTCCCTATATTCATCTCAAATAAAGACAACATTACAAATGTTGTACTCTATGTGAAGTTGCAGGAGGTGCTTTTCTCATATCAAAACTGGGAATTTTAATCTCAAGGTTAAACTAAGGGAGGGTCATCCAAAATGACTTGATTCATAGAAATAATTCAAAATTTAAAAGAAATTATCTTTAAATTTCTAAATTAATAATGTAAAATTTTCTCTATTGTTTTTTATTTCAAAATAAATGCATAATAATTATATATATATATATATATATATATATATATATATATATATATATATATATAATGAAATAAATTAAGTCCAACAATTATTTAATATATTTTCTGTTTATACATAATTTTTATAGATATAATTTATTTAAGTAATTGCTTTGTGTTTATAATTAAACAGTATTAATTACATTTGCTGGCCTGAATTTTTGAGAAATTTTTGTAGAAAATATACATTCTCTAACAGGAATCGAATCTGTATTCCTCTACAGTTCAATACCAGGCCACTGCAGTGGTGAACCAAAACTTAGAGATTTGAGTTAAAAGGAAATCTGAGACATCTGAAAGAGGCATGGCATGTGGAGCTAGAACAATCTACCCTGGTGATTGAAATAAAGGATTTGGTTCAAAATTCCAATCATTTGAAGAAGGCTGGAGTGTACAACAGCTGAAACATTATGAATATGGCAATTAAGATGAGGATTGTAGTTTTGTGTTTATTTAAATTTTCTTATTCTCTTGTTTACAGACACTTTTATATACTTATGAATAAAAAAAAAAATTGTATTATTTCTTATAATATGTTAAATAATAAATATTACATTTATATTACATATAAAATTAATCTTATGAATAAACAATTTAATATTTAATTCTTTTGTTGGCAATTTTAGAGAAAAAAAAAGAGAATGTATAAATCCAGTTTCATATGCATTTGATGGCCTAGTTCAATCTCTGAGCCAGACTTAGGGTGATCAGATATCCCTAGATATGGACAATGGAACTAGAACAATTTAACCCTATAAATTAAATAAAGTGTTCATTCTGAAATTCCCTGAAGGTTGATCAGAGTAACAGACCCCAGAAGAAGGGCCAAAGGGCACAACAGCTAAAATACTGTGATAACAACAACAAAGATAAGGACATTCGTCTGAATGTAAATAATATAAACAATATCTCATAGGAGTTTTATGCTCCTATTTCTAGACTTTCTGTTCACTGAGAGAGCAACAAAATTAAACTTCTTTTCAGGCCCAGACACAAAGCAATGAATCAATGTAGTTTACATCTATAAAAATATTTGTGGAATGATAAAAGTTGGATTTATGGCCAACTATTGGCTTCTTTGTTGACTCAATCTCTCTTTTGTCTGTTCAACACATAGTTTCAAAAGTGACATCTATTATTTGCATTTGTATTTTCTGAGTAAACAATTTGTGAGGAGGTGCTGAAAAGTCCGTGGCTTGATCAATAATGTTCAGTCATTTGTTCAGATTTGGGAAGCAAGTTGAGACAAAACTTTTAACAGCAATTTTTTTTTTTACTTTGTTTTACAATGGTGTTCATCCTGTACTGGGCTCAAGAGCCACTCGAGGTAGAGGGTTACAAAGTAAAAGGCAACACCCCAAGCAAAGTGATAATGCTATCAAGACACAAGGGGCCATTGAAAATGGAAGAAAAGGAAAAGACTTTAGAAGGTACCGGAAACCCAATCTTAAACAGCAAACCAGGAATAAACATCTATTCATGTTCAAAAAATAAGGGAGGAGTGCGAACCGAATTATAAACAGACCTATCTACTCCTATTGAAGAAGAAAAAAATGTAAATAAATAGTAAATAAAAGTTTAGAGTTGAAGTAGACTTTAAAAGGAACTGGAAGCCCAATGGTGAGCAGGGAACAAGGGATAAAGCTTAACTCCTGTTCAAAAGACCAGAGAGGAAGGTGAGATGTTAAAAGTAGAGTTGTAGTAGATTTTAGAAGGGACCGGAGATCCACTCCTATGCAGGTAACAAGGGATAAACATCTATTCCTGCTTAAAAGATTGGGCATCCTCATTGGAGAGTAAATTGGAGTTACTATCAGGTTGATGCAAAAATAATGTCCAATTTCAAGGTCTGTATTAACGATGAAAAAGCCCAGGATTATGAAAATATTAATTCGTTAACATAACTTCCTTTGCTTTCTAGAACATCATTCCATCTATCAACAAGCTTATAAATGACACACCTGTAAAATTCCTTAGGTTTTGAAGCAAAATATGAATCCAACTGTATCTGTCTATATTTCTGAGATGAAGTATTATGTACATCGTTTACATTATTTGGACTATTGTCGTCATCTTTGTTGCCATATTTATCACAACGTTTCAGCCATTGTATGCTCCGGCCTTCTTCAGGTGGTTAGAATGTCAAACTGAACCCTTTATTTTGCTCACTGAGGTAGACTGTTCTAGTTCCACGTGCCATGTTTAATGGATGTCAGTTATCAGTTATCTCCTTTTAATTTTCCCTCTGAAAGTTCTCCACTGCCTTAAACGGGTATTGAACTCACACTCTTTGGGTCCTGTCACTCAATCTAACTAACACCTTTATCCACTGTGCCATGTGTCCTCAAGGACACATGGCACAGTGGATAAAGGCGTTAGTTAGATCCAGTGACAGGACCCAAAGAGTGTGAGTTCAATACCCGGTTATGTTAAATTGTTCTGCAAGTTCCCTAGAGGTAATGGTGGTATTGTCTGTGACAACAGCTTCCAACTCTTTGGAATCAAATTTTTTTGGATGGCCCTCTTTTTGCCTGTTTTTTCAAACTGCAATTCCTGCTTTGGAAATGGGAAAAACATCTCCTGCAAGTTTGTCAAGGGTTCAGTTCAAAATTACTTGAATGCTAACCAGATTTACAAGCATTTTAAGAAGGCTCAAAGTCACAATAGATGAAATGCTGTGATAATAACAATAAAGATGAGGACAATAGTCCAAGTGTAAATAAAGTAAATAATGATAACTTCTCATGATTTGTAAATTTAATGCCTCCAAAACTAACCTGCTCTCATTTAAACACTTTAGAGAAATGTCCCTACCCCCATCATCATAGTTGATGCTCATCTCCATGAGACTGTCTCATTGTACCTTCTTGGTCTTATGTTTTCAACTGACTTGAAGTGAAACAACTACATTGAATCAATAGCTGCATTTACTACAAGGATAGTTGGATCATTGTGTCATGCCAGAAGGTATTTCTTGTCAGAGTCCATCTTACACATCTACAAATCTACCATTCATCATTGTATTGAATACTTGTTGGCATCTGTGTTCTGATGTGCCCCTGTCTTTAATGTTGAGGTTCTCAACAAGATCCAAAGAAGGATCTGTAATTTAACTGGTCCTGAATTGGCTTCTCAACTTTAGACGCTTTCTCACAAATATGATGTGACTTCCCTTTGTCTTTTCTACATATATTTTCATGGCTACTGCTCTGACAAGCTTTTTTTCCTGGTGCCCCAACTACATGAATTTAATAATTAATGACTAAAATCCAGTTTATATATATATATATATATATTTGTTTTCAAACTTCTTTTCATTCACTGCATCTCCATCTGAATAGATTTTGCTGTTGCACTTGCATTGAAACCTGTTATGAAACTCATACAGTAAGATATGTCGAATATGATCTTTAGATCGGACGAGCATGAGTGTGAATATTGTGAGAGATCATGAAAAATATTTTTATAATCTGAAAGAGAAAGGTATAAATTACTTATTGTAACATTCCTTAACTATAACGAGATGCACAAATTTTATAGATACTGTCTAAAACATTCTTCTCAAAAATCGGATATTACTTTTTTCACCAACCTGATGATTGGCTTATCATGCCTATGGATGATTATAAACATCACAATATTTACCTTTTTCTCTTCTAATGTTTAAATTATGAATCAATCTTTTCTTTTTTATTTATAGTCATAATTCAGAGGCATATTGAATAAGAACTGGAGGAGGAACAGGAAAATCCAAAATTGAGAAAAAAAGGACATCTTACACATCTACAAATCTACCATTCATCCTTGTATTGAATACTTGTTGGCATGCGTGTTCTGATGTGCCCCTGTCATATCAGTAGTAATGTCTTGCTGCTTGTAGCCGAGTATGCCTGTCTGCTAAGGCAGCTAGCTAATCCTTATTGCAGACGCCCACTTGTGGTTTATACTGCAACTATGCTGAGTGAACCTCACTTACAATTTCTGGAAGAGAGCGCATTATCTGGGGTGATCAACAGTTAGAACAAGGCCAGTATGTTCAAATCCTCAGTCACGATGACTTGTGACTTTGTGCTAGCACAACCATCGATGGACCCAAAATAGTTCTGGCTATCCAATTTCATACATAAAACTTGTTTTTAAGGTACTTTCCAAAGGTGCCACATGCCAAGGTCACCCTCCCCAGGCCAATGACATCAAGAAGTCACCTTACTGACAAATCCATCATGGTTTCATGGTTGGAAAGGGAACATTCAAACCATCGAGCCATGTTATCAGTGACATAAGCTCCGTTTCAAACTTGACATTTGTAAATATAATACACAGTAGCAATAACTTTAGAAAGTCAGGGATCAATTTAACACTGTATTTATATCATGAAAAGGACCCCCATTTCTAAAATGATAAAAAACACTATTTTTTAATTTTGATAAATGTTGTGGTTAGAGAAAGGTCTACTGAATCTTAATTAACAAAAGTTTTAAAAATTTGGGGATCAGTTTCTTACAATAGTGTCAGTATGGCTTAAGTAACAATCACAAAGCATGAATGAATCTATAGTGTGTAAATATCAATTGTAAACTGACAAAGATTACTGGGATATTATCATTATGACTTAATGTAATCAGACTGAAATACCAAGTGATATTGTCAGTTTGCTTCAGAAAATAACTAAAAAATATCATCTAATATTTTTACCATATTACAATTCTACATGAAAAGGTCTTCTATTCTCATTTGTCTTTTCATGTCTGTAAAAGATCAGATTCTTAGTTTTCTCCAGTCACAACGAACTGTTCAACTGAAGTGAACTTCAGATCTCAAGTGGAACTTCCATGTTTCATCTATTGTCAAAGATGCTGGAAAAATGATCTAAATTCATTCTATTGCTCGAGAAATTAGTTGACTCCTGCCAACCTTTTTCTTTTTTTTAAACCATTTCACCTCAAGCAAAGCGGGAATGCCACCTGAACATAGTGGGTTGCAGGGAGTGAAAGTGAAAGAGAAGACTGAGAAAGGAAGGTTGAGGAAAGGATAAAAGATGAACGGGATTCAAGAAGACAGAAGATGGTGACTGACATTGTACTTAAATTTTTGAAGATTGTGATTATCAGGGAAGTAAAGGAAGTAAGGGAGTTCCACAGGCAGGAAGTGTGAGAAAAGAAACTATTGTTGCATTTAGCTATTTCAATAGTAAAAAAAGGTGGGCCAATCTAATAGCATACTTAAATTTATATAGTCAGAGCACCAGGGAAAAATGGTCATCAGAGCAGTTGCTATAAAAATATTTATAGAAAAGAAAGAAGAAAGCTATCTTTATCTTTACAAGAGTTTAATTAGTCCAAAAATGGAGTATTTCTGCTATATCTGGATTGGAACTTTTTTAATCAATTGACCCCAAGCAAGGTAAAAATACTACTAAGAAGCCAGAAGTTATTGGGAGTGAAAGAGAATGAAAAAACTTTAGAAGGAGCCAGAAACCCAATCTTAAACAGGAAACAAATGATAATCCTGTACTCCTGTTCAAAAGACCAGAGGAGTGTGAACCAGATAATAGGTGAACCTATCTACTTCTACTGAGGAAAAATAAATAAATAGTAAATAAAATTCAGAGTTTAGGCAGAGACTTTAGAAGTATAGAATTGAAATAGACTAGAAGGAATCAGAAACAATCCTAAACAGGAAACAAGGGATAAACCTCTACTCCTGTTCAAAAGACTAGGGAGGAGTGTGAACAGGATGATAGATGAACCTATCTATTCCTATTGAGGTAATAAAATAAATAAATAGTAAATAAGATTTCAGAGTTTAAAATGAAATGTCAGAAGTAAATTTTCAAAGGTACAGTGTCAACAGTGGAATAGTCAATCCTCACTATCTCAACTTCATAGAGTTCAGAATCATTATAAATTAATTCTATAAAGCAGGCCATTCTTACAAATGGCTAACAAATAGGGTATTTATAAAATGTAAAGATAAACATGTTCAGGCCAACAAGAGTATACAAAAATGTTTACCTGATTTCAGTTCAGTTCACTGAAGCAGCATTTTGGAGGAATGAGAAAAAAAAAGTTTTATGGATGTTGTTCCTGGTTTTATAGTCTTTTTCAAATACTCTTCATCATGAAATGACATTATGCAATAAGCATGACATTAGTACATGAGGAGGGGGGAGATTTCCAAAGGACAGATAATTTCCTATTTTTAGATAATTATTGCATAGTCAAAATTCAAAAAAAAAAAAAAAAAAAAAAAAAAAAAAAGTAGTGAGATTTCAAATTTGTTTTAAGAATGGATTCCCTCTTATTTTAAATCACAAATCTTTTGTGTCTGAAATTAAGAAAGAAATATTTATGCATGTTTTTTTGTTTTTCTTTTTTAACATGCCTCATTTTTTTGTCAGTGGATATAATAAACCTAAGAAATAAGTGAATAAACAAATTCTGGGAATTTCTATAATTTCAGTAAAAGGTTCATGTGAAATATTACAAACACACTGAATTACCTCACAGGGTAACTCTGGGATTGATCGAGCTTCTAAAATATCAAAGCAAAATGCAAGTGACTTCACTGGATTCATTAGGTTTAGAGTAAATTTACCAAAGACATTTAGCAAAAATCTGAAACAATAGTTGAAGCATATTATATATTCTAAAACTCAATGTGACTATACATATCTATCTTGACATATCAAACTTGATCTACCCCTTCTTAGTGATGAGATAATATAGTGTTATGGATTCTTGATAAAATCCAAAGAAGAATCAACAATATTATTGGTCTTGACCTGGCATCTCAGCATCAGTCACTTTCCCACTGCCATAGCATAGTCTTTTCTATAAATACTTTCATAGAAATAAAATCTAAAGAAGAATCAGCAATGTTACTGGTCCTGACCTGGCATCTCAGCTTCAGTCATTTTCCCACCACCATAAATGTAGCTTCCCTGTGTCTTTTCTATAAATACTTTCATTGTTCAGATGAACTCTTCTCGATGAAACCTAGACTTTATGAATTTAAAAACAGTACTAGACTGGCAAGATGTCTCATAAATTCACAGTTGACTTGGTTAGATGGAACCATAAGTTCTATGCTAACATTCCTTTTTTCACACTTCTTACTTGTGTAACTCTCTTCCAGCTTCATACTTTCCAGTCAACTCTGATCTTCAAAAATTTAAATGCAACGTCAATCATTATCTAATGTCTTCTTGATTATTCTTCTATTATTCTCACTCCTTAATAATGTTTCTCTTTTTTTCTTATTCTTTCATGTTCAGTAACCCCTTGCATCTTAGTAACATTACTGCCTTATATGGGGTGATATGATAAAAAAAAAAATCACAAAGAAAAAGTAAGAATCAATTAAGATCAATAAGTGAACAGCTTGCTCAGGAAATAAAATATTTGTTAATAATGCCTTCTAAACTGCTGTCATATTAACACAACAATGGAATATTCTATCGCTACGAAAGGGAGATCAGGCTGTTTCAGCTTTCTTTAGATATTTCTATTCTGAAAGAAATATTGTGGTGGACTTCACCACATTAATTTAACTTTAGATTAGGAAACAAGGCTCACACAAAAACGGATAACCAAAAGACAATGTTCACATAAAATATGTATTTAACAAGATGTACAATATCAAAGAATGATGTGAAGGAAAGCACGCATTTAAGTAAGAAAAGATTGAAGTAACAAGGAGTTGTCTCTCTTTAACTGTTATTTTCATGTTTAATGAGAAATAGTCATTTGGTTCAAGGTTCATGAGAATCTCTTGTAATGATTATTCTTGAAAGATATTGCTGTGTAAGAAGAGTTTATGTGAGTGTGTACAAGGTGTGTCCAGCATGTGAGTGGTGTGGGTGAGTGAGAAAGTTGGCACATGGTTTTGACTGTTGAGGATTCATTTGGCAGTTGAATTCTCACTAGTTGGGATTAGAAAAATCTTGGATTAAATAAGTGACTATAGGCTCCAAACTGTTGTGTGCGAAGAATTATTCTTCAAATGCAAATGATCTGATCAGTTCACATCAACCAATCAGCGAGCGAGCTTTGGGGAGACTTAAGAAAGCTTCTGTGATCCACTTCTCCCAAAAGTGCACAAAATTGGCTACTTAAAAATAGAACGATTACAAAATTGGCACATTACTGCAATTTGTAAATTGCCTGTTGTAATGTAGTGGTGATTTATTAACCAATGAATGCTTGGCATTGTATGTGATTTGTATTTTTGTATGTATGTATGTTCAAGCATAATAGATCCGCACAATATTTATTTTCTTATAAACAATATTAAAGTTAAATGTGTATAGATAAAAAATCCTAGATTATTCCTGCAGAAAAGATAACAAAAGCCAATTACAAAATTACATAAATATCACCATTTTTAGAAAGTAAACTAGTAATATATCTTTTTTAATACCATGTTCCTCCAGGTAATCATGACTCTCCACAGTTTCCTTTTCTTTACCTGTGAATGCCATGAATTTTTGTAGTAGCAGAGGTTCTCGTTGGCTTCATAATTTTGAAGCCAGAATTTTCCTTTTGCTTTGGTTGTTCTCCAAGATTAGAGAGACCAGCCTACCCTGCTATTTAATCCATAGCTAGGAAGAGAATAGATAGATTCATGCCTTTCCTTATGGTATTTTATGCACAAATACCCTAGGGAAAGGCATGAATCCATCTCCCCTGAAGTACGGGTTAGATCAACGGTACCCAACCGATTCTGGGCCACTTTGGTATTTCTAAAATTCTGCTGCCCCTCTGTAATATTTATTTCTTGCATATTCAGAATGATACTGTAATTCACATGAAGGAAGCTTAAAAGGCCATTAACTTGGTCTCTAAACAAGCCTCCAAAGACCATAGTGTCCATGAAAGAGAAAATTTTTTTTTAAAAATAAACAAAAAGACAGTTAAATATATATACTTTCAAAACATATAAGGAACTGAAAGGTAGAAATTACTTTGGGAATCATTGAATTAGTCAGGTGTGGTTCTACAGAAGAATGCTGAGATTACCATGCACCGTTTTATGGAAAATGAAAGTAAAAAGGATATATATTCACAAAAAGATTTGAAGTTGAAAATAAATATGGTTTAGTTTGTAGAACTAATCATTCCTGCTCTTTGAGAACCATCTGCATTGTCTCAGAAAAGTTTAATAGATTAGACAAGCAGTTCCCAACCAATTTTGGGCCATGACCCACTTTGGTATTTCTAAAATTCTGGTGCCCTCCTGTAATATTTAATTCTTACATATTCAAAATTTTACTGCAATTCACATGAAGGAAGCAAACTGAATGCTCACACGCGCTGATTGGCCAACAAAACATGGGCTCTTCCAGCGACATGCATCACTCCCTCTCCTTTGTTGACCAAGACATGTAAGTGTGGGGAGATGGGAAATACCTTGTATGCCAATTATACATTTACGTACATACTTACAAAATATTTTTATGTATGCATACTGTATATACATCGTATGTATTAACACGCATTAACATTAACACTTTCACTCAGATTCACTAGAAAACAATTCACTGTTAATAACTCATTCTCGAATTGCCCCCTTATTCTGTTGGTATAGTAAGCTGAAGGGTGCATATCTGACCCATGCACCACCAAAATATTACCATGCCCCACATTTGGAATCATTGGGTTAGATAGTACGATTTGTATTGGTAAAAATCATTGTTATTCAAAGAAATTGTTAATGTAATATTCTCTAAAAAATGTTTAGAAATATTATTCTTACATTCCAAAATATGTTTCAGCTTTAAATAACCAACAAAGGGTTGATAGGCTGTAAAAAATAAATCGATCAAACCTAAGGGTATCAGAGCAAAGTGAACACAACAGATTAGCTTAGAATTTGAAATGAAAAAAAAAAGAACCAAGATTAAAGTCCTAATTGGTAAGGATTTTCATCAAATTCTCACTAATTGGTTGAATTAAAAAAAAAAAAAAAAAAGATTTAGTTCCCATCCCAAATAACAAAAAAATAATAATGATTAATTCACATTTGTTATGAAATGAGATTTCTTCCATGTTTGGCCACTTCTATCGTCTCTATGACTTAGCTAATTAGGCAGCCATTTACAATCACAATAGAAAGGCAAACTCACTTTTGTCATTGTCTGAAACAACATTCAGATCGGTCAAGAACAGTACGGCATGTAACGGATTACAATTCAGCTTTAAAAACAAAAGCTTTAATCATTTTTTGTGGGATACTAGTATGTTTGGATAATATTAGTTGCAGGAAACAACACTTTGGATTGTAGATATTTATGGGTTCCTGGAAAATTTATCCAGCAAACAATACTAGTGAACTCAATGTGAATCCAGGTAAAAAATGAATAACACAAAATAATAAATATAAAACAAAAGTAGCTAGCTTCGTCTATCGTCCTGTTCACACTCCTCCCTAGTCTTTCAAACAGGAGTAGAGATTTATCCCTTGTTTCCTGTTTAGGATTTAGTTTCAAGTTCCCTTATTTAAGCTAATAGAACTCCACACAGTAACTCTCTACTTTGAGTGGCTCTTGGGCCTTTTATTGGGTGAACATTAGTAAAAAAAAAAAAAAAAAAAAATCAATAATGCATGTATTAGCAAAAGGAATTACATGTGAATACAGTTGCAACAAATGGAAAAAACATTAAAACAAGTTATAAGAATATGTTTCAGTATCTGTCTATATTTCTGAGATGAGGTATTATGTACACTATTTACATCATTTGGACTATTGTCCTCATCTTTGTCACCATATTTATTACAAGGATTCAAGGACACATGGCACAGTGGATAAAGGTGTTAGTTAAATCCAGTGACAGGACCCAAAGAGTGTGAGTTCAATACCTGGGTAAGGCGGCGGAGAACTTGGAGAGGTGAATTAACAGGAGATAATTGATATCCATTAAACATGGCACGTGGAACTAGAACAGTCTACCCTAGTGAGCGAAATAAAGGGTTAAGTTTGACATTCCAACCACCTGAAGAAGGCCGGAGCATACAACAGCCAAATGTTGTAATAAATATGTCAACAAAGATGAGGACAATAGTCCAAATAATGTAAAGAATGTGTGTGTGTGTGTGAATGTGTGCATAAGAAAGTACAAAAGTCAAGAGAGAGAAAAACATAAAAATGAATGCAGCTACATCTGAAAGCAAGAATTAAAAAGACTAAAAAGAAGATGAGTGAGAATATCATTGCCCATTTATATGCTTAAAGAGCACCCCCTATCAGGCACTTTTGTCAAAGACAAGTGCAATAACCCACACATGATGAATTGAAGGACCAAAAAAAAAAAAACCCAGCTAACTCATAAACTGTATCCTGAAAAACAGCATACTATAAGTAATAATAAGAATTATTATTTAAAGTGGATTTCTAAACTAAAGAAAGTGTTATGAAATGTGATTTCCGTCATGCTTTCTCAGTTCAGGTAATAATTAAACTTGCATATCGTATTCTGCCCCTCCCCTTACTGCTTGGGCACTTATATAGTTTCTATGTCTTAGTTATGCTAATTAGGCAGTCATTTACATATCACTACACACCTCTTTATACAGTGTAACCCAGATATAAGAGAGTTGTCAGGACCGGAGAAGAAGTCTCTTATATCCGGTTTTCTCTTATATCCGGGTTTGGTCTATTTTGTTTAGGTAAGTATGGCTCTAATTTGGGACCAGAGAAAATCTATCTTATATCCGGGTTACACGGTAATAAAAGGGAAAGTACCTCTACTACATCGGAGACACATTGGAGTAATGTAGAGCAGCTCGAATTGAGGAATTGGAGAGCCAAGTTCAAATTCCAGTCAAATCCATTACATTCACTTATGTGCTAATACCCTTGGGAAAGGTATGAATCTTCTTTTCCCCCAGCTATGGGTAAATAGCAGGACAGATTGGGTTCTATAGCCTTGGATGGCAACTGGTCTACTACAGAAAGAAATGGCAACCTACTGCGGGAAAAAATCTGCCTCGTCAGTCATGTATTGAAAGATACATAATCGCCTAAGTGTGTATCACTCATGGCACATAACTGACTACCTGTACTAATTTGCTGAAAAAAAAGCATACCATGAGGAAAAAAGCCGCAAATTTAATAAAAACAAATTTTTATTGTCAAAATCTTTGTTAAGAAGAAAGACCAAGGCATTTTTTGATTATGTAATTAGTTTTTAATCCTTTCTAGCATGTTCCAAATTTTGCTTGTAAAATTTTGTTTTTCATGTGTTTGCAGGGTGTGGGGGGGCAAAGATTAGTAGAGGAAATTTTAGTGTCTTTTTGTGGTAAAAACACATTGATTCAGAAATTCTTATAAAAATCAAATAATTGTCAGATTTTAATGAACTGTTCAGAACTTGTTCACAAAAGAATATTATTTTTGAAATTTTTTTTTATATATTTTTTTTTTACATCTGGTACCCCACCACTTTTTATGAAATTTCTAGAAATTTGATTTCACTCCCTTAATATTTATATTAGTTTAAAATAGAATTCTTTGGAGAATTTAAATCATCAATTTCTTTTTGTAAAACAGAAACACAATTTACCAAAAATCTGCTCTGAATCATAAACTAAAAAAATGCAATAAAACTATGGCATAAGTTAATTAGAGATTGCTTTTAATTGCTTTTATAAATAAGATATATTAAAGACAAAAAAATTTTGATGAATATAGAATTTTTACAAGAATTTTTTTCTTTTTTTAAAATTTTAATCAGAATAATATAATGTTTAAAAATCTTTTAAAATTCTGTATTATTTTCACCCTTTTATTATTAAGTAAAAACTATATTTACTAATCATAAACCTTAGTAAAAATCAATCAAATACCAATATTTTTAAAAATATTTAAAATTTTTTTTTTTTGTATTTGTATATGCCAAATTTTGTGGATGTAAATTTTGTTCATACATGACATCATCAGAAAATAAAAGTGATAACTATAGTAAATTTAAAGCCAAAGTATCTAAAATTCAAGAAAACATTAGATTAGGGAGAATATTTTCCTAAATTTTTAAGATTACTGAACACTTAAAAATTATATAAAAAAAACGTACGCATGTTATTTTCTTCAATTATGTTTTACAGATAAAGTCCCTGTAGAACAATATTATTAGGTTGGTGCAAAAATAATGACATAATAATGTCGTTTTTTGACGTATTTTTTAACGTCAAAAAATGACATTATTACGTCATTATTTTTGCACCAACCTAATAGATAAACATCATACTAATCAGTATTTCAATGACCACACATCAGAATACTGTCCTCATCTTTGATGCCATCTTCAGGTGGTTGGAATGTCCTCAAGGCATAGGTGGCTAAAAGGCATTAGTTAGATCCAGTGACAGGACCCAAAGAGTGTGAGTTCAATACCTGGTTAAGGTGGTGGAGAACTTGGAGAGAGGAATTAACAGGAGATAACTGACATCCATTAGACATGGCTAGTGGAACTAAAACAGTCTACCCCAGTTAGTGAAATAAAGGGTTCAGTTCGACATTCCAACCACTTGAAGAAGGCCGGAGTGTACAACGGCCAAAACGTGATAAACATGGCAACAAAGATGAGGACAATAGTCCGAATAATGTAAATAGTGAAAAAAAACAAAACAGTTTATACAGTGTAGGATATGTAGTGAACTACTGCAGAGGCCAAGGGTTGCATGTATTTTTTGCAGCACTAGAATAAACTCAAGAATAAAATAACTTACCTTCAGTACAAGCAAATATTTGAACCTGCCTCTTTTAAACTGTCCAAAAGAGAAAGAAATGGCAACTTTGCAGGTTACACATTTAAAATAGGTACATTCTGGAGTAAGTTACTCTTTCACAAGATTATCTTTGCGTATATATATATATATATAGATAGATAGATAGATAATAATATCAAATGTGGAAGTGGAAAAGATAATCCAAGTGGTTCTTTTTAATATAGAATATTAAAAAGATAAATCCGTCCCTAGAGAGCTCGATGTATAGACTACAGAGCAATATGATATACCTCAAGGAAAAGCTTAACACATCACAACCAACAGGTTGAAATAAATCATGATTTAATACCATATTTTTGTGATGTGTTAAGCTTTTCCTTAATGTGTATATATATATATATATATATATATATATATATATATATATATATATATATATATATATATATATACACACACACACACCACATATTTCTATGTATATGGTGACCTTTAGATAAGACAAGGTCAAAAAAGTACAGCAAATTTTCATGAATTCATCAAATTCAAAATAACAAAATCGATTCTATATCGTGCTTTTCCTACACATGTCCCCTAAAAGGGAAACCACTGTTTTTTTTTTGTTTCATCATGTGATCTTTTGTGAATACTGATTTTTCTTTTTCCTTTCCTATATCTAAACAGTTACAAACAGCCTGGTGTACTAATGGCCTTTTACTTATACTTCAGTGACAATCATAAAATACCGCTAATAACAGTATGATAATTTACGATAATAGTACATTCTACTTTCAAAATTTTTTTTATTTGCAATCATCACTTGATATTTACCTTTTCTCAGCTGAGCTTGCATGTATACAAGTTGATGTCATTGATATGGAGTTATTCTTCGAATAGGCAATTTATTTTGAAGTTATGTCAGTAATATATAAAGTAGAAATGGTTTTATTACTTTTATTATCAGTTTATTTGATAATGGGAATCTTTTCATGTACGTTATTAGTTATCGCACCGAGGCTGAGGTTAGCCTACCGACAAACATCACTCAGAATTTAAGGTTTCTTTTTTAGAATTGTAGTATAAAATGATGCCTAATTTTTAAGATTTTGGGGCTTTAAAGGTCGTCTTATACAGGGAAATATATGGTATACATATATCTCTTATATATATATATATATATATATAGCAGACTTTCTAGTAGAATTAATTATTCCATTCTCTTTTTGTATATTGCTGCCAGGCATACAAAATGTTTCTCTAGATACAGATAGAAAAATAAGCGTCATGCAAGCTTGTTAATGCAGTTCAATTTAATATTGATTTGATCCTGTATTGATATTGTGCAGTGGGGAAACTAAATAGATGAAGATGAGCATTAAAATAAAAAAAAAATAATTAACAAGATTTAAGTCCATTAAAACAGCTCAATAAAAGATCCCAGCAGCACATCTGTACACACATTATTGGGTTAACACTGTCAGAGTTTCATTAAAGTCAAATCATTTACTAAAATTTCTGTTTGCTTCCAATAACTACACATCATGATGTATCGAAAGTACAATACTTCGATATCAGTTTCATTACTCTATTAGTTTAAAAAAAGGTTTTCACGAGATTGGAGGCATTATTTATCAATTAACCCACATAAATTTCAAGAAAAATAAATTAACTTCATTTTGATAACAGGTTCATTATTCTGCCTGATGGGAAACTTGTTGGATAAGATTAAATACATTATATATCAATCAACACCTGTAAATTTTGAAGAGAAATAAATTATAGAAATGAAATCCTCTATATACAGACCAGTACTAATAAGCTTTGATGTCACTTAAGCCGCACATGTGCAATGGACCCCAAAATCTTTGTCATGTTCATATTAGAATCATAATTATCCGTGGATCCCAATTTGAAACAAATTCAAAACTTGATTCTAACACTTTTTAAAGTTTGATTTTTTCTATATAATCTTTTATTTTAATAAATTCATTAAATTAAGTTTTAATAGCTTCAGTAAATCCATATTTTCCCAGGCATTTACCATTGTTTATGCTTTGGCATTTCACACTCACGACTGTGTAGTGGTTTGGATTAGCACTTTGCGGACATTTTGATTAATTTTTTATTTATTTTTATACAATGTATTGTAATGTTTTTATTCAAAATCTTAATAAAACTATAAAAAATTAATTTTATTCTTTTCTTATCAAAATGTTAAAATCTCATGCATATGAGATTTCCGCCATCTTTTGCTGTCATCGATTATGGATCCATTGACATGGCACTTTATAACAGAAATCATTTTAGGTTGTAGTCTTTCAAATTTTTTCACATTGGTGCAGATTTTTGTGAAATTAAAGGATAGTTTTAATAAATGTTTTTCAAAGCTGTCAATATTCAACTTTTAATATTGAATATGCATTTTGCATACTTAGCCACTGTGTTACTAATTTTCACAGATAAGTCCATGGACTTGACAAGCTTTGTTTTGGTGGTCTAAGCCGGCAATCCTGACATTGTGGCTCACTTTTGATCTAAACTGCAACCCATCAAAACTGGATAGAAGTTTTAGACTCCAACTACTGCGGTTTATCAGTGCTGACCTGTATATCTTTCAACCAATAAAATCCCATCAGAAGGTTTGTTTGATAAACAATCATTACAATGGAAAATACTGCCAAAATGCTTGGCAGACGTAAGTTGTAGACCTACCATGTGTTATTTTTGGGCCATTTAGAAAATAATAATAATCTCTCCTTTCACTACTTACACAAATTTGATAAAAAAAATTTTGCAAGCTGGTGTGAAATTATTTTCTAACTAATGAAAACCATGTATTCAAAAAGTACACACTGCCGTGTGAAATTAGATTTTGAATCTCCCTTACATATATAAAAATAGAAGCATACTGCTTCTCTAGATTCAAAACAATTACAGAGGCCAGTTTGATCTACATGTGCACACACACACACACACAATGGAAGAATAGCCAGCAGCCACTAAGGCCTTCTCCACACACACAATAGAAGGGATTAAACAGCAGCTGCCAATTAAGCCTTTATCTATGCACACAGGCTGACCATCATAAAGTAAGTTTGTCCACACATTTCACACTGCATTATGAACACTTAATTACTTGATAAAACAAACTTCACCGCAAGGAAAATTGAACATCTTATTGTGATTGTATATTTCTGAAAAGAATATTATTTCAACTGGCAATTGACGATCTGCCTCAAATTTCCTTCAGAAAATAACCTTTTTATGTTTCATTTAAAAGATGTATTGTTGTTGTTGTTATCCTGACACTCAGATAAAAACAAATGCCTGGGAAGGTAGATCACAACAAAATTTCCTCCATTTTGACACCAGTTTCATTAATCTGTCTGGTATAAAGCTTGTTTTATAAGAATGGAGACCTTATTAATTAATCAACACTCACAATTTTGAAGAAATAAATTTACTTTATTAATGGGTCAAAGCTATTTAAATAATAAAATACTTCAGAGAAGAAAACAAATACATCGGAGAACTCTTCCATGACAAAAGAGAATAAGAATAACTGACAATACACAGAAATATTGAAGGACCAAAAATATTAAAATCTGAAGTGGAATCAGCACTAGCCAAATTGAACAGAAACAAAGCAGTAGAACCAGACAACTCTGAAAATGCATTAGGATAGAAAAAGCTAAGCAAAGTATTAAGAAAATGGAAAATTATTAACATTAGAAACAAAGAAATGAGTACTAAACTATGTAATATGAGTCTTCCTATATGGCAGTGAATGCTTGACAATTTCCTCACAGGCATAGACTTGAAGCAACAGACACTTGGTTCTACAGAAGGATGTTGAGAATACCATGGACTGAATATGTGAACAATGACAAAGTTTTAGAGAAAATGGAAACAAAAAGGAAACTTATACTTAACATCAAAAATAAATAGTTGAAATTTCTAAGGCACATAATGAGAAAAGATGGCTTGAAAATTTTATACTCACAGGACAGATTGAAATCAAGAGGACAGAAGAAAACACATAACCTACCTAGAGAGCTTGAATAAATGGATACCAGAACACGTGTAACAATATGATTTCTCATACATTCTTAGGCAATAAGTAGGTAAATTCCTTTTCCTTTTAAGTCCATTTAATTATCTAAGTTTCTTAGTGATTTTATCTCCAGTCTATCTTTGAGTCAACTTAATTGCCAGAGTTTTCAGGATTCTTGTCACCAGCTTGCCTTTGAATTGGCAAACATAACATTTTGTCAATGATTATAGATAATTATAAAAGTAGAGTCTTTTGAAGAAGCTGACCATCCAAAAAGCCAAATAGGTGGTCTCTTGTTCTGGAAAACAGGGGGGTGGTTAGGGGTGGTCAGACTCCAGCCAGTATCCATATAAGCAGAGAGAGGCAGGAAGTCAGTATGTAAGTGCCCAGCAGCCAGTGAGGAAAGGACCAGTGTGCAGTGAGAAACCAGCGGACATTTGGAAGGTTAGTAAATGTAAGAGTCTTCATTCCATGGCTGGAAGTTAGTGAGATAGAAGTTCAGCTAAAGCAAAACATAAACGGCTAAGTGAGAATTCATATTGTTGCTATTTCCCAACCAAAGTGTCTTGAAAGCATTTATTGTTATTCTTTGTTGAATTCAATTATGACCAAAAAGACAAACCTGTAAACATAACTAGCCAGTGTATATATGCATACAACCACCCTGGATTTCATTACAGGTTGTGCAGTAACAACATGCAGACTACGTTGTCACATCTGGTGCCGAGACCAGGATAGACCCTGAGCTGCTACAGAAATAAGAAGAAAAAAAAACAACTGAAAAAAGGAAAGAATAAGGAAACACAATGTGGAAGTAGAGAAGAAAAAGAAGAAAAAATTAGACTGTTGAGAAGTAAATAACTTTAAAAAGGAAGAAAAAAAGATAAATTTTTTTGGAAAAAATGTGAAAAAAAAATAGCAAAACTTTAAATCTAAAAGAAAAATCGTTGAAAAAAGAAGAAAAAGAAGAGAGGAAGAGTGAACAATTGTTTTTGTTCATACATACCAAGGAGAGTGTTATATTTTCGTAAAAAAAAAAAAAAAGAAAAAAAGAATAAAAAAAGGAAACTAGCTTTCTTGTCCACGTGACTTTTCACACGTTCCCTTTCCTCTTTAAAAGCTGTGTTCTTCCTTTTCATTCTGAATTCTTTCCTTTGTTGATTACAGACTGCTGTGAATTAAGTTCAGTAAAGCCTTAAGAAAAGGTTATTCTATCCTTGCTTTCTTCTCTTTACTACGTAACAATTCTATTCTAGCTTTCTTCTCTGTACTACGTAACAATTTACTGAACTTAATTCCTCATGGACAAGATTATTCGTCTGGACAAGTTTGATATATCTTCTGCAGACCCTCAGGCTAGCAAGCTCTGGAGACTATGGTACCGTAATTTTAATTATTACTTATCAACTATTGCTTCTTTAAACCCGGACAAACTCGAAGTCCTTTATTTAAACATCGGTGCTACCGTTGCTGATGTTATCAAGGGTTGTTCTGGATTTGAACATGCTGTTGAATTGCTGAAAAGTGTTTATGACAAGTCTCCAAGTGTTATTCATGCTAGACATTTGTTGTCTACACGTCTGCAGCAGGAAAATGAGTCTGTAGACCAATACCTTCAGGCCTTGAATCGACTTGCTGCTGACTGTTGCTTCCAAGATGTTACTGCTACTACTTACAGGGATGAATCTGTCCGTGATGCATTTATGCCCGTGATAAGATGTCGAAACTGTGGCAAACTCGGTCATTTTTCTAAAGTTTGCCGTTCTACCATGCCGGCCCCTCACGTTCTACCTCAGCTATTATAGCAGCCCGTGCTAAAGACGATGACAGGTCTCCTCCAGTTACTAAAACTTTAAAAGGAAAGAGATTAACTGCCCTCATAGACACCGGTAGTTCTGATAACTTTATCAGTCCCCGTATTGTTAAAACAATGAAACTGTCTACTTCTAAACGAAATTCCGTAATTTCCATGGCATCATCTGCCATTTCCTTCAAACTATCTGAATATTGTACTGAGGATATTATCTTCAATGGTTACGAATATAAACAAATTGACTTTACAGTACTTCCTGATTCCTGTATGGATATTATACTCAGAGTGCCCTTCTTAAAACTACACCAGAGTATCACTATTTCTTTTGGTGGATCTCAGGATATTCTAAAAATCTGCGCTTTAACCAAGATCAGTTGTGCTCCTGTTAAGTTGTTCCGAAACTTGACCCCTGATTGCAAACCTATTGCTACTAAATCCCGAAATTACCGTGCGGAGGATGCTCGGTTCATTGAAAAAGAAATTCTACAACTGCTTGAGGATGACATAATTAAAATAAGTTACTCTCCGTGGCGTGCTCAAATTGTTGTAACTTCGTCACCTAATAAAAAGAAACGATTGGTAGTCGATTTCTCCCAGACTATTAATCGGTTCACCTTACTTGATGCCTACCCTTTGCCTCAAATTGAAGATCTCGTAAACCAAATAGCCCAGTATCGTATCTATAGTATAATTGACTTGTCCAAAGCGTACTATCAGATTGAAATTTGCCCCGAAGATCGACCCTATACGGCCTTTCAAGCTGGAAATCGTCTGTACCAATTTAAACGAATACCCATGGGTGTTAATAACGGGGTTTCTGCCTTTCAGCGATTTATGAATTCTTTCATTTCTGATAACAAATTATCTGGAACCTTTTCGTATATAGATGATATAACTGTTTGCGGTAAAACCCAGGAGGAGCACGAGGTCAATTTGGAATGTTTCTTAAAGGCTGCCTCGACATACAACCTCGAAATAAACCGGGAAAAATCAGAGTTTTCACTTCGTTCTATTAACGTGCTTGGATATCAAATTTGTAACGGAACTATCCAACCCGATTCTGAGCGTTTGAAGCCACTTTTGCAAATACCTCCTCCTTCCGACTCAAATTCGTTAAAAAGGTGTCTTGGTATGTTTGCTTACTATGCGAAATGAATACCTAAATATTCACACAAAATTTGTCCACTGGTCGAAAATAAACAATTCCCTATGCCTCCTATAGTTATAAATTCTTTCGAAAAACTTAAGAAAGACATTGCCGAGTCATCTGTAAAAGTTATTGATGATGAATTGCCATTTACTATCGAAACCGATGCCTCAGAAAAGGCTATTGGAGGCACTCTTTTACAAGCTGAGCGACCTGTAGCATTCTTTTCTCGGTCGCTAAACCCCTCTGAAATACGACTTCATATAGTCGAAAAAGAAGCATATGCCATAGTCGAATGCATTCGTAAATGAAGAGACCTCCTTGCCGGGAAACATTTTACTATTATTACTGATCAACAAGCCGTATCTTTTATGTTTAAACCTGCTAATTGCGGAAAAATTAAAGACGATAAAATTATACGGTGGAAAATGGAACTTCTTCCCTTTTCCTACGACATAAAACACCGTCCTGGAAATGAAAACACAGTTGCGGATACCTTATCCAGAGTATGTGGTGCTGCTGCTTCTTCCTTGAAGGAACTTAAATCGATACACGATTCCTTAATACATCCTGGGGTACAGCGCTTTTGGCATCTTGTAAGGTCTCAGAATATGCCGTATTCGCTTGATGAAGTCCGACGTGTGACTTCTGAATGTACGACCTGTGCCAAAATAAAACCCCAATTTTTCGATTCTGCTAGTAATGTTCTGATCCGTTCTACTGCGCCATTTCAGCGTCTTTCCTTAGACTACAAAGGGCCTGTCCTGGTATCTCAGACAGGTTACCGATATATATTTACTGTTATCGACGAATATAGTCGATTTCCTTTTGCCTTTCCTTGCCGCGATTGCTCTTCGCAAACTGCTATTCAGTGCCTAACAAGTATTTTCTCCATTTTCGGGCTTCCCTCGTTCATTCACTCCGATCGAGGAACTTCATTTATGTCGGGAGAATTTAAACAATTTCTAACACGACTTGAAATTGGATGCGGTAATACTACTGCTTATAACCCTAGAGGCAATGCCGCAATAGCCAATGCGAACGTTACAACGACATAATTTGGAATACCATATTATTGGCCCTGGAATCGAAACAGTTACCAATTAGTGCTTGGCAGGATGTTCTACATGTGTTAAATGCTATCCGCTCCCTGCTATGCACCACTACGAATGCAACCCCCCACGAACGAATGTTCAATTTTGAAAGGCGGTCCTCCACCGGTACTGCGTTGCCTGTTTTGGCTCTGTGAGCCCGGGGAGGTATTATTAAAACGATTCGGTGGCAGAGGTAAATATGACCCTATCGTTGAGGTGGTGGAACTCCTTGAGGCCAACCCTACGCATGCCAAAATACGTCCCAACGATGGCCGGGAAGATTCGGTGGCGCTGAGACGGTTGGCACGTTTTCCACGCCCGGATGGACCTCAAAATGGACCTGAAAATACTCAACCCGACGTGGACCATGCAGATTCAACCCTTTTGCCTGATACAGGTCTCGTTAATATTTCTTCACCTTATACAGAAAATGAATCTGTGAATAATAGCCAGAATCCTGAAAGTCAGCCTTCTCAGAGGTCTGGCTCTTCCAGTGGTGAACTACCTCCACGCCGGTCTAGCAGGATTCGTAGACCAATCCAACAACTGAATTTATAAAACTTTTTCAATTACAATCTCTTTTGCAAGTGGGGGAGAATGTTATATTTTCGTAAAAAAAAAAAAAAAAAAAAAAAAAAAAGGAAACTAGCTTTCTTGTCCACGTGACTTTTCACAAGTTCCCTTTCCTCTTTAAAAGCTGCGTTCTTCTTCCTTTTCATTCTGAATTCTTTCCTTTGTTGATTACTGACTGCTGTGAATTAAGTTCAGTAAAGCCTTAAGAAAAGGTTATTCTATCCTTGCTTTCTTCTCTTTACTACGTAACAATTCTATTCTAGCTTTCTTCTCTGTACTACGTAACAGAGAGAAAAACAGAAGACAAAAGCAGACAAATACAGCAAAAGAAAACCAAATGATTAACAGATATATTAGTTTTTTTTAATCTACTCCTGACTCTTGTGAACTTGCCAGCCATATTTGACTTTTTTTATTTTGTTTTTCTATTTATTGTTTAGTGGCAGTTTTTTTTATTTTAGTGATTGTAATATTTTTTGGTTTTTAATTATATATATATAGAGAGAGAGAGACAGAGAGAGATATTAGACATCTCTAGAACAATGTCAGGTGGTTCCTGGACTTCTATATATTCAGGAAAGCATTCAGAATTTCAGGCTTGGATAGAAGCACTGAAAAAGAAAGCCAGAATCCATAATGTAACGTTGACAGAAATTGTCAACTTAGCTTATGATTATTCTGTTTCAGAATATATAGAATTATTCCTAGACGACAATCCTGAAACTAGCTGGACCGATCTCTTGCAACACTTAACAACTCAATATGGGGAATATGTAGGTGAAGCTGATGCTGCCAGAGAATGAGTTAGAATTAGACAGGGTGAGAGAGAAATGTTGATAGAGTGCTAAATTTGGCCAAAATAGCCTTTATGGATTCTAGGGAGAGAGATATAGAAACCGTTCAAACACAACAGCGGAGTATTATACAGACACAATTAGAAATGCATTTGTAAGGACCGATACAGTGAGGGCAGCCCCCATGACACTTGCAGCATTTGTGCTGGCACAAAAGAGTCATAGACTGAGAGACTGGAATCTTCCAAAAGACATGTGCATGGAATGGAATGGCCTGTTAGGGAAAGAGAGAGACCATGTCTCAATGGAAGAGAACAGTGGGGGTTTGGTCAATCTAGTAGTAGTAAAAGGGGCCACACACCTAAGAGGAATAAGCCAAATAAAAAGAGTAGAGATGAGGATAGACACAGATAATCACCCATCTATAAAGCTAATACTATCCTGGACCCCACTGCATAAGTGTAAACTCACACAAGAGGCACTTAGGAACATGCTGGAAGTAGGGATAACAGAATGCTCCATATCACTGTGGAGGGCTCTGAATAAAATAACCAAACCACCAGCCTGCTCCCTAACCTTGATCGATGACATATTGCCATCAACTCTATTTTTCCACTCTTGATTTGAGGTCTGGCTACTGGCAAGTAGCCCTCTACAAAGCTCATAGGGAGAAGGCTGAATTTACTTGTCATGTTAGGTTGTACCAATTGAGGGTTATGCCCTTCAGACTGGCCGATGCACATAGAATTTTTGAGCAGGTCATATTTATAGTGCTGGTGGTACCTGGTCTGAGGATCTTGTTACTATTCATCCTCATAATCTCAACCACTGTATTGAAATCTGTCATAGTGATAATCATCAAATCAAAGTGGATAATTAGTAAGGGTTACTTAGAAGGGTTGGAGCAAATTAGTAATGTACAGGCCATAGACTGGGAACAGAACTTATTAAGGCCTTGCATGTAACGAGTATGCGCGGAAACGTCCTCGAACTGCCTGTGTGTGTTGTCGCCGGGCACACCTTGGAGTACCATAATGGACTCGACCGAGGACAAGAAGAAGACGCACAAGTCGTTTGGCGTCTTTTCTTGGGTGACAAAATCCGTTGCAGTCTGTCAACAGCAGTCTTGGGTGCCGTTTTGCTCATTTGCTGTCGTAAATTGTTGTGTCGCATTCGTTTCTGGTTCGCAAGAAGGCGTTTGGTGTTGTGTCGCAAGTAGGCGTTTTTTTTTCCCCGTTTACTCGCATAGGAAAAATGACAGTGACTGTAAGACCTACCATGCCACAGTCCATTATCAAAGATGGGTTGCTCTGCCTTTGAAAAAACTTTACCCTCTACCTTATTATCAGGTGGAGGAACTAATGCTTTCAATTTAATTATATAATTAAATTGAAAGTTTTTAGCTTCCATTTTTGAAACATGGTTATTACTGTGTAGCAAAAAAAACATTTTAAATCAGTCAATTTATAATATATATATATATATATATATATATATATATATATATAAATAGAACATTCAGCAATTCTGTTTTTGTTTATGTACTTTAGATAGTTTATCCACAATATTGATCTTGACATACATCTGATTTGATAATTGAAAAAATACAATAAAAAATTGATGTAATGGAATAACCAGCCACCCCCATGAGAGGTGGCACTATAGGCGGTAACCACCTATAAGTATTTGTTAGGACAGCGGATGGGAGAGTTGAGTGGGTATCTGCGAGACTAGCGGCCTTCCGATAGCAGCACACACACAACTGTACTGACTTGCGATGACCATGCACATAATTATTACTTGCTTGCTTGTTGTACTGGTTTCTACAATAAACCTGTTACTATTTATCCACTGTTTGTCCATTCCATATTCCTATTAGCATGGAATATAACAAAAATTAAACACACCACTTCAATTTAACAAAACTTATATACATATATATTTTAATACTTTCACCCTATGCAAGGCAATAAAGCCACTAAGATGCAAGGGATTAGTGGGTGTAAGAGAATATGAGCAAAAGAAAACACTATTAAGGAAAGAGAAAATAAAAGAACAAGAATTAAAACGGATGATAACAATTGAAAGTGCATTTAAATTTTTGGAAAGCAAGAAGCCAAAAGAGAGTTCCACAAGTGAGAAGTGCAAGAGAAGAAAATGTTGGCATAGAACTTACGGTTACATCTCTTGCCATTTTAACAGTAAAATGATGAAACCTTGCTTCTGATCTAACACTGCCCTTAAATTCGTAAAGTCTAGTTAAGAAAGAGGAAAACTTATCAGAAGAATTATCATGAAAATATTTATAGAAAAAGGCACAGGGAAGTTATATTGCAGGCATGGAAAAGGGACTGAAGCCAAGATGCCAGAGCAGGACCAATAAAATTACAGATTCTTCTTTATATTTTGTCCAGAATCTTTAAATATTTAGCAGGAGCACCAGACCAGATGTGGCAGAAATATTCAATGCATAGATGAATGGTAGACTTATAAATGTATAGATTCTGGCAAGAAAAATATACTTGAATTATTGGCCCAGTGGATAAAGACATTGATTAGATTCAGTGACTAGACGCAAAGAGTTCTAAGTTCAATACCAGGCTGCAGCAACAGTGAACCAAAAACTTGGAGAGTTGAGTTAAAGGGAAATAACTGAAACATCCAGAAGAGGCATGGCATGTATAACTAGAACAATCTACCCCAGTGGATGAAATAAAAGTTTTGGTTTGAAATTGCAATCACTTGAAGAAGGCTGGAGTGTACAATGGCTGAAACATTGTGAATATGGCAATGAAGATGAGGATAACAGTCTGAATAATGTAAATAATGCAAATAATCATAATACCTCATATCAGAGATATAGAGGCTGAAACATTGTGAACATGGCGATGAAGATAACAGTCCACATAATGTAAATTATTATATGCAATAATGTAAATAATCATAATAGCTCATCTTAGAGATATCGACAGAGATATAGAGAGACATAGACATAAAGGCTGGAACTTACAATGGCTGAAACCTGAATATGGCAATGAAGATGAAGATAGCAGTTCAAATAATGTAAGCAATGCAAGTAATGACAATGTTTATTATAAAGTCACACAAAAAATGCCTTTGTTTACTACCATAATAAAAATCTAGTAAAACAAAGTTTAGATTTCAAAAAAAATATTAAAATCTTTTGTTTGTTTGTTTGGGTTTTATGGCATATCAACCACTGTGGGTTATTTAATGCCAAATCCAGTTTATATGAATTTTAAATGCCTATTTTGTATGGAATAGAAAATGTATAGCTGGCAACATTATTGTTTCAAAAAAACTTATAGTTGGCAACATTATTCCTTTACAAAAAAAACGTATAGCTGGCAACATTATTCCTTTACGAAAAAACGTATAGCTGGCAACATTATTCCTTTACGAAAAAAAGTATAGCTGGTAACATTACTTTTCTACAAAAAACCGTATAGCTGGCAACATTACTTTTCTACAAAAAAACGTATAGCTGGCAACATTACTTTTCTACAAAAAAACGTATAGCTGGCAACATTACTTTTCTACCAAAAAACGTATAGCTGGCAACATTACTTTTCTACAAAAAAAACGTATAGCTGGCAACATTACTTTTCTACAAAAAATGTATAGCTGGCAACATTACTCTTTTACAAAAAAAATGCATAGCTGGCAACATTACTTTTTTACAAAAAAACGTATAGCTGGCAACATTACTTTTTTACAAAAAAAACTTAGAGCTGGCAACATTATTGTTTCAAAAACATAGAGCTGGCAACATTATTGTTTCAAAAACATAGAGCTGGCAACATTATTTTTCTGAAAACATTATCTGAGACCTTGCTGTTGGATGCAGTTTATCGCCGTACCCAGGACGTGGATGTAGTTTATCATCATACCCAGGATGCGGATGTAGTTTACCGTCATACCTAGGACACGGATGTAGTTTACCGTCATACCCAGGACGTGAGTAAAACTTGGAAAACTAGGAGTTCACTATTTGCCCATAGCTGGGACCCTAACAGGTGCTACCACCCCAGGTCAAGGTGGACCTGGGAACACCAGCAATTAAGAGGTGGTTCCACACTCCTCAAAACCTCCAGATCAGAGGCCTTGCTGTTGGATGCAATTTAACGTCATACCCAGGACGCCTCATTGGGGGGGTCTTACACCTCTACAGAGGTGCAGTCGGCGTATTCTAAAGCCCCAGCCGACATGGCTGTAAAATCTTTTGTAAAATTCTTCCAGATATTTAAATGTTATTCAAGCATTGATAACAGAGAAGATTTTTAAGGTACATTATCTCAAGTTACTGTGAGTGCTACCAGGACAATGCAAACCAGTATTACCTGCTGCATAGTAGGGTTATTACCAACTAAAGTGGTTTCCCTCACCAGTCTTTTCCAGTGAAGAGGATGGCAAGACACCCAATAATATTGAAAACAAGACCTGATCTTCTTATAGGGACAATGGTTATCTAGCACAGTGGTATAGGCTGGACTCTATAACTATGTATGCAACCAGTGTGACTTTGACACAATATTGCTGTGTGGAGAACTTTGTAGACAGAAGTCAATAGCCAGGTTAAAGAATTTCCTCCAGTTGGAGGTTTGACCTGAAGAAGAATGGACTCTACCATATCTACTTGCCCAAGACATGACTAAATATTTCTCTGGCTTTCAAACCAAATATGTCAGGTCAGGTTCACAGCTGTGCTGTGACCCTATGACCACACCCAGTTTAGAATTGATGATGATGATAAATTCTTCTATGAGCTGTGTCCCTTCAGGACATGGGTAATCATTGCCCTCCATAACTTCCTTTCAATTGTAGTTCTTACTAAGGTTTGTCTTTTTGCTATCTCCACAAACTCGACTCCATCTTCTATTCCCACAACCTGGTCAAGTAGGTGGTCCACTGCCTCCTTTGTTCCATTTGCCTTCGATATTTCTTGTGACAAATTCTCACCAAATCCAAGAGTTCTTTGGGACAACCCCCCCACAAAAACCCCACACATTTCAGGCTTCTAGAGCAAGTAGCTTAAAATCCTATTCTACAGGTAGGTTTCCAGCTATCACTTATAATAACAGAGGTTCAGAGTTTCTTTGATCTGTATTCAGTAGGTGTTTGTAAATCACAAATATAAATGCACATCTGCTGGAATGTTTAACAGAACATTCTTTTACAGAACTGACTAAATCCAGTTTTTTAAAAACAATTAGATTAAAAATTAGACAAAAATAAAGCATCTTCAATTTTCATTCAAAATTGTTTTTATGTTGAAAGAATCAATTCAGAAAAAGATGAAAATTTTGCTTTAAGACAGTATAAAGAAGAAGACCTGATCAATCAACAGCAACAATACCAGAAGGTACCTATCATGAAAGTACCTACAAGGTAGCATTGAGCTGTTAGAAAATATTGATTATATCTAGGAAAAATAATAAAATTATGATCTAGGAAAAATATAAATTAGAAATATTGATAAAAGTACGGAAAATTAGTAAGAACAGAACATGAGAACATTTTTCCACAATGAACTGAAAACTATGAGAGCACCTCTTTGCGACTCCTCGGTCTGTCATTGTCTGTTGACCTGAGATGGAAGTTTGAGTCAATAGCTTCATGCACCACAAGGAAAGTTGGCTCCCTGTGCTGCGCCAGGAAATTTTTCTCACTGGAGCCAATCCTTCAAATCTACAAATCGACCATTTGCCTTTGCATGGAGTATTGCTGCCATATATGGTCTGGAGCCCCTTCTGTTTATCTCAAGGTCATTGATAAAATCCAGAGATGAATATGCAATGTAATTGGCCTTGATCTGACATCTTGTCTGCAGTCGCTTTCTCACAGACATGCCGTCGCCTCCTTCTGTCTTTTTTACAAATACTTTCATGGTAACTGCTTCAATGAGCTGCTTTTGATGGTTCCCAGACTTCATGAATTTAAATGTTCAACTAGGTTGGCATCTCACTCTCACCCTTTCACTGTCAAAACTGTTAAATGTAACTATCTCTTTTACTCCAATAGCTTCATGTCTTGCATTTCTCACCTGTAGAAATCCCTCCCCTTTTCTTGTTTCCCTGATAGCTATAATCTCCAACTATTCAAATGTAATGTCAATCGACATCTCTAGATGCCTTGATCTATCCCCTATCCTTCCCTTCATCCTTTCCTCTATCACTCCTCTTTGCTCTTGCTCCAACTTTCTGTTACCCCTTGCGTGCTAGTGGCTTCCTGCCTTGCTTGGGGTGAAACACTTGAAAAAAAAAAAAAAAAGAAAAGAAAAGACTACTTAGCACTTGAAAGGTCTGTTTTGGAGCCAGAAAAAAGAACTCTGGAAATATTCATTTGCTGGAAGTCTCTTTCCTTCATTGTTTACTAGAAATCTCTTACCTCAAAAATTTTTTTACAATAATGTTCACTCTATACAAGGCCCAACAGCCACCCAAAGTAGTGGGTTACAGTTTATGTGGATATATGTGGAAGATAACAGTTCACTTTACATTAGAAACAGGTCTAGATTGTAGTGATCAGCAAAGCATCCTCTTGGGAGTCAGTTTCACAAAAGTGGTTCTTAGGAAGAAGCTGCATGAGTGGAACTTACATCACACCAATAGAATATGAAGGGAATGAGGGTGCTTTGCTACAATGGGTGTGGCATGGTGGGTCTTAGCTATGAAGGTTAGAACTGGTGAAACTAAGGAATGAGGTTCATCTGAACATTTTCCATGGAAATAGTGATAGAGCAGCAAGAGGCTTGCAATGTTTCATCTGTGAGAAAGGGATTGTAGTAAGGAAAATAATTCATCACCCACAAGGATACAGAAACACATTTGGGCTACTGAGAGTGAAAAGTAATGACTGGGCAGCTCTTTCCCATATATGGCAGTAGCACTCCATTTTCAACCTGATCTGGCACTTGGAAAGGTAGAAAATAGAAGAAGGAGTCACGTACTTGCTGGAGCAGTATAGGGAACTGACCATTTTTCCAGCATCTTTAGTGATGGATCATATGAGTTCCACTTGAGGTCTGGATTAAGTTAGTTATAAAAGTAATGTCTCCAAAAAATGAAAACCAAAGATGGACTTGAGGTCACATGATCCAGTGGATAAAGACATTGCTTAGATCCAGTGACTAAACCCAAAGAGTTGTGAATTCAATACCAGGCCACAACAGAAACCAAAACTTGGAGGGTTGAGTTAAAGGGAAATAACATATCTGGAAGAGGCATGGCATGTAGAACTAGAACAATCTACTCCAGTGGACAAAATGAAGGGTTCAGTTTGAAAGAAGGCCAGAGTGTACAATGGCCAAAACATGAATATGGCAATGAAAATGAGGATAATAGTCTGAATAATGTAAATAATGCAAGTAATCATAATACCTCATCTCAGAGAAATAGGCAGATAAAGATGGACTTGATATTAATAGTGGAGTCAGACACCACAATTTATTAGCTTTGGAAACAAACAAATATTATGGAAACAGTTTTGTTATCAATACCAAATAGAAAAAATATGATCTTTAGACACTAAACAAACAACTGTAGTATATACATTGAACAATGATAATAAAAGGAATTTCAATAAAATTCTCACCATTATCCATAAAAACTTTGAAGAGATTGGAAGACTTACAGCACTTTTGTGAGTTAAGCAAAGGAGTGGAAGGTTTGGAGAGGATTGATAAGTGTTATTTGCAAAACTGTACCAGACAGTATGCATAGAAATAGAGTTAATCTCATTGAGGAAGTAAAAAAAATACATTTTTTCTATAGCAAATGAAAAAAGACAAACCATCAACTGTAAGAAGACAGAATGTATGGTTGTCAGCAAGAGAAAAAGTCCAAGATATGAACTATGAATTGGAGATACCAAAATTAAACAAGTACAGAAGTTAAAATATCTGTGAGGTGTTTTGGCAGAAAATGGAAAATGTGGCACCACAATCCAAACATGTATTGTTATAACAAAAGATGCCTTTTGAAAACTAAGTCAAATACTATGAAACAGAAAACTTTGAAGAGAAACAAAAAAATAGAAGATTGTAGTGCTATAGTAATATCATTCTCTGATATGGCATTAAATGCTGGACAATTTCCTTGCAGATGAGAGCACTTGAGGCAACAGAAATATGGTTCAGCAGAAAGTATATAGAGCATAGAAGATATCTCGCATATATTCACTCTTATGTGAGAGAATAGCATTCAGGTCTATTGTAAATGAAACGATCTGTCGTAAATATATACAGGCTGATTGATGGCTACAAGAAATTAGATCATCTGAGATTAAATTCAATTTGGTTTCAAAGATCAGTTCTCAAGTTGAGGAAGTAAATTATTACAGAATGTGTAGAGCAATATTGATAAATACAATTCAACGAAATTTAATTAACCAACTTATGGTAAACATACAATGTATGGCAGAAGATTAGAACGGCTGCTAAAGACAGGTTTACAGGTGCAGATATAGAATCAGGAATTTGAGTTTAAATTCTTGTCAAGTCACATGAATGCTATTGTGAAAGCTATTTATCCATCTCTTCTTTGCACAAGCTATGAGTCAAATAGTAGGGTATACTTTGCTCTCTAGCCTTGGCAACAGCCAGTCTAGAAAAAGGAAAATTTAAAACTTAAAACCATAAAGGAAGCAGTGGGAAACTACTTCATTATATTTCCCAATAAATCAAAGCAATTCACAAATATTAAAAAAGGGGAAATCGTGGAGAGCCATAATCGCCTGCATGCTGTGTGTAATTTTTAGTGTCCATAGGATAGGGGTGATAAATAGCTTTATTTTTTTAATGGTTTGGGTTGAGTACAATGTCTGTTCCAGCACAAATGAAGTGTTTGTTCAGACGGGATCCATTGAATGAAGAAGTGGAGTTGAACAATAGGCAATGTGACCAGAGATAATTTTTTCATTTTTTTTAAATTTATATTACTATAGATTAATCCCTCCAGATCATGAATATCAAATAATTTCTTATGTGGTTTTACAGGAGGATGCTGAGGATACCATAGATTGAATATGTGAGTAACAACAAAGTTTTAGAGAAAATGGAAGCAAAAAGGAAGCTTATACTTAACATTAGGAAGAGATATTTGAGGTTTCTAGGATACATAATGAAGAAAGAGGGCTTGGAAAATCTGATACTCACAGGACAGATTGAAGGTAAGTGGGACAGAGAAAAACAACACACAACCTGCTTAGTGAGCTCAAGTAAAAGGATGATGGAACAGGGTTTAGGAGAAATAACAGCAAAACAAAATTTATCAAGAGCTACAAAGGACAGGAAGTTGTGGAGAGCCATGATCGCTTTCATCCTGAAAGGATACAGTACACAAAGAAGAATATAATTGTTGTTGTACAATAGGCAATGTGACCAGAGATAATCTTTTTTTATTTATATTACTATAGATTAAATCCTCCAGATCATGAATATCAAATAATTTCTTATGTGGTTCTACAGGAGGATGCTGAGGATATCATGGACTGAACATGTGAGCAACAGTAAAGTTTTAGAGAGAATGGAAGCTAAAAGGAATCTTATACTTAACATCAGGAAGACATAGTTGAGGTTTCTAGGGTATATAATGAGGATGGAGGACTTGGAAAATATGATACTCACAGGACAAGTTGAAGGCAACAGAGACAAAGGAAAATAGCACATGGCATACTTAGTGAGCTTGAGTAAATGGATGGTAGAATAGGGTTTAGGAGAAATAACAGCAAAACAAAATTTATTAAGAGCTACAAGGGACAGGAAGTTGCAGAGAGCCATGATCGCCTACATTTGGAAGAGATGTTACATAAAGAAGAATATAAAAGCTAATAGGGAACCAGTTTTATATATAAATTCATTGTAAATTAAACTCCTACCAAAATCAAAACAAATATGCTCACACAATGTGATTTCTTAAAACTTTTTAAAATAATTTATTTAAACTCATAATCTGAAGTTTTTAATTGATATTAATATATGAAAAAAGAACTCCAGATTTCTCCTAATCTATCTAAGGATGTTTTACTGCTGCATGTGATTTTTTTCTAATTTATTAATTTGAGTATACAAAAATATTTGTAAGAGAAGTATATTCTCTTGAAAAAAATAATTATCATTGATGTTTTCTGTATCTATTTCTGAAACAAAAAGGTTTACACATAGGATCTTCCTTAGGGAAAATCACCAATGGCTTAAAATGTTAACAACATTATCTTCAACAAAAAGTTAAAAACTTCAAGGAACATTGTTTATGCATGTTGTTATGTATGACAAAGTGTAAATGAACAAGTGAGAATGAAAAGAAAAAATTTTAAGAAACATTATTTTCCTTCTGAAATTAGACATACCATTCAGAAAGCCAATATGGCCACATGTGGCCTATAGCATGCAGGTTGCAATTTTTCCATAACTAGCATAGATCATCAGTCATTAACCAATGACATTATTCTGTACACTGGATGAAAACAATATAAAGTAGTCAACTTTTATTTTCTTTAAACCAATGACATTTGTTTTTTAAAGGACAAAATTTACCAAGAGTTACAAAGGACAGGAAATTGTGGAGAGCCATGATTTCCCATGTTGCAAACAGACTGGGCACACCGAAGGAGAATGCTAGTTTTACAGAGAACCAACAGGGACATTATTTGATAACAGGCTTTTCTTAATTTACAAATTATTTTTGCTTATTTATTATATACTAGTTTAAAATTTGTGCTCCATATGGACTTTTCAGCTAGCTCCTGCTGATAGCTAACTGGGTCTCTGGCCCAAAACTAAAGGTTCTTCTGGTTCAGCAATTTTTTTGAGAAATAACTTTGTTCCTCAATTCACTCCATGGAACTTTAAAACCTCACTTTTACAATAAGTCCAGTTCCAGCCAAAAGACCAATTTGGGCTGAAACTCCAATTCAGGCTAAAAATTGAGTTCTTCAAATCATAAATTCCATGGAATTTCAATTTAGTTGAGTTCTTCAAATCACAAGCTATGTAGAACTTCTAAACCTCACATCACGAAACTTCTTACTTTAACTTTGATTCCTTGACATTTTGAAGAAATAAAATTGATTTCTTCAATTCACAAAGATTTGGAGATATTTAAAACTGAATTTAAGACAAAAAATTTTAAATTCAAAGTTTTTGTGTTACTTTAAACTCAATATAAATTAAAAACTTTTAAAAATCATTAATTTTTCTCAGCTAGTTTAAAATTTGAATTTAACTATTCCCTCCTCATCTGAACACAAATCCCAATGCTGGATGTTCAAGCACCAGATGAAGGGCAGATTTCCAATCCTGGGATCATCCTGATTCCAAAATGATATAATGTCTATGTAGAGCAAAAGTGACCCAAGTTACAGGGCTTTTGGACACCAGCCACAGCATGTGTTGCCTAGTTATTCCCAGATACCAGAGTCAATTATTATTAGGTTGGCGCAAAAATAATGATGTAATAATGTTGTTTTTTGACATTAAAAAATACGTCAAAAAACGACATTATTACATCATTATTTTTGCCCCAACCTAATATTATTATTATTATACATTCTATAACTGTTTGTTTGAATTTACAAATTATAATCAAGTCTTAATTTACAAATTATTATTTTCTATAACAACTCACCTTAATTTACAAATTATTTTCTATAACAGCTTAGCTTAATTTACAAATTATTATTTTCTGTAACAACTTGCCTAAATTTATAAATTATTATTTTCTATAACAACTTGCCTAAATTTATAAATTATTATTTTCTATAACAGCTTGGCTTAATTTACAAATTGTTATTTTCTATAACAGCTTGGCTTAATTTACAAATTGTTATTTTCTATAACAGCTTGGCTTAATTTACAAATTGTTATTTTCTATAACCGCTTGCCTTAATTTACAAATTATTATTTTCTATAACCACTTGCCTAAATTTATAAATTATTATTTTCCTATAACAACTTGCCTTAATTTTAGAAATTATTATTGCTTATATTTTAATTTATTTTCACAGACTTTGAAAAGAGAATAAGTTTATCTGATACTTAAATTTCTTTTCCTTTGATTGATACATTTTTAGGTCAATAAACAGGAAAAACAAACACCTGCCTAAAAAAACTGTTTCCAAAATGTAGTCAATATTATCTCATCTACCATAAGAGTTTATACATTTGTAAGATAATAATAAAGTAATATCCTGCTTCCAAAATAAATATTGATAAAAGACAGCATCAGGAAGAGCCTGCAAAACAACTTTATATTGTATATTTTGGTTAATGTGACATTGTTTGAGAATAAACATATACGTAATAATTTATCATGTATTTATGGCATCTAATGATATTTTATTAGTTTCATTGATTTGTTTCATCTTCTTGTGACTCAACAACATTATCGCCTATTTTAAAATGATGCTGGCACCATTTTCAGTGTGATAACATTACTGCTACAATGTAAAACTATGACTCATACCCATGCATATTTCTACATATCCTTTGAAACATTTGCTCTCTGTTCACAGGTTCACACTATTTTTTGTCTGCTAGCTATTGAACACATTGACTGCCAGAAGTCTATTACACAATCTGGATATTTTTTAGGGTCATTTCACCCTAAGCAAAAGATAATGCCACTAAGACGCAAGGAGTCACTGGGAATGAAAGTGAATGAGAAGGCCTACTTGCCAATCTAGTAGGACACTTAAATTCATGCAGTTGAGGCATCAAGGAGGAAAGCTCATTGGATCAGTTACCATGAAAATATTTGTAGGAAAGGCAGAGAGAAGCCATGTCACAGTAGTGGGAAAAGTTCCAGGTCAGGATTGATTTCATTGCTGACTGGTCTTGGAAATTTTATCAAGAATCTTGAGATATATAGTAGGAACACAAGACCAGATGATAGTATAGCGATGGTAGTATAGCGATCATCATCACACACACACATACATACCTATACAAATTCAAATTTCGATAACAATACTTTATTGGATAGAAATCAATGCTACTCTCTTATGTGACAATTTTGAAATCGCTATATTTTTGTATAGTAAATTTTGTGCACTTTTGGAAGAATTGGCTCCCAGAAATCTCCCCAAAACTCATTCACTGATTGATCAGTGTCGACCAATCGGATTGTCTGCACATGAAAAGTGATTCCTGTGCAGCACTTCTGATCCAACAATCACCTATAAAAACAAGAAAAAAGCATAGACACACCAGTGAGACTTCAGCTGCCACAGAAATCCACGACAGTTGAAGCTATGCACCGATCTTCTCACTCAACACTCACAAACTGCATATTCCTTTACACTTACATATTTTCCTCTTGCACAGCAAAACTGTTAAAAAACATTTATAACAAACTATTAGCTCTTTCTTTTCAGAGAACTTTGATAGACAATGATAGTCAAAGAGAGACAACTCTCGTCCTACTCATTGCATGCTTTTTCTTACGCATTCTTTATTGTATACATTGTTGAATACAATTTTTATATATAATGATACCTTTGCTTTGTCCTTTCTTCACATAAGTTTGGTTTCCTAATCAAAATTAAATAAATGTGGTGGAAGTCCACCACAGTAGCACTATTCAAAGCATGGATGAATGTTAGATTTATAAATATGAAAAATAGATTCTGGCAAGAAAAATTGTCTGGCATGACACACTGAACCAACTTTCCTAGCAGTGAAAGATTTTTATGTTGAATTATAGCTTCAAATTAAATCTTGATATTGTTTTCACACCAAATGTATCACTGTTGTGAGGAACGAGAAGACTTGCTTGGCATGTCAGGTCCTGTTGAAAGATTGACATTAAAAGAGAAATAGATTATTCCCAAATTCCCATATTGCAGGCAGACTTACAGAGAAAAAAAATTAAAAAGATTAAGAATTCAAACCAGCTTGAATTTATAAAATCGGAAGTCTCGGGCAAATGAGAAATAAGTCTTGTATGCAAATTTTAGTTGTCCTTGGCGCAGGCATAAAAAGTGAGTCTGGGAGGAAGAAGAGAGAAGATGCATTGTTGGTGTGATGATGTACATACTAACGAGACTGAGAGAATAAGAGGTCACTAGCAACAGCTCAGTTGGTAGACCGGAGGACTGGATGAAAGCAAGTACTTTTATCCATTTCAGTCATCGCAAACGACAGGTGAACTGAATTACCCACAACTGTGAATTCAAATCTGAAGAGCATTGCTATTAGGGAGGAATTTGTGAAATGTTTGCTTGGTGATCATATAACACAAAATGTCCAAGAATGGATGGTGGAACACAAAATTATTTAGAAGCTATACCACCAACTGAGAAGAAAAAACGTCCAACCTGACCCTGCAAAGTTTGTGCAAAAAGTAAAGTACAGTGAAGTACAAAAAGTTAAATGTTGAGAAACATGGTACTTTTGTTCTGTTTGTGAGGACAAACCACCACTGTGGTGTTGACTGTTTCAAGAATTACCATTGGAGTATCTAGTTTGGATACTGGACACTTCTGTTGCTTTTCAAATGTTTTGTTTATGTGTTGTATTTCCAATAAATTTTTCCCATAAAATATTTGTTTTAGGTGCCAGTACAATTTTTCATTCCTGCCTTAGACACAAAGTACCAGTTATTTTTCATTAAAAAAAAAAAAAAAAAAACAACCAAAAATCTCATAATTGTAGCTTTGTTGGCAAGACCACAAAAATGAGAACTTGCGACCAGTATCATAATAAAAACTTCCAATCCCAAGTTATGGAGTGTTAGAGAGTATGACAAAAATACTATTAAGGGAAAAGAACATTAAAAGAACAAGAATTAAGAAGACTGTGGATGACAATTGGCATTGCATTTACATTTTTGAAGATCAAAGTTGACTGGGAGGCAAGAAACAAAAAAAGAGTTCCACAAGTGTGAAGGGCGATAGAAGAAACTGTTAGCATAGATCTTATGGTTACATCTATCCATTTCAACTGTAAATTGATGACATACTGTTGCCAATCTAATACTGTGCTTAAATTCATAAAGTCTAGGTACCAAAGATCAAAGATTCCCATGAAAGTATTTCTAGAAAAGGCACAAGACAGCTACATTATGGAGGTGGAAAAATAACTGAAAGTTAGATGTCAGGTTAGGATGAATAACATTTCAGATTAGGACGAATAACATTTCAGATTAGGACGAATAACATTTCAGATTAGGACGAATAACATTTCAGATTCATTTTTGGATTCTATCAAGAATCTCTAAATATATAGCACGGGTAATAGACCAGATGTGACAGCAATATTCAAAGCAAGGATGAATGGTAGACTTATGCTATTACTATAGTATTAGGAGATGATAAAAAGTTCTTAGTCTAAACAAGAAGATCTTCCAAATAAGTTCTGATATTTGGTCATTTGGGGAAGTGTAGCGGGCCAAGAATTTTTCAGCACCCGACTTAAAATAGCAAAACAACTATAAAGCCATATAAAAACTATATTTTCTATATTTCTGCTTTAATGACATTTTATTTGACTGACTTTTTCTTTTGTCCTTTCAAAATGATTTCCACATCCTGGGTGGGTAACTATATGACATTTCTGAGGAGGATATTCTCTAAAAATGTTTTTTTTTTAAATTCAATCTAGGCAGCAGTGTGATGCCTTATCAGAAAGAGCTGACATTATTATAACATAAAAAATGTGTACATAAAAAGATTTTAAAATATTTATTACTCTATTCAGAAAGCTTAAGAAACCAATTGTCTTCATAACCAATGAAGAAGACAAAGGAAAATGTAGTACAGGGTGTGTATCCTTTATCTGAAATTCCCAAATCTGAAAGTTTTTCAGGTGCTTGCCACAAATGGAAAATTTTAAAAAGCATTGGGAAGGTTCCTAGTTGATGTGCAATTGTTATAAGTAACCTCATCCACCCTGGCTGGGTGTTCTTAGCCCAGTTACACAGCCAACATTGGTGCCAGTTTTTAGTTAATGATTGTCGCAGCAATACCTTCATTCATGGATTACTTACCAGGTGTTTTTTGCTCATTAAAGATATTCAAAATGTCAAATAGACCTGCATTTATATATGTTTTGTAAGTCGTGATCATATATTTTGTACACATACAGTAAGTAAAAAACATTATTTTTACACAAAATTTTAATTTCACCAATTAAAAATCTGCATAAGCATTACATGCCTAGCATAATTACCTGTATCTGTATGTACATAAAATTTATTAAATTTTATATAAAATTACTTTTAGAGGATAAAATTACCTTCAGGCTATATATTATTTATATAAAACTACCTTCAGAGTATATGCTATTTATATAAAACTACCTTCAGGGCATATATTATTTATATAAAACTACCTTCAGGGTAGATGTTATTTATATAAAACTACCTTCAGGGTAGATGTTATTTATATAAAACTACCTTCAGGGTAGATGTTATTTATATAAAACTACCTTCAGGGTAGATGTTATTTATATAAAACTACCTTCAGGGTAGATGTTATTAGGTTGGTGCAAAAATAATGTCATTTTCTCACATAGCAACATATGTGAGAAAACGACATTATTTTTGCACCAACCTAATATTTATATAAAACTATCTTCAGGGTACATGTTATTTATATAAAACTACCTTTAGGGTATATATTATTTATATAAAACTACCTTCAGTGTTTAAGTATAAACTGTGTTATGAAATGTAAAAGGATGTCGTGTTTATGCTTGGGTTCCATTCCTAAGCTGCCCCATTTTATAAATGCTATATACAAATTAAATAGCTTATGTTCCAAAATCCAAAAAATCTGAATACCAAAGCACTTCTGATCCCAAGAATTTTGTATAAAGGATTCTCAACAACTACTTTTGATTTTTAAGCAAACCAAAGTCTTCTTAGTTTTATTACAACTGTATATTCTTATGAAAAATATTTCTGTGATTCAAGATCAAAACATTTTTTGGATTAAAATCAAAATATTCAGTTGATTCAGGATAAAATAAAATTAATCCAGAATCAAAACATTTACCCAATTAAGGGATTAAACATTTTGTTTCAGATCAAAACACTTGCTTGATTTTGGATTAAATATTTGGTTTATTTGAGATCAAAATATTTTATTTGTAGAGGATCAAAACAATCAGTTAATTCATGATCAAAATAGTTTATTCAGGACCAAAATTTGGGATTAAGTGTTTGGCTGACTTGAAAGCAAGACATTTTTTCCTTGATTAGGATCAAAATATTTTTCTTGTTAAGGATCAAAACATTTGATTAATTCATGATCAAAGCATGTGATTCAAAAAACAAGAAATAAAATCAAAAAATAAAATCAAGAAAAAACAGGGAAAATACAAGAAAAAACAAAAAATAAAAAACAAAAAATAAAAAACAAGAAAAAAAACAAGAAAAAAAACAAGAAAAACAAAAAATAAAACAAAAAATAAAATCAAGAAAAAACAAGCAAAAAGGAAAAAGACAAGAAAAACAAAAAATAAAAAACAAGAAAAAAGCAAGAAAAAAGCAAGAAAAAAGCAAGAAAAAAGCAAGAAAAAAGCAAGAAAAAAAATAAAAACAAAAATAAAATCAAGAAAAAAATCAAGAAAAAAACAAGTAAAAACAGGAAAAAGTCAAGAAAAAAAACAAAAAATAAAAATGAAAAATTAAATCAAGAAAAAACAAGAAAAAACAAGAAAAAAACAAAGAATAAAAAACAAGAACCACCCCAAAAAATAAAAACAAAAATAAAAACAAAAAAAATAGGAAAAAGACAAGAAAAAACAAAAAAGAAAAAAACAAGAAAAAAACAAAAAATAAAAAACAAGAAAAAAAACAAAAAATAAAAAACAAGAAAAAAAACAAAAAATAAAAAACAAGAAAAAAACAAAAAATAAAAAACAAGAAAAAAACAAAAAAATAGCTAGAAAAACAGCCAGAAAAAAGAAACGGTGAAAATAAAAACAGTGAAATATAAAGATAAAGAAAGTGACTTGCTGTTATTTTTTTATACATTCCAACAAGTGATTCACATTGATTCCTCAGTAGCCTATGTAATGTCTATTTTGGGCCACAGAAATAAGCATGACATGCAAATTTTAATTTCTGCTAAATCCACAACAGTTTTAGATACGTGCCTCTGACCTTGAACCTAAACTAATTAATTTTATCACAACCTTATTTTTTTACTCTTTATACTTAAAGATATTTAGTACAAATTGAACAGAATAATTTATCAATTGCAGGGTACAAGACTGGGTAGGGAAATCTAAAACTACTTGAATTAAATTCACTTCCTTTTGATCTAATTGAAAAACTAGTTAATTTACCCTGTGGAAAGCTTTACAGATATATTTGAACTTTTAACGGATTTTTTTAGATAGATGAAAAACAAACAACTTTTAAAAATTCACTTTATTTTTTTCTAAATTTTCAAAGTGCTTTATTTTTCATTAATAAACTTTTAGAGCAGAACTGAACAGAAAAAAAAACAATAAAAGAAATAAACATGTGTAATTTATGCTCAGAACGAGATCAGAAAGAGCAATAAAAATGCAAAACAATGTATTCCTATGTTTCATAGATTATGCAAAAAGTGTTTGATGAAGTACATCACAAAGAAATAGAAAAAGGATGGAAGACAAGGATGTGCCTTCACATCAGACTATACAGTTAGGGGATTTTGGTTTGGTTTGGTTTAGAGCATATCAACCTCAATGAGTTATTTAATGCTGACTAGATTTTTATTATCAAGGACACATGGCACAGATAAAGGCTTTAGTTAGATCCAGTAACAGGACCCAAAGAGTGTGAGTTCAATACCCGGTTAAAGCAGTGGAGAACTTGGAGAGGGGAATTAATGGGAGATAACTATATAACTGACACCCATTAAAACATGTCACATGGAACTAGACCAGTCAACCCCAATGAGCAAAATAAATGATTCAGTTCAACATTCCAAGCACCTGAAGAAGGCCGGAGCATACAACGGCCGAAACGTTGTAATAAATATGGCAACAAAGATGAGGACAATAGTCCAAATAATGTAAATAGTGTAAGATTTTTATTGCTGGTAATATTATTTTTTCCAAAAATGCATTACTGGTATTAAAGCCTATTTTTACACTTTCATAATGTTTTGACCTCAGTTTGGGAGGGGGGTTAACTATTTGCCCATAGCTGAGACCCTAACAGGTGCTACCACTCGGTTCAGCTTGGACATGGGAACACCAGTAATTAAGAGGTGGTTTCACACTCCTCAAAGCTTCCTGATCCTTCCTAATAAACTACATCCGGCCTTGCTGTTGGATGTAGTTTATTGTCTTACCCTGGACAAGGGGATTTAAGGCGCCTTTCAGCTAAAAATCCTCCAGAAATATAAACGTTGGCAGAATAAAACCGTAGTAGTTGATATGAAAGGTTTTTTCCAACAACTGATATTAAGATGTAAATTACCAAACTAAAGGAGGGAATTGAAAAAAAAAAAATTAGGAGACGTCACTTGTGACGACACCTGAAAAACTGAAGTCCGACTACAAAAGAGAAAGTTTCTATCTAAAGAAATTTATAATAATATTCATCCCGTGGGTTCCCAACATTCTCAGATGTATGGGCTACTAAAAATTCATAAAGAGGGTGCTCCACTTAGGCCCATTTTTTCTATGTTGGGCTGGGCTCAGCCCAGCACAGTTTGGTTAAGTGGCTTACTGAGGTTCTTGACCTGGTTTTATCATTTTATTTGGAGTATTGTGTGCCTGACTCATTTCAGTTCACTTATTATATATATAAATTGAAACCTAATTCTGATACTGAGTTTTTCGTGTTGTTTGATATAACTAATTTGTTCCCAAAGGTCCCACTTAATGAAAAAATAGAGATTTGTGCTGATTTTTTGTATTGTGGCACTGCAAAAACTCCACTTTTCCCTGAAATTGTTTTTATTGAGTTGATGGAGATGGCTACTAAATCTGTTCCCTTCAGCTTTGACAAATGTGCATGTATCAACAAATAGATGGAGTGACAATGGGTAGTCCATTAAGTCCGGCGTTGGCTAACATTTTTGTTGGCTTTCATGAGAAACAGCTTTTTCATAAGATCAATAAGCTTTACTGCAACTTCTATGTTGATGACACGTTTATATTGTTTTCCTCTCGCAGTAAAGCAGAAGAGTTCTTTTCATACCTTAATAATCTTTTTCCTTCTTTAAAATATACAATGGAGGTAGAAGAGAACAATCAGGTTCCTTTCCTGGATATATTAGTAGAAAGAATACCTTCGGGCTTTCTTACCAGTATCTATCATAAACCCACTTTTTCTGGGCTTTACCTAATTTGGGACTCAGAATCAGGAAAATTAATCTTATCAGTACCCTTACTCATTGTGCTTTGATGTTTTTTGAATGTAGATTTGATGCTGAGTTAAAGAAAATTGAACAGCTGTTTTTGATGAATGGTTACACCAAATGTATTGTTACATCTACCATTGAGCAAAAAATTGCCAAGTTCAATGAAGTTAAGAAATATGGTCCCTCTTAATGTCCTCTATATGTGAGGCTACTGTGGATTGGTCTTGTGAGTCCAGTATGCCATTAAAATTTCCATTTCTATCAAACAGTGTTTCAATGCCATAATGGTGTGGAGCATTTTTTCAACTAGAAGAGCTTTCCCCTCAAATCAACAAATCCCCTCAAGCCTGCCAATCAACAAAGTTTAGTTATATATCAATATAAATGCCAATGTGAGATCAACTATGTGGGCAAAACTATCCAGAGATTAGAGGTTAAGATCGCCCATCATGTCCTGGGTGTAGACATGAGCCTGTGACATCTGGGTGCTTGCAGACTTATGACTCTGCTATTGGTGAGCACTTATTAAATTCTGTTGCTTGCTGGACAAACTATTCTCTTGAGTTCTTCTCTGCCTTGCACAGGGCAAGGACCAGACTCCATTTAAATATCCTGGAGTCTGTTATTATTGATATGCAACATCCTGCCCTGTGCAGACAACGGCAGTTAAAACAAGTTGGACCTTATTCAGGGAATCAGTTGCCAAACTGGGAAGAAAATTAATTTTTCTTTTCAATTCTCTCCCTTAGCTCAGTAGTTTACATCTTAATATTAGTTGTTGGTTAAAATTTTTCTGATCAATTATTCTTTTTATTCTGCCAATGATTATATTTCTGAGTAAGTGTCAGCCAAAATGTGCCTTAAATTTTAAAATGTTGTGATAATTTTGTATTCTATTTTAATAATAAATTATGATCCCTTTCCTTAAGATTATTTTATCTTGGTGTGGCAACAACAACTTATATACACACACACACACACACACATACATACATACATATATATATAAATAAATATATATATATATATATATATAAATATAAATGAGGTCTAATCAAAAAACAATGGAACTGTTGCTCTGATAACAGGTGCTAAAGTACACAGAGTGAACATTATTTATAGCAGTGCTTGGAAGGAAAGTGTGTAGAGTTCAGTCGTCTCACCATACCACAAAGGTTCCATCATGTTTTACAAACTGCAAGAAATTTCCTTCCAACCAAATAATAATATATAATACATAGACTAGTGTGAAAAGCTCTAATATATTTTAATTTCTGTCTGGAGGTACCATTTTTCTTTACTAAGACTTCGTAGTCAAGGCCGATTGTTATTAATTTCACTGTTTAAAAATATAAAAAGGGATAGCAACAATATATATATGTGTGTGTGTGGGGGTGTACCCAGTGAAAACACTGATAATTATAGCAATAAGAAATATATATCACACACACACACAAATACAGACTTCCAATAACCAAAAACACTATTCTTAAAAGAGTGGTCAAAACCAAGTAGAGCTAATAATATTTATTCAAATTTATAACATACCAGCAATATTGAAACAAAATTACAACTTTTGTAGTGAACTTATAACAGGTATATGTTATAATTTTGAATATATATATATATATATATATATATATATATATATATATATATATATATATTGGAGAGAGTTGGAGAGAGAAGAAATAATTAAAAAAAATTTTCACTTACATTTTTTATTTCAAAGTTTCATAGTTAAATAGATGCAACTACTCATCAGAACAGAGTCAAACTGCTAATATTTCTCTATTTCTTTGTACTCTTTCATTTGATGGTTGCTGATTGATTGTTGCTTTCACTTTCTCTCCCTATTTTTTCTTTTCTTTTTATTCTTTCATTCTTTCCTCATCTTCTCTGATGACATCTGGTTTATTTTTATTCTATTATGGTTGGATTTTGTGTGTGTGTGTGTGTGTGTGTGTGTGTGTGTGTGTGTGTAAAAAGAAAAAGATAGGGAGAGAAAGTGAAATCAACAATCAATCAGCACCCATTAAATAAAAAATAATAGAAAATAACGCCACAATAAAAGTACAAAAAATGGAAAAATATTAGCAGTTTGACTCTGTTCTGATGAGTTGTTGCATCTATGTAACTACAAAACTTGGAAGTAAATATCAGTTAAGTGAAAAGCTTTTTTATTAATTCTATTAATGCTCTATCTTTATTTAGAATATTGAGCACTATCACAAAGCATACTTGCCTTAAATGCCTTTATCAGCCAACCACTTGAAAACCAGCAATTTGGGCTTCAAAAAGAGTCTTATAAATTACCACTATTTATTTATATATATATATATATATATATATATATATATAGTAAATTTTCAGGTGGTGTAACAGACAGCAGCTCAGAATATGAAATTGGAGAGCTGAGTTTGACTTCCAGTTGAATTTGTTACATTTACTTTGGGAAAGGTATGAATCCATCTCTTTTCCCCCCAGCTATAGGTTAAATAAAAGAGCATTTAAACTTGATATTGAAAGTCAGGAGAGTCTATATTATGTTTTGCTAGAATGCTTGATTCTTAACTTTTTATAGAAAATGATTGCCTTCCAAAGCAGATCTGAAACATGGAAGCTGCTGACCCAAGGGAGCATTTCTAGAGAGGAAAAGGGCAATTTTCATTTAATAGGATAATTGGAGTATAAAAGGAAGAAAGAGAATGGAGAAAAGACAATTAGAGAGCTATGTAGGTTATTTCCTCATGGCACTTGGTATCAATGAAATTAGTCCATATGTCACATCAGATATGATGAGGAAGCAGAGTTTGAGCTCATTGCCTGGATGTCCACAGAGAATGATTGCTTGCTATCGGAACAGCAGATTAGAGGTTCAAAGTTCAAATGTGAGAGTCAGATATAGGAAGTGTACAGCTGTAGTAAATACAAAATAATAATAACTCCCTTTACACACTCCCTTCAAATTCGGGTGAGCTGAGGAAAAAGACAGTAAGAAATTCATGAGCCTCTGTGAAATTTTCTTTGGACCAATGAAAACCTTGCCCTCACAGAGATTGGTCAGTGAGCTGAGATAAGATGGGAAAAAATTTACAAGCCAATGTGAAATTGTTTTTGGACCAGTGAAAACTTTGCATTCACAGAGATTGGCCAGCAAGCTGAGAAAAGATGGAAATAAATTTGTGAGTCTATGTGAAATTGCTTTTGAACCAATGAAAACCTTATCTTCACAGAAATTAGTCACTGATCCAAGAAAAAAAAAAGAAAATAGTGGGCCTATGCAAAATCCTTTTTGATATAAAATGAAGAAAAAAAATCAAATTAACAAGAGTGTCTGACGTCATGTGAAAGGTTTCATTTCTGTTCACGAGTTCAGCATTCAAGTTCTTGCCAGTGTCAAATCAGCCTTTAACCAAGCACATGGCACTTCAAAGAACATTCTTTAAACAACTTCTGATTTATTAAAAATTTCTGATTTATTCTCCTGAAGTGAGGTACTGACACAATTTCAAGTGTGTAAATCTCTGAATAAATTCTTTATCTTGTTTTGTTAAAATTACCCATCATTGTCATCTTCCATTATTCTCCTTGGCATGGGTAAATCAACTGCTTATGTTAACCCCTAAGCCCCACATCACTATATATTTAGGCTGGTAGACAAAATATTTAAAAGAAGAGGAAGGAAATAAGTTTGTGAGCCTATGTGAAATTGTTTTGGACCAATAAAAATCTTGTCATCGCAGAAATTAGCTGTTGAGCCAAGAATTTTTTTTGATATAAAATGAGATAAATTAAGTTAATGTGAGAAGAGTATCTGAAGTCATGTGAAAAATTTTGTTCTGTTTTGTTGTGACTAATGTTCAAGTTCTTGCTCATGTAAAATTACTTGCCAACTAAATTATCAGCCATTAACCAAACACATGGCACTTCAAAGAATTTTTTTTCAACAACCCAAGAAAGCTAAGTATTTCAAACTATCTCTCTTCATCTACTTTTGAACATATGCAAATCATATATCCCTTCTGTGAGCAACAAACTCTTACCTTTGTTTTAAACATTTTTTAATATTATTTTGTGTCAGATCATTTAATCTGTTGCATGAACATTTCCTCTTCATGACAATTTGTTAAAACTATGGACTTTCAAAATTTCTGATTTATTTTCCTAAAATGAGCTACTGGCACAATTTCAAGTGTATAAATTCATAAATAAATCTGTATCTTGTTTTGTTAAAATTACTTGTGTAATCAGTGGTATATCCTCATTATTATTATTATTATTATCCTTCATTAATCTTCTTGAAGTAGATAAATCATCTGATCATTTTAACCCCTAACCTCCATGCTACTATACAATTATAGCCCGTGTAAACTAAATAGGTTCTAGTTTATTAGCTGTAATATTAAAGATACCAAACTTGGTACAGTGTTGGTGAGTCATGAATTAACACTTTCATTAAAACAGAAAATATTTATTTCTCTGTGTTCTACCCAAGAACTGCATCACAGCTACCATTGAAAACAAATTATCCAATCTTAATCTAAAATTTATCAAAACCACCTCTAAAACAATAAAAGAGATATTCCAAACCAAATGGAATGATAATGGTAATATTAGCCTATAAGGAAACACTCAGCATTCATTGACTGAGCAGCCAGTGCTGTTGGGGGTTAAAATTTATTAAAATCTTTCTCTTAAAATAATTGTTCATAAAAATGGGTTTTCCAAGTCCAGCAGCTCCTTTCCAAAAATTGATGGGGGCTTCCTTCCTAACCTTTTACTTGAAGTAGTGTGGAACATCAAAATCTTGATCAAGTCATTATTTTCTCTGTGTTACATTCAATAGCTGTTTTTGCTGTTGCTGCTGTTGAAAGTTCTCAAATAACATGGTTTCTCTTATCTGTTACAGTTCTTTGTGATTTTGTAGTGCCAGTCCACAAAGTTCCCAAGAAGGATGTCATCAAGACCCATAGGCATCACTCACTCAAAGCCATTTTTAAACAGTGATCTTAGAAAGCAGTTGTATACAACTGATAGTTTAGATATTTCTGAATGGATTTGGCACCCTGCACGATATCTGTATGAATGTTTCACTCTAATGAAGCTATTTAAGTATAGGACTTGAGATTTCAGATTAATATTTTGGTTTTGTAGATAGTGTTGGGCAAAATTACCTTAAGCACAGTCTATTCTATGTTCAATTTGCTTAGACCAGAAGCAGGAACCTACAAAATGCCCAATGACATCAATAAAACAATCCAGAAATCTAAATAAAAGAAAAATCTATATGAGCATTGTAGAGATCTGTTGCATAATAACACTTTAAATAGACTAGTTGTTCACCGAACGACATTTCTGACCACAATTTTGACCTAATAAATGCTAGTCTGATTAAACAAGAAAAGAATTTAGGAATAAGGAAATGCATTGAAGGTACACTGATCTCTCAATCCTCTATGGCCAACCTCCGATTGGGCTCATATACAATATCACCGATCATTGCAAAAGCATTAGTAGCACAATGTTGTATATGTACTAATAGATTAAAAAAAATAAAATAAAACAGATCAGAGTGGGCTAATTTCAAATCCAACAGACTTTAACAACTTCAATATGAAAAAAAAATCTTTCTGGCCATAGCTTCTGATAAGGGTATTTATTATCTTTTCTTCAAAATTCCAATACACTTGCCTTATACATGGGTTTGTCTATCTCATCTTGACCTGAAGATGCCTACTATAAAGAGGCAAAATGTAAAGTCTTGAATAGCTTGTGGAGTAAAGATGGAAATAAAACACCAAGACAGAAACCATTTTTTGTTATTTGATGATTGACTAAGTCGGAGGAGCCATGCATCCTTCCAGTTAATAAATTAATCCTTTGAAAATAAATATTTAACATTTTTCTACCAATGGGTAGTATTCCTGTCAACAATAAAAAAAAAAATATGCTTTGTGATCCTTTGAAGTGTATATAAGTAAAATCATCAAACCAGACAAGCCAGTAAGGAGATACAGCGGCTTCAATGAGATTCCCTTATTCATTCATTTGTCTACCTCATGAATTTATATGCCATTTACACACTTCCTCACCAAGCTACATGACATTTACACCTTTCCTAACCAAGCTATGTGACACTTACACTTTCCTCTTCACTTTTTCCCTTGACCCTTTTTTCACACATACACATGAAGAAAACATATTTCTTTTCATTTTAACAAAATCTACAAACAAGGAACTTTAACACAAGAACTTTAACACTCGTTTACGCTGAGAAAAATTAAATTGTAAAGACAAGAAAATAAAAATATTTCACATTTTTATATTTAAAAACCTTTCACCATTTTCTTTGTTGTGGTTTGATTCAAATCCACAATAACCTTTTCCACTTTGTATCTTTATCTCCACTTTTGTTTGGATATTATTCTACATCTGATTAATAACCATTTATTTTTATCTTCACATAATTTTAGCAATTGGTCTTGTACTTGTAAAATATATGGTCCTCAAGTTTTATTGCTAACAGAGGTTAACTTACTTAAAGATTTAATCAATCAGTAGACAGAAATATCATGACATGAAATGAATCTAATTTCAAAATCAATGAAATCAAAAGTAATTTACTCACCAAAAATTGATCATGTATTGATGAAATCCTAATGTATTACTAAATAAGCTGATTCTACTTCTGGTAACAAAATGGTGGATACTTCTAGTTTTAGGCATAGTGGATTGCTGCCTATTAAAGCAGGAATTGAAGAAGGTATAGATGTGCTCTATCAATTTGGAATGGATTCTTTATCTTTAAGCATCTCTATCTTGTCTGTGCTATCCAGTGGGACTCTGTACCTATCAGGACAATACCACATGCAGATTTTAAAGCTTGGTAAAATAGTGATATTAGTCTGTAATACTGTCATCACACATTACTCAGTTATGTGCCACGTGTGATACATGCTTAAGCGATCATGTATCTTTTGATGCATGACTAACCAGGCAGATTTTTTTCCCACAGAAGGTTGCCATTTCTTTCTGCAGTAGACCAGTTGCCATTCAAGGCTATAGAACCTGGTCTGTCCTGCTATTTACCCATAGCTGGAGGGAGAACAAGAAGATTCATACCTTTTCCAAGGGTATTAACACAAAAGTGAATGTAATGGATTTGACTGGAATTCGAACTCAGCTCCCTAATTCTTCAGTTCGAGCCACTATCCATTACTCCACCATACCTCCTTTAGTACAAGACTTAATCTCTTGTACATAACATTACATTTTATTAAATTCTGAACTTTGTCAATTACTGTCCGTTTGTCAACCTGAGGCTCAGGGATATTTATGAATGTGGACTGTATATAATCATGTCACTATAAGAGAGACTGGTCTCTATTAGGTAGGTTTTTATATATCTACCATCCACTTTTTGCATGCATATATCAGACATAGATTGGGTTAATCATATATTTACATGTCAGTGAATGTTTATGTATCTATCATCCATATGGTTCTTTTCCATGTATGTATATACTAAGTGTAGCTGGGTTGGTAGGTGTTTATATATCTATCCATCATAACGTTCTTTTCTATGTAATCATATCCCAAGTGGAAATGGTGGGCATTTATATGTCATGCCATTCTTTCCCACGTATACATATCACAGGTGATCACGTGCTCACACGTTGGTCGGTGTTTAAATACCTATCACATAGTTCTTTCCCATGTATGTATATCCCAGGCATAGCTTGGGTGATTACACCTTGGTGGATGTTTATAAATCTGCCATATGGTTCTTTACTATGTGTGTATATTCCAGGTGCAGTTGGGTCGATCATATATTGGGACAGCCACTGACATCAAATAAATTGCAGATCCCCATCCTAGGCTTGGAGGTCTTCCATCATGTCAATTCTGAATCTTGCTTTCCTGAAAGACATTGAATGCAAAGTCTATTCTCATCTGTGGTGAGCCACATACTACCAGCATGAAATTTTATTTTTTTCAACAAAGCTGATCTATCACTTGTTTTGTATATTAATGGAGACTAATGCATGCCTGACAGAAAACTAGAATTTTGCTCTGCTGGGATGGTTGTACAAGATAATATGCTAAGCTTGTTTTTAGTAATAATTTTTGGATTACTTAGTCATCTTCATCAAACCAATTTCAAATTTAAAAGTTCTGTGGTGAATGCGTATCGGTACAGATGCAAAAGAGGCCCCAGATCATGTGCGAACATTTTTGTCAACACCAGTTACATTCAAGTTTTCCCCATTAGCAGAAGAACAGCCTGGCATGTCTAGATATAGGCCTCATGCCAATAAAAGTAACAGGAAAATCAGCAGTCGGCAAGACATGGTTTCTTGTGAAGTTGGTCCTGTGGGCCTTTTGTTCTTAAAGTTGCTGTGGTTTCCAAGGCAGTGTTTTGTTACCTCCCATCTCTTCCCCCTCTCTGCCTATTATCCCTGTAATTGTTGGAAGAGCAATCAGACATTTCCTTCAACACTTTCTTACCATACCTTACAACAAGTTATTTCAGCACTCATGGCAGACAGCAAGTTCAGCCTGGGGCTAATCCCCAAATTTGATGGTTCAGACGGCGGTCTTTCTATCATTTAATGGTTTGAAAAGACTGAACTGGTCTGTGATCTGTGTAGCGTAAAGAACATTGCTAGCATTCAGCCACTCCAGTTGATGGGAGGCGTGTTTTCTGTTTTCCAAAAACTCAGCAAGGCAGAAAGAAAAGGTGTAGGCCATATCAGGGACACTATATGTTACCTTTGTCACAAATCCGTTTGTAGCATACAACCACTTTGTAGCTAGCCTCTTCAAATGAATCTGTGGATGTCTACATAGCAGATCTACACAGGCTGTCATCTTTGTACACTGGGGTGTCTGACCGTGGACTTGCATGCACATTTGTAGCAGGGTTGTCTGAGCATGTCAGGAGGCTACTTCATGCTTCCTCTCGATGTCAACCAGATGTTAGAATGGGCTAGAGTCATACTGAAGAATGATACACTGGTGGTAAAATTGATTGTAGTAGCTGTAATCGGTTAGGTGTTTCCCTCAAACCTCGACACACTCTTGCTAAACATTACAACAGTTTCCAAGATGGTAGATTTTATACGTTCAAAAAAGTTGTATAGTCTTCCAGTTTTGATTGTGTGCCATGTTGAATGTTTGCTAAAATTTCCAGAGTTTTAGAAATAGAGGACTTTGATCCTTTTCTCTTTGGAGCTGATTTAAAATAAAATCTGAACTTACATTAGATAATACAATATTGTATGTGTCACTCCACATTGGGCATTGCTCTTGTATAGTAAACATCTTTTAAGTCACTCTCTGACGTAATATCAGTCCTTCTATATTAAGGTTGCCAAACGTTCTTTATATACTGGACATGTCCCATATTGGATAATTTTGTCCCCTGTTCGATACTGACCATTCAGGGACACCATAAATGTCTCGTATTTAGTTCGTTTTCAAATTTCGTAATAAAAATATATTTTTACTGCCTTCTTATGGTTCTTTGTTGTAACTTTATAAGTAATTATACTTTTTTTTTCTCAGATTCTTTTGATGAAAATAATCGAAGTGTAATGTGGAAACTAACGTTGCTAGAAGTTTATACAAAACTGATATGCTTATTTCTCTATTGTCTGTATTAAATATTTTCAAATGATTTCACTTTTACAGAATTTCTTTTTCTTAGCTTGTATTAAATAATTTTTAAATGATTTTACTTTTATTTCCTTCATAACCCATTAAAATCATTGTTTTATGTTTTTAACTTATGACTCTCCTTTTATATAATTTATTGGTCTGGGTGTGTAGGCATATATATCTGTGGGGGGACTGTAGAGAGCCATGATCAACATCCTGAAGGGACATTGCACATAGAAGGAAAATAAGGAAGAGGAGGAGGTTCACCCAATATAGGGCTTAAAAACCACTCATGGTTGAGGGTTATTGAATGTAAGAGAGATCAGAAGGAAGTGAAGATTATGATGATTGTGATTGACCCTTGACTTGATGGGCTTAAGATTGAGTAGAATTTCCTTTTTATGACTGGAATACAGAGTAAATATGGATGATTAGACTCCTTGGATGTAACTTACCAAGTCTTAGCTGTCATGACCTTCACTGATGGAAACAAAGAGTGAAACTCCTCTGAACATTTGTCATGGAAATAGCTGTAGAATAGTAAAAGGTTGTAGAAATATTGTGTCATTGGTGGGGGGATGGAATAGAAAGCTGTAAATAACAGATATTTAACTGTCACATGATATTTAACTGTCACATGATATTTAACTGTCACATGATATTTAACTGTCACATGATATTTAACTGTCACATGATATTTAACTGTCACATGATATTTAACTGTCACATGATATTTAACTGTCACATGATATTTAACTGTCACATGATATTTAACTGTCACATGATATTTAACTGTCACATGATATTTAACTGTCACATGATACAACATTTTTTTTAATATGAGTTTAGTGATAAAAATTACTCAGCCCCTCTGTATTTCGTTGTGGGAAACCTCAGGTATCAGGTATTCTGATCCTATTTTTTTGGTTGCAATGGTGAAGTGCTGCTTGGATGAAACAGCTTCTTGGAACTGAGCTATGTCTGCCAGTTAGTATGAAAAGATCCAGCCTCTAGCCCAATATATCTTTTGTATTCATTGCTAAAAATTACTGTTTTAAAAGCCTGTATTTATTTCTGTCGCTTCAAGTCTCTTTATCATCTTTGAGGAGATTGTCCAGCATTCACTGCCATATAGGAGGACTGATATTATGTAACCGTTCAGTAAGTTTTCTTTGAATAATAAAATTTTTCTGTTTCTTAATACAGTGCTTAGTTTTTGGAATGCACTTTGGCTATCCCAATCCACCTTCAAATTTCAGCATTGCACTTTCCATCTATTTCCATTGCACTTTTCCATTCCATGTTAAAAAAAAAAAATTCCCACATATTTAAATTGTTGTACTTGTACTTTCCTTGCCTGCTGTCAACATTATCATCTGCGTATCTTATGCTGTTAAGATTGTGGCCACCAATAATGAATCCTGACAGGGTTTCTAATTTGCTTAGAATCAACACATTGTTTAAGTTGAATAAGTCTGGTGAGATGATTCATCCTTGTCTTACACCCCTTTCTATTAGGTTGGTGCAAAAATAATTTCGTTTTCTAACATATGTTACTATGTGAGAAAACGAAATTATTTTTGCACCAACCTAATATTTTTGCATAACTAATGAACTAATTTTCTATCCATATGCAGACAGTTTGCTGCCAGCATGTTCTGAATTATTCTAATATCCTTCTCAAATATGCCATGGTTACAAAAGTTCTAACAGTTCTTTGTGACATACTTTATCAATCACTTTTACATAATCTATAAAGCACATGTACACATCTTGTGTATTTGTATTGCTCTTTCTGATATCTGTAACAGGGTTGAAATGTTGAGGTTGTTAATGTGATTACCCTATTATATGTATTTGTAGTTGATATGCAAATCCTTTTCTCTTTTGTTTTTACTGAAAATGAAATGAATAAAATGTACAATGATAACAACAATAAGATCTTGAAACACGTGTTGACATTAATGACAAGAATATGTATTTTTCTTTTAGTGATGTTAATAACAATATTGGTAGCGTGCATGTGTTAAAAATGTTCAGTGTTATTGTTTTTTTTCTTGCTTTAAAAGTTTGTACTTGTTTTTACTTGTTCCAAGAATTTTGTTGTTAAGGGTAGCATTTGATACCATCAACTGTTGATTTTTATGGAGTGAAGAAGACACATCTGTGTTGTTCTTTTTACTACTGCTACTCTACTCTCTTTGCATGTAGAAAGGTTGTTTTGACAATGATGAAATATCATCATTCTGGAACATAACTTCTCATTCTGAGTATAAAGTACTGAATTATTTAATAGGTGCATGCAAAATTTATGGCAAAGCAAAAACTAGTTTTCAAGTGCATATTCAGACTCATCTTCAGAAAATAGTGCCTAGAACTTTTGCACACACAAGTATATCAAAACTTCTGTGTAGAGTAAAAATACTTGAATAATCTTAAAACAAATTTAATTCTTTTTTTTTTTAATCTTTCAGGAAAATCCTATTTTCTGATGACTTTGATTAATACCACAATATTGATTGATTGATTGATTTTACAGCTTATCAACCCTTTGAAGATTATTTAAAGTTAATCATATTTTGTATTGTAAGATAAATTCTCTTTTTTTTTGGTGAGTGAATAATTTATTAATAATTTTTTTTTTTTGAGATAATGACTTTTCCAGATACAAGTTTTATTATTTAACCCATATCTAGGAAGAGAAGAGCTGCCTTTCCCAATGATATTCTACACTTTCTTGGTAATTGATCTGATGAACTTTCCTCTATAGTACGTAGAATTTATGAATTTAAGTATACTAGTAGATTATTGTCAAAGTGTCATCGTTTTACAGTCAAAATGGCTAGATGTAACCATAAGTTTTATGCTAAAAGTTTCTTTTCACTTGTGGAACTCTCTTTCAGCTTCTTGCTTTCCAGTCAAGCCTGATCTTCAAAAATTTAAATTCAATATTAATCGTTATCTTCTGTCTTTTTAATTCCTGTTCTTTTACTGTTCTCTCTTCTAAATCAGTGCTACTCAAAGTTGTGGTCCACATACCAGCACCGGTCCATGAACCATCAGCTACCGGTATGCGGACAGTGTCTAGGCCATGTTAAGGAATCATTTGTAAAGATTAAGGTTATATATTTTTTGTTTTTGTGTTAATAAACTGCTTTTTTTTATTACTGTTTATATGTTTTAATATTGAATTATTTTTTTGAAAAATAAATGGAAGATAAAAAATAGTCAACTTCTATTATATTCATTATATACATCCTTTCCAGTATAAATTAATATTACCACAAAATATTACAGGTACATGACACATTGAGAAAAAAAAATGCCTGTCTGCCATATCAGATAGTTTGAGAAGCACTGTTCTGAGTGATGTTTTTTTTTCTTATCTCTTTTATATACAGTAACCCAACCACCTGCATGTTGCTTTTTGCCTTGACTGGAGGGAAATAATTTTAAAAAAATAAATAAAAACTTTTCCACAAATTAATGTACTGAACTTGACTGGAATTCAAACCCAACTCTCCCATTTCTTATTCTGAATTGCTATCCATTACACCACCTGCACATCCTACTTAAAAGTAAGACTCAACTATGATTTATACTTAGCCCCATGGATATTATTACAACTATTATTAGATAGAGATCAAATAAGTTATTGCTTAACCTGACTTATCCATGTTGAATGCTAACCAGAATACAAATGATTATGGGATTAAAGTTATTTACATTTTCTATATTAGAACATAAATTCCTTTGCTAAATTGTCAAGTTAATAAGATATAAAACAAATAAAATGGTTTCAAAACATAGTTGTCAGCTGTTAGACCAATTTCCTGTTAATGGAAAAATATAAACGAAAAATATTCAGAATTCCATCCCAAAACAAACAAATCCATATGGATATCAAATTTGTTATCAGAAAATTCCTGGATGATATGGTTGTATTATCCACTGGAAATGCTTGTGCCACTAATGCTCATTGGTACCTAGCCTACTGAGTCAGTCTGCCAATAAGCTTTGGCAGACTGACTCAGTAGGTATGTTCAATTATTCATGATCAATTATTACATGAAGTTTTGTAATGCACGGATGGTTTAAACTAATGCCCCCTTTTTTTTTTCTATATATTTAAACTATATTTTGGGAAAGTGAAAAATTAGGCTGAATTATATTTCAAAATTTCCAAGTTTTTATTTAAAATCAAAATAAGAAATTTAAGCAAAATGAACACTTATTTGCCATATTCAAGACATTTTGGTCATTTTATGCCCCAGCCTTCTTCATGTGATTGGAATTTCAAACAGAAACCCTTTATTTCATCGTCAAGGACATATGGCCCAGTGGATAAAAGCATTGGATGGATCCAGTGACTTGACCCAAAGAGTTGTAAGTTCAGTACCTGGCTACTGCAGTGTTGAGTTAAAGGGAGATAACTGAGACATCTGGAAAAAGCATGTCATCTGAAACTGAAACAAACTACCACAGCAGATGAAATAAAGGGTTCAATTTGAAATTCCAATCACCTAAAGAAGGCTGGAGCATACAACAGCCGAAACTTAAATATGGCAATAAAGATGAAGACAACAGTCCGAACAATGTAAATAATTACAATACCTTATCTCAGAAATATCGACAAATATTGAAATGACCACTATATATGAAAAGAAGGAAGGTATCATTTTCAGCTGACATCAGAAGGATATGGACTAATACAAGCTTACCAATGATTTTACTAAGTCTTTACTATTATTAGAAGGGTTTCACATGTGAGCATTTTCCAATTAATACATTGAATTTCTGGTTGGGGGGGGGATCAGTTTATTAGCAAATAATAATAAAAAAAAATTCCCCATTTTATGTACAGTAGACTCATCTCCCTGGCATTAGTTTAAACTGACATCTTTTTTTCCATATATCTAAACATTAACTATAAACTGTAATTTGTAAAGTTAACATTTCTCTGAAATATTTTGGAAAATTTACAAGTTTTCATCTGAAATTAAGAAAATATCTTTAAATAAAAATGGAAACAAAAAGGACACAGTATCAAAAAGAGACAGTTAAAATTTCTAGGGCACATAATGAGGAAATAGGGCTTGGAAAATTTTATACTCACAAGACATTGAAGGCAAGCAGGACAGAGGAAATCAGCAAATAATCTACGTAACAGGCTCGTATAAATAGTTGGCAGAAGAGGGTTTAGGAGAGATAGCAAAATGGCAAAATTTACTAAGAGCTACAAAGAATAGCATATTGTGGAGAGCCATGATCACCCTCATCTTGAAGGGACATGGCACATAGAAAAAGAAGAAACAAAATGGTCACAATATACATGAAAAAAAATGAAGGTGTCAGTTTAAACTGATGCCAAGAAGATATGGGTTAAAATGAATACATCCAAATGTTAAATGTCACCATTTATAATAGATGAGCAATATTGGGGTCAGTATTCATTTGAAATGATTTAGACTTTTTTTTTTTTTTAGATTAATTTGATTTCTAAACTGGATCCCCACAAAGCATATACACGTGATTGTTTCCCTACAGTACACTCTTAAGAAATGTGCTCCTGAACTGGCTCCTGTTCTCTCTAAACTCAACACTAAATGCCTTGCTGATGCTTGCTTTCCTGCTTGTTGGAAATTCTCTTCTATAGTTTCAGTCTAAGAACTTGGGTGAATCATCTGATCCTTCCAACTATTGGACTATTAACCTTCTACCTCTTTTTAGCAAAGTACTAGAGGTTCTAATTAATTAATAAAAAAAAAAATAATAATAATAATCTAATCAACAAAAGAAAAAAAGAAAAAGAGATTTAGTCTAGGGAAGAGTTTTTAAAGTTTTCAGCTAATAAGTAAGACCAGAAAGTTCTTGCATTGGACATTCTCTAACTGTACCATTCAATGAAAATCTAAATGCAGATGCACATTAATACCCAGGATATTGAGTCAGTCCACCAACAGGCTGCATGTAATTGACTTGTGTTTAATTATTAATGATATGCTATACTTTCATATAAATATTAGATGTGGTATCGGAAAATTTCTTGACTGTACACGACACGGTTCTATTATTCTATGGAAATTCACATGCAGCTAATACACATTGTTACTCAACCGACTGAGTCTGCCAACAGACTTCATGTTATTTATTTATGTTCTATTATTAATTCTAAACTACAAGGTACACTATGATTTCATATGTGTAAGGCTCAGTAGATCTGCATGTGAGAACATTTAAATATTTTATCATTCTTTTAACAAACATTCTTTAAGTTGAACAAGGTGAAATGTAAGTTTCAAGTCTGGTCAAGCATCAGTTCAAGCGTTCAAAGTGAACAATCACCAGAAAAACATAAAAAAATGTGGAAAATCTTTGTGAACTCATCCATGGGGACTTGAAGCAATTGGTAGTTGTATTTAGCAGAGGAATCTTCCAGATTAATGCTGAAAATAAATCATGAAGAAAAACATGCAACAGAAAACTAAGTTGAGACATTATCCCCTTTATATGTTGCTAATAAATTTACAGACATGTTTTGTTTGGTGCATGTTAAATTTCGATATGTTTTTAGTATTATGATTATTTGTTTGTATTGTGGGATTCAGAGAATGGTTTTCCTTGGGTTTTTTCCAGACAAAATCTCATATCTTTTGTCTTTGGGAGTCAAAAGTCCTACTGACTTGTGCAGTGGTTAAGTGAATACTAATTCTTTTATTATACAGATTTTGACAGTAAAAGAACGGAAGGTCTTCTACTTTTAGCTGTGATGAAATATCATCACTTAGAGACCACTACAGACTTTTTCTAAACAATTAATAAACACTCCCACTCGAATAGAATCAGTTTACATTATATATATATATATATATATATATATATATATATATATATATATATATATATATAAAGCTCAACCACTAATATTCCATGGTTATAATTTATTACATTGGAATTGTAATAACGATCCAATTCATCAGACGTACAAATTCAAAAAGCTTTTTGAATTTGTACGTCTGATGAACTGGATCATGATTATGATTCTGTTATGGTCCAGGTTAGGACCAAGAAAGAACAACGTGAACACAAGAGTAGAAATAACGAAGGTATATTACACAAAATAATAATACAAGATGTGGAAGGTGTTAGTATGACTCTCAGTCTGGTTTGGAGTGAACTACTATCGGCTCAACTCGATTCGACCCTCTCTCTTGAGAGGCGTAGTATATATAGTGTTAGGAAAAGTTCATTCTGTAGTTATAGGTAAGGACCCATGATTGATTCCAATGTAATAAACTATAACCATGGAATATTAGTGTTTGAGTCTTTTATATTATATTCTTGCTCTGTCCTGGACATTGAGCTCTACCTGGATTTTATTCTCTTGGAAATTTATATATATATATATATATATATATATATATATATTGATAATATTAGTGGTCAATATATATATATATATATATTGATAATATTAGTGGTCAATATATATATATATATATATATATATATATATATATGTAACAGCATATTTGTTCAGATCATGATAGCATAATTGTCCATACTATAAAATGTTTAATATCTAAAAACTACTAAACTAATCGAGCTTCTTTTTTCCAAGTTTTCAGATAAGACATTTAGTCATGTTGACACCATTTTTCATAAGTATCACTAAAAAGTCCTTTGTGTTATTCAGCTAAAAAGAGAACAGGTTAAAATTGATTTACGTCAGACCCACTTATATCTTCTCAACTGTTCAATAGTGAGAAGAAAAAGATCATTCAGGCCTTCAGTAATGGTACCAACATTCATAATATGGCTTCCATCTTTAAAGTCCATTCAAGAGCCATCAAGAGAACGGTGAATAAGTTTAAAAAAGAGGGAACAGTACATAGGAAAACTGGATCAGGAGGTCACAACTACAAAAGGGATCATCATTTCAACTTAAAGCTAAAGAGATCAATTAGAAAAGATCCAACTCAATTCATAAGATGTTTGGCACGTGAGAGAGGAGTTTCAGCTATGACAGCCCAAAGAGCAGTGAAAAAAGACTTGAAAATGAAATTGTATGTGAAACCTGTGAGGCCACATGTTACTCCAGGACAGAAAGTTAGGTTAGAGAGGGTGAAGATCATCTTGAATAAGTTGGAAAATGATCCTGGAATAATAAATATATATTTGAACTTTATTTCAATACTTCATGAGCTGTTTAACTTGGAGAGTAATTATACATTATTATTGCTCAAAGTAGATTTCAGTAGTGTTCCAGTAAGATATCTTTAATCATTTTTAAGATACAACAGTTCAGAGCTTAATCTAACAGTTGGACAATTTTCCTGTTATACCCTGTGTGTGTGTGTGTTTATTTTAGGATATTATACCAGAAACATGTTGAAATTGCTTGTTTAACATTTTGTTAAATTACCTCTGCACCCCATTTTTATTTCTTAGGAAATGGCATTGTTTAGTTTGTATAATTTATGTAACCATTTGCATTCACTTTAGTTTATGTCTGGCTGCCGTTAGATGCCAATCTATGGGTCATGACCCATTTATAAAAAATAATTTTTAATTTTTGCTTAGTTTAAATTTAATGTAAGTCATATTTGATTGGTTGATCAGAGTAAAGCCCACAAACCTTATAACCACCCCCTTTTTTTCTTTTTTCATAAAAAGAGATTGAATTTTGCTATTAAATCTAAATAAATCATTCACTTGCCATTAATTTACAATTGCCTGATGAGACGCATTGATACAAATCAAAACACAACTGCAATTGTGTAGTGATTTTGACATGTTTTCAATGTAATATCTTCAAATAAATAATATTGCTCAATTTTGTATTGAGGCCTCTTTTAAATTAAATGTTATGAACATTGGAATTGTACTCTATTCGTTCTCACCTTACCTATATATATATATATATATATATATGAAAATTATGGATAAAATCTCTGAAGTTCATGCATTTATTCTGTTTATGTTTGAGAATAAAAATTGCAAATAAACTGTTCATGCTTTTTTTTCGGTTTTGTTTCACCATAATAAAAGTGTAGTGATATGTAAATGACTGCCTAATTAGCATAGTGTTGTAACCTAGGGAAGATTACTGAATAGAATAATCACATGAGGTTGGTAATGCATGATAATACTTAGGACAAGAACAACACATATAAGATTCGTCAGCAGCATGTAGAAGAAGTAGTCAACTGCTAGAAGTGAGTCAAGAGAATTCCACAATGAATCTCCAACTGCAGGATATCTACCAACCACACCACGCAGTCAGATGTGGCACAAGACCAAATTTAATGTGGGGTATCCAAGCCCATAGGCTCAGGCAAAAATTCCTCATAGACCTTGTATAAAACGAGATTGGGTAGCTTTTGAGATGAGACTGCCCTTCGGCATAGCCTCATCTGAGGATCCTCTCTGCCCAAAGGCACAGAGTTTGATCAGCACAGCTGGAGACGAATTTCCAACTGCAGGATATTTACTAACCGCCCCACCATGTTAGATGTGGCACAAAGTTGAATTTAATGTGGGATATCCAAGCCTATAGGCTCGGCCAAAAATTCTTCGTAGACAACCGTATAAAATGGGGTCATGTAACTGTTTCCCGAGATGAGACACTACCCTTTAACTTAGCCTTGTCTAGAGATCCTTCCTGACTCCAGGCAGAGAGTTTGACCAGCACAGCTGGAGATGAATCTCCAACTGCAGACCAACATACAGTATTTACAGGAATGGGGACATAGCCATTATTGTCCATAGGTATGCTACAACACATAGTTAAGGCATAGACTATATAAATGTCAAAACAGTAAGGTTAGAGCAACTCTAGATATGTCAGATAAATGACTACCAATGAACTGATAAACTACAAAGGATATCCCACTTTATAACAAAGAGTAAGAATTTAACAAAATATATGCTGTCATTTTTAATAGATGAGTAAAAACCATTAAAAGAACATGAATCTTTAAATGTATTTTTTCAGTGATTATATTAATATGTAATAATACTATCAGAGAGTTATTAATAATAGAAAATTGATCCTCGAACTTTATATCCAGTAGAACCTTATATTAATATTTTAGCCATGCCACCAAAAATTAATGCCTATTTTGCTAAGTCCTTACTATTATTAGATGGTTTCACATATAAGTTTTTAAATATACTCTTTCCAATTATCATATTAATATGTAGCAATTTTTGTGGGGGATCGGTTTATTACTTAAAACAATAGAAAATTGATCCCCCACTTTATATCAAGTAGAATCTTATATAAATATTATTTTAGATATGCATCCCCTGCTATGGGTTAAATGTATCTGGAAAAATCATTGTTATTGTGAAAAATATTGTTAATGAAATATTTACTCACAAAAGTTTTATTCTTACAATCCAAAATTTGTTTCAGTCTTAAATAATCCACAATTGGGTTGATAATCTATAAAAAAAAACAAATCAGAATAAATTTATTACATAATAATAGAAAATCAATGCCACTCTTTATATTCAATAGAACCTTATATTAATATTTTAACCATGCTACCAATAAAAAATGAAGGAATATTTTCTTAAGTCCTTACTATTATTACAAAGTTGTTTTTTTTCCAATATGAGTGTCTAAATATAATTTTTCTAATTATTATTCTTATAATCTCTTCTTTTACACAAATTTGGTCTTTTAACCTACTAGTTTTGTAAACCTTTTGGAATAATCTTCTATTGTAATAACATTTTTCCACCTGGTGCTACCAGTCTAAAAATGTTACAGACAAAAAACTTACAAATACACTTGGTATTATATATATATATATATATATATATATATATATATATATATATATATATTCTGATTACAATTCCAATGTAATAAATTATAACCATGGAATATTAGTGTTTGAGCCTTTTTTATTATATATATATATATATATATATATATATATATATAGAGAGAGAGAGAGAGAGAGAAAGATATTTTCATTGTAACTGACTTTTGCTCCTGAAAGGTTCAGAATTTTTCTACATTTTAGTATTTCTAAAGTCTGGATAAATTATAAAACGATTGTTATATATTTGACCTTTTGTTCTTTTAAGCATCAAATACTGAAATGTAGGAAAGGTTGTTCATTTTCTATCATATGCCTTGATATGTATAGTACTATACAGATAAGAAAAATTGACTGATAATATTGTTTATATCTGATTCCAATTAGTTGTGTCTATCATTACAATTAATACAATTCAGATGTCAAACAGAATAGAGAAAACATTAGTAAACAGTCTTTGTTATAACGAGCATTTGGTTGCAAAGAAAAGGACAAAACAAGGATTAAATTTTCAGCAGTGTGTATTCGTCAAAATTCAGAATATACACATAGTTGTTTGAAATTTGGCAAAAATTGTTCATGTGTGGTTCTTCAGTTGCTGTTGGTCAGGAAAGCAATTAGGTGTAAAGGTGTTGTTGCTAGGGCTGTGAGTTGACAATGTTGGTTGGCCAAGGTCACAGTTGGGATCAGAGGATAGGCCTAGAGTGGATTAGCCATTGGTGGTGTTTCACTCACACCTTTCTTTAAGGTTGAAATCAACTCCTGTGAGGTGTTTGATGGGCTGGCTGGCGGTTATACGATGCTGAGATGTTGAAACTGAATCGCCTGGTGTTTGGGTGGATTGGTTAATTGAAATCACCATGGTAGGTTGATTCTTGGTAAGGCATGTTGGTTGCCATGGTTATGGTGGTGACAATGAGGGATTAGATTGAGCAAAAGGTTTCTGTTGGATTCTAGTCAAAGTGGTATCAATGAGAGAGGGTAACGATAGTGAAAATGAGGGAGACCTGGAGTGGTTCAATTGGTATGTCTCTGTTGGATTCTGGTTGAATGTGGTAGAACTGAAAATTTGGTTTTAAGTAGTGTATTTTTAAAAATGTATTTTTTAGTAAATTTTTTATGTACATTGAATAACCTACATTGACAGTGAAAAATTAAACTTTTTTTTTATGGGGATTCAATTTACAATGTAAATATAATGTTAAACAGGACACTTATTTTGTGTCCATGGTTCTATAATTAACAGTTGCTTTTCATTAGTCCATAATGTCAAATTATGGAAGACTAAAAAGCAAAAAATGAGAAAGTTGCCTTTCCATTTTCTCTGCAATAAGGGACTCAGTTCCTGGGGGTATAAAAAATTCTTACTCTCCTAACCATAAATTAGTTTTTTAAATGAGAATAATAAACTAACTTTTTTAGGCTTCTATCTCTTTAAAAATTTGACCCAAATTTACATTTAGAGAAATAATGTATATTTTTTGTAGATTATAATGTATATATTTATAAATAGATGAATTAATTAAATATTAAGATGAAAAAAATACTTGATAAAAATTAATGATAATGGTTGTCTAATAGAAAATGAAAGTAAATAATTAGTTTAAATTAATAATAATAATTGACAATCTTTTTCCATATGCCATATCCTATCAGGATGTTAGCGATTATTGCTCTCAACAATTTTTTGTCCTTTGTAGCTCTTAATAAATTTTGCCTTTTTGTTTTCTCTTCTAAACCTTATTCGGCCATCCATTTACTCAAGCTCATTCTTCTTCTATGTGCCATGTCTCTTCAAGACGTTGATCATGGCTCTCCATAATTTCCTGTCCTTTGTAGCTCTTGATAAATTTTATCTTTTTGTTTTCTCTTCTAAACCTTACTCTGCCATTCATTTACTCAAGTTCGTTAGTGTTATAATGAGCCTCTGGTTGCAAAGGAAAGAACAAACAAGGATTAAAGTTTCAAAAAAGTGTATTGATCAAGTGTGAATATATACAGAGTGCGATGGGTAAATTGTCGCCATTTTATATTTTTAATTTCTCACATTTGCGTTGTTTGTTTTGGATTTTGTTGAGAGTACAGTATAGTAGGGTCAGTTGGGCACTATCTGTGAGAAAAAGAGCACCATGATGCAATTCACTCTGCCAGAAATTTGGAAACGGCATACTGTACTGCTTGGCATTCATCCTGGAAGCTCCAATATGAACATTTCAGAGTGTTTGGCTGTACAAAGAATTCAGAAAGAGCTGGATGACATCTCCAGTCAACATCATGGTGTTTGGAGTGATCACTCATGATGGTGACGTTATGCCTCCATTCATCTTCCCACAGGGGCCTACATCAAGTGTCCTGAGGAGGTAGTGCTGCCCTGGATCAAGAGGGTGGCAGCTGGAAGACTATGTCTGGCAACAGGGCTCTTCTCTATGCCACACAAGCAGGAGAACCTAGTCATGGCTGTGAGACAATTTCTGCAATCACATCACCCCTTACGTCAGGCCACCTAACTCCCCAATCTGCAACCCCCTTGATTATTATGTGTGGGGTACAATTGAACCAAAGACCAGTAAAACTTCTTTTAACACCAAAGATGTACTGAAGGCTAGGATTATGGCAGTATTAACCAACTTAAACAAGGATACTGTCTGGAAGAGTTACAGGAGATTCTGTAGTTGTTTGGAGGCCGTGGTTGAAGCTAATGGCAATTTTATTAAATAAATTTAATATTTTGAGATATTTTTGTGTAATTTTGGTAAATATATTTGTTAAAATGAGATGTCTATGTTTTCATTTTTGTGTAATTTAGATGACAATTTATCCATCGCACCCTGTACCCTGTGTGAAAGGTAGCAAAAATTTTTAATATGTGGTTCTTTAGTTGCCATTGATAAGGAAAGCGATGGGGTGTAAGGGTGTAATCAGTAGGGCCAATTTTTTGGGTTAGTTTGGTTTGATTTGGTTTGTTTTATGGCATATCAACCTCAATGGGTCATTTAATGCCAACATTTTTTTTTTCTGGTAATATTTTTGTTTTGTCAAAAATCTATTTCTGTTAATATTTTTTTCCTCAACAACGTATAGCTAGTAATATTTTTTCAAAAACGTATAGCTGGTAATATTTTTTTTCTTCAAAAATTTATTTCTGGCAATAGTTTTTTACAAAGAATTTCTGGTATTAAAACTTATTTTTACACTTTTATAATGCTTTTTACCTTAGTTTTGGGGTTAACTATTTGCCTATAGCTGGGACTCTAACAGGTGCTACCACCTTGGGTCAGGGTGGACCTGGGAACACCAGCAATTAAGAGGTGGTTCCACACTCCTCAAAGCCTCCTGATCAGAGGCCTTGCTGTTGGACGTAGTTTATTGTCTTATCCCAGACACGGATGTAGTCTATTGTCATACCCAGGATGCTTTGTTGGATTGGTTGACCAAGGTTATAGTTGGTATCAAGTGAGAGACCTGGAGCAGATTAGTGAAGCAAAGTGGGATGTTGTTGGCTGGGTTGATGTATGCCTTACTTCATGGTTGAAATCAACACCAGTGAAGTGTTTGATGGCATAAAAAGCAAAGTGGTTAAAAGTAAAGATAACTTCTATGTGCTGTATCCCTTCAGGAGATTGGTGATCATGGCTCTCTACAATTTCTTGCTCTTTCTAGCTCTTAATAACTTTTGTCTTTTTGCCAACTTTCTCAAAGCCTGCTCTGCCATCCATTTGCTCATGCTTATCATGTAGGTTGAGCTTTGCTCTCCTCCTGGTCCTCTTATCTTCAATCTGTCTGATGGGTATCAAATATTCCTAGCACTCTTTCCTCATTATGTGACCCAGAAATTTCAACTGTTTCTTCTTGATGTTAAGCATAAGTGCCTTTTTTGTTGCTATTGTCTCTAGAACTTTGTCCATCATATTCTAAGTATTGTTCCTTTGAACCCCCATACTGTTGCTTCAAGTCTTTTCTTCATTTGCAAGGAGACTGTTCAGTATTCACTGCCATATAGGAGGGCTGATACTACATAACAGTTCAGTACTCTTTGTTTCTGACAATATTTTTCTGTTTTTTAATACTTGCTCAGCTTCTGGACAGCATCTTTCACTATCCCAATGCACCTTTGAATTTCTGTGTTGCACTTTCCATCCTCCACACTTCCCAGGTACTTAATTATTGCACCTGTTTGATTTCGGTATCTCCAATCTTTAATTTGCATGTTAGGCTGTCTCTTTTGCTAACAACCATGAATTCAGTCTTCTTGTAATTGATGCACCTGTATTGATGGTTATTCCTTTCTTCTTGCTTTCCTTCACTAACTTCTGTAGGAGTTCTAGTAGTTTCCTTTCTTTGTCTGCTAGCAACACTATGTCATTTGCATATCTTACGTTGTTAAAATTGTAGCTGCCAATAATGAATCCTGTCAAAATTGCCTTAGTATATAGGTTGAAGAAGTCCAGTGAGAAAACACAACCTTGTCTTACACTTGTCGTTTCCTTTCTGTGTCTTCTATCAACACTATGTCATCTGCATATCTTGAATGACACTGTTGCTATTTACTTTTTTATTTTTTTTTTTTTATGTATTTCATTTGATTCTTGTGATTAAAATCCAGTGAAATTGAGGAAGCATAGGGATTTTTTTTTTTTTTTTATAATAGCTTCTATCAATAGATTAAACTGAAAACAGTATAATTCTAGACAGCTTGCTAACAGCTGTTCCTGAGGCTTTATTTATTGGTGGGTTGGCCTGTTCTCAGTCTGGTTGGCTGTTAATTTTACTCTGATCATATCCACTTTGGCAAAGAAAGAAACATAACACACTGATGTTTACTTATGTCAAAACTCATCAGTCAGAGAGAGAGAGAGGAAATGATGTGGCCAAGCCATTACCCCCATCATCATTAAGGTGTGGCTTCTTCCTTTCTGGCATCCCCACCTATAAAACTAGCTGCTTAGGGTTGGGATATAGTTCAATGATTAATGACGTTAGTCATTTCAGTAATCATTTCAGTTGTGTTGTACTCAGAGACTTGCGCGTGGAGTGGGGGGGGGTAATTTCCCAGCCCATTTTCAAAGTCTGACCACATGACAATTTTTTTTTTTTTGCAAGATCTCCTTGGTTAAACATAGAACATTTTAGTACTACCTCAAAAACTAGTGAATAATCATTACGAAATAGCTACTGATCTTACAATGAAATATACTTTCTATCTCTGAAGGTTTTAAAAAGTGTAGCTTTCTTTACAAAAAATATTTGACAATGTTTAACCTTTGTGCCTGCAAAAAAATGGTGTCAAAAGGATGGTTATTCCCTTGATACCACTATTACTGTATACATTTTGAAATCCATCAACAACTATTTTTACACTAATTTTCACCCAATCCAAGGCCCAAGAGACACTCAAGGTAGAGGGTTACTGTGTGGACTTGTATTAGGATAAGAACAAGCATTAGGAGTATAGAGTTAAAGTAGCCTCTAAAAGGAAACAGAAACTCAATCCTTTTATTTAAAAGATTATAAAAATATGTGAACCAAGTAAAATGCAATATTTATTATTTACTTTCTATGAAGATATATTATTCACCATTTTCTAAAGAAATAAATTTGTATAGAAATCTTTTTATTCCCAAACTTATAAAAAATTGCAAAATTATCAAAATATGTAGTAGGACTTACTAAAAGTAAGTACGTACTTTTATGTTTAGAACCTTTTTAGTAATTTTTACGTAACTTAGTGAATTTATACAGTGATAACAAATGAAAGAAATGTCTGGAAATCACTATGTGTTAATTTAAAGTTTCTTGTTCAGACTTTTTTATATATTTATTAATAAAAAAATTCTTTTTGTATTTATTTCTTAATAAAATGGTAAATAATAAATATTTCATTATAGTTGGTTTATATATTTTTATAATCTTGTAAATATAAAATTAGTCTTGTAAATAAGCAATCTAATAAATATTGTTTAACATCTTTGTTGTCAGTTCTCAAGAATAAAGTTTGGGTTTTATTACAATTCTAATCATCACTTTTTAAAACAAAAGTGTATCCAGTAATAATGGTGTCATGGGAATAACTTTCTTTTTGATACATTGTTTTTTTTTTGCAGGCATGAAAGTTAAACATTGCTTTCTATTAAATATGAAATTGCAAAGTTGAAATTTTCACAGGTTCTACAAGTTCACTCTTGTCATTTTCAGAGATAAAATGAACCTATTAAAAATTCATGCATATAATTTCTTATCCATATGCACTGTAGTCAATATTTTTGTGTAGTTTTTTAACTGTACGCTGTTTAAAATGTTACAGAATCTAGTGGCAATCAGATAAAAAGTCCAGTTTTTTTCCTCTCTGCATGTCAACAATTTACTTGGGATGCTTCCAGATTGTAAATTGATTGTATCATATAAAGAGGAGGAGGGAGTTTACTCTTGCAAACATTGTTTGTTCATGAGCATAATTTTAGATTTTCATATGAAAATAATGATGCCATCTAATTGCTCAATCCCAGCCGCAGTCAATCAGGGCTTATTTATTATTTTTATTAAGTTTGTTTTGTTTGCTTAATGAGACATCAACAGCTTATGAGTCATTTAATACAGAAATTTAATTTTCTTGCAACCTTTGAAGTAACAAAATTATCTGTTATTCTGCTTTCACAATTGAATTCATGGTAAATGATACTCAGCTTTTGTGTATGTACATATTTGTGTGAACATAATTACTGGAGGTGGTGATATACGAGTTTTATATTTTAGTTTTGTTGAAGTTATATTTTCAAATACATTATGATTTAAGAAATTGTAGAATATTATATGGATTAATGTCCTGAAAGAATTCTTTCATGTTGGTTGTTTGGTTGATTTTGTTTAGCAGCATAGCAACCTCTATAGGTTATTTAAGACTAAAATGTAGATAATTTGAATACAAATGCATGCCTTCAACTGGAGATAAAATATACTGTTGGTCATTTTGAGATATATATATATATATATATATATATATATATATATATATATATATATGTTGTTGGAAATTTTACTATATGTATTTTTATACTTTCATAGTGTTTTGTTTTTGTTTTGTTTTTTGTAGGGATCACTATTTGGCCATAGCTGGAACCCTAATAGGTGCAACAACCCCAGGTCAGGGTGGACCTGGGAGCAACAGCAATTAAGAGGGGATCTACTCCCCTTCAAAACCTCCAATCTCTCAATCAGAGGCCTTACTGCTGGTATTAAGTAAGTTTTATGGCTGGTATATAGAGATTATATTACTTTTAAAATAGTGATGGCAACTATGATGAATTTAGTAAATACTAAAAACTTCAAATACCTCAGCATGTGAACCAATTTTTTTTTTGTTTCACCTCATGTAAGGCAATAATGCCGCTAAGATGCAGAGGGTTTACAGGGAGTGAAAGTAAAAGAGAATGAGAAGACTGAGAATGGGGAGGATTGAAGAAAGGACAAAAAGGAACAGGGTTCAAAAACACAGAAGATGGCAATTGACATAGCACTTAAGTTTTTGTTGATTGTAGTTATCAGGGAAGCAAGTAATCAGAAGGGAGTTCTACAGGTGGGAAGTGTGACAAAAGAAACAATTACAGTAGAAATTATAACAAATTTAGTATGGGAGAAAAGGAAATTGAACACAGAATAGGTTGTATCAGAGGTAGTTTCACACAACACCACAAATTGCTACAAAACCAAAACATCAACCTGAAAATTGAGTTATGTTATTAAATAGTTTTGTCAAATTGAGAGACTTTCATATGCATGGTGTCAAACCGATTCAGAAAATTTAAACTGTCGACTTTATACAACCAATTCCTAAGATCAATGGTGAAAAAAGGCTTTGAGTGAGTGAAGCCTGAGGGTCTTGGCAAAGATAAACCTTCTTTGAACATTGTATACTGGCACTATAGAATCACAAAGAACTTTACCAAATAACAGAAACCACATCACTTGAAGACTACCAACAATGGCAACAACTAAAATGGATAGCATATATAACTAGAAGATAAAATAATGACATAATCAAGATGTTGACATTCCACACTAGTTCAAATAAAAGGTTAGGAAGGAAACCCCAATCAATACTGGAAAGAACAAGACAACTAAACTTGAGAAACATTTTCCTGAATAGTTATTTCAAGAGAAAAATTTTATAAATTTCAACTGAAAACTGTACTGGCTGCTTGGTGGGAACAATAGCCGAAACATTGTGATGACGATAACAAAAAAAATAAAGAAAATCGTCTGCATGTGGCACCTCCCAGTCTTTTCTATAAATATTTTTGTGACAATTGTTCTGATGATCTTTCTTCTTTGGTGCCTCAATGACATGAATTTAAGTGCAGTACTAGACTGGCAATTAGGTCTCAGAGTTTTAATCTTGAACTACCTAGATACAACCGTATGTTCTATTTTGTTTCTTTTCTGAGACTACTCACCTGTGGAATTCCCTTCTGATTTCTTGATTTCCTTCTACCTACAATCTTCATAAATTTAAATGCAACACCAATTGTCATCTTATTTTCTTGAATCCTGTTCTTTTATTGCCTTTTCTCCTCACTTCTCATTCACTTTCAGTAACCCCTCGTGTCTTAGTAGCTGATATGTCCCGAAAAAGGATATATTTGTTTGAAGTAGCAAAGTGGTTGTTGACAACTGTAACCGAGTAGGACAATCTAGCAGGTAACTGTAATGAACTGGTTTTCATCGTAATGCTAAGCAATAGGCATAAGCAATAGGCGAAGACTATAGGCATAGCCAATAGGCATCATCCTGTACCTCCACATCAGTCTGTATTTATGGCTGACACCAGCCAATCATATTACTGTGAGGGGTAACCCAGGTGTATGCATATTCATTACATCAGTAGCATTGTTGCCTTGTTTGAAATTATAAAACAAAAATGTCAATAATTATGACGTTTTTCTTATTATTATTATTACTATTAATATTAATAGGAAAAGCAAAACAAAAATTGAATGATGAATAACAAAAATGTAAAGTTAAAATGAATAAAAGAATTTTTAACCTTGAATAAAATAAATTAAGGAATTATTAATATCTTTTTTACACATGCCTGTGGGTTGATGAGGAATCAAGGCTTCCCTAAAGGGTTTGGTGGTCTAAAAGTTTAGGGATTCCAGTTATAAATGAACAAGCTGTATATTAAAAGGAATACTATTTACATTGTTTGAACTGTTGTTCTCATCTTTGTTGTCAAATTCATGACATTTCAGTCATTGTACGCTCTGGCCTTCTTCAAGTGATTGGAATTTTGCACTTGGAAATAGAACAATCTACCCTGGTGGACAAAATAAAAGGTTTGGTTTGAAATTTTAATTACCTGAAGAAGGCTGGAGTGTACAACAGCTGAAACATTGTGAATATGACAACAAACATGAGGACAACAGTCTGAACAATGTAAATAGTGAAAATAGTTAAAATACCTCATCAGGATCACAGTTGGATTTGATATGCAATAGACATTTGCTTTGTGATTTTGTACACATATTGAAAGCTGTTATTATAGTGAAACAAATGTGTGTGTGTATGTGTGCGTGTATATATATATATATATATATATATATATATATATATATATATAGTAAAGCTAAAAAATCCGTTGGTATATAATCCAAGTGCATCCTAGTAATATAAAATATTAAAACTAATCCACGAAAATAGCTCAATGTATTTATTAATACAGAGCCATATAATTAATAAGCAATAAAATACCAAATTATCTCATAGCCTATTTTAGCAGATGAAGATATCCGTCGTTTACCTTATGAACCCCAGGAATCCACACCAGGGTTGATAAGACAGATGACCAATGTCTTTGCCTGCCAAAATAGGCTATTCCCCATATGAGGTAATTTATTAATTATATATATATATATATATATATATATGAAAAATACAGTTTTAAAGTGTGCTATATTTATTGGATAAAGTGCTCAATATCAGAGATAGAGTGTATGTAAATGTAAATATGAAAGGGAACATTGAAGTCAACACTCAGTGTTGACTTCAATGTTCACTTTTATATTTTATATATATATATATATATATATATATATATATATATATATGTGTGTGTGTGTGTGTTAGACTTATGTTTTCAAAGAATTGAAACATGAAATATATTTTAAATCATGTAAATTTTCAAACTGGATGACCAAAAAAACCAGAACCTACAAATTTTTGAATAAAACTGTTAATATTGATTTTTCTTCTTTTCTCTTTCAGGATATATAAGTTGATTTTGTGCATGAAATATTGGAACAATAATAAGGGACTATGTAAAATCTGAACTCTAAAGGTCTGACAGACACTTATTCTGGTTGGATGGTGAGTGCTAGAACAGAAAGGAACATTGATGCTGTATGGGACTCAGTGGGGCAGATCCCAAAGAAATCACTTTGACAATGAAGTCAACAGCTGGGAATCTCTAGAGAGTCTTTGAGGTGTGTTCTTAAATCAGATCTTTATTTGTATCCTTATAACATCCAAATAAAGCAAAAACTTATGGAGACGGACATGGAAAAATGCATAACCATGTGTGAATGGCTGCATGACATAATTGAAGACAATCCAAACTTCTTGGGTCATGTTTGGTTCTCTGACAAAGCGCACTTTCTGCTTTTAGGACATGTAAACAGCAAAAACAATGTTTATTGGGGTACAGCCCCACCGGGGGGGATATGTTAAGGAGGCTGTTACATGCAAAAAAGTGCACAGCGTCAGTTGCAATGTCTAAACATAGCATTATCAGCCCATATTGTTTCAAAGACAAAAATGTGAGACCTCAAACAGTGAATATGGAGCGCTATGTGGGAGTGCTGAGGAAGCTTTGGGCATCACTGAAGCAATGCAGAAGGATAGATCAAGATGAACAGTGGTTCCAGCAAGAGGGTCACCACCCCCATACATCAAGTGACTCCCTAGCTTGGCTAAGAGAGCGATTTCAGGAGAGACTAATCAGAAGGAAGTGTAAATGATGAGTGGTCATCGTACTCACCGAGCTTGAAACCCCCATATTTTTGTTTGTGGGGCTATCTCAGGGATAATTTCTACCAGAACAACCCTCAAATGATTGGTGAACTGAAAGCAGCAATTACAGCAAAAATCACGGAAATCCCCAAAGAGGAATATGTCCGAGTAATTAACAATTTTGGGCGATGTTTGCAAGTATGCTTTCAATGCCACAGAGCCCATTTGGAAACAACGTGACTTTTATGCAAAGTGACCAATCTAACTAAAACTTGGGAATGATCGTACACAGACTGAAGTGTAAATCTACCAAATTTCTTGAAATTAACTTGACCTTCGTAGGATTTATTTATGTTTTTTTTGGGGAGGATCACCCTTTAAGATAAGGGTTATTTTTTTTTCATTTGGATGTAAATTATTTGTTGTGGTGTTTTCGTGATGCATTGGGCCTATCTGAATGTTTTTTTTTTTTTTTTTTTTTTTTTTTTTACATATGCACTTCTTTAGGGTTAAAAAGAGGCATCAAGATACCACAATTGGATTACAATATTACAAACAAAATCATATGAGATACAATGAAATAAGCATAAAAAAAACAATAAAATGCTTTAGTATACATTCAGAGAAATGATTTTATATATTAAAGAACACATATATATACAGAAATAAAAAAGTTTTGCTTATCTGTTGGGGACAACATGCAATATTCCAGATTGGCCAGAATATCTGCCTTCTGCAGTTGTTGAAAAACAAAGACAAACTTTTGAATTTTGTTTCTTCTGGCAGTAAAAAATTTGCTTGGATACATCATGGGAGTATCTTTCTATATTTCTGAAACATAAAAAAATATAGAATACTCCCATTATGTACACTATTTACATTATTCGGACTATTGTCCTCATCTTTGTCACTATATTTATTACAACATTTCAGCTATTGTATGCTCTGGCCTTCTTCAGGTGGTTGAAATGTCGAACTGAACACTTTATTTCGCTCATTGGGTAGACTGTTCTAGTTCCACGTGCCATATTTAATGGATATCAATTATCAGTTATCTCCTGTTAATTCCCCTCTTCAAGTTCACCACCACCATAATCAGGTATTGAACTCACACTCTTTGGGTCCTGTCACTGGATCAAACTAACGTCTTTATCTACTGTGCCATGTGTCCTTGATAACTGATAACTGACATCCATTAGACATGGCATGTGGAACTAGAACAGTCTACCCCAGTGAGTGAGATAAAGGGTTTAGTTCAACATTCCATCCAACTGAAGAAGGCCGGAGTGTACAATGGCCGAAACGTAATAAATATGCCAACAAAAAAATGAGGGGCAATAGTCTGAATAATGTAAATAGTATGCATCATGGGAATATTCTATATTTTTACTTTTTTATAATCTATCTTTATTGTTAATTACTATTCTTATCAGTTTTTTAAAGTATGTTTTTATTGCTTAACTTTTAATTTTTCTTTTATTATTAATTATTTCTGTTCCACTCTACTACATAGTCTACTAATTGGGGTTGGGGGGGTTGTTTAGTCATTTACTTATTGCTATCACTACATATTTTAATGTTTTTTATAATGATAGTTGCTTTATTTATAAGGTAAAAACCATAAAACAGCCAACAAATTAAAAAACATTTTTAAAAAAGAAAAATCATCAATGACGGAATTTACTTAAAATGAAAAAAATAAAGTTTAACAAATCAAATTTAGGATTAAATCTGTTGTGTATTCATTGAAGCATAAACCCTTAATAAAAAAAAAAGCAGTATAAAGAAATCTTTTTACTTTATATAAATTATACATTAAAAGAAAATAAAAGTAATTAAAAATGTCTTCAAAGTTTTCTAATAGTGTTCAAATATTTTTTCTTAGTTTAAATTTTATTCAAATTAACAATATTATCTGATTTTCTTGAGTTGCCAGAATATCAAAATGAACTCATAAAACATTCATGTGGAAATTGTTAAATAAAGAACAGTAACTTAAGTTTCTCAAGGTAGGAGTAATTCTAGTTTGACATCAGCATTTAGAATCAATGACTTTTCCAGGAAAGCTATGAACCCTACCTCCTATAGTGATGTAAGCAAACCTTGCTTAATTATAAGAGAAGGCAGCTGAAATTTATGGTTGGTTCCATGGACAATCTTGATTTGTCTGTTTTTCTGATTTGTTCCTCTAAAATGGCTCAACCTTTGAGGTTACATGATATGTTGCTGGAATTATATGGCTTGCAGAAACAATATAAACAATAAATCATACTGACTTGGTTTTCAGGAATAATTACAAGAACACTATTTCACTACAAACCTCTTTTTTGCTGCCTGCAAGAATGGCTAGGAGAAATAAAGAGAGAGAAAGTTTTTTGGGGGTTTTTTTTTAAACAAAAAAAGAAGGGAAAAAAAACAGGAGTTATATTTGGTAAGGTCTTTCTCATCTAATTTTTTTCATCTTCAAAAGCATCTCAATTCTAAACTTTCATCTCATTTGCATATTATTGGTTTTCCACTTGTCATCATATTCTTCATTGTCAGACTTTTTCAGATTCTATAAGAATAATTCTATACTTGCTAGGTCCATGGAAATCTTATGATATTTGAACCTACACTCTAAAGATAACCAGGCAAATGACCTATCCACTAAGCCATTGTTTAACTGCTTGAATATACAATGAAACCTTGAAAATACAAGATCAATTTGGCAATGATACTAACTAAACCAATTTGGCAACTTTACTAACTAGACTAACTTTGTAATGTTAGTAATTAGACTAATTTTTAATGTCAGTAACTAGATCAATTTGTTAATAATAGTAACTTAGTAATTTACTGATACAAGTCTTACTAATTAATCCTTAGCTAGCGGACAAGAAGTGGATTCATACCTTTCCCAGAGGTATTTGCATGTAAGTGAATATAACGAACCCAACTGGAATTGGAACTCAACTCTCCAATTAACAATTCCAAGCTGTTATCCATTACACCACCTGCACATCCCAGCTTACAGCACCTGGTATTCCCAGGCAGTCATCCATCTAGCTACTGAACAAGCCTATGTTGCTTAAGTTTGGTGATCGTACAAGAACCAGTGCTTCAATGTGACATAGCCATAAGCCTTCAACCTAGAGAGAAGCAAGCAAATAACATATCCACTAGGCCACCATTGTACTAATAGAATATATGGTGAAAATGGAAATAAATACTAATTTGGAACACTATTTACATTATCCGGACTATTGTCCTCATCTTTGTCGCCATATTTATCACAACGTTTTGGTTGTCGTACACTCCGGCCTTCTTCAGGGGGTTGAAATGTTGAACTGAACCCTTTATTTCACTCACTGGGGTAGACTGTTCTAGTTCCATGTCTAATGGATGTCAGTTATCAGTTATCTCCAGTGAAGAAGGCTGGTGTGTATAGCGGTCAAAACGTAATAAATACGACAACAAAGATGAGGACAATAGTCCGAATAATGTAAATAATGTACATAAAACTTCATCTCAGAAATATAGAGAGATACTAATTTGGAAGTCTCTAATTTTAATATTTAGTTTTGTTTTATTTCTCTGAAAATATTGCTGTGTTAAACTCATGTAAGGATATGAAAGGTGATTATCTCCCTTTGGTTGAGATAATGTAATTTGGGTCATATGACAACAGCTTAGTGATGTCAATTCATAGAATGATGAAACTGTTCAGTTCTTTAGTCAGCTATCAGGAGTCAAACTGAGCAGTTGCCTTGCCTGGGCTTCTACTAGAGGTACCCACCTGCCACATGCAACTTACAAGACCATGGTGCTGTTTTCCTATGGAAATAAATCTTCACCCGATAGAGAAATTATTTCCAGCTCACAGTCCTCAATTCCATTTCACAGTTGAGAGAAATGTCCTCAATTCTGTTTCCCAGTTGAGAGAAATATGTCCTCACTAGCAACATAGATGAATCCAGCCCACTTGAATCTGGAATCCTAAATGCTGTTTCTCCAGAAATACAGAAGAATCTCTGGCAGATCCAACTCCCATTGGAAATTGTTATAAGTAAAACCCTAACTTTTTGTTCTCTTTTCACTCTGCTTGTTGTTGCATACATGTTATAGTTTGTGTAGGACATATGTATGTGTGTGTGTATGTATATTACTCATTTGATAATTTGAGTTTTCTTGCAGTAACATTCAAACAATTACAATCAGTAAGAAACAAAAAACTCAACTTTTATTTGCAATGTAGATTCAGAATATTGTGAAATGCAACACCAGTGTAATGGATATGTTATCTGCCTTCAAACTTACCAATCAGTGATTCTCAGTGTGTATGAACTCTCAAGGAGCAGTAAGTGTTCAGGTGAGTTGTAGGAGGTGTTAGTAACTAATTGGAACAAGTCACAATATTTTATCTATGTGTTTTTTTTTTAAATCTTTTATAACTATATATTTATATTTTTAGATGAATTTTAAAAATTTAGCTGCAATTAAAGCATGGGCATGAGAACATTTAAAAACCTGCAAGCTAATCTCAATCAACTTCTAGCACTTTACAACACAGCTTAACTTCTGGTGATTAGTGCTGCTCTGATGCAATAAAACATATGTATGTAATATTAACTAGCATTAACTTTGCTCCATTAACCAGTGCAATTTTAATATAAAGGGTCATTAGCCTGTGTAAATATCTGAAAAGTAGTGTTGAAGAAAAAGTAAAGAACCTTACTCTAGATTAGAAGTTGCCAAATTTTTTAGATCATCGGTCATCTCAAGGAATCTTTTAGGTCTTATCAAACCCGAGGCAGATACGTAAAAATAATAATAATCATTTTTTATTCAAGAGTAGGAATTCCTTTCTGTTTTCATTTCATCGTTGTTGCTCAATAAGATATATTTTAGCTTTTTGATTTTTATTCATTTCTTAATTTCTGTTTTTCTTCCTATACTAGACATGTTTTTTTCTGAATAATAATGCAAAAAACTCCATAATCTAGGTCAGTGGTTCCAAACTTTTTTCTGTGGATCATATTTTTAAAATGAAAATTTGCTCATGCCTCACCAAATTTTATGTGATAAAAAGTACATTTAAAAATTAAAAAAAAATTAGAGATGGGTGAAAGGGAGATAACTGCAGATTTGAAGTCAGAACATTATCATTGATAACTCTCTCCTTCAATTTGTGGACCCTAGTTACAATATTTTTAGTACTTGATATCACAATGATAAAATCAGTCAATAATTATATATAACTATTTATACTGAGACTCATGCCTGCAATTACAAGTAATCCATAATAATATTTTAAATTTTGAAATCATATTTATTTTTTTGGCATATGAATTTTGAAAAGTTTCTAAATCTTTGAGTGTCTTTCAATCATTCCACCTTACCTGCACACACCTACAAGGTGCACCACACCATTTGTGAACCACAGTTCTAGTTGATTATGTGACAGGTATTAACACAGTGTATTAAAATACAACATAAGCAGTTGCAAGTACATTTAGGTACTCCTGCACACACTCTTGGAAACCACTGATATAGATAATAACAATGATATTAAAAATAAATATAACTTTTTACTGAATTGGCTGACATTAATGTTTTTGGGGTTGTTTTGTTTTATAATCATTTCATCCAAAGCAAGGCAATAATGCTACGAAGACACAAGGAGCTTGTGGGTAATTCAGTTCGCCGTCATTTGTGATGACTGAAATGGATTAAAGTGCTTACTTTCATCCAGTCCTCTGATCTACCAACCGAGCTGTTGCTAGTGACCTCTTATTCTCTCGGTCTCATTAGTACACACGTACGCTGTCATACCAACAACACAATCTGCCGTCTTCCTTCCAGACTCACTATTTATGCGTCGGGGGCAACTAAAATTTGCATACAAGACTTACTTCCCATTCGCCTGAGACTTCCGATTTTATAAATTCAAGCTGGTTTGAATTTTTAGTCTCTTTTTATTTTTTTCTTTGTATGTCTGTGATATGGGAATTTTGGAATAATCCATTTCTCTTTTAATGTCGGTCGCAATCTTTCAACAGGACCTGACATGCCAAGCAAATTTGCCTTGCGAGAGGTAAGTCTTCTCGTTCTCCACAGAGCTACTGAGTATGAAAGATAATGAGAAGACTTAAGTGAGGAGAAAGGACAATAAAAGAATAAGATTCAGGGAGACAAAAGATAGTGATTGAAGTTGCATGTAAATTTTTTGAAGATTGTAAGTTTCGAGGAAGCAAGAAACCAGAAGAGACTTCTACAGTTGAGAAGTGCAAGAAAAGAAAATATAGGGCTGCATCTAGATAGTTCAACAGTAAAACAATGAAAAACAATGAAAAATAATTGCCAATCCAGTCATTCGCTTACATTCATTGAGTTGAGATACCAAGGAGGAGAGTTCATTAGAACAACTGCCATGAAAATATTTATAGAAAAGACAGAGGAAAGCCATATCATGGTAGTAGAAAAGAGACTGAAGCCAAGATGCTAGGTCGGGACTGATAACATTACAGACCCTTCTTTGAATTTTGTCAAGAATTTCATGATATATAGCCAGAGCACCAGACCAGATTTGTGTGTGATTCAAAAATTTGATCTCAAGCTTTAAAAGTAATATAATCTCTATAAGTATAGCTGGCCACTTGTATTCGGGGATAACTGTCTACTAGAGCGGCTAGCCAATACCTATTGCAGACATTTGCTCAGGTGCATTTGTGCTTATTCAACATCCACAGAGCCCACCTGTGGTTAATACTGCAACTATGCTGAACTGACATTAGTTACAGTTTCTGGGAAAGAGCGTGATCAACAATTTGAACAAGGCCAGCACGCTCAAGCCCTAAGCTACAATGACTTGTGACTTTGTGCTAGCACAGCTATCGATGGCACCCAAGGGTTCCATCTACCCAATTTCACTCACAAGGCTTGTGTCAACCTGTGGTATGGTTTTCAGGCACACTGGGATCGACCCTTCCAGTCTGATAACATAAGGAAGTCTCCTTCTTGACAAATTGACCAATGTGAGATTCGAACCTGGGACTCATTGTCAGAATGCGGACATTCTAACCACTTGGCCACGTGCCCATAAATCTCTATATACTGGACATAACACTTAATACTAGCAGCAAGGCCTCTGATTGAGAGATTGGAGGTTTTGGGGAGCATGGGCTACCTCTTAATTGATGTTGTTCCCAGGCCCATCCTGACTCGGGGTTGTTGCACCTATTAGGGTCCCAGCTATGGATCAAATTTTTGAATCATATTTGGATTAATTTAAGTTAATAAACCAAGCAAGTTTGAATCATAGGATCTCATGCTGAATCAATTCTCTTGATCATATAGCATAACAAGCAAAATAATTTCCTTTACGTTATTATGGAAAGCATAACATTCAAAGGCAGGAAGCAATAAACAGAATCATTTTAGATGTTATAATCAATGAAGATGTGAACTATTATTTTAATCTTTGATTGTTACAGATGTTATTAGAGAAAAAGTTTCTACCAAATAGTCTCTGACCCTCTTCAGGTATCCATTATTTGTATGTGCTGATTGTGATATTTTTTTTGTCTCTGATGCTGTTTATAGTTTACTCCAGGACCAGAGAATATAGATTTTACTATCCAATCAGGGGACTGAACTCTTGATCACTAGGTGACAGAAACACTTGATTAACTAACCTATAGCCACTACGCCACTGTCCTGGTGTATTTCTGAAACTGTTTAAATTTGTTGTTACATGCTTTGGGATTAGCAATGCCAGTGTGTTTGTTATGGTAATTCTGGTGTGTTCAAATGAACAATACAAATAACAGTAACCTCTGAAATCTAGAAAAGACTAAATAAACAATAACAACAAAAAAAGAGCAGGGGTTATTGGTGTAAGGAGGTACAGATTGGTATTGATTTGGTTTGTCATCTTTCCTTGATATACAGGTTAGACATTACGACAGGTTGCTTTTAGAACTGTGGTATTGCACTCAATTTGAAAATTGGGATTGACATGATAAATAATACAAAATATCTTTTCCCAAATCATTATCCTTTTTTGAGGAAATGAGTTTGAAGATTAAGTTTAAATTACTCCTCCCCCTCTCTTGAATAGGAGTAGAAACCCATCCCTTGTTTCCTGTTTAGGAAGGAGTTCCCAGTCCCTTTCCATTTCTCAGGCCTTAATAGTTGTGCTGTCATGAATTTTTTTGTGATATGTGTGGAGAGTGGCAACGTTTCTTCATATGGAGGGTACTGGGTTGGTAGTTTTTTTGTTTCTGTTCCCGATTGGTAGTTAGGAGGCCAAAACTCTTGCATAGCATCTTGAGAGATTGCTCTGATCAACAGCTGCATAATATAGGGGTTCTTGCAGTTCTATGTTGTGCATAGAAGGGTGTCCCTGCAAGCATCTCTTGTGGGTAACCCCGAGGCCACACTGTGCAGTCTGAACCAGTTCCCTTTCTGCACATATTACATTAGATGACTGACTACTGTTACTGCTCTAGGCCTTTTCCTTACCAAAATAACACATCATGACTATAAACAACCAAAGACATAAAACTAAACCAGCTCAACAAAAAAAAACAAACACCTAAACCCATCAACCTCTCTTTCTCTAACATTCATGGTATTCATACCAAATTTTACAATGTGGAGTCATTCCCCTTCAAAAAGTCTCCAAACATCCTAGCTCTCTGCAAAACTAATCTGAATTCCTGATTTCTTGATTCCTGGCTACCTTCCTCTTCTTAGTAATAACTCTAATGTCCACATGCATGGTCTGGGAGTTTATGTCCATGAACATCTCCTACTAAGGAACTCTCTCTTGAATCTTCAGAGAATTCTTACGTGTGTCTCCATCTCTCTCTACTTAACTCAGTCAGCTATCTCTTCTTTCTCTACCGTTCCCCTTTCCTCTCATGATTGCTGTGTGCTAGATAGTATTTCTGATAATATAGACAAGGCCTTCTCCCTACACTTGTTTGCAAATATATTTGTGCTCAGTAACTTTAATGCCCATCATGCCAGGTGGCTTAAACACTGTCACTGTTGGCATCCAAACCCTGAACTCAATCTCTCACACAAATGGTGGACTTCCCCATGCATTTCCCCAGTAACCCTGATGGACACCCTTCTCTTACAGATTTCTTTTTTAACTATCCTTGACTCTTGTTGTACAATGCAGCTCTGCCATCTTGGCAGCTCTGATCATGTGGTAATATCTGTAAACATCGCTTTCCACTCCCTCAACAGCCAAGAACCTCCTACCAACAGAATATTTTTCTGTTATCAGCAAAAGGATTGGTTTGGTTTGGTTTGGTTTGGTTTGGTTTGTTGTGTTTTACGGCATATCAACCTCAATGGGTTATTTAATGCCGACAAAGTTTTTATTGCTGGTAATATTTTATTTTGTCAAAAATCTATTTCTGGGAATAATTTTTCCTTCAGAAAAGTATTGCTGGTAATATTTTTTCAAAAATGTATTGTTGGTAATAGGTTTTTTTCAAAAATGTATTGCTGCTAATAGGTTTTTTTTTTTAACAAAGTTTTCCTGATATTAAAACTCATTTTTACGCCAGTTTTGGGGTTAACTATTTGCCGATAGCTAGGACCCTAACAGGTGCTTGGGTCAGGGTGGACCTGGGAACACCAGCAATAAAGAGGTAGTTCCATGCTCCTCAAAACCTGCTGATACAGACCTTGCTGCTGGACGTAGTTTATCGTCTTACCCAGGACGGGCGAAAGGATTGGGACTCATTCCATGATTTCCATCATGATATTCCTTGGAATGAAGGTTTTAATTATCCTGTTCAAAAATGTGCATCTGAGATCATCACCTGGGTGAAAGCAGGCATCGATGATTTCATTCCAGCAAGGAAATACCAATATTGAATCAATAGCTGCATTTACTAAAAAGAAAGTTGGTTCACTATGTCATGATAAAAGAGTCCATCTTGCACATTTAAAAAATCTACCATTCTTCCATACATTGAATACTGTTGCCATATCTGGTCTGGTGCTCCTGCTACCCATCTCAAGGTTCTTGACAAAATCCAAAGAATGATCTGCAATGTAATTAATCCTGACTTGACATCTCAACTTCAGTCACTTTCTCACAGACGTGATATGTCTTCCCTCTGTGTTTTCTGCACATATTTTCATGGCAACTGCTTTGACAAGCTTTTTTCCCCTGGTGCCCTGACTACATGAATTTAAATGTGCTACAATATTGCTATCTAGGCCCCACTTTTTTACTGTTTAAATAACTAAATGTAACTGCACTTCTACTTCAACAGTTTTTTTTGTTTTGTTTTCTTGCACTTCCCGACAGTGGAACTCCCTTCCTCTTACTTGCTTCCCTGATAACAACAATCTTCAAAAATTTAAATGCAACATCAATCGCCATCTTCTGTTGTCTTGAACCCCATCCATCTTTTATCCTCTCTTCAGTCCCCACTCCATACCCAATCTTTTTCACTTTCACTTTCTGTAACCCCCTTCATACTAGTGGCATTCCTGCCTTGCTTGGAGTGAAATGCTTAAAAAAATATTAATAAATAAAATAACAAAAAAAACTATGATCTGGTATTTCATAGTTTGATGTGCTAACCACTTTAGTTAGAATTGCAAATCCTGAAGGAAACTGACATTTTGATTGATTTTAAATGTCAGGAACCCAAAATGGTCTTTGACTGAAATAGATTTTTCTTTTTAATCTTTTCATCCCAAGCAAGATAATAAAGCCACCAAGATGTTTTTTTAATGACATATCAATTCCTTATGAGTCAGTTAATGCCAATCATTAATTTTTTTGGGAGCTTTGAAGTAATAAAAATGTTATTCTGCTTTCATAATTGAATACACGGTAGATGATACTCAGGTTTTGTGTATATACATGTGTGTGCAGACATAATTACTAGAGGCGGTGATATATGTGTGTTTTATGATATATGTTACTAGCAGTAGAGCCCGGTGTTGCCCGAGGATGTAACAGTAAGAGATAGATCAAGTATCGGCCATCATAAAGACTGAAAAATAAAATTGACAAAGATTATCGTTTAAGGTGGACGGACACACATGTCTTAATTAGTTTTATTTGTTTTGTTTTTTTTTTTTACAAATTGGTCAAACCCAAACTCAAACATTGTTTTCAACCGTTATGAGTCTACCGATTGAACAGAATTATAAACAATTGTCTTGTAAATGGAATTTTTAAAGCATTCTGAATGTAAAAATAAAGAAAAAGGTGTGCAAGACAATAAGAAACACTACCTGCCAAAAAAAAAAGTGAAGTTTTGTTGAAATCGGCTGAAAAATGTAGGAAATCTGATCCCATATATAAATGAACACACACAAACAAACAACCTATAATAAGTATAACTCGATATGAGTTGTCCCCCTTTCATTCCTGTGATGCCTCTTAATCGTGTTTTCAAATTGATTTTGTGCAAAAACAATTGTGTTTTTCCCATTTTTGGCACTGTTAGAACCACCGCAAGGTAATTTTACGTAGTCCTGTGAAGTTTTGTTGAAATCGGTTGAAAAATGTAGGAAATCTGATCCAATATATAAACGTACAGACACACACACACACAATCTGCGTTTTATAATAAGTAAGATTCTGCTTTCACAGTTGAATACATAGTAGATGATCTCAGCTTTTGTGCATATACATGTTTGTATAGACATGATTATTAGAGATAGTGATATGTGTGTTATGTTATAGTTTTGTTGAAGTTATATTTTGAAATAAACTTTGATTTTTTTAAAGAAATTGTAAGATATTATATGGATTAATGTCATGAATGAGTTCTTTTATGTTGGTTGTTTAGTTGATTTTGTTTATCAGCCTCTATGGGTTATTTAATACCAAAATCTAAATATTTTGAACACAATTTTATGGCTTCAACTACAGATAAAATGTATCGTTGGTAAATCTACTATTAAATTTATTACTGGTCATTCTACTATAAAATGTATACTGTTGGTCATTTTGCTGGGAATTTTACTATAAAAATACATTTTTATACTTTCATAGTGTTTTTTGTTTGTTTGTTTGTTTGTTTGAGGGTTCATTATTTGCCATAGTTGGGACTTTAACAGATGCTAATACCCCGGGTGAGGGCGGACCTGGGAACAACAGCAATTAAGAGGTGGTTCTGTATTTCTCAAAACCTGCAATCTCTCAATCAGAAGCTTTGCTGCCAGATGTAGTTTATTGTCATACCTAGGACTGAGAATGAGAGAATATAAAAAAAAACTTTATTAAGGAGAGAGAGGAAAATAGAAGACCAAGTTTTAAGGAAACAGAAAATGACGATTAACATTGCATTTCAATTTTTTAAGATTGTAGTTGTCAGGAAACTAAGAAGCTGGGATATTTGTTCTGTAGGTTAGAGTATCAGAGGAAAAACTATTAGCTTAGAACTTTAGGTTACATTTAGCCATTTCAACAGTAAAATGATAAGACCTAGTTGCCAATCTAGTACTACGCTTAAATTCAAGAAGTCAAGGTACCAAGAGGAAAACTCATCAGAAAATTTACCATGAAAGTATTTGTAGAAAAGGTGCAGGAAGTTATATTATGGTGGTGAGAAAGTGACTGAAATTGAGATGCCAGGTTAAGACTGAAAACATTATAGATTCTTTGGATTTTACTAAGAATCTCTAGATACATAATTAGAAGCACCAGACCAGATGTAGCAGCCATGTTCAATGTGCAGACAAATGATAGACTTATGTGCAAGACAGATTCTGGTTTGGTTTGGTTTGTTTTGTTTTATGGCATATCAACCTCAATGGGTTATTTAATACGAACAAGATTTTTATTGCAGGTAATATTTTTTTTTTTTCAAAAATGTATTGCTGGTAATATTTTTTTTATTTTTTTTTTTAAAAATGTATTGCTGGTAATATTTTTGTTTTTTTTTTTTAAATGTATTGCTGGTAATATTTTTTTATTTTTTTTTTTTTAAATTTATTGCTGGTAATATTTTTTTTTTTTTTTTCAAAAATGTATTGCTGGTAATATTTTTTTTTTTTTTTTTCAAAAATGTATTGCTGGTAATATTTTTTTTCTTTTTCAAAAATGTATTGCTGGTAATATTTTTTTTTTTCAAAAAAGTATTGCTGGTAATATTTTTTTTTTTCAAAAATGCATTGCTGGTAATATTTTTTTATTTTTTTTTTTAAAAATGTATTGCTGGTAATATTTTTTTATTTTTTTTTTTAAAAATGTATTGCTGGTAATATTTTTTTATTTTTTTTCAAAAGTGTATTGCTGGTAATATTTTTTTTTTTTTTTTTCAAAAATGTATTGCTGGTAATATTTTTTTTCTTTTTCAAAAATGTATTGCTGGTAATATTTTTTTTTTCAAAAAAGTATTGCTGGTAATATTTTTTTTTTTTTTTTTTCAAAAATGTATTGCTGGTAATATTTTTTTTATTTTTTTTTTTTAAAATGTATTGCTGGTAATATTTTTATTTTTTTTTTTAAAAATGTATTGCTGGTAATATTTTTTTTATTTTTTTTTTTAAAAATGTATTGCTGGTAATATTTTTTTTATTTTTTTTTTTAAAAATGTATTGCTGGTAATATTTTTTTTATTTTTTTTTTTAAAAATGTATTGCTGGTAATATTTTTTTTATTTTTTTTTTTAAAAATGTATTGCTGGTAATATTTTTTTTTTTTTTTTTTTTTTAAATGTATTGCTGGTAATATTTTTTTTTTTTTTTTTCAAAAATGTATTGCTGGTAATATTTTTTTTTTTTTTTTCAAAAATGTATTGCTGGTAATATTTTTTTTCTTTTTCAAAAATGTATTGCTGGTAATATTTTTTTTTTTCAAAAAAGTATTGCTGGTAATATTTTATTTTTTCAAAAATGTATTTCTTTAAAAATTTATTTCTGGTAATAATTTTTTACAAAGTATTTCTGGTATTAAAACCTATTTTTACACTTTCATAGTGTTTTGACACCAGTTTGGGAGTTAATTATTTGCTCCTAGCTGGAACCCTTACAGGTGCTACCATCCCAGGTCAGAACACCAGCAATTAAGAGATGATTCTACACTTCTCGAAACCTCTTGATCAGAGGCCTTGCTGTTGGATGTAGTTTATCTTCTTACCCAGGATGCAGATGTAATTTATTATCATACCCAGGATGGGTACATTCTGGTGAGAAAAATTGTCTAGCACATGTCTCACACCATTAACCAACTTTCCAAGCAATAAACTTAGCAATTGATTCAATATAAAAAAAATGTTATTGTAAAGAATAATAATATTATAAGGCAAAATCTTTCATATGCAAAAATTATTGTTTATTTACCTCTGGATTTTATCAATATCAGCATAATGGTGTGTGGTGTTGTGGGCTTTCCCTGAAAGTTTATTCTTCTTGTTGTGAGAAACTACCTTTTCCCTCTCAGTTGAGACACTTCTATATCTTCCTGTAATCCACTTGTTCAATCTGTGCACATCTTAAGCATAGTTGGGCTAACCATTTCTTTTGGGGCAGTCACTAACATCCTGTGAGGCATAAATCTGCACTTGATTGCTACAAAGTTGCCTTTCAGGTTAACTATCTGATGCACCTATCTACTCTGATATTTTTAAAGGTAAACCCAGTATGTATTCCTTATTGACATTAAATTTTATTCAAACTATGTGGTATTTTCTGGTATGAATCACATGTTACAAAAGAATAAATTGGTTCTAGAACTGCAACTGAATGACCAAAAAACGTGCAGTGATGAGCATTGTTTGTTTATAAAGAACAAGTTGCATTTCTGCTATTTTTGGGCTCAATGTGCAAGTCAAGGAGACTGTCCACTCATACATACAGCACCTTCCTATTACCCCTAAAGGGGCTAGATCAGGGTCAATATTTGATATCTGAGGTTTCCCAAAAAAGGAAATGCCATGGCAACTAGAGAATTTCTGGATTTACACTTATCTTCATGCAGCTCGCCATGTTAATTGTGACTTTGTTTAGAATTTAACATTCTGTGGCAGGGGTGTGGCATAGGTAAATCTTTTCAAGTGAACTTTCTTTCACTCTTAATAGTTGCATTTGAAACAAATTGCTGGTTCTAATTACAGTAGGAATAACTGTTAAAAACATCTCCTTCACAAATTTATAGGCAAATCGTAGAATGCTAGAATTTCTTCCTAATCAATAAAATAGACCAGATTTCAGTCTCATTCACCATATTTCTGTTCTTTCTTGTATTGAATCAGAACGTTGTGATCAATTGACTGTATCCCTTTTGCATGTCAACACCGTTCTTAGTTTGTGAAGCTTTTCTTGCTTTATTAATGTTGCTTTGCCTACTTTTGTCTTGCATATATATATGTTTGCTTAGTATTATTTTTGCCCTCTTCTTTTCCTTCTTTTGTTATTTATTGCAAACTTTGCCAATTCTCTTTGTTGGCCATTTCTGACAAATTACTGAGCCCAAGTACACATTTAACATAGTAATTGTGAGTTCAATCTTTGGGCCAGGCAGTGTGTACTTGGACTCAGTGTAAATTGAGTGAGCAATAATTGAGCACTACTAAAAATAAAGAACTAGACAAGATATCCTAAGACATGGGCAGTGGAATTAGAACAGTCTAACCCTGTAGATTAAATAAAAGGGTTCAGTTCAGAATTCTCTATAAGCTATCCAGATTGATATACATCTGATGATGGCTGGCAGGCACGTGGATTAAACATTGTTGTCACAAAAACAAAGATAAGAATAATAGTCCAAATGTAAATAATTATAATTCCTCATACCAAAAATTCAGACAAAAATAAACCAAATAAACCATTTGGTCCAGCGTGCTTTACTACTTGGCCACAAAGAATGTTGTAGTTAAGCAAGGTTCTATTTTCCCATTTTAAGGAAAGCACATCCTTTTTAGAGACTATTTTTATCAAAAGCCCTTATCTACTGTTACATAAACTTAATGTAGCAACTATTAAGGTATAGGACTAGTAATAAGCAATTAAAAAAAAAAACTGAACTGGACCCTTTATTTAAGTCTAGTGAATTAAAGAATTGATTCTTCAATTGGTTGACATAGTAACTGCAAGTTCAATCTTTGGGCCAGGCAGTGTATACTTGGACTCAGTGGAAACTGGGTGATCAATAATTGAACACTACTAAAAATTTTCTAGTTGATACCCCTAGACATGGGCAGTGGAATGAGAACAGTCTGCCACCATAGATTAAATAAAGGGTTCAGTTCAGAATTCCCTGTAAGCTACCCAGATTAATATACATCTGATGATGGTTGGCGGGCACATGGATTAAATTTATAGACAAATCACAGTAGATGTATTCTAATAGACATAGACCACTTCTCAGTCTCATTGGCCATATTTCTGTTCTTTCTTCTCTTGAAGTCAGAATGCTGTGATCAATTGACTGTATCCCTTTTACATGTTAACACCATTCTTAATTTGTGAAGATTTGCCTTATTACTGTTGCATTGCCTACTTTTGTCTTGCATATATTTTGTTTGCTTAGTATGATTTTGCTCTGTTCTTTTTCTCTCTTTTGTTATTTTTTATCAGTACTGTTTGTTGGGCATTTTTGCCAGTTACACATGACCATGACCAATCCTCCTTCTTTATAGGCGATCATTGCTCTCCACAACTTCCTGTTCCCTGTAGCTCTTAATAAACATTGTCTTTCTGTTATTTCTCCTTGTTCCACCATCCATTTACTCAAGCTCATCATGTATGTCATGTGTTTTCTTTCTTGCTGTCTTGTGTGTATCAGTTTTTCTATGCCCTCTTTCCTCATTATATACCCCAGAAACCTCAACTATCTCTTCCTGATTAGTATTAGTTTCCTTTTTGTTTTTATTTTCTCCAAAACTTTGTTACTCACATGTTCAGTCCACGGTATCCTCAGTGTTCTTCTGTAGAGCCACATTTCTGTTGCTTCAAGTTTCCTCTTCATCTTAATACAAATGTTTCTGATTAGTGTTTAAAAAAGCAAGAACAGTATTTGATCAAGAACAAGGAATCATTATTTGTTAAACAATTAGATTATTTGTACCGTAAAGACATTGGGGTTAAAATAAAAATCCCAAGTTTTGAACCAGTCAATAATTTGGCACCGAGTTTGAAATCTTTCAACAATTTTAAGTCTTTTAATATTTATTAAGTTTAGTTTGGCATAAATGTGAAAAGGAACATTTTGTCGCACAAGTCATCCAAGAAATTTTTTTTTTATAATTGACAACTGTATTCATAGAGAATTAAAAGTCCTACAAAGACTCATTATTGGCAGCCACAACCTTAGATATGGAGATGACAATGTTGCTAGACATAGGAAGGAAACGACAGGAACTTCTACAGAAGGTAGCAAAGGAAAGCAAGAAGAAAGGACTAAACATCAACCCTAAGAAGATGGTTGTTAGATAAAGAAACAGTCCAACATGCATAAGATCGCAAAATTAAACAAGTGCAAAAATTTAAATATCTAGGAAATATTTTAACACAGGATGGAAAATGTGACACTGAAATTTGAAAGCACATAGAAATAGTGAAAGTAGCCTTTCAAAAAGCCAAGCAAAGTATTAAAAAATTAGAAAGATTTCCTTGGAAACAAAGAACAGAGTACTGAACTATTATGTAAAGAATGGCATTATTATATGGCAGTGAATGCTGAACAATCTCATCAGAGATGGAGATGAGACTTGGAGCAACAGAAACATGGTTCTTCAGAAGGATGCTGAGAATACTACAGACTGAACATGTGAGCAAGAATGAAGTTTTAGAGAAGATGGAATTAAAAAGGACACTCATACGTAGCATCAGAAACAGACAGCTGAAATTTCTATGGTACATAATGAGGAAAGAGGACTTGGAAAATTTGACACTTACAGGACATTGAAGGCAAGAGGGACCGAGGAGAGCTTGTGCAAATAGTTAACAGAACAAGTATTAGGAAACAGCCAAAAGACAAACTTTAGTAAGAGCTATAAAAGACAGGAAGTTATAGAGAACCATTGTTGCCCACGTCCTGAGGGGACACGGCACATAAAAAATTCATTGATAGCTTTAATCAGGCGCACCAATCGAGTCTTCCCGCGTCATTTAGTCCATCCCAAGCGATTGAAAAAACTTAACGAATGAAATTGTGCCACGTCATAGCTAGATACGCCCTTTTATGCAAATTGCCAGTTGCATGGTGTGCTAGAGCCAAACGAACATGGTCTAAGTTTACAGTTGTCGAGAAAGAGAGAAATTGGCCTGTGATAATGTTGATGATAATGACATGGAGGAGAATGATGATGAGTAAGAAATTACCGATGCTGACAACTTAGTAGTCTGGTCGAGCAGAGGATACTTCTACTACTATTAGTACTACTTGTCACCAGTGATTGGACTGAATTGGATTGGACACTAGTGTAAAGTGGATATTATTATTTGTTTTTCGCAGTCGTCCCGGCAAAGCTTTGCTGTTGTGTTGTATATTATTCAGCAAACAATACAATGGGAAAAGAAGAAGATTTATTTAAAGCCGTGAGACACAATGACTACTACAAAGTGCAGGTAAGAATAAAAAAGGGAGAAAAATTGGGGATGAGCAACTGGAAAGAAAAGTACAAGGGATATTAAGGAGAGAAAAAAAGAGAGTGGTCGAAAAATGTGATGTGTAACTAAATTTAAGGTATTTAGGGTGAAAATAGGGGACAAAAGGAATAAAATCAAAAAAATGCAAGAAGGGGATATTTTTAAAGAAAAGAAAGTAAAGTGTGATCGAAAGAAGGAAGAAGAGATTAAGAAAGAAACTCTAATTTGAATAAAAATGATAAAGAAAAGAAGGAAATAAAAACAAATTCAGACAATATATATATATTATATATAATTTTTTTTTTTTTTTTCTTTTTTTTGTGCGTGTGTGTCTGTTTTTAAATCTTATCTCTTGACTCAAGAGTCTTGAGTCTTAGTGAAAGTATTTATAAAGATTAGAAAGACGGAAAGATTATCGTTATTTTTTCACTTGGTTTGGTTAATTTCTTTTGCTGTTTTTAAATCCTATTATCTTTTCTATTTTAGTATCTCATCGCCCATTCTTTTTTAGTTTATTTTATCCCCCCCCCCCTTTTTCTTTCTTTCACTCGTCATTCCTACCCTACCCGATATTTACCCGCGTGAATTCTTATTTTTATTTTTTTTCTCTCACCAGCAGCTGATGAGAATGCAGACTTACTCACTTTCTTTTCCATTCTTCTTTTTGTACCCTTTATTTATTTAAGGAAAATCTTAACACTAACGGTGATTTTTTTTTTTTTTTTTTTTTTGTTTAATGGTGCAACAAGCCACTCTACCGATATATCAGCCCTTCTTAATATTTTAAATGAATGTTACTCCTAAAATAAAAATATATATCTATTCTACTGGGATGCCGTGGTTCTCTTGTTTTTAGTTATTTATAAATTGTCATCTGTTGGTCCTCCAATTTAAAAATAACTAGCCCCCTCTTTTCTATATTTTTTCGCCTCCCACACTGAGATTTGCTACTTTCTTTTTGTTTGAGGTTTTATGTGGATAATTTGCGACCCTACAGAAAGAGGGAATATGATGAACAGAACGAAGAGGACTCCTAAAATAAAATAGCGATTTTTATTTTTTATTTTTTTTTTTTTTTTTGTTAAAGTAAAACGAAAGATCCGTATCGATTATTAATTTAGAGAGGTATCAAAACATTTCTTAAAATAATTGGCCTTTGTATACAAACCTTTTTTAAATGATGCTGGGGGGGGAATATCTATTTCTAAGTATGGAAGCCCAAAGTTATTAAATTAAAATTTACATTTTTTTTTTTTTTTTTTTTTTATAATGCAAATTTAATAATAGATATACATACATATTATTTTTAATTTAACCATCTTTCATTATTTGTGAGCCTGCCTTAATGTTTCAATTGAAAAAAAAAAAAATAAATAAATAAAATCCCCCTCATCCGTTTTCCTTTTTATTTTTACTTCCTTCGTAAGTACGTACCTGATCAGTGAACAACAGTAACAGTAACACCCACTCTTTGTTTAAATGTTTATTGTTTAAACTTTGTGGTGCTTGGATATTGGACTCCTCCTTCATGGTATCCACCGAGAAAGAAATAAAGGATCTCCCCCCCCCCCACAAAAAAATTTCATCGCAAAGCGAGCGTATTCTGGAAAATATGATATATCGGAAATGATTTTTTGTCGGATCATCTTAAAAACTAAGAAAAAGGCAACTAATAATCTGAATTGTAAAACGTTTAGAAAATATAGTCGAATGCTTGAAATAAAAAAAAAAAAAAAAAAAATCAACACTTAAAAATAAACGATGCCGCAGTAAACAAATTGGCTTTTTAAAAGGAATTATTTAAACTGCGTGGAAAAAATTTTTTTTTTTTTTTTTTTTTTTTTTTTAGATCTAATTTTTAAAATTTAGATCTTAAAAAAAGAAAAGTAAATATTTGTTTTTGAGTGATTTAACAGATTTATTTTGCCCCCCCCCCCAAAAGAAAAAAAAAAAGACAGACAGGGTGATAGACTTTGTAATATAATTGTACACTATTCATTATTTTTACTACACTACAGCACAAATTAAATAACTTATGGTTCATACATTTTCCTGTTATAGCTTTTTTTTCTTATTCATTTTTGGTTGTGTCTTTGTCTACATGGCTGATTCATTGATTTTTTTTTTTTTTTTTTTTTTTTTTTTTTTTAGTCGCAAATTTTTAAAGGATTTTTGACTGCTATTTTGTTTACAAACAAGGTTACACGTGTTGGTATGGATGGATTTATCATTTATTTAATAAATCATACAGTGAAATTTTTTTTTTTTTTTTTTTTTTTTTAATTTTTTACGGTTCATTCCTGTTTTTCATTCATTTGTTTGCTTTTTCTGTTTTTTAAATTTAAAAATTAAATTCATTTGATGTTGGGTGACAAATTGTGTTCTCTAAACTAAACACCTGTTCGCAACATGTTCAAAAACCTAAACAATGACATTTAACATCGGGAAAGATAGTGTAGTTTGCTCTAGTTTGAAAAACTTTTTTTTTTTTTTTTTTTTTTTTTTGCATGACTTTGTAGAGTCATTCAATCATTTTGGACTGAAAAATCCTTAAGGTTTTTTTTTTTCTCTCACAAATTTGATGAGGAGAATGATTGCTCTTTGGTTCAGTTACCTTTTTCGCCCACCTTCGCATTTTAATTTTAAGATGATAAATTTACAAGTAAAAATTTATTTTCTTGGAATGTCTCGAATTTTTGTGGGAGGAAAAATATTCTGGCTTTAAATTTTCACTTGTTGTCTAGCCCCAATCAGGTTAAAATTCTGACCGATTTCCTATCCTAATTGAAGGATTTTTTTTTCATTTTTACTTTCTAAAACTCCGCATCTAGTTTATTCTGACAATAGAGCAGTAACTAAAAGTAAAACTTTGTAAAACAGACAAATTCAGAGTACTCAATGAGGAAAAAAGGGTAACCAATAATTTTTTTTTTAATTACATCAGTTTATGACTAATTGTTGATTGACAACGTGTAAATGACCATATGTTCAAATGTATTTAAAATTTTTTTTAAATTTAACACTAAAGATATAAGGAAAATAGTAAATTGCAATTTTTACTGTAGGTTCGTTAGGGTTCGTTAAAATTTGACCAGTTAAATTAGTATTATGATTAATTATTAATTTATTTAACTTTTACTTAAATTACTTAAAGAATTAACTTTTCTAAATATTGTAAGATTAAGAATTATTAGGAAAATGAATGTAGATTTCTAAAAGATAAATGAATTTAAAAACCAAATAATTTGATAGTGCCTAAAAATCAAATTCATTTTTTTATACATTTTAATTTGTTTTTCTTTAGTTAGTTAAATAATTAAAGGAATTACAGCTTTTTAAAAAAAAATTATTTTACCATCGATATATATTTTTTTTTTTTTTTAATTTAAAAAACCTGGTTTCTTTCAAGTTATTAAAAAAATATTATTGTTGCTTAGCTTTGGGGAGTGTTGATTACTCAGACTCCTTTCCTTGTCGACTTTGAAAGAATTTCTGTGTAGTGTGTGTGCTGTTTAATTCTCTAGCAATTATCGATATGCTATTTCTGTAGATAACTCTATGAATTTAAAAATCAATTTACTACTTACGCAAGTCCTCTTGTACAAGGATTGTTATAAGAAATTTTTAGGAAGCACCATCATTAAAATTTTATTTACACATAGTGAGTACAATACATCATACAATTCGTTTGAGATCGTATTGATTTTAATACCCTCACTAAATTCAACAAATATAGGGAAATGGATAAAAAAAAAATGACTTCTAAAGACTTATTTAGTAGTGTGAAACAGAAACTGTAAAAATGTAATCAAGTAGGTGAATGCTAGTTTACTAAAAAAAAAAAAAATTCGTAAAATCAAGTCTGGCTATGGAACGAGCGAGTATCATTTATTTTCCATTTGAGTGTTGGAGGAGAACCCTCTTTCAGGTTTTCGTTTTAACATTCTTTTTCTGAGAAAACCCTCTCGCATACACACGAGCACTTTACTGCAGTTTTTTTATAGTGTGGTTTCTGTAAGAAGATAGTAACCTTCTTTTCCTATTAGAAATTAATTGTAAATACTACTAGATAACCAGACGACGAGATGTCTAGTACATCAGTCTCGATAAAGCTCCTCTCTTTTTTACTGTTCTCCTCTAGTATAAATTGAAAGGTCAAAAGAATCCCAGACAACACAAACGAAAAGATAGTACTACTATTGTAAGAGATTTTCAAGATGAGTGTCTTGGCTCATCTTTATACGGCCTTTAATCAATCGACTATTTAAGATCTTGCTCAAGTGTTTCACGAATCATTCAGCTTCAAATATGAAAATACAGTTATGTTTTCACTTTTCAGTCGACTTGGGGGAAAATTAACGGTACTCGACCACCATTTTTTTTTTTAAAGCTCTCATTCAGCATCTTCAACTGGTTTTTAAATCGGCATTTTTTTTTTTTTTTTTTTTTTTAACTCAACACATGTATGAAAACAATTTCTGTTTTGGAAATGTCGCAGTTATATTTTCCTTTTCATTATTTATCCCGTTTAAACCTTTCTAGACAGTAAGTAATCAAACCTTAGTAAGTAAACAAACTAAATTAGAAGAAATAGAAGGAAAACTAGTTTTGTTTTGTTTTTTTTCTTTTAAATTAATAATCCTAACCTACCATTTGAAATCTAACTCTTTATCTTCCAGTTATTAGGCCCATTATGTGACTCTCAAGCAAAAAAGGGAGTACACTACACAATGGCAAATGTGTCGAGTTGACTAATGTTCATAATTTTTTTTTTCTTTTTTTTTCGTTTAACTCTTTGGTAAGAAATGAAATTTTGCTTTCGAACCAGTAGTCAGTCAATAAAACCTACCAAGACAGCGAGTGATACCCAGGTACATAAAAAGTAAATAAAACTCTGATCATATGGGTAATTAACTTACGTGGGTGGATACTTAACTGACTGGCTGGTGTATTGTCTGGCAGGCAAGGTCCCACCAAATTTATTTACGCAAAGTAGTATTACTGTTTACTGTTTTTAGTGTTTATGAATCATACCGGCTCTGCAAACACATGCGTCTACTAATCTTCTCAGCAGCAGCACATGTTAAAACTAGGAAGGGTTCTAGTCTTCGGTTACATAAGTGAATGTGGCAAGATGTGGCGTATGTTGATTCAGAAGACTATGAAAGTCTTTTATTTAAACGAACAAAATACTCATATATAAATGGGTGCGACATGTTGATATCGTACAAAGCCGGGGAATTTGAGGTTCTATTTCAAGTTTGATTACCAACTTACCTGGAAAAAATTCCAATTTCATCAATCATTAGCCCCAGCATTTTTATTTTATTTTATTTATTTATTTTTTTTTTTTTTTTGTGTGTGTGCTACTTAAAAAAGGTTGTCTTGGTACTACTTACGAAAACAAACGTTTTTAGTTTTTAAGTTTTTCAATCAGACATAAGAGAAAAATGTCTGATCTGTTCTTCCTTGATTTTTTTATTTTAAAATGACTAAAACATTTTCTACCATCAATATTTTAAGTTCTACTTTATTGGGATTTCTCAGTTTAAGGAAGCTTATATGAAAATTAAATTGTGTTAATGCAAATTTGTATCCATCATCCAACAACAGGCTGACACCCTATATACCATTTTTATGCAACTACACACGCCCGTACACCTACCTGTCTTCAGTTACATGTTTTTATTTTTATCAATCATTTTTTTTCCTTTTGTGGAATCTTTATTTACTCCCACCCATGCAATTTGTTTGTTTAAACCTTATTTGGTTGGTTAATTAATAATAGCTGTTCTTGGAGGGAGTGTGGAAAAAAAACATTTTCTTGGTTCCAACTCGCCATCGTAAGATTCCATAATTTGGGAATGGTATCCCCCACCTACAGATAGAATTCTAAGGAAGGTACTGTGGTGCCAATATGTAGTTACACACACGTGTGTCTGTACTTATTGTTACCACTGCTGCTAGTCTCAGACCTAAGTGGTAGCCTAATAATTTAAAAAACAAAAAAACAGGATTGAATTGGTCGGAACAGGTTTTAGATTCTCGTCTGTTTCTTTTGTTTCAAAAGAAACAATAACACTAACAGCTTTTAATAATATTCGGTACTTTTTGTCGGATTTTTATCATCAACTGTTGTGGAACAGTAAGTCTGGAAAAAAAATCGATCCATTGATCCTGTGTAATAAATGGATCTGCTTTACAGAAAGTCACCACTTTTAAGCGACAGTGTTATAGAAATACTTTATTAAATTTATATTTTTAATGAATAGGGCAGACATCGAAAATAAATTCCAAAGCTTGAGTGAACGTAGAAAATCTACGAAATGTTTGAGTTTCTGTTTTAGGGATAATAAAACTTTGATTGCAAACAATTTAATTTTTAAAGACTTTGAACTGTACCTTTTTTAAATCATAACCAAATAGTTTTTCATAAAACTAGCGTTTTACTCTGATACTCCTTTCTTGTGTGTTATCTTCAGATGTTAGAAAAACTTGGTTTGTTTGTAAATCTGTCAACGTTGAACTATAAATGACACGCATTTGCTATCCGTTGTCAAAAAACAAAACAAAGCACTGAAAATTGACTAAAAATATGAATAAAATAAAATGACATGAACAGATAACTAACAAAATTATACATACCCTTTTTTTTTCCTCTCAAAAAAAAAAACAAAAAAAGGAAAAAAAGAGAAACAAAGGGCATTTTTCTTTTTTAAAGGAGAGTTGCCTGATGCCTCCAACTAGAAACGAATTTATTCTCATACCTGTCGGTATTATTATCATCTTTGTTGGAGAACAAACATCTTTGATGTTTTTTAAGTTCATGTCTAGCCTTACTTGACAAGATTGAATGCCAGACTATATGCCTACATTTGCCTTGAGTTTTAAAGATTTTTTTTTTCCTTACACAAATGAAAATATGTAAAAATAGAAGAAAATGAAATAAAAAATTACCACCTGCAGGAGTACAAAGTTTACACTCATAACTTTAAATAGTACGACTGCTTAGCAACGTTCCTGTTCCCTTCTTTCAGATACTCGCACACCAATCAGACATGTTCACTTAAAAATAAAATTCTTACCCTAAAAACTTAATTTTAAAAGACTGCCCAGTAGTAACACTTAGTGATTGCAAATAGTTGGACTTATACTTTTATACTTTTTAATTTTACACCACTAACGCAAAGTTGTTTTTTTAGTTGTAATTACGAATGACATTTTTATTCTTGTCAGAACGACTTCCAGGATGAGTCTCTTTCGCCCCCCGCCCAAACATCACTTTCTCCTCTTCTCGGAATAAGAGCGATGGATGATTCACAAATCCTGCTAGAGATCGATAGAAAACAACGTCAGTGACCGACCGCAGTGCCAAGTTACGAGGAGTTGTAGTAGTGTGGCCACGGTGACCTCCCTAATCAACTTCTTGCGTTGTGTGCCGATCACAGTATCGTTGATTTTACAAAAATACAGTTCAAATAATTATAGCTCTGCGTTGTTACTGGTTTTAAAAGATCAGTTCTGAATGCAGAGTGGAATTAAGTTAAATATGACTGGCCATTTAAAAAAAAAAAAAAAAAAATCCTAATAATTAATAGTAAGTAGCCTCAGAAGCCCAAACAACATAGAATTTCCAACCTCTGCAGCGTCTGTCCAAAATTGTAGTTTCAGTTTAATAATTTTATGTGCCAAATATAGCCCGATTTGGGAATCACGTATTCACCCACCCCGACAAGTAGGTTGCGAAATAGTCTTGAATGATTTTACTTCTAAAATAAATACAGTATGATTAGATTTTAGAAGTAGTTTGTTTTTCCACTGAAAATAGCTTAAATTATTTTTAAAACTAAAAGTAAAAAAAATAGCAGTCAAATACTTGGACTATCGATCTGGTAACGAAACAAAAATGGTAATTTGGTTTCTAGTACTCTAGTCTAAGTGCCCAGTAAGGATTGAATTCGCAAAGAACGGTTTAATTATTATTGTACCAGATAAAAAGGACGCAAGAAGCTGGCTATTAATTAAACTTTAGTAATAAAAGGATGCAAGAAGCGAGCTATTTATCTCGTATACTTAATTGCACACTATTTACTAATAGAGCTCATGTACTTTTTTTTGCCTAGCATGGGACAACAATACTGGGTCATTTGTCGTCAGGATAGAATTTTCTCGGCTTACTGGCAATGCTGTTTAAAGAGTTGTTCTACAGTAGTTACAATTTGCAAACCCGTAGTAATAATAGTAATGACCACTACAGAACCTCACTTCTAGATAAACAAAACATTTTCCGGTTCTACACCAGAATTTGTGTTTTACGGAGATTGGAATATTACAACTGAAAATTCATCAGGGTTGCTTCGATTTGAAGACGCATTATTTCTCATCTTCAACATGTCTGTTCCTTTCCAAGCATTCCAATCTGCACAGGGCCATTGTGATATTTATACAACTTGGGAAGAAGGCATGGATCCACACATTTCCCAATTGAATATAACAATCTCGACCGGAATTCGAACTGTCAATTTTTCATAATGACCCCTTGTATAATCTGCACATCCACTGAAAATTCAACAATCCAAATTAAGTTTGAAGCTAGACGTCTCTAAGATAATGATGAAACAGTTTGAACCAAAGAATTTCTTTAAATTCTTAAATTAGAAAATTTAAGACTTGAATATTCACTATTCTACTACTGTAATGGATATTGGTCAAAACAAAATACTTTGTAGAAGTCTGTACCGTGGGTGGTAGTTAATTCAAAGATTATAGCTGCCGTGTGGGTGGATTGAAGATGTGGTTTATCATTGCCCAATTGATGAATGCCTTTTTTTTTTTCCTTCAAATTTGTAGAGATTTTATATTACATGGCCCAAAGTTTAAAAAAAAGTGCCCTACCTAATCATAGTTTAAGGAAGAACAATTCTAATTTGACGTAGAGAATTAATTTCTCAAACTCTCCAATAAACTATAAATCTCTTATTTGACAGGGGGGGAAATAATCCCCACTGCTTACTAAACTGACTAGCCTAGAGTAAAAATAAAATCTCCATTTGAAATCAAATCTTGCTTCGTTTTTTAGCCTAACTTAGAACGTGTAAGTTAAAGTAATTCACTGAATAATTTTTCCTTAATAGGAGCAGATAGGCCTACACTCCTCTCCAAATTAGGAGTAGAGGTTTTCCTTGTTTCCGGTTTAGAATTGGTTTCCGGTTTTTTTTCTAAAGTCTTTTCAATTCCCAGTAGCTTATAGTCTTACTTTGAGGGTGGGGGGTCAAAAATGATTTAAAAAAATAACTGATACCAATGAGGCTATATTTTTAACGGACATTTTCTTTTTATTGTTATCTTCCTAAAAGTTTAAGTTGTACAAACAAATGGCATTAGCGGTATTACTAATCAATGACAAGTGTATGGGACGTTTACAAGTTTAAATTGCCGCCCACCACATTTTTCAAGTCAATTTTCAACTATTCTTACATTTGTTTGTGATACGTATATTTTGTGATATTGAAGATTACTAATTCTTTGTAGAGACTGACAATGCTTTAATGATCAGGCTAGTTTAGTAAGTTTTTTTTTTTTTTTTTTTTTTAGAAAAAGTTGAATACCTTTGCTTTTACACTGTTTAAAAGAAATATTTTCAAAGTATTTTGGGCGCGATTTTATCACTTTTTGGAGGTGCAAGTGGTGTAACCGTTAGAGCCGTTCGAAACGAAAAATCGGAGAGTAGAGTTCGCATTCCAGACGAGTTTCTTTATATTCACTTTCACACAAATGCCATTGAGAGAAGTATTAGTATTTTATTTTTACTGTTACATCCCCGACTATTATTTCATGCTCTTTAAGTAGTCAACTGGTCAATGACGGTGACACAAGGGCATAATGGATCATGTGCATTAAATCAATAAAGGAAACAATAAGGGAAACGGTGTAATTCCTCCAGCTGTTAGTTAAATAGTAGAACAGACTGCTCTTGGATGGCAACCAATCTAGGAGAAGGTCAACTCTGAATTCCGAACCCTGTGTAACTACTATGCAACTAATGAAAGGATTGTGATGTTTACAATGACAATCAGCCTTGATTGAAGGATGCAGCATTTTTCACGCAAATAATTTAATTTAAAGTGGTCACTAGTGACAAGGATATATGAAAGAGTGCTGAAAGGTTCTCTGTTCGAAATTGAAAAATGTGTCAAGCTGGAAACTTTCGGCAGCATTTAATTAGTCACACTTATAGTAAAATTTGAAATGATTTACGCTTTTACAAAAGGTTTTGTATGTAAAGGTGTCAGAATTTTATGAATGTATCGTTTCGTCGCAAACACGCTTATTTGAAAAATAGAAAACGGACGCGATTGATTGTTAGTAATTTTATTAGCCGCAATTTACAGGTGAAAAGGAAGTGTTTATTTAGATTAGCTGGTACGTAGTTTTAATTGTTGGCGATTTTTTTTTGTTCATCTCTAGCCACTGCTTATTTCGTTGGGAGTTACTTAGCGTAGATTTGACTTTTTTTAATTGGGTGACGTGACTCCGATCTTTTGCAAAAGCATGTATTTATCAATCTTTACGTGGATACAATTTTTTTTTTTTTTTTTTTTTTAATAACTTATGACCTTTTTTCTATGTCGGCAAATTTCTAGATTTAATTTTTGGTAGCGTTTTGTCCTAGGACCTATAGTCTTATCTGCATGTGGCTTTCTGGCACTTCTCAGAACTCCACCCTAGCTATTTTAATTATTTGAAAGCTGAGGTTCTATACTATGCGTTGGTTGGTTTTTTAACTAGTATATTTTTAACTAAGGAAAATTGTTAGGTGGCCGATTTAGTACTTAAAATCTGATATTCCAAGATTTTTTTTTTTTACTTAAATTTGTGGTAATGAAGGCGAAAACAGTCTTGCCTCGGAAAAGAATTCATGTTCTTTCTACTGTCAATATTCATTCATGATAATATATACGCGAAATGTGGCCAATGTAAAAATTGGGGAAAGGAGAAGCCTCGTCATCACTGTTCTTAAATTTAAACACATTCACTCGCCCAATCAATCATTTTGACGCGATTATACTTTCGCACCCCCCTCCCCCAAAGTAAAACAACCCGATAAAAAAAATAAATTTTTCATCTTAAATTTTTTTTTTTTTTTTTTTTTTAAAGCCCAACTTCATAAAATAAGTTGGACTGTTGCAATTATTAAGTTTAATTTACGAACATTAACAATGGTTTTAAAAAGCTTCTGTAAAAATGTTTCTGCTGTGAAGTTTCTAAAAAGAAAGCCAGAGATAAATGAAATGTACTATTTAAAATTAAAATCCAAAAATTATGAAACAAATATTAAAAAGGGAAATCTATTCATCCGATCGAAGAAATGTCCCAAAGTATCGACAGATCTATGTCCGGCATTCCAAGACCACCCCTGGATAGGAGCTTTGTCACCCCCAGAAGAGACTAAACAAAGCTCTCACTAGATAACCTAGAGTAGTGGACAGAGACGAGGAAAGGGTGGGTAAATGTATGTAACGCACACCTCGACCTTCTTTCAAGGAAAGATTCCTTCATAGCCACAGATTAACCACGGCTGCGACCATCTCCAGAACTTCCGACCAATTCTTCTCTCGAAGGTTGAAAGTATCTTGTACGACTAGTCTGTCCAACTGAAAGGGCCCGGGAGAAGACAATCTTTTCACGAACACGGCCGCAAGCCAACAGACTTATCGCGATTTATCACTGCCCTTGTGACTGATACTTCCTAATTTCTCTTCTACCTTAGATCTCGGTAGTGCTCATTCCAAGCGTGGAAACGTCGACTGTGTATATGGCTGAGGTGGTGGCACCAAGTAATGTGATCCCGGCAAACCCGGGTCCGCCTGAAAGGGTCAAATGCAAGCACATAGTAGCAAGGAGGGTAACCGACAAAATAGTGTCACACGTCCAACCTTCTACGAGCGAATGACGAGACAACGAGATTTTTCGTTGACTGTCCGAGACCGCCCGCCATAAAACATGGGCGCTGCCATTTTGATTATTTTTATCGTTGAGTAATCTGAGTTTGCACGACGCACAGATTCGCGGGCGTTCCCGAGGTAGGCCATTTTCACAATTTTCCCCCGCAGTGGAGCAGCCCTAAAGAATGAATCTGGAAAAAATGAAGTGCGTTTTATGGCATGGGACGCGTTTTGTAGGTCCCCCTTGAGGATGTGGTATTATGGTGTATGGAGGATTTGATTGGTGACGGACGAGTTTTTATGGTGAATGCGGAAATTGTAATGAGTGAATGGGTCGTGAATCGGAATAGCTAGGTATGATAGTGATGACCAGCCTCAACCCCCCCCTTCTTGACCTTGTGCCGCAATTATGTATTTTTGTACATAATAAATATTGGACAAAATGAAGTGCGTAGATCTTACTGCGTTCACCCCCACGATAGCAGGAATGAGGGAGGCTCGTATACAAGAGGCGAATCCAGGAAAGTACAGCTTAAATCTGACCGCAGTCTCCAAGGATCGATGGTCTGAATTGATCAGAGCAGCTTCTCCTTCGAATTTCTCTATGATCGTGCGGACCAAATGAAAGTTATCTTACACCGTCCCTTACATGTCTGTTAAAAAGACGATCGATCACAACCTGAAAATGGTTCACTAGGACTCGCCTGGCTGATGATTCGTGGGGCCCTCTGGGTCGGCAAGAGACTTTGTTCAGCAGGTTTGGAGAAATATCCAAAATGTCGTCGCTGCACTGGGGAAGTCGAGACCATTGGTCACGCCTTTTTTCAGTGCAAGACGGTAGTGCCGTTGTGCAAGTTTGTTGAAGGCCTCATGGTTCGCATGCTGCAGGGAAAGTTCTTTGTCCTGGAAGCCAGTTCTGTTTGTAGCAATGTAGTGCCGCAATTGACGAAGGCTGAACACCGTGTTCTGTTGCTTACTAGGGATTATGAGAGTCGTGATTTGGACGACGCGTCAGAAGGGATTCCATGAGGGCGAGAAGTTCCTCTTCCCAACTGATCTTGTACTTTAAGCATCAGCTTAAAGTCAAGATTAGGACGGAAAGGCGGCGGCTCACCTCATCAGAATTTGGCAAAAGGTGGGTGAATCTTGCGCGAATGTGTAGTGAAAGGGGCTGACCTAGAATGGCACTTGGATGTCGGTTAGGTACAGGATTTGTCCTAACAGGGTTGAACATAGGCAACCCACCCAGATTTTAGGTTAGACTAGGTTTGCGATCTTTTGAATCTTTAGTTTTCCCTTTTTTCTAGTAAACTTAGCTAGGGTATGCATGCGCATTGGTCCCTTTTATTTCTGTCCCTATTTTCTTTGTTTTAATTCCCCATCCTCTCCCTCGTTAGGTGGTCAGTGACTTTAGTTCTCTGGTGGATGCGGGGCGCCTTTCGTTTCGTGTGTGTGGTTTTTCGTATTTGTTGTTGTGTATGAATGTGTGTGTGTTTGTGTGAATGCTTGGAGGAATGAATGTTTTTTCTTATTTTTCTTAGCCCCGCATTGATTTCGTCTAGTTAACTGATTTTGCTGCCACATTTATGGTTTGTGGGGGTTTTTAGTTTAATTGTAAATATTTTTAAGTCATATTGTACACAAACATTTGGGGTACTTTTTAAAAAATTGTTATTTTATGAGCCTCCCCCCACAGACAATATTTGTACATAAGGGGACTAGTTAGGACTTCATAGAGAATTTGAGGCATTATGGCGGACGTAGTAAGAAAGGTAGGAGTGAATGTGTTGTTTTGGTGTTTGGATTATTGTTAGTTTGTTTGGGTCAGTGTCTGGGACTAGCTAAGTTTAGATTTAAGACAGAAGACCGTCATTCCCCATCCCCCTTTTAGGCCTTGTGCCACATTTTATACTCATTGTATAAATAAATATCGTTCACTAGGACTTTGGCCCAAATCTTTAACTCTGCTAAGTATCATTAAGAGTTGAAAATTACCAATTCAGACTATTCCATGATTGTTCTTGCGTAGAAGCTTCATCATATCTCTGGTGAAACGTTGGAAGTAGCCCCCTGTACCATCTAGTGATTGAAGAGAATGTCTAGCAAGGAGACAAACATGGGCGACACCCTAGAGTACACTTCGTAGCCTGGAGTTTTATCCTTCCCGACTTTCTTCAGCGCTTCCCACATCTCTTCCTCTGTTATGCAACCAACCGCTTCAGTCGCCTCCAGGCGAGGAAAGTCGGCCAAACAGCGAACTCAGACGAGACTCTGAAGAGCTTCTGAAAGTAATAAAAAATTACTCGCATATGCCTTCGTCCGCCGTCAGGGTTCTGCCATCCGGCGTTGTGACACTTGCGAAACGCCAATCAGAGGCAAGACAAAATTTCTCCGCGCGCAATTCTGCGACCATATTCGTTGTCTCTGCAGACATTTTATTTAATCTAGCTCTAACTACCTAAGCTTGTTACTTGTTTAAGCAATGAGGCCAGCTCAGCTTTTTCTATAACTATCTCCCAGTTTTACAGAACCTTCTATTCTAGACAAGTAAACGAGTCGCGTCCAAAGAACGACTTGCTAAACAAGAAACAACTCTGGCGATGGGGGTTAGATTCTAGTCGGGGGAAGGCGAATTATTTTTTAGAGATGGTCAAGGACTGGGAGAAGTTGAGTGTGAGACTTTTTTTTTTTTTTTTTTTTTCCGCTCATTTTTTTTGTTTAGTGTTGTAAGAATGTCAGAAAAAAATATTGTTTACCTTTTGAGGGAAGAATTGCTGGAGGGGACAGTTCCTTTCATTGACTCTTCCGGTCTTTCTTTAGTCATCCAACTTCATTATTAATATAGGGTGACCCCAAAATCGGGAATTTTTAAGTGCGCATTGCCAGACATGAACAAGTCGCAACACTGTGAGACAGTGACCTTGAGCAAGTAAACATTTCGCCATTTAGAATTAAAGATGAAATTCACAGTATCCCAGCAGAGATGTTGCAGCAGTCAATGAGGAATCTCAACAGCAGATTTCAAGAATGCATTTGTACAGGAGGACGCCACCTACTGAACGTAATTTAAAAAAAATGAAAATGCCATCATTATTTCTTAAATTGCATGTTTTAAGGTTTCAATTACTATGAATAAAATATTTTCCTTCCATCACTCTTGATTTCATTGGATTGTTAAAAAGTTCGTTCTTTTGGGTCACCCTATATTTTGTCTTTTTCTTTAACGTTTGTCAGAGTAGGCAGTTCCTTCCATCCTGGACCCTCGAGTCGGTTTAAATTTTTTTTTCATCCCCCCCCCCCCAACAACTTCCAGTTTTTTCTCAGTTTTCCTTTTTGGCAACAATGCCGTAGAAGAACACATAAGAATTGCTTCCTCAGGGGCTGTCTTTATTTGAAGCATCAGATCGATGTCGCACCCCCTCTTTAAAAAAAAAAAAATTCTTTCCGGCGCAGACTGCCGGAAGATGGCCTGTATGCCCATAGACCGCTTTCCTTCCGGTGACACTTACCGGTTATTTCTGCCCTTCAACATCTAACCAATTGGGTTTGGCATTAAATTCACCTCTATCCAACATGAGGCTGAAACACCACGCTCTAACTTTTTTCTGGAGCTCTCTTTGTGAGAGTAATGAAATATACCACATTGGGAAATCTCTAACAATTTGCTGTATCTGAACTCCCAGATCAGCCAGAACTTTTATGACAACTCTTAGTAGTTTGTTTTGTTGTTTTTTGTCTATAACGAACCATTATTTTTCCCTATAGTCTTCAATACATTTTTGTCAACTATTAGATTTAGCTCATCTAGTTGAATTCTCGTGCTTGTTTAATAAATTCCTCTACACCAATCTGGCAAAAGATGAGGTGAAGCCCAGATGTTGACTGATGTTCCAGGTGTTCTTTCAATTCCATTATTTCGAGAAGTGTCCGGTGGTTTCCTATTTTCAGCCTCTTCCTTCTCAGGTCTTGCAAAGGACTTTTACAGACCTGTACAGGTCTTCCTCGTTTATTTTTGAAGAGACAAAATACACAAGTGTCTGTACGCCTCTCCTAAAAAAGACGCGTAGGAAATCCCGTTTTCTTCGGTAAAACAAATGTCTGCAAGTGTGAATCGAAATTGTGTCTCTGTACACAGTCAAAAGAAGAAAAATGCGATTCCTTTCATATCGGCAGAGAAAATAATTCTTTGTGCTATCTGTCGAAAAAGAAAACTCAAGTCAGTATCTGGTCGATTTTAGTAGGCCTCGAATTATGGTAATTGTTTGCGATTCTCTGACTTGACCAATCACAACCTTTCTTACCTTAATAAAAGAACTCTGCTGTATAACGCAGTTTAGAATAAATACCCCTCCTTTTACTTACCATGTCCGTATATTTTTCTCCTTTTCCACTCCCTTAGCGAGAGAGCCTCTTGATTTTGTCCAACGGACAGAATATAGCGGCTTTTTTTTTTTTTTTTTTTTTTTTTTTTTTTGAGGGTTGGACGGGCCCTACTAACATCAGTTATGTTTAGTTTGTTTGGGTGTTTCATTCCCTCCCCTCTCATTCTATTCATCCATAAATTTTTAAGTATAAATTTTATTATTAGATTTTTATGGCATGGGGCGCGTTTTGTACGACCCCCCCTTGAGAGGATGCGGTATTGTGGTGTATGGAGGATTGACTAGTGACGGACGAGTTTTTATGGTGAATGTGGAAATTGTAATGAGTGAATGGGTCGTGAATCAGATTAGCTAGGTATAAGATAGTGACGACCAGCCTAAACCCCTCTCCATTTTGGCCTTGTGCCGTAAAAATCTCATATCCCTCCTCCTCTTAATGGGTGAAGAGACAGTTACTAGTTGAAATCCCCCCCCTTTTGATTTCAGGCCCTGGTATTTTCTGACGTTGAACTTTAGACTGATTTTTGACGCTTGATATTACGACCTTGGACTTAGGATTCTCCCCCCCCCCATGTAGGGATACAAAATTTCCCCTTGGTGCAGATAAAATCACCTGGGTTATATGAATGCCGATTAGTGACGTCACTATATACAGTGACGAAAGTGATTGTCACTCAGTTTCCTGGAGAAAAGATGAGTTGTTCGGTCTTCCCAGCTGCTATGTGGTGCAGCTTACAAGTCCATGTTTCAAATGTAGCCCTTTGGTCAAACACAGAAGAATCTCCGTTATATACAAGATCCTATCTCTTCGTTCCCCTTTCACTCTCCTTGTTGTGTAAATATATTATAGTTTCTGTGTGGGGACACTCGTATAAATATGCATATATAAATTTGTGTATGACGTAGTGGCATAAAACTTTCGGAGAATAAAGCATGTTTGTCATTCCCTTTTCTCTCGGTTATTCCGGCCGTGAAATACTATGGTATATCATGGATATAATAATGCCCATAATCGGTGTAGCGGAACTGAAAGGCAGCAGTCTGTGGGTTCTGCTGAACTGACTACAGTTCGCCGTTCTAAGAGGCAACGAGTGGCATGCGTAATATGTAAGCAGAATAGTGGACGCTTACACAAATGTAGCAACAGTCCCTGGCAAAATGAAATACTGGACGAACGAGGAAAGAAAAAAAAATGGCCTACCTTGGAAACGTCCATGAATCTGTGCGTCATGTAAAGTCCGGTTGCTCGACGAGTGGGGAAGAGAGAATCAAAATGGCGGCGCCCATGTTTTATGACAGGTGATCTCGGACGACTAACGCGAAATCTTATTGGCTAGTGATTCGTATGTAAATTATGGTCAGTCCTCGGCTGTATAAAGCGAACTGTCTTTTGGGAGAGATAGGCGTTCTTGTTGGCGAGAAGCAAAGGCTGGGTGTATGACCCAATTTTGCCGTCTCTGTGGCCTGTTAGATTGTTACGTCGGACAGTCGTTGAACTGGATTTTGGCTACAAGTGTTGCGGTTGAGAAACCAATCTGTTGCAGACTTATTCCTACCAGAAGTTGACACTCATTATTTGTTTTCTTTACAAACACAATCGGGGAAATGCAAATGGGAAATAAATCTTTCTTCCATAGCGCACCTATTATGCTTTATAATTTAAAAGAAATGTGTACCATCCAAACAGGCGCGGAAATTGAAATCGGCGAGCAATGTTCAAGTTTTGATGGTTGCATTCGCCTTGGCACAAATGCCTTTAGGAAATGTATGAATGCGTTTCTTCACCCACTCGCTATGAGAGAAATAACAGTAAACTGGTCTTTCTATCCTTGGCTGGCAACCAGTCGAAGAAAAGTTAATTTCAGTCTACATACTGAAGAGATATGTTATGACCATCTGAAGTCCCAAATTTAATAAATTTACAATTTTCATATATAAATGCCATGCATGTTGCCGAACCTGTTGAGAAATTTCTAAATTGTCAGCTGCATATACAACCGCTTCGTAAGATCAAGGGTAAAAATGTTTTAACGAGTGAAGCCTGAATGTCTTGACAAAGATCACCAGTCTCTGAACAATGTGGACTGGTGCTACAGATTCGCAAAAAACTGTACCAAATAAATGAAACCACATGACTTGAGAGCATCAACTTAAAAAAAAAAAAAAAAAAAAAAGCACGTAACTCTGAAAGAAAATAATGATCGATATACCACACCACTTCAAATCAAACAAAAGGTTACCAATGAAACCGCCATCAATATTGGAAAGAGCGATAACAACTGGCCTTTCGAAACCTTTTTTTTTTTTTTTTTTTTTTCCCCCCTGAAAAATTAAGATTTTATAAATTTCAATCGAAAGTAGTACTGGTTGCTTGGTAAATGAATACTGAATGAACTAACGGTTAATTATAATAATTAACCATTATTAACTAAAAAAAAAAACGAATTTTGACCTAAATGTTTAAACAGTCATGATTTCTCGACTTTCTCTTGGTGTTTAAGAAGCGTGGCTTAGATGTGGTACAATACCGAAAGATTGGACCTTCCACTTGAGTATTGAACTTGCTACTCGGTCGTAATTTATCCAGCGAAACAAGCTTGCTAAACCATTCACATCGGAGTGCCCTGTGGTCACTGGTAACTACCATCACCATTACATACACACAATAATATTTATTTGCATGATATACAAAAAAATGCGGCACAAGGCCTAAAAGGGGGATGGGGAAGGACGGTCTTCATCTGTCTTAATTCTAAACTTAGCTAGTCGCAGACACTGACCCAAACACGCCAACAATATTCCAATCACCAAAACAAGACATTCACTCCTACCTTTCTTACTACGTCCACCATAAATACCTCAAATTCTTTTACATACAGTTCATAGAAATCATGCGACATGCATTCATTGTTTGATCTACTCAAAACTAGCTCGCTGATTGGTCAATTCCGACCAATCGGATATCCTGCACGCGAGGAATGAAATTTACCGCTCACTGAGGTTTAGCCGATCACGTGATACCCAACCTTATATAAACAAAATACGTGTAAGCTCTCTCTCTCTCTCTCTTCGTTTTATCTTTCTCCTTACTTCCAAAATGTAACCTTCAAGAACTTCCGTCTTGACCATGCAGTCAGACGTTAAAGAACATTACCATTTCACGCAAGTACAACTAACTCTTCTGAACTGTTACCAACTTTATCCAATACACAATTCCTTTAAAGGAACTTTATTCTTCTAAACTAAAGTTTAATAATTACTTCCTCTTTATGAGCTCGGGTACAAATATTTCCCAATGTGAGACAACTGAGAACTCATTCAAACTTTCAGCTTATGTATGTACACCAAACACCAATAAACTCAATTATGTTTTGATTTTGAATCATTATATTAATATATTCTCTCTTTATTTTACTATGTGCTATTTTACGTCAAATATAAATTGCATTGTGCACGCCACATTGGATAGTAACCTCCAGCTTCTTTGCTTTCTTTAATCACGCCTTTCCTAGGCAACGTCAAATATAAATTGCATTGCGTTCACCCACGCATTGTCCTTAATCACGCCTTTCCTAGACAGTTATTGTAGCACCACTCCTGCAGCCCCATCTCTGATGTTTATACTCAAAACTCTTAAAGTATTTTGAGATTCAAGTACAAAATAGAAATTAACAAAAATAACATGATTGTTTACTTTTTTTTTTAAACTTTAAAGTCTCTATGCCTACCATGAAATCTGGTACTAATCCGGTAATCTTGTTTCTAACAAGACCCACCGTTCTTTCATCACCTTGATGTGATGTAATAATTGTTACCGAGCTTGTATCAATAGACAGATTTATATTTATTTATCTTTTAAAGTTCGATCTTCCCTAGGTGCTCTACTCTTATCCTCGTGACACATCCAAACTACGCTTGGTAAATAATTCCTTTGTGGTTTATTTAACTTTGTACTTTTGGGGAGGATGATACACTACTTAAAGTTTTAAAAAGCAAACTTTTTTTTTTATCTGAACCTAACGAATGAAGGAAAAAATTGAAAATGTTTGATTTTTGCCAGTCAAATGATTTTAAATTTTTTTTTTTTTTTTTTTTTTTTTTGTCGTCGATGTTATTTATTTTGTAGGCAGAAAATGTTAAAACGCAACTTCTTGTACTCTGGTACCCATTTTTTTATGCTTGCAATACTTGAGAGTAATAAAATAAAAACTTAAATAAGCTTTTTACTTTGGGATTCATCTGCTAAAAGTAAATAATGGCAGCATTTGTCAATATTGATTTGATTCCCGTCGAGATTCAAGACCAAAAATAAAAGGTGTGCTTCTTAACACTAAAACACTCTTAGTCTCTAACAGCAAGCGAATAGTTCTTTCGCTTTTTTTCTCTCTATTTGACGCATTTATTTGTATTGTAAAACATCCTTTTCTTTCCTGTTTTAAATAAATGATCCCTTTTCACCTTGAAAGGAAAAAACAAACAAACATTCACTTAACTAAATAAAACGATTTTGATTTTTGACTTGGGTCTTAAAGACTTCCATTTTTACTGCAATCAGCTGTAATTTAAATCACTTTTTTTTTTTTTTTTTACTTTATTTTTTTTTTTTTTTGTCATTTTTTTTCTCTACACATGCACGCATTTTTTATTTTTATTTTTATTTTTTTTAACGAGGCATTGTAAAATAAAAATAAAATGTGAAAACTTAATAGTAAACAAAACATTAACAACACTGAAACCATAACACACTAACTAGGTCCATCTTTGGCTAATTAGCGAAATTTAAGCAGGTGTTTTTGATTTAAAAAGAAAAAAAGGTAATTAAATAGGCACTGATTTTCAAAGAAACAACTTTTGTTTAGGCCTTCTTACCCATTCACTTTTCAGAACAAAATTTGATTTTTTTTCTTTCACACGCCATAAGTGATTTGGACACAGACAAAAAAAAAGATTGAATTTTCCGTATTTCGTATTCATGTCTGTCGAACAAATTCTTATTGAAACGATTTTTAATTCTGAATAATTAGTGAAACTTCTTGAAAACTAGTTTCACACTTTTAGTTTTACTGTTTGTTTTTATTTCAAAACTAAATATTTGGAATAACGGGAAAAAGATTTAAACTTAGAGATGTGACTAAAAAAGGACTGTGTAGCGCCAAGTAAGAATAGAACTTGCTATTCAATCGTAAATTGATCTCTAGACGAGCGAGACAAGTTATTACAATAATTACAATATCACATCGAAGTAACAAACAAAAAAGAAAAATGAAAAAGAAACACCCTCCTGCGTTGAGAAAACTAAAATCAACCTGTCACACCCAGAAAGAAAACTTGATTACTTTTTTTTTTTTTTTTTTTTTTTTTTTTTTTTACTAAATCGTAAAAAATGTATAATTACTCAGTAAGTTGGTTTTCGAATACTTAGCTTTTTTTTTTATTTTTTTATTTTTTTTTTTTTTTTAGATTTTAAAATTAAAGATGTTTTGCAAACTTTTAGTTACTATTATTACCCCAAATTAGTAATTTTTTTTTTTTTTTTTTTTTTTTTTTTGCTACGATATTTGTAATAAATGATGTCTAAAGTGTCGATCGTATTAACAAGTTTTCGTGACAGATGGACACAAACAAAATAAATGAAGTTTTCTTATTGCAAAATTATTAGGTTGGTGCAAAAATAATTTCGTTTTTTCACATAGTAACATATGTTAGAAAACGAAATTATTTTTGCACCAACCTAATAATATTTAGCAGATAAAAGGTCGACTGACTTTTTTTTTTTTTTTTTTTTTTTTTTTTTTTTTTTCTACTCTCATTATAGGTACCGCCAAAGATTGAGCATACATGATGAAAAAATAAATGCCCAAAACTTAAGTTTTATCGTCAGTCTTTAAAATTTAAATGAAAGACCAAAGGAGAAATTTCCTGCTAGCCATTCCAATTACATGAGAAAGTTGAACTTTAAGTCCCAAGAAGATAAAGAAAACAAACAAGACACTATATATATATATATATATATATATTAACAAGTTACAAAATGAATGGACAGTTACATAGTTTGTGTGGGTTGTGGCTAGTGTTCGTACGTACATGTATTGTTCTTAGTGTGTTCCCAGAATTTGGGAAACGCATCTGTAACAGCTCACATCCGTGAGGTGGTATAAGGCTGAACACCTAAGGAAAAAAAGAGAGCAAGGTGAAGGGTCAGCCAGTATTTATAGCCAGGGGAGAGAGAGACCCCTGGTGAAGGGTTAAGGAGCTGAGGAGGAGATAACTCCGACAGATTACTTAAGATATTTTCCTAAATTTTAAAGATTGCTGAGTAGTTTAAAAAAAATATATATAAGATGTTCACATATTTGTCAAGTAATTTTTAGTTATGTGCTCTTTACTTAAATATACCAAACATTAAGTTATTGATAAATCTGATGCAGGGCAGATAAGGATGTCAGCCCTGCAAGCTTTTGGAAGAAAGGTGTGAACAGCCAAGACCATGAGGGGACAGAGGCAGAGGTTTAAAAAAAAAAATGTCGATTTTGTTTATCCAAAATGTACAAGAGTGTACTGATGGAGAAATATTTGAATCGGTGTTGGGTCCGGTATGACTGGTTTCCTTCAGGGGAAGTTGTATTGGCGAAACTAGTGTATAATTGATCAGTGGTGGTAGCTGGTCGACTGCCGGATAGAATTGTCGGCGACAGCAGCTGGTTGATTGATGACTAATGAAGATTTGTCGGGTCGGTTAGAACGAATCTCTAAACAGGGCCGAGTTGGTGTAGTGATACGACTATCACGCCGAAGCATAGCACTTGACTAAGGCGAAGTCCCTAAACAGGGCCCGAGTTGGAGTAGTGATAAGACTTCCAAGGCGGATCAAACATATGGGTGAGATCACACCAAAGTGTAACATTGAAGCTGGAGTCAGAGAGGTGATACGTTTTCCAGGGCGAATCGACTGTGGAAACGGGATCACGCCGAATAGTATTCTCTTGACAAAGCACCAGTAGCTAACAAAGGTAGCATGCTACACTTTGATCCAGGCCCCCCAGGCTGTGTTATATTTATTGTATATAAAATACAATTAGGGCATAAGGCCAAAATGAGGAGGGGTTGAGGCTGGTTGTCACTATCTTATACCGAGCTAGTCTGATTCACGGCCCATTCACACATTAGTTTCCACAAGAACTCATCTGTTGCCAATCAATCCTCCATCCACCATAATACCGCATACTCTCAAGGGGAACCTACAAAACATGCCCCCATACCTTAAAAATTTAATGATAAAGTTATATAAAATTCTAATAATGAAGAATGAGAGGGGAGGGAGATGAACCCAATAATAAACTAAAATTCAACACAAAGTAAACTAAACATAACTGATGTTAGTAGGGCCTGTCCAACCCTCAAAAAGGAGAGGCCGCTGTATTCTGCCCATGGGACAAAATCAAGAAGCTCTCTCACTACGGGTGTTAGAAAAGGATAAAAAGTAATACAGGCATGGGAAAATATAAAGCTGACCCAGTCGAGATGAAAAAAGGTGGGGCCAAAACAAACTGGGGAGGTTGGGAATCTCTACTTGAATCATAACCAAAGAGGCAGCCAGGAATAACACTTACTCACATTAACTAGGTACACTAAAGCTTGTTTAACCTAACCAAGAGGAAACCACTGTGATGTGATGTAGGTTAACCTAAAAGAGAGAATCAAGCCCCGTTCAAACGAACCAAGCTCGCCTCTCACCCCATCTTTCACTGAAGACTGTCAAAATCAAACGTTTTCTATCAGTTCTAATCTTCATCTTGAGCTGATGCTCAAAGAATCTGATCAGATCCTGATGAGAAAGACGATTCCCTCGCAAGACTTCCTACTTTCGCATTGTCCAAATCACCATTGCGGCTGTGGCCAGCAGCATCAGAAACACCATCCCTTTCACCCCAGAATACGGGGGTAACACATTGTCACATGCATATGCGCGATCAATGAGCACAAGCTTTTTGGGAGGGAGACGAGCCGTCACCTCGCTGACATGGTCCCATAAGGGGCGGACATGGGGACAGTGGTAGGTGTGTGAAGCCATTTCTTCCAGACCAAGGCCACACCATTCAGTCTGGCAAATCTGCCAAGCCCCATATGAAGACCTTGTCATTGAGAGGTAGCCGATTCTGAACCAATCACCAGGTAAGTGAAAACTCAAGGTTACTGAGATAATCTGCCGTTGGCGCCCAAGACCAGAAAGAACGAAACTCCTCCTCTGACAAGCCAAGCTACTCGCATAGAGAATCTTTTGTGACGATCTCCACAAGATGATAGAAGACCTTCCTAGGCTGTGAAAGGTCACTGGACCGAGGAATGGCCAACAAAGCTGACCGAGACTTGCAAAGAAAATCTGATTAATTCCGGGGTTTACGAAGGTGCTCAACCTGCGAGATTGGGGGGTGATAGTAAGACGAGGGAACGTATCCCTAACAATCGCTGCCATAATTGAATCTCCTCCTGTCAACGTGCGGCATAGGAAAGCCTACCTCAAGGTGAGTTTGTAGCTCGCCAAGTGTGGCATTCCCAGCCCCCATGACACGGATGTTGCGCACAGACTTGTCTGTCGGCCTGATTCCCACATCGCCTCCATAAAATGGAGGAGAGCGAGCACATGAGTGCTTCCTATGGTTTCGATAAAGGACTAGGGAAAACGTAAGTCGCATACGCCTCCACCCTGCCTTTCTTGGACAACCTCCATCGACGCCAAATCTGACCGGCAATGTCGACCTTTGCTCGTACTTCAGACCAATTTTTCTCCAGTTGGAGTGTCGTTTGGACCCAACATCCAAGAATGCGGACAGTACCGTCCGTCCAACTGAAGAGCCCTGGAAAATCGACCCCTTTCCAGGAACCTAACCGCAAGCCAGACGACTTGCCACAGTTAATCTTGGCCGCTGTCACCTTTTTGTACTGATCAAGCGCCTTCAGTACCGCCTTCATGTCGCTGCAGAACGATATGAAAGCAGATACGTCATTGGCATATGCAGAAACCCTGGCTGGAGCCCCTCCAGGAACAGCGATTCTGCATAGGCCAGACTGCACACCCTGTCCCTCAGCCAGCAAAGGAGAGGCTCCAACACCAAAGCATAAAGTAGGGGTGAAAGTGGGCAACCCTGACAAACCGACCTAGACAGCACAAAAGTGCCCAACAGCTTTCGGTTCACCTGTACCACAGCACTGGGGGAGCGATACAGGAGGCTAATCCAGCAGTAAAAATCTGGTGTGAATCTGGCGGCCTGCAGGACAGTAGCAAGGTAGCGATGGTCAACCCTATCAAATGCCTTGGACTCATCCAAATTGATCAGCGTGGTCTCATCGTCTTTTACACCCTCTATGATCATGCGGATCAGATACAGGTTGCTCTGAATTGTTCAACCCCTCACAGAACAAGTCTGCTCTGGACCCAACAGAGACTCGGCAACTGACTTCAAATGCTCCTGTAGGATCTTGGCCAAAATCTTTAACTGTGTCTTTAGCAGAGTTATGGGCCTGTAGTCATCTAATTTCACCTCAACACCCTTGCCCTTTTTCAACAGTGTGATCACACCCCTGGAGAACTGGCTGGGGAGGGACCCCCTGCTGGGACCAGTTGTTGAACACGACAGTCAAAATCGGGACAAAGATGTGCGACAGCCTCAAATACAATTCATAGGGTAAACCATCCAGACCAGGCAACTTGCCTCTGCTTACCTCCTTCAATGCTGCGTAGACCTCACCGTCTGTGATCTCTCCCTCATAGCATGTTTATTACAATATTTTGGCTGTTATACGCTCTGGCCTTCTTCAGGTGGCTGGAATGTCAAACTGAACCCTTTATTTCACTCACTGGGGTAAACTGTTCTAGTTTCACATGCCATGTTTAATGGATGTCGGTTATCTCCTCTTAATTCCCCTCTCCAAGTTCTCCATCACCGTAACCAGGTATTGAACTCACACTCTTTGGGTTCTGTCACTGGATCTAACTCACACCTTTATCCATGTGTCCTTGAGGATGTAAATAGTGAATATTGCATTATTTATTTTATTTAATTATTTTTTTGTTTATTTATCTTATTTTTTATTTCTTATAATAACTAATGTATTTTTTTGATACATGGCCTACTATTTAAGTGGAGGGAGGCAATATTCATGCCTTTCCCAAGGTTATTTGTGCATAAGTGAATGTAATGACCCAGACTTATAGTCTACCTCTAATTTCCCATTCAAAACTGCTATTATACCACTCATGCATCCTATCTTTTACAAGCAGACCAGTTAATTTTAGTACCATGCTGTATCTATACTAAAACTAAGGCAGGTGCTCAAGGTTTAACAATCTTTCTTGATTTCACTATAGTATTTTTTATCATATTTGCAGAAATATTCTTTTTTTTTTTTTTTTTTTTTTTTTTTTTTCCCCAAAAAAGTTTCATTTTCCCCACTCTTATATAACCATAAAGCATCAACTTTAAGCTTCTCCCTTGATGTTTCTTGCGCATCCCCCCCCACCACCACACACAAAACTATCCTTTGGAATTTATTTCATGATTGAAATGTTTGCACTAGAAAGATCTTAGTATCACCAAAATAAAGAATTTCAATTGAGAGCTTAAAGAAATGTAAAAGAATCTTGGACATTATTTGCAGAAATGTGATAAATACCTTCAGCTGGTAATGATTTTTGATTAAAAATTACAAAACTGACAGGTAACTTTTTAATTTTTTTTTTTTTTTAATTTTTTTTTTATTTGAAGATCTTTATTAGAGATACAAAATTTAATTAAAGCAATAAGTTTTTTTTTTTTTCTTCAGTTTTTTCTTTGGTGGCAGTTTGTATAAAAAATTTACTTTTCTTGATCAAGTTTTGATGAGTGGGAAGTGATAACTGCTTAGTTCATTCTTTGATTTTTGCTTCTGTCTCTTTTTTTTTTTTTTTTTTTTTTTTTGCTTCTCTCTCTTTTTTCTTGTCTGTCTCTCTCTTTTTTCTTGTCTGTCTCTCTCTTTTTTCTTGTCTGTCTCTCTCTTTTTTCTTGTCTGTCTCTCTCTTTTTTCTTGTCTGTCTCTCTCTTTTTTCTTGTCTGTCTCTCTGTCTCTTCTTGTCTCTGTCTCTCTCTGTCTCTCTTCTTGTCTCTGTCTCTCTCTGTCTCTCTTCTTGTCTCTGTCTCTCTCTGTCTCTCTTCTTGTCTCTGTCTCTCTCTGTCTCTCTTCTTGTCTCTGTCTCTCTCTGTCTCTCTTCTTGTCTCTGTCTCTCTCTCTCTCTTCTTGTCTCTGTCTCTCTCTGTCTCTCTTCTTGTCTCTGTCTCTCTCTGTCTCTCTTCTTGTCTCTGTCTCTCTCTGTCTCTCTTCTTGTCTCTGTCTCTCTCTGTCTCTCTTCTTGTCTCTGTCTCTCTCTGTCTCTCTTCTTGTCTCTGTCTCTCTCTGTCTCTCTTCTTGTCTCTGTCTCTCTCTGTCTCTCTTCTTGTCTCTGTCTCTCTCTGTCTCTCTTCTTGTTTCTCTCTATCTTTTTTCTCTGTGTCTCCCCTAATTTCATACTGTACTATTGTTGTTTTCCTTTTTAATTACTTTTATTTCATCAAATTTAAAAAACAAAATTATCTTAAGTTTATTTAAATGTATTTCTTAGGGATGAAACTAAAGTTTACGACATACTTTACTCTGGGATATAAACGGTTTGGTTAGATTTCTTATCAGTTAGAAGCAATTCTTGTTTGTATAATGTATGTTCTTTATGAACCTAGTAATCTTTAAATTAGGGGAAAAGAAATGAGTAGTTCTTAGCTCCCTAACATTTTCAAGTTATGGTGGGTCGGGAGTGTTGGTCTAAATAGTTTTCTCAATTTGTCCCTCTTGTTAGAAGTAGATCTGGTAAATGGATAATCCTTTTAGATATTTAATCAGCTTCACCTAAAAACTGTTGACAAGTTTTTACTATTTAAATATTATATAAGGGGTGCTGAAAAGCTCATTGTCTGATCAAGAAGTGGTTTCAAAATTGATGTTCAGGCAGATTTTGAGATATGGGTCAGTGTTGATTTCACAAATGACGGCAAAGCACTTTTTATAGGCAGAAGCACACAAATGCATGCTGGGATTTTTTCCTAGCCAATAAAATAGGCCAGTTCTCAGTTTAACCTGACACATTCCCAGTCTGTATTGTTTTGAAGTCAGAATGCTACATTTGCTTGTCTCAACTTGCTTTTGTGTGTCTACCCCAATTCTTAGTTTGAACTTTTTGCCATATTACTGTTAATTTGCTTTGTATATATTGTTTTACTTTATATTATTTTTTGCCTTGTTCATTTCTTTTTCTTGTTATTGCAAACTTTGTCAATTCTGTTGGACAGTTCTGTTATTTTGCATTTGAATAGGGCTACTCGGTTCAGTCAGCCAAGAACTTTTCAGCAACCATTCGTCTAATTCTCTGTTTTGAGAACAGTAGATTAAAGAATACTTAAATCTTGATTTGAAATTTTTTTTATTAATGACGCAATGGCAATTAAATTTATACATTTTATATTGAATTATATCGGATTGTGAAATACAATTTGGATATTATGAATTTACATTATTTTATTTTTTATGCAATGGCCCTTTTTATATATATATATATATATATATATATATGCAGCAATCCCTCTTTTATACATGTTTTGTTAAATACATCTGACAAGGTACTGTGATTAAACTTTTTATTTAACTTTTCTTGTGTTCAAAGAAGTGTTTTCTTTTCTGAAGACAGTGTGTAAAACTGTCCAGAAGTTCTGCATGTCCGAGCAATTTTGGCTATAATTTTAGCCATTATCAAGGATGATTTTATTTTTACTTTTAACTGAATGTATGGGTTATGTATGTATTGAGTTATAGGGATGTTTTATTTTATTTTCCAAACATGGTCAGCACATTGTGGCCGTGTTCATAGTTGAAGCTATTCAGTATTGGCGTTTTCTTCTTTTTTTTTTTTTTTTTTTTTTTTTTTTTTAACGTGGATGAGGTTGTGCTTCTCCAATTACTACATGTCCTACTTAGAAAACATGGTATATTTAAACCAATCACTAAACCCAAAATATATGTCTTCTACATAGACAATATTTTTATTTTAGGAAAAAAAAACAAGAAATAAATAATCTCAAAGCCACATTATTCGGACTATTGTGCTCATCTTTGTCGCCATATTTATTACAACATTTTGGCCATTGTACACTCCAGCTTTCTTCAGGTGGTTGGAATGTCGAACTTAACCCTTTATTTCGCTCACTGAGGTAGACTCTTCTAGTTCCACGTGCCATGTTTAATGGATGTCGGTTAATTTCACTCTGAACGTTCTCCACTGCCTTAACTGGGTATTGAACTCACACTCTTTGGGTCCTGTCACTGGATCTAACTAATGCCTTTATCCACTGTGCCATGTGTCCTTGAAGACATTTGTGTATTATGCACAGTGGATAAAGGCGTTGGTTTCTTTAAATTTTAAAAATTAAAATTCCCAGCATTCCTTCAATCCTTGTGGCTGAATGAGGGATGCTGGGAATTTTAATTTTTAAAATTTAAAGAAAAATTTTTTTCTTTTATCTATCCAGTTTCATTTAGATGCTTTTCTTTGTTGGTAGATATCCCACACTGTGACAGATCAACCAGGAATGGTGAAATGTTATATTGTAAGGGCCATGGTGTGAATTTACTGTAGATGACCTTGCACTCGAGGCATTTCATCATGGTTAAAATTCCCAGCATTCCTTGTTTGTGCTTAGTTGCACCAACATACCAAATTTAGTCTAAAGGACAAGACGCATCCAAAGAAATTTTTTTCCACTTTGTTACACATTTCCCCAATTTAGTTCTTGAGATGTATATATATATATATATATATATATATACATACATACATATATACATACAAGTATAGGATTGGTGTATACAGAATAAATTCCAATAACCCAAAAATACTATTCTTAAGAGTGCTCAATACAGAGTAGAGCAAATATATTCAAAAATTATAACATAAATGTTACAAAATTGCTACAAAAATAGCCATTTTGTTTCAACACTTCTGGTGTCTTATCAAGTGACGGTATTGAATGAAGAACATTTTACATTTCTTCATTCAACACCATCACTTGATAAGACACCAGAAGTGTTGAAACGAAATGGCTATTTTTGTAGCAATTTTATAACATTTGTTATAATTTATTCAAAAATTTTATATATATATATATATATATATATATATATATATATATATATATATATCTACTTAATTTTGTACTGATCTTTTCCAGTTGCTTAATCAGTTCCTTGATATCAAGATGAAATTCATCAAGGAAGGCACTGTAAATTTTTTTTTTTTTTTAAACCTAAGTACTTTTGATCTTTACCAAGATTATCTTCATGGATAAATTACAAAGATAAACTAATTGTAACTGTGATAAAATCTGCATTTGTTGTGATAGTGATTTTTAAAAACACCCATGAATGTGCTCTGTTATAGTAATTCCCCCCCCCCACAAAACAAGCATTTCATTATAAGGAAGCTGGCCAGAAATTGGTAGAAATGTAAAATAACTTTAAATGTTTCTTTTCATGTCAATGCAAGTCTTTCTCAGGTTCTTGAAATGAAAGTTCATACCCGCACAATTTTGTATCCAAATGTAAACAAAACAATTTGTGAAGTAATGGATTTTTTTTATTTATTCATCTGACATTTTATCATTTAAACATTTTAGTGAAACCCATATTTCAGTAAAGGTTTATAAACTGTAGAAAATTAATAAAACCAAATTTGAGTAGACATTCTGTTTATTTATTATACAGTAACTGTACAAATATGAACTTTTGAGAATCTGGGAAAGATTTGCATTTATAAGGCATTATTCAGCTTTGCCTGATTGGTGACACACTCCATGGTTGAGTCTGAGCACATCAGATCAAATGACAGTTTCTCCTGCATATATATATATATATATATATCTATATATATATATATGCACACACACACACATTTATAGTACAACTCAGTTTCATGGATTTGCCAATCATCAGGTACAAAATGTTATGAACTGTTCAATACCTTTGTACATGAATGGGAAAGCCATGAAACTCTGAGTCATACTGTAAGCGTAGGTATGTGTAATTATTAATATATACTTTATAGCTCTGTTTAACTACATTGAGCACTGTTTTGTCTACACCATTAAGTTAAATAGTTATTTGCTCACCTGTATGTGTATGTAATTGCTCACATATATGGTTGATCATATATCTTTATTTAGATGTCTACACACACACACACACACACGTGTATTTTATATATGAAGGCAATCCTCCAATATGGAAGTTAGTTCCTCTTTCTGATTGTCATTTTTTAAGTTTTTATCCATTTCTCTTAATCCAGAACAATGTCTTACTGTACGAAAATGATAAGGAATAAATAGTTTTAATATTAACCTTACTACATTAAGCTATTAATGTCCACAATTCTATTTGGCAAGGGGGTGGAGTGGGCATTATGGATTCGAGAAAACTATATAATTCATATCAGATTTTTTTTTCTTTTTTTTTTTTTTTTTTAGGATTATTTACATTATTTGAGCTCAAGTAAATGAATGGCAAAACAAAGTTTCTGCGAGATAACAGAGAAAATTTATTTAGAGCTACAAAGAACAGGAAATTGTTGAGATCCATGACTGCCAACATCCTAAAGGGGCATGGTATATAGAAGAAAGTATAGATGTATATAAATGTAATAGTGTTAAATTATTCACTCATAGATCAATATTTATATTAGGAAGACGTATTGTTTTCAAGTATGATAATCTTATGAAGTACAAGTTCTGGAATATCTTGTACATAATTTCCTTTCTCTAAAATGATTAAGTTCTTTGTTTGTGTTTCCTATTTGGCATCTGATACTTGTTTGGTCTGACATCTTCATTCCATCATTGCAAATGTTTCTCAAAGTTGCCAGCTCACGAGCAAATATTTCACTATTGAACAGTTGATTTTTAGGTAATGAAGGGTGGCACCCAATTTTTTTTCCTGTAGTGTATCAATAAGAAATAACCTTTGACCACTTTTAAAAAGTAGTCACTGGGGTTTTCATTGATATTGTTTTACAGCATTAGAACAAAAAAAACACTCAAATTTTATTCCCAACAACAATGATTAATGACAAGTCTTGATGCTGAATAATCCATGATACTAGCAGATGGGATGCCATCTGGACGAGCATCCAAGTATCAAATTAATGCTTTATATATTCTTTAGACATTTTGAAGATGTAAAGGATTATCATATTAAATTAATTCATTAACCGTTAAAGATCTCATGAGCTTTTTTTTGTTATAATATTTTAAATCTTTTTCAGAACAACATTTTTACGTGTTTGTTTTGTTTTTTTTTAAATTTGAGTGATTTTTGTGCCATCTGTATATAAAATCAACAAGATGGGGGAATTAACTAGGTTGAATGTTAATATAAAAATTTACTTAAGATTCTAGGTTGGTTGATCTTAGGAAGATGCATTTCTGGAGAAGATGTCTGAATGGAACTTCCTCCTTACCAATGGAATACAAATGTATTATTTAATGTTGAAATCTGTCTTTTTGTTATATTTTATTTTATTGTTTTCTTAGTAATTGCTTACCATATAAGGCTCAAGAGACACTAGAGGTAGGTTACTGAAGGAGTTTGTTGTGTGAGCTGTATCAGTAAGAGGTCATAGGTGCAGTTTATGAGGATTTGAATCTATAAACATTTACTTGGCTTTGGGAACAAGTAAATAAGTATAATTTATATTTGATCCTGTACTGGGTTATTGTCAGTTATCTGAAAGAATTCTAGCTAAACTGAAAGTAAAGCCTTTCAACATATCTATTATAATTGTGTGTGCCCCAACAGCACAGCATCCTGGGTAAGACATTAAACTACGTTCAGCAGCAAGGCCTCTGATCAGGAGGTTTTAAGGAGCATGGAACCATCTCTTAATTGCTGGTGTTCCCAGGTCCACCCTGACCCAGCGTGGTAGCACCTGTTAGGGACCCAGCTATGGGCAAATAGTTAACTATTACCAGCAATAAAAATCTTGTCAGCGTTAAATAACCCATTGAGGTTGATCTGCCATAAAAAAAAATAAACCAAACCAAAGAATACATACTCTATTCATACGAATCTATCCTAAAAATGTTGTTGGCATTAAATAACCCATTGAGGTTGATATGCCGTAAAACAAAATAAACGAAACCAAATCGAATCCGACAACACAGAGTACAGAAGAAGAAAGATGAGGACAATAGTCCGAATAATGTAAATAATGTACATAATACCTCATCTCAGAAATATAGACAATGACTGAACTTGTTTCCTTAACTCATTATTCAAGCTATGAATGAAAGTGATTTAAAAAAAAAAAAAAAAAAAAAAAAAAAAAACTGACTACTCTCTTAGCTAAGTTCTAAAGAAGATAGTAACTAGGACAATTATACTTAAAATTAGGAACAGTTGAAATTTCTGGAAAATATGTAGAAAGGGTCTTTGGAAAAATTTAACTCATAGGACTTATGTAAGGAAGGTTTGGTCTTGTTTCTGCTTAACTGCTATCAGTTTATTTAAGACCAGATAAAGGTTTTGAATCCTGGTTGTTTTTGATATAGCTTGATGTTATATGAGGATCAGTATTAGTACAGGCTAGTTGTTGAATCTTTTCTCTTTTTAATCAGTTATTAGAGATACTGCTTTCTAATAATACAAATTATTTTGTATTCAGTTTCTGATATAAGTTGGTTATTAGTCTGCATTGTTATTTTTAATGGGGATTATGCAGTTTTGTTGGGAGTTTTGTATTTTGGTATAAATTTGGATTTCCTTTAAGAAGTTAAGGATATTGTTTGGTTTAGTATCTTGAAAGGACTCTTTTTTTTTTTTTTTTTTTTTTTTTTTTTTTTTTTGTTTGATAATTTGTTTGGGTTTGAATGAAATGATGACAACTTATGAATATATGCCCAACTGTGAGAGATACTTGACATTTGTTGCCTGGTGGGAGAGTGCAGAGTAAATAGCCATGGTTAAATGTAAATTGTAGAACTGCTCAACAAATAGAATTGATAAAGTTTACAATAAGAAAAAAAGAATGGTATGTGGGGAGGGGGAATTAAGCAAGTAAATAATATATATACAAGGCAAAACAACAGTAATAAGGCAAACACATGGCCCAGTGGATAAAAGCATTAGTTGAGTAATCCAAAGAGTTGTAAATTCATTACCTGGTCACAGCAGAGGGAACAAACTTGAAGAGTCAAGTTACTAATGGGAATTAACTGATACTGATATATCCAAAAAATGGCATGGCATGTGGAACTAGAACAATCTACTTCTGTAGACAAAATAAAGGGTTCGGTTTAAAATTCCAATGTACATCACCTGAAGGAGGGTGGAGCGTACAATGACTGAAATGTTATGAATATGGCAATAAAGATGAGGACAATAGTCCAAATGATGTCAAAAAAAAGAAAAGAAAAAAGCATTTTTAAAACATAAAGCTGAAAGTGTATGTTGTTGAAGAAATGTGATTGAAAGAGGGAAACACAAAAAGTATAAATTGAACAAGAAACAGGAAATTAAAGAAGCAGTACAAAAGATTCTTCATATGACATTCATTGTTTGTTTATCTTTGTACCTATTGGCATTGTAGTTGGATAGATACATAATTGTATCCATAATTTTGAAATCACTTCTTAATCATGCAATATTCACATTAATTTTCTGACTGTAAGGCATCTATATTGTGTTCATATTGACAAGTTTCTGAATACACTTGCTCTATACTGTAAAATTGTAATAGAGAAAATGTAATCTATCCAATTGTTGAACAGAACATGTCAAATATTTTTTCTTTTATGAAAGTGAACAAAAAAAAGATGAAAAAATTTATTATTTTTTGTGTGTATGTAAAGCCAGGTTCAAACTATGGTCCTTAAGTCCTGTAGGAGAATTGTCATTTAATTGATAGCACTTTTCTTAGTATATGCGATGTTCCCAGTAGGACGATTTTTCTGGGCAACCTGTATGTTGATGTTACCTGGGACACTGTTAGTAAAATTGTCCATTACTTTTCTCACAAGGCCCAGAGCTCCGATTACTATTGGTACAGTCTGTCTTCATTCCCCACATCCTCTTAATCTCTATCTCCATGTCCTTGTATTTGGATAATTTCTCAATTTTCATGGAGGTGTTTCTCTCAGATGGTACTACCGTCAATAAGCATACACTTTCTGAATTTCTTGTCTTTTATGATAATATCAGGTCTGTTGGCTTTTATTTTCCTGTCATTTTGAATTGGCTTGTCCCAGTGGATGGTTACATCATTATTTTGGGTAACTGTGTCTGGTTGGTGCTCATACCATCTCTCAGTGGTTTTGATTTTGTGCTTCTTCCATATCTTCCAGTGCACATATGTCACTACCTTGTTATGTCTGTGGGTATATTCATTTTTTGCTAGTTTCTTCTTACTGTTACTATTAAGAAGAAAGCATGTCAAGTGACTCTTGGATACAAATATACAAAATCCAGTGTTAAAAGGATTTTAGAGGGTGAGGACTAGAGAATGTCGAATCTCTTTTCTGGAGTATTATGAATGATGCAAGTGAAGAACACAAGACTCTTACTCCAGTGTGAAATTTGAAAGAAATTTACATTTAGTAAACAACATAAAAATTGCACTTGAATACAAAATTTGAAAAATGAGCTTGCACAAAATTTTCCTTTGTGCAACAAATTCTAATTACAATTCTGTTAGACTGATAAAATAATTATAATTATTATCAACAAAATGTTTACTTAAATTCATTTGACTGTTGAAAGGAGTTGAGAAGGTTGACTATTCATAGGCACAACTGGGTTTGTTTAGACAAAAGTTCACTTTTACAAACCAGAATATGATAATTATTGTATTATCATAAAAAGTTCAAAGTCAGGGTTAATACCTGTAATTTTCAGACAACTATATGATGATAATCATATGTCTCTAAATTTGTACAATTTTCTGCTTTTATTCCTTTTTCTTCTGTTACTAGTTTTTCTTTCAGCTTCTTTCTATTTATTTTAGTCATCAGTATTTTGATCAGATCCCAGAAGCAGTTGGAACCCTTCTGCTTTCTTTCTTTTTCTCAGATTGCCTCCCAGAATCAGCTGGCTTTCTTATAAATGCCAAAACCCTTCTGCTCTCAAACAAACCAGGCTTTATAAATAGCCACAAATCAACCTAGAATTGAATCGAAATTTTGATTCTAATGGAGGTAACTTATTTTCTCCATTGGTTTAAAAAAAAAAAATAATCACAAAATGTATTTCTTTAAACCACGCATGTTTGCAAAATTTATTTAGGCAGGTTTTGAGACCTCTTGAAAACCAAATTTTATACATGTTTTTTTTTTTTTTAAATGTCAGTCTTCATTTTGGTGGTTCTTTTACTCATCAAATTTTATTCAAGCCATTTATTTCAGCAGTTTTTTTTTTTTGTTTTTTTTAAGTATACATATTAGTAACTTTTACATTTAATAATTTTTTAAAACACTTCTCTCAAAAGAAAATGTAATAAACAGTCTATTGTATTATTTATTTTATTTACCATTTTACATGTTTATATAATTTTACATTACTTTTATGTACATTTTTTATAATGTGCCTATCGTGATTTTGTCTATGGTTATAGCAAACACATGCACCACGGCCAAATGTGCATGATGTAGTGAAATATTTCATAAAAGCAGTGCATAACCTTGCAGGTGGAGCCCAATTAGAAATCCCTTCAGGTTGGGTAACCCAGATCATTCAGATAGTCTGTGAAAGAGAGTGTTTCCAAGTATCTAGATTTGATTTGAAAGTCACTTTGATTGTTTCATACTTCAAACTTAAAGAAAACTAAAAAAAAACAAGACAGATCACCCAGCTATGATGCTTCTTCATAATTGTGCCAATGAAACACAGATATTTTAAACCTGGTTAAGGTTATACAACTGACAAGCAAATCTGTGTTACTGAACAAGATATTGCCCATTTCAATTCACAATGACATGTTAGCATCTCCAATCAAGATCGGAAGTCATGAGAGCCATGCTTAGGACATTCATTTTTCAGTTATGTGCCATGCGTGATACATGCTGAGGTGAACATGTATCTGTCGATACATGACTGACAAGGCAGATTTTTTTCCCCGCAGTAGGTTGCCATTTCTTTTTGCAGTAGACCAATTGCCATCCAAGGCTATAGAACCCAGTCTGTCCTGCTATTTACCTCTATCTGGGGGGGGGGGAGAAGAGGATTAATGTTTTCCAAGGGTATTAGCATGTGAGTGAATATAATGGATTTGACTGGAATTTGAACTTGGCTCTCCAATTCTGCAATCCGAGCCACTATCCATCACTCTACTGTGTCTCATTATTATTACTGTTATTTATTATTATATATTATGGTTGTTGTTGTTGTTATGAGGCCCAGCCAAATTGAATTATTTTGCTCTTCCATGAGTTAATGGATTGTGTACTCTGCTTGTAAATCTTGCTTTCTCCTTGAGACCTGTTACACTTGTATGTTTTGATGACAGTTAATAAAGTGGAGGATATACTGGTGTCAGTCTTTCAAAGCTTTCAACAACTATGCCCCAACCAGGAATCGGATGTTTTGTTGCAGAGATTTGTTTCTCTAAATGATTGGTTGTCATTCAAGCAGGAAGAGTCCTGTGTACCTTTTGTTTGTGACTGGTTTTCCTTCTTCTAGATTGATTGCTGGCCAAAGCTAACAAACTGAAACTACCTAGTTGTGAAATAATGAAGAACAACTTAATCTTAGTTGTCTGCAAGCTAATCTCTATACATCTTCACCAATTGGAACATTTTTATTGAAATATTGATTTCTCTCATGAAAACATTTTTGCTTTCACTAATTTTTTTGTATCTCTCTCACGCATTTACATGCGCGCGCACACACACACACATATATATATATATATATATATATATATATATAGATTTCCAATAGAATCTATGCAGAACTCAATGTCCAGGACAGAGTAAGAATATAATATAAAAGGCTCAAACACTAATATTACATTAGAATCATAATCACAATCCAATTCATCAGAGCTACAAATTCAAAAAGAAATCGGAAAATATGATTCCAATGTAATAAATTATAATCATGGAATATTAGTGTTTGAGCCTTTTTATTTATTTATATATATATATTATATTATATATATATATATATATATATATATATATATATATATTTATATTATATTATATTATATATATATATATATTATATTATATATATATATATATATATTATATATTATATTATATATTATATTATATTTATATTATATATATATATATATATATATATAATTTTTTTTTTTAACATACGTGTTATCACGTGCGATACCCTGTCTTCATCAGCCACCAACCAGGGGTGATCAATTTTAGAAGAGACGAGAATTGTGATATCATCCATAAAAGCCCTAGAAGGAGGAAAGATTAGCTGTTTTTCGGTCATCACTCCTTTGGCTGTGGTTGATGCGCCTCGTAAAATCAGTTCCATGGCCAAAACGAAAAGAAGCGGGGAAATCACACAGCCCATCATGATACCAATCTCAAGTTGTTGCCACTTGGTAATATAATTTTTAACGTTGAATTTCATGAAAGCCGAGTCGAAATACTTCATTATTTCCCTAATCTTGCCAGGGAAATTGAAAAAGTCAAGAGCCATTCCTATTAATTGATGTGGGACTGACCCATATATGTTGGCAAGATCAAGCCATACTACATGGAGTTCTGTTTTATTTCTTTTGGCTGATAGTATGGAGTTCCATATCATTTGTGCATGCTCCAGACAACCAGGGAAGCCAGGTCTCCCAGCCTTCTGGACAGATGTGTTGATGCAATCATTTCCTATAAGAAAATCTGTCATGTGACGAGCGAGGACTCCAAAAAATATTTTTCTTTCTACATTAAGGAGGGATATGGGTCGAAAATTAGAAATGCCTTTTGAATCCATCTCTTTAGGTATCCAAATCCCATCAGCCAAACACCATTCTTGTGGTATAATATTCTGCTTCCAAACCCGCTGAAGGAGGATAGTAAGTTTCCTAAGAACGCATGGGCAGTTTTTATATAGTTTATGATATCCCATTCATTCCAGGGGCACTACCAGCGCATGCCTTTTGGACAAAATCTCGGACTTGACTTAATTTTATCCCACTATCATCAAACATAACTGTCAGATCTTGAGGTCTTGGTAAATCTTTTATAAGAGGGATTGGTATATCTCGCATATTATCTGAATACGTCATCTTCAAGTGATTCTCCAACTCCTCCTGTGGGATATCAAGTTTGCTTCCACAAAGAGTTTTTTAGCAAAATCATGCGGATTTATCAAGAAAGATCTCCGAGACTGCCGCTTTTTCTTCCGACGCTTCCTTTGATTTTCAGCTCTGGATATCACTAGAATCTTCCTTCTGATATCGTTCATGAGTTCTTGAAGGCCTGCCCTCTCATGAATTGGAGCTTCTTTAAAACGGCGCTTCAGTAATCTTTGTTCTGATCGTAACTTTCTTTTCTGGATTTGTTGTCGATTTGGTCGTTTTTCCTCTTTTTTATTTTTCTTTTCCACTACTGGTCCAAACCATTCAAAGCAAACGTATATTATTCTACAAAAGGAACTGATCTGTTGCCCTATTGAACCCTTAAGATTATTATTAAGGATAAAAGAAAGCTCTTTGTCAAGATTTGTCCAAACAGCCTTCTGGTTACATTTGGGCCACTGGATTCTTGGTTTACGTAGGATTTCTCTAGGGTGCTGTCGCTCAATGATGGAATCCTGAACGCTGTGGGTGTATTCCAGATTCATAATCCCATCACTCGATTTACATTCTCCGATAGGAGAATTATGTTGTTTGCACCAGCGTGTCTTATGGATGGACAAACCGCGTAAACCGTTAAATCTGCCGCAATCACACGTTGTAGCCGGGTCCACATCCAGGTTGTTTCCATTAAAATCAGTCTGATGGGTGATATATTCTCCCTCCCCGGTACAGTCACCCAGAGGGCATTCTGCATCTCTTGTATTCTTCATGCATTAATGTAAAACCTTGTCTTTCCAAGGTGTCACTCCAACTTTCTAGAGGGTCACTTCGTCTTTCCGAAGAGTCATCTTGCTTTCCAGAGAGTCTTGGTAATCAATTTTTAACATACGTGTTATCACATGCGATACCCTGTCTTCATCGGCTGCCAACCAGGAGTGATCTCATGGTTTCAGTGGCTAAGGCGGAACCGCCACCCCAGGCGCCACCAGCAGCATTTGCCACCAGGCAGGGTATGAAGATAAGCTATCTGCAATGACAGTTTCTTGAATGCGTTTGCCGTTATTGACGCGCTCGTAAATGTTGTTATAGACGACCACGCAAATATCTCGCTTGCGCATGTTAGGTCGTGATGTTGCGCGCATTTTCTTTGCTTGTTTTGATCTCGACCAAATCCAACTTGACGCGTGTTGAACAGTTTTTTGAAGGCGATGTGAAACGTTTTTCAACCAACGGCCAGTGATGCCTATTTTTGAAAGGAAGGAAATGACCGAATGTCCCAGAAACCCACGACACCCAATCTCAATAGGCATCACGTGACACGTCCAACCATTTTCCATACACTCGGCACGCAGTGACTCGTACCGGTTTTTCTTTAGTTCGTGCGCTCCACCCTGTTCTCTTCCCATAATTATTATTATATATATATATATATATATATAAATAAACTTGATCACATATTATTTTTAAACTTTTCTATGTACCATGTCCCTTCAGGATTTTGGCAATCATGGTTCGCCACAATTTCATCTCTTTTGTAGCTCTTAGTACATTTTATCTTTTTGCTATTTCTCCTAAACCCTTTCTACCAAGCTTGTTAGGTATGTTATGTGCTGTTTTCCTGTCCCTCTTGCTTTTAATGTCTTGTACCTATCAAATTTTCTAATCCCTCTTTCCTCATTTTGTTATATTGTAAATGATGACACAGTTTATATTCTACAATGCATATTTATTTTTCCATTTCTCATTTTTCTGTGATCCAGCACTGCTATATACTTACTACCCTTTGCCTGTTATGCAATGTGCTGGAATCGGGGAAATTTCAGTGGAATTTGTCAGGGAATTTTTATTCAATGATTAGGCTTGGAATCCTGTTCATGCTTACTTTTTGACAAAATATTTCAGGTTGGGAGAGCAAGCAAACCATTACTGTTTGCAGCATGATAACTTATTCATGAGAATTTTAGGAAGATCAATTATGTTGTGTTTTGTGTTGTCTTTGGCTTCAATTATTCAACATTACATGAGACTCAATCAACAATGGACAGTTTTCTTTTCATTCACTCTATTTCATGATGGATAGTAGTTGTAGTAGAAGCATCATTTCTTAGCGGAAGTGAAAGAGATATAAAAAACAAGTGTCAACTGGTTGCCCAACTCCCCATCAATATGTGGTAAGATGTCCTATTTCATCTTGCAGCCATATTGTCTTTGCATGTTTTTGGTCTTATATCAAAACTTAAACAAAGACAATCCATCACTGTTAGAATTCAATGCCCATATGATTCAAATCACGCCCTCTCAGTTTGGGTCATTAGAGTTCTTGCCAGTATTTTGCCATTTGGGGCCAACTTCAATGAAGAGAAAATGATGTAGATGTTCTTAACAAGCAAAAGGTTAGGAAGGAAGCCCCCATCAGTACTGAAAAGAACAATAACTGGACTTAAATCTAATTTTTCTTAAATGTTTTAAGAGAAAGACTTTATAAATTTTAACTGACTATAGCATTGGTTGCCTGGGCAATGAATATCAAATGTTTCCTTATAATAAAATAGATACTATTACCATCACCATGCATTCTGTGAAAAGTCAATCTACAATAAAGCTAAAACTGGCGTGTGAGTTTTAAGCAAGAAATATAAACTCATGGGAGTGATTTTTTATTATACAGTTACAGGATTAAATGGAAGAGGTCTTAATATGGAGATCTGGTGAGAGATTCTTTGAGGAAAATAAATATCCTAACATCATGGATGGATAAGAAGATAGTGGTCAAAAGTAAAATGGATAAAAATGTTTTGTTAGAAAGAGGAAGTGAGATCTGAGTCGGAAGAAATGGGGAAAATAAGGATTAGTTGGGCATGGGTAGTGGATGTCTAGACAAATGTATACAGTTATAGACTAAACTAAAATTACATGGGAAAGTGTGTGTGTATATATATATATATATATATATATATAAATATATAATTGAGCAGCAATCCCTCTATACAAATTCCATAAAAATGACTGACAAGGTACTGCAGTTAAGATTTTATACTTCATTTTTCTTTTTGTGGACATAATTTATGTAGGAATTGTCTGAATATTCTGTATGTTCAAGTGCTTTCAGCTATACTTTTAGCCATTATCAAGGATGATATTATTTTTACTGAATATATTTTAACTGAATATATGAATTTTTTATGTATGTATCTAGTAATAGGAATATTTTATTTTCCAAACATGGTTAGCACATTCTGGCTGTGTTCATAGTTGATATTATTGAGTGTTGGGTTTTCCTTTTTTTTAAAGTTATTTTGGAAAATAAAACATTCCTATAAATCTAGATACATACATAAAAAATCCATTCATTCAATTTACATGAGGAACAAGAAATCTCAGGTCAAGCTCCTAAGACAGGCTATATGTCTTCTGCAGCAAGGGTTGTAAGTAGTCTTTTGAGCTGGGCCTTGAAGGTAGTGGCCATTGAAAAGGAAGTGTGGAAAAGAGACCAAATAGTTCTGTCAGTATTTTTATGATTTCTGGGACTTCCAGTTGTACTCTGCTGATTATTTCCGTTGTTGCTAATGCTGAATCAAGCAAAGTAAGGAAGCCCCCATATGCCACTATAGCCAACAAGTTAATTATAATAAAGGGTTCAGTTCTGAATTCCCTGAGGGTTATCAAAATCAGTATACACCAAATGAAAGCCAGAAGAATACAATGGCTTAAGTGTTGTGATAAGAACAACAAAAATGAGGACAATAGTCTGAATGTAAATAATAACTCTACATCTCATAAATTCAGACTGAATAAAGAAAAACCAATACTTGTGATGTTTTAATTTTATTCCATCATATAAGATATACAGAAGGTGAAGCAGGTTTAGTCTAATCTTTTGTAGTGCAATATCATTCTTTCATCTTGCTCCCCAACCTCCAATTTTAATGACTGTCACACTTTTTCTGTCTGCGGTAAATCAATCAATATTGGGAAAAAAGATTTGGTTTTTTTCCATTTCTGTATTTTGATATTTTTTTTTTTTTTTTTTTTTTCCTATCCCATTTTGGTTCTAATATTTTTTTCTGTTTTTCTATTTTATCATAACTTCCTACCATAAACAGATATTGTTATTGAAGTGGTTCTTTGATTCCATTCTTGATTTTATGAGTTTCAGCTGTAAGACATTTTCAGAGACATTACTCAATACATAAAAAAAAGAAAAAACATTCCATTTAGTCCTTTGATAACTAAGCTGATCAAAGTTTCTTTTTTTTTTTTTTTTTTTTTTTTTTTTTTTCTCTTAAATTCTACTTTAAGCCTTCAGACTGTAAAAAACTAAGATAAGTCTCCCTATATCTACCATATCTTTTCAAGATGTGGGAGATCATGGCTCTCCATAGCTTTCTTTTCATTTGTTGCTTTCACTAATACTTGCTCTTTTCAGGTTCTTTGTCTTTTGTAGTGTTTGTTCTTGCATCTCTATGCTAAGATTTATCAAATAGTTTTTCCTGCTGCTTTCCTCTTCTTCTCTCTCTCTCTCTCTCTCTCTCTCTCTCTCTCTCTCTCTCTCTCAATGTACTATATCTTTACAAGACATGAGTGATCATGGCTCTCCACAACTTCCTTTATTATAGCTTTCATTGGTACTTATCCCTTTCAAACCCTTCTTTGTCTTTGGAGTTCTTACATTTATATGCTAAGATTTATCAAGTAAGTTGCCTTGTGCTTTCATCTGCTTCTCTTGCTCCTCTCTCTTTATGTGCCATATCTTTTCAGGATATAAGTGATCATGGCTCTCCACAGCTTCCTTTTGTTGCAGAATCCTCTTTGTCTTCTGGTATTTGTTCTTCCATCTATTTGCTAAGATTTATCAAGTCGGTTTGCCTCCTGCTTTCTTTCTGGTTAAGCTTGTCAAATTGGTTATTTGCTTTCCCATACTTCTGTGGCTTATAAGACTGCTCAATACTTAGATGAGTAACTGCCTGGGAATACCAGTTGCTGTAAGCATGTATATACAGGTGGTTCAGTGGATAATGGTTTGGAATTATTAATCACAGAGCTGAATTTCAATTCCAGATGGGTTTGTTATATTCACTAGAGGCACTATTGATTAATGGATAGTGGCTTGGTTTGAAGAATTGGAAAGCTGAGTTCGAATTCCAGTCAAATCCATTACACTCACTTATGTGCTAATATTAGGTTGGTGCAAAAATAATGTCGTTTTCTCACATAGTAACATATGTGAGAAAACGATATTATTTTTGCACCAACCTAATACCCTTGGTAAAGGTATGAATCCTCTCCCCCCCCCAGCTATGGGTAAATAGCAGGACAGACTGGGTTCTATAGCCTTGGATGGCAACTGGACTACTGCAGAAAGAAATGGCAACCTACTGCATGAAAAAAAAAAAAAAAAATTGCCTCATCAGTCAAAAGATACATGATCGCTTAAGTGTTTACCATGCATGGCACATAACTGACTGATATTCACTTACATGCAAATACCCTTGGCAAAGGTATGAATCAACCTCCTTTTTCGTCAGCTATGAGTTAACTAGTAAGACTTGTTTATTATTATCTCTCTTTCAAAAACAAATTTTTACAATCTAAAAATATTTTATGGCTTTAAATAACATGTAAGGGGTTGATAAGCTGTAGAAAATGAATCACACCATCTTGGTCTTCTATGTATCTTTAGTGTTAAGTGCTCCAGGCTTTCTTTCTTTCATTATATATGCTCCAAAATTTTAACTGTCTCTTATTGATTGTTAGCAGCAATTTTCCCTCACTCTCACTTGTCTTGATTTCCTTAAGTTTTTTGCGACAATTCTCCAGCTTCCAGTGACAGTAGACATTGCATATCTTAATGTTATTTATTTTTTATCCCTTCTGTTTCAGATTAGGTTTCTGGTTCCTTCTAAAGTATTTTCATTCTCTTCACTCTCAATAGCCCCTTGTGTCTTAGTGGCATTGTCTTGCTCGGGGTGAATTAATTAAAAAAAAAAAAATTAAAAATTAAAATAATAAATAAATACCATACACATTTTCTAAAAGTATCTTTTGTTATTATTACATGACTTTGATTTTTCTCTATCCCTCTTTCCCTTGTCTGTTATTCCACTCTGCAGAGAGTGGAATATTGACACTTGATTTGACATCCCCAATGTGTAATTCACATTTTGGGCTACACCTTTTTGCTAACCACCATGCATTCTATCTTACAATTAATGGTTAGTAAAGAGCTCTAGACTAATTTTGTTCACCACTATTGTTCTGAAACAGTCTTAAGCTACTTTTAATCATCCAAAAAATATTTTTAAATTGTCTTAATCTTTTCTTTTCTTTTAACCCTGTTATTTATATGTAAGTAGAATAATAATAATAAAAAAAACATTTAAAATGTTTAAGAAATAAATATTTATTTTGATCCATTCAAACTGTGGTTCATGTGCTCTGCAGCCACTACTTCACCATTTGGCCATTACTTTCCTTTGGTTGTATTGCTAAAGAAGAGAGCCATGAATGAATATTTGGAGCTGGCAGTTGGGCATTTCAATTTAGTTTTTGATAAGGAGAAAACATACCACATCAATGTTTGTTAATGATTCACTTTTCTTTTCTTTTTTTTCTTTTTTTCTGCTAAAAATTGGCAAAAATATATTTTTCTTTTTGTTTCTTAAAGGAAAATTAGTTCTTACAATTAGATACTCTGTTTTTACATTTAGAGATAAACTAGCAGTATAACCCGTCAACGCCCGGGTGTTTCATTACTGGGAATTTTTGCTGTTCAATTGGAGCAGTTTAAGTTTAAAGTCAGCTCACCCGAAAATCAATATTAGTAACAACATTTGGGTGAAACTGAGGCACATCCTCAAATGGGAGTGGGGGGGGGGGTTAAAGATTTTATTAAAGATATATATCCAAGAACAGATAGTAAATAGTAAAACGTTGCTGAGAGTTATAATAGACAGGAAGTAGTGGAGAGCCATTGTCACCAACAATTTGGACTCAAAACCGGCACTGAAGAATTATCTATAAAATAAAAAATTTTCATCAAAATCCAATGAAAACTGGAAATGCATAAACAGCATTTGATCACACATACACACACACATTTTGAGAATTATAGATAATACATATCTAAATTTAAGTCCTTCAATTTTTATTTTGGCTTCATTCATCAATTTTAAAAAGCTTAAGTTTTTTGTTTGTGCATATATATTCTACTTATTAAATGCCCTCCATTATTGGTAAAATGTAAGAACTTTTTAATTCTAAAAAAAAATTAGTTGCTTTTGGATTATATTAGAATTTTAATTTAAAATTTTGTATCCTAAAACCAGTTATCCTGGGTTAGTACTTTCTTCTTGCTTTCCTAATAGTTCTTTTAGTTTCCTTCCAAACACTGTTGTCAAAACAGTGTCATTTGTGTAGTGTTTATCATTAAATTAGGTGAGAACCTCAAGTTGTATAACTGGAACATCGGATCAGATATTGCAGTTATATTCATTGCATGAACAAATGGTAGATTGGATTCTGACAAGAAAAATTATCTAGCATGATACAGTAAAGCAACCTTCTTAGCAGTAGATGTAGCAATTGATTCAATGTAATCGCTGCACTTTCATCTCAGTTGTAAATGTGAGATGATGAAGGTGCAAAATTATATAAATTTGGTAAGAAAACACATCTTTGTAGTCTTTGTTTTGGTGTACTCACTTAATTGTCTATTAATATGCAAGCCATTTATTTCCAATACTGATTGCAGATTTGTATGTCCTTTCCATGTAGATCAGGCATTTCTAATACTGTCTCTTTGTGTTTCACTTTAGTGAATGCCTTTGTGTAATCTATGGAAGGTAGAGGCTTTCCTGCTTTACTGTTGAATGAGCAAATAAAAATCCATTGAGGGATAGATGAAACCCCCCCCCCACAATAATGGTTGTAAAATAAGACTAGAATATGCAGAATAGACAAGAAACAAAAGTGAGGTAATATATAAGCAATGATCGTTATCAAGTTCAGAAAGTAACCTCTGAATAATTCAATACTTTGTTCTAATTATACAAGTAGAGTACAGTTTTGTAAATTTAAGTCATTCACAGTTATTTTATGTATCTTTTAAAACAGCTACAAAATATTTTCACACAATTTGATTATTTTCAGTATGTACAGGATACAAAAATGAAAATAATACTGATATCTCATTTTAGCAGATATATTTACCAAAACTACACAAAAATATCTTGAAATACAAAAGAGTAAATTTGTTCAATAAAATTGCCATTGGCTTCAACCATGGCCTCCAGACAACTTCAGAATTTCCTGCAACTCTTCTGGACTTTCTCCTTTAAGTTGGTGAATGCTGCCATAATCCTTATCTTTAGTTCATCTTTGGTGTTATAAAGAGTTTTGTTGCCAGACATAGGGTCTTCCAGCAGCCACCCTCTTGACCCAGGGCAGCACTACCTCAAGGCATTTGATGTAGGCCTCCATGTTGAGTCTGGGTACCTGTGGGAAGATGAATGGTGGCATAACATTGTCATCACCAGTGATCACTCCAAACACTATGATGTCGCCTGAATATGTCATCCAACTCTTTCTGAATACTCTGCACTGTCCTCAGATTGACACCCAAACACTTCGAAATGTTTGTATCAGAGCTTCTGGCATGAATGCCAAGCAATACAGCATGCCATTTCCAAATTTCTGGCGGAGTGAATTGTCATGGTGCTCTTTTTCTCACAGACCCTACTATAGTGTGCAGTTGACAAAATCAAAAACAATGTGCATGTATGATTTTTAAAAATATAAAATGGCAACAATTTATCCATCACATCCTCCATCCTGGGTATGATGATAAACTACATCTGCATCCTGGGTAAGACGATAAACTGTCCAACAGCAAGGCCTCTGATCAAGAGGTTTTGAAGAGCATAGAACCACCTCTTAATTGCTGGTGTTCCCAGGTCCACCCTGACCCGGGGTGGTAACACCTGTTAGGGTCCCAGCTATGGGTAAATAGGTAACCCCGAATTTGAGGTAAAAAGCATTATTAAAGTGTAAAAATAGGTCTTAATATCAGAAATACTTTGTAAAAAAATTATTACCAGAAATAAAATTTTTGAAGAAAAAAAAACAATTACGAGCAATACATTTTTTAAAAATATTACTAGCTATGCATTTTTGAGGAAAAAAATATTAACAGAAATAGATTTTTGACAAAACAAAATATTACCAGGAAAAAAAGTTGTCGGCATTGAATAACCCATTGGTGTTGATATGCCGTAAACCAAACCATTGCATCCTGTATATAATTATCAGAAATTTTATAATGACTCTAAAATGTCCCCAAGGTTTATGGTGTTGAAACATCAATGAACTTAAGCTTGTTCCATACTTAGATGAGTGACTACTTGGAAACACCAGGTGCTGTAAGCTTGGATGTATGGGTTGGATAATGGTTTGGAATTGGAAATCTGAGAATCAATTTTCAATTCCATTTGTGTTAAGTTATATTTCACTTACATGCAAAATACTCTTGGGAAATGTATGAATACACGTCTTCTCCCCACTCAATTATGCATTAATTAGAACTTGTATCAAATCATTATCTCAAAAAAAATTCTTAGAAATTTAAAAATTATTTTCTGGTTTTAAATAACTGGCAAAAGCTGTGAAGGAAAAAAAAAAAAAAAAAAAAAAAAAAAATAAAAGATGTTCCATTTACTGTATTTGCCAGCATATATGGCACAGTTTTTTTTTTTTTTTTTTTTACTAATATCTTTTAAACCCCTTTGCATCTTATATACCATATGTAGTTTTAAAATTCGCGATAGTGGGCTGAAATTAGCTACCTGGCAACTCCTATTAGCCTAGACAAGAGTAACTTTCATATACCTATTGTCATTATTTAAAAAGCTATTATGCACAGTAAAAGTGTTATTGATAATATTCATTATATTAATTTCATCATGTTTAATATTAGTACTTTGTTTCACTAAAATTATATGCAATAAATTCAAATTATATATTTGTAAAATATATTTGTTTCATTAATATTTTTCTTGTCATAACTTCCAATTGCATTGGTATAATTACAATCAGAATTTTTATATCCTAATTATTCCAATAAGACATTTACAAGATGAGATTGTACAGATCATAAAGTTTTTATAGGCTTGTGTTCATTTTCCTGTTATTTTTTGTTTAGTTGTAATCATGGCTTGTTTAACCAAAATAATTCCTCATAAATATAGCTTAGGTTGTACCATTTACTAATAATTTTACTAATTACTAATTTTTTCTTGATTTGCCCTGCTGAAATTGGGGTGTCTCTTATATGCTGTCAAATACAGTAAGTAGCTATTTTTAAGAACAAAATTATTGAAGATAGCACTTGGTGACTTTTTATATTTACATAATCTAAAGTTTTAAAAAAATCAATTGGAATTGTTATACTGTTTACATACTTGCTATTAAAGAACTAAATTGAACATCTCTGACTTTGTCATAGCATCATAGTCAAATGTATTTTCTGTCATATTCATTTGTTGACATTTTTGTGGATATTTTTGCTGTAGTAATCCAGCGGTTTAGTGATTTGAATAAGGTTAATGTAGTATAGTAATAATTAATAGATTTTAGTAGATCAGCCCCCAGCACAACATGCATTTGCCAAAACTTTGCCCGTTAATTTGTTTATCCATTCAGGTTGAAAAAAAAAATATCAGTATTTACATCACTTTCTTTTCTTTTTTTTCTTTCTCTATCTCTCTCTTCTCTTTTTTTTTTAAATTTTTTTATTTTTTTTACAGACAAAACAAGCCTTTACTATTAGATTAGTATGGGTTATGGTAGCCTTTTGCTGTGTAAGTGCAAAACAATTTTAGTTTAGAAAAATAAAGAATGATATTTAAAAAATAGTGCTAAATTTTCTATCTGTTATATTAAATTTTTATCACTCAAAGATGTTTCATTTGGCCAGTTATTTGTAAGTAAATGTAGTTCATCTTTTCTATTTACGTAAAAAATCAGTTTGAATCATAGTCTTTACATGCTTGCTATTAAAAAACTAAAAACTATATTGTATCATAGCATCATGGTCAAATGTATTTTCTGTCAGATTCATTTGCTGTAATGGCATTTTTATTGATATTTCTGTCGTAGTACTCCAGGGGCTTTAGTGATTTGAATAAGGTCTAATGTAGAATAGTAATAATTAATAGATTTTTAGTAGATTGACTCCAGCACAACTTTCTCATGCCAAGACTTGATCATACTTATTATAAAACCCAGGTTGTGTGTGTGTCTGTTCATTTATATATTGGATTGGATTTCCTACATTTTTCAACTGATTTCAACAAAACTTCACAGGACTACGTAAAATTACCTTGTGGTGGTTCTGACAGTGCCAAAAATTGGCAAAACAATTGTTTTTGCACAAAATCAATTTGAAAACACAATTAAGAGGCATCACTGATGCGAGAATGAAAGGGGACAACTTGTATAGAGTTATACTTATAAAACCCAGGTTGTGTGTGTGTTCGTTTATATATGGGATTGGATTTCCTACATTTTTCAACCGATTTCAAAAAAACTTCACTTTTTTTTTTTGGCAGGTAGTGTTTCTTATTGTCTTGCACACTTTTGTCTTTATTTTTACATTCAGAATGCTTTAAAAATTCCATTTACAAGACAATTGTTTATAATTCTATTCAATCAGTAGACTCATAACGATTGAAAACAATGTTTTTGTTTGAGTTTGACCAATTCGTAAAAAAACAAAACAAAACAAAAAACTAAGACATGTGTGTCCATCAACCTTAAACAATAATCTTTGTCAATTTTATTTTTCAGTCTTTATGATGGTCGATACTTGATCTATCTCTTACTGTTACATCCCTGGGCAACGCCGGGCCCTACTGCTAGTCGTTAATATTTGTTTTTCAGTTGAAGTTAGAAACATTATTAATATTTGATTTTTTTAGCATAAGTGTGCCACTCATACACAACCAGAAGTCTCTAATATTAGTTTAGCATATAGTAGATTTTTACATGGCAAGTGCAAAACAATTTTAATTTAGGAAAATATATTCCATGTATATAAGTTAATAGTAGTATATAGGTTTGCCTATTTTCCAGTTCACACTCCTCCCCCATTTTTGAACAAGTGTAGAAGTTTATTCCTTGTTTCCTGTTTAGGATTGGATGTTTGGTTCATTCAATTCTGTACTTCTAACGTTTCCGCCTAAAACCTGAACCTTGGATATGACGATAAACTACATGTGCATCCTGGGTAAAACAATAAACTACATCTAACAGCAAAGCCTTTGATCAGGTTTTGAGGAGCGTGAAACCACCTCTTCATTGTTGATGCTCCCAGGTCCACCCTGACCTGGGGTCTTAGCCCCTGTCAGGGTCCCAGCTATGGGCAGATAGTTGACTTCCCCCAAAATGGGTCAAAACACTATGAAAGTATAAAAATTGGTTTTAATACAAGCAGTACTTTTTGGAAAATTTTTTACCAGCAATACATTTTTTTAATAACCCATTGAGGTTGATATGCCGTAAAACAAAATAAACAAAACTCTGAAATTTTATTTACTATATATTTATGTACTTTTCCTCAATAGGAGTAAATAGGTTTGGCTATTGTCTGGTTCACTCTTCCCCAGTCTTTTGAACAGGTGTAGAGTTTTATCCCTTGTTTCCTGTTAAGGATTTGGTTTCTAGTTTCTTCTAAAGTCTCCTTCAAGTCTCTACCACTGTTTCCGTCTCTAAACTTTGAAATTTCATTTACTATGTAGTTTTCATTAGTTGGATGAGATAAGTTCACCCATCATACAATTCACACTCCTCTCTGGGCTTTTGAACAGGAGTAGATGTTGTTTTTTTTTTTTTTTTTGTTTTTTTTGTTTTTTCTGTTTTGGATTTGGTTTCTGGTTCCTTCTAAAGTCTTTTCATTCTCTTTCACTCCCAATAGCCACTTGTATCTTAGTGGCATTGTCACCTTCATTTGTGGGGAATTGATTAAAAAAAAAAAAAAATTTTTTTTAATGTACTAACTTTAAAGTTGGTTATATTCCTATTGGTGAGATGTCTCATTTCCATCATTGAAATGGGACATCTATGTGGCATGAACCTTCAGAATGTGGATGATCTTGACTCTCCACAACTTCCTGGCCTTTGTAAATCATAGTAAAATTTGTCATTTTTGCTATCTCACCTAAATCCTGTTTTGCCAACCAAGCACTGTTTTCCTCTCTCACTTTTGCCTTTAATATGTCCTGTGAGTATCAAATTTTCTAAGCCTTCTTTCCTCATTATGTACCCTAGAAATGTTAACCATCTCTTTCTGATGGTAAGTGTCCTTTTTGTTTCCATTTTCTCTCAAACTTTATCGTTGCTCGCATATTCATTCCATGGTGTTTTCAGCATCCTTTTGTTGCCTTAAATTTTTTCTACATCTGTGATGAGATTGCCCAACATTCACTGCCATATAGGAGGACTAATATATAGCAGTTCAGTAGTCTTTTATTTGTTTCTAATGAAATTTTCCTGTTTCTTAATAATTTTAACCTTTTAGGTGTCTTTCACTATCTCAATGTACCTTCAGATTTTGATGTTGCATTTTCTGTCTTCTGTTAACACTTCCTAGGAATCTAAATCTTTATACTTGCTGGATTTTGGTATCTCCAATTTGTCATTCACATGTTGGGCTGTTCTTTCTGATGACATCCACCATTTTCTTCTGTTGTTTGGTCCTTTCGCCTTGCCTTCCGGTCCTTTCGCCTTGCCTTCCGGTCCTTTCGCCTTGCCTTCCGGTCCTTTCGCCTTGCCTTCCGGTCCTTTCGCCTTGCCTTCCGGTCCTTTCGCCTTGCCTTCCGGTCCTTTCGCCTTGCCTTCCGGTCCTTTTGCCTTGCCTTCCGGTCCTTTCGCCTTGCCTTCCGGTCCTTTCGCCTTGCCTTCCTTTACTGCCTTCTGTACCAGTTCCTGTGGTTTCCTTTCTGTGTCTGTCAACATTGTGTCATTTGCATATCTAATGTTAAGATATGGATAAAGTTTTCAATTTTCAAACTTTCGTCAGTGCAAAAAAAAAATGTAATTTTCATCAACAGGGTAAATACAACATAGTTATGAAAGGAATGGTTATGGGTTGCTAAAAGGAAGCATTATTTAATTTAAGTGAATTTATTTCTTCTCAGAATTAAGTTTTACTTTTTAGCATATTCATCAAATAGTGCTATCCACCATCACACAGAAACTTCAGTATTGGAGGATAAATGTTGACCAATCAAAGCCACTTAGAAATTCAGGAACAAAGACATCTGATTGGGCCAAACTAGTGTTGGAAAGACGGGCAACAACTGAATTTCACGCTTGGTATCATTTGTACCAGAAACTTGTTTTAATTGGTTAATTTGTTTCTCAAACAACCCTTATAATTTTAAAGAGAAATAAATTTACTCCATCTTGAGACAGTTTCTCTGTAGCCATAAACTTGAAAGGTCAATATTTTTTGTCTGATGCTGAAGTTGCTATGGGCAATTGGATCAAAAGTAAACCAGAAACTTTCTTCATGGACAAAATGAAAAAGTAAGTTTGTAAAAAAAAAAAAAAAAAAAAAAAAAAATAATAATAATAATAATCTGTGACATTAAATGGTGACTATGATAAAGAAAAGAAAAAAGTAATCTTAATAAGAGAAATAAATTTTCTTTGATTTGCTATGAATTTCATTATTTTATCTGGTCTAAAGCTTTGTTCATGAGTTTAGAGACTTTACTTATCAATCAGCCCTCACAACTATGATGGGAAGTAGATTTTTTTTTTTTTTATACCAATCTCCTTATTCTATCTGATCTAAAACTTGTTCTATGGTTCACATTCCTCGCCTGTCTTTTGAACAGGAGCTTAAGTTTATCCCTTGTTTCCCATTTAGGAATGTGTTTTCGGTTCCTTCTAAGGCCTTCTCATTCTCTTTCACTCCCAGTAGCCCCTTGCATTTTAGTGACATTATTGCCTTTCTTGAGGTGAATTGATTAAAAAAATATATTTGTAGCCCACATTTACCAATTAGCCATTATAATTTAAAAAAGAAATAACATTTACTTACTTTTGATAGTGTCTGATTATTCTATCTGGCCCAAAACTTACAGGATTAGAGACTTTATTTATCAAACAGCTCATTTAATATAAATGTAGCTTTTGCTATTAAAGGAATTGGATAACATGACTCTCAAAACTGAGCATGAATCAGGAAAAATAGAAAAGTAAATGCAAGCAAGCATTGGAGATGGTTAGCATCTCTTCATTTGTGTGGTGTTTCTTTCCATGTCGTACATTTTTCGAGTTCTTGTTCAAGGAATTTAGTTAAGCTTTGCATTTCTTCTCAAATTTCTGTTGATTTCATCCCAAAGAAATACAGATGAGAATATTATCCATAAATTTGAACAAATTTTTTCTTCAGTGCAGACTGACAACAAAATATGTAACACTTTCCTCTTACAATCTTGCCCTTTAAAAATTTTCATGATTTACAAATTATGTGGGTAATTTATCTAATTTGGAAGTTTCATTGCCTGCTCACCGACCAACCCTTTTGTATACATCCTTCAAATTTGGAATGCATATCTATTGGACCCAAGTGATGATCTTTAATGTAATAAAATTGTTCATCATGGGGGATAAATGAGCACTCTACTGCTTTTCTATTATATGGATTTATCTTTTATAGTAACACTTACCATTTGTAACTATTTGATGGGGGACTATAATTTCTCTTTCATTATAAATGTCCATACAAGAAAAATATTTCTGTTCTTTTCATAGAACAGTTTGTCTTCAAATTAGATTTTCTACTTTTTATAATATTTCTTCATTGGAACTTTACAAGGAACAAATGTAATCATTACTTTTTTTTATGTGAATAATTATTGTTGTAAAGTTACAGTACATGATCAGTATAATTGGAAATGAACTTTATGGGATGTGAATAATTATACAGTTTTAACTGCTAACAATAATTGTAAAATAGATATAAGTTATGCATTTTATTTCTTTCACTTTGATTCAAAAAGTTATGTGGGACTACTTTCCAAGACTGTGTGTCTGATTGAATAAATTTAATTACAAATATTGCTTATTTTTATCATAATCTTAATAATATTCACAAATATTTTTTCTTTATATTACAATTAAACAAGGCAAGAAATGCACTGTAACAATGAGAATTTTTCATCTCTTTTGTAAAAATATTTATGAATATGAAAGGATTATGATAAAAATAAGCAGAAATAATGTTTGTAATTTATTCAATCAGACATGCCTAACAGAATTTGCTGCCTAAATACACACACACACACACACATACACACATGTGTATGTATATGCAATTTCTAAGAATTAAATGTTTTGAATTTTTTTATAATGTATGACTAACAAATATTAAATTCATACACTCTTGTAAGTTGTTATTTGTCAAAATTTAGTGCAATTTCTGCACATATAGATGAATATATGACAAATAAGCAAGATATTAACACAAGACAAATTTTAGAACTCTGCATTAAAAATAGAACACCTTTCTTGGATTTTCTAGTAGATACTAATGATTTTATCACTTCAAAAAAAATGAACTAGTAAAAATTCATGTGTCCTTAATTGTAAAAATGCATGTCCACACTGATATAAAATAGGTGATATAAAAAAAAAAAAAAAAAATCATGATTTATTGTGCTAAGATTATTTCATCTTCAGATAAATAGTTTATAGAAAATTAAGCAACATGAAACAAAAAAACCTATCAACAATAATTTCCCTAACAATATTGTTGAAGAAATAAGATTAGCGTTAAAGAAATTTAGAACAAATATAAGCCACCAACAAAAATAAAGACTCCATTAAATTGTTTTATTGTAACCAGATGCATACTAATTATAAACAAGACAAAAGGGTGATTAAAATTATCTGCCAGTATATAAAAGTTATAGATCATAATAAACATCTTATATTTATCTATTATAAAAAAGAAAAATTTAAAACATCTAATTCTTAGAAATAATTCATCACCTTAAACATCACAGACATGCGTGCACACACACACACACACACACACTCTGATGGATAAATTGTTGTCTAAGTTACATAAAAATGAAAATAATACTGGCATCTCGTTTTAACGGATATATTTAACAAACATTACACAATAAATCTTGAAATACGAAAGAGTAAATTTATTCAATAACATTGCCACTGACTCCACACTCTCCAGACGACTTCAGAATCTCTTGCAACTCTGCTGGACAGTCTCTTTGTTTACATTAGTGAATGCTGCCATATTCCTTGCCTTAAGTTGGTCATTGGTATTACAAGGAGTTTTGTTGATCTCTCATTCAACTGCACCCCAATATAATCAAGGGGATTGCAGTCTGGGGAGTTAGCTGGCCAGATATAATGGGTGATGTGGTTGCAGTAACTTTCCGACAGCCATGACTGGTTTCTCTTGCTTGTGTGGCATGATGCAGAGTCCTGTTGCCAGCCATAGGGTCTTCTAGCAGCCACCCTCTTGACTCAGGGCAGCACTACCTCCTCAAGACTATGAATTTAAGCATAATACTAGACTGGTGATGAGATCATATCAATTTACAGTTGAGCTGGTTAGATGTAGCTATAACTTCTATGCTGACAGTTTTTTTTTTTTTTTGCACTTCTTACTTGTGGAACTCTCTTCTGGCTTCATGCTTTCTGGCCAACAAGAATTTAAATGCAATGCCAATCGCTATCTAATATCCTCCTGAATGCTCTTTTCTTTTTTTACTAATGTTTCTGCTTTTAATTCCTCCAAACCCTGTAACCCCTTGCATGTTAGTAGCTATACTGCCTTGCTTGGGATGATACCTATTTTTTTTTTTTTTTTTTTTTTTTTTTTTAAAAAAAGAAAACCCCACAAACTGGCTTCATTATTCCAATGACTCTTCCTGGTGCAATGAGGTAGATACTGCCACAGGATTAGAATCTCTGGGAACAAGCATCCCTTATTTGTGTTCTGTGACAGAAACACGATTGAGAGATCAATCATATTTTGTCCATCCGAACGAAGGCAGATAATACACCTTGATTCCACCCTGAGTGAAGAGAAGTAAAACTTTAGTAACACTTCCTGCTTGATCATTGAAGCCTGAATATTTCCCTATAAGGAAATGGCTAATATTACTATTTTCATTAGAAATGAGAGGAACAGGATACTTTACTTTGAACCAAGCCTAGTGACCAGGGGTTGAATACTGAATGATTCAATCATTTTTTTAAAATCACAAAGTAATTCTTTAAATCAAATTTAAAAAAAATTAAAACTGAAATATGTTGCATCTTTATTTCCCTGTCTCTCTAAACTGAATTAGTTCTTTCTCACTTTTTTTTTCTTATACATAGCCAAGAATTTTCTATGTGCTGTATCTCTTCAGGACATGGGCAAAGTGTAACACAAATCTAAAGGCGCATTGAGATAGTGAACAATGCCTTCCAGAAGCTAAGCAACATATTAGGAAACAGAAAAATTCATTAGAAACAAAGAGTACTGACCTGTTATGTAATATCAGTCCTACTACATGGCAGTGAATGCTGGACAATCTCCTGAAAGATAAAGTGACTTAAACCAACAGAAATGTGGTTCTACAGAAGGATGCTGAGAATACCATTGACATATGAGCAATGAAATTTTAGAGAAAATGGAAGCAAAAAAGACACTGATACTTATGATGAGGGAGCCGAAATTTCTAAGGCACATAGTGAAGAAGGAAGGCTGAGAAAATTTGATACTCACAAGACATATTTAAAGTAAGGACAGAAGAAAGCTATGTATGACCTACCTAGCAAGCTTGAGTAAATTGATGACAGAACAAGATTTAACAAAGAAAACTTATAAAGCACTATGAAAGATAGGAAATTGTGGAGATCCATGATCACCAACATTCTGAAGAGACACAGCATGTAGAAGAATCTTAACTCTTTCCTTTCCTCAAAGGCTTTCCATATTTATAATTCTTTCCATGTTTGTTTTTTGTTTTTTATCACTTTAAATGTTATTTTTAGTGGATACTCATATTTGAGTAGATGTTCCATTTATTTATTAAACACTATTTTCACCTACCAAACTGAAAGTTGGAGAAATCTTTTTAAAGAAAAATTTGCATTCTCCAGCATGAATCGAACCTGCATCTAGCAGGACTGAAAAAAAACCCACTGTTTGACCCAATGCACCTTACTGACTTGGCCATGAAGAGCAATCGGTCAAGTGAAGCCAATTTCATGCTTTTAACCAAAACTTGTCAAAGTTTTTTTTTGTATCTGCACACAATTTCTCAACCAAATGTAAAAAAGAATTTTTAGAATGGATTTTTTTTTTTTTTTTTTTTTTTTTTTTTTTTAAATCTAAAAAACTGATAACTTTAGCATTTCAGATTTGTTTTCATGCTTTCTATATCCCCAATTGTACTAATTTAGTATGAACAGGAGATAAAGTGAAGTAGCTTAATTGTATAATAATTATTGGATTCATTTGGTTTTGTTTGTTTAAATGCATATCAACCTCAATGGGTTATTTAATGCCAATTTTTATTGCTGGTAAATTTTTTTTTTTTTTTTTTTTTTTCAATAATGTATTGCCGGCAATAATTTTTCTTGATAAATTTATTACTGGTAATAAATTATTACAAACTATTTATGGGATTAATTACATTTTCATAGTTTTGACTTCAGTTTGGGGGTTAAGTATTTACCAATAGCTGGGACCCTAACAGGTGCTACCACTCCGGGTCAGAGTGGACCTGGGAACACCAGCAATTAAGAGGTGGTTCTATGCTCCTCAAAACCTCCTGATCAGAGGTCTTGCTGTTGGACATAGTTTGTCTTACCCAAGACATGGATGTAGTTTATCGTCATACCCAGGACAGATAATCATTGGAGTATCATATCATAGATCATGGCACATACAATATATTTTGATCTGAATCAATTATATTTGCTTTTTATTAAAATGGTTTCCTAGCTCAAAATTGCTATTAAAACAATTTTTACAACAATTTTTACAACAATAAAGTTACAGTAAAGTTAAAAATGTTAAATCAAAAAATTCAAGAAGACTTCTTATGCCATAACCCCACAGAACGTGGATGATGATAGCTCTCCGCAACTTCCTATCCTCTACAGCTCTGTCATGTTTCCTTACAATCCTTCCCCTATTCTGCTTATCCATTTGTGCAAGCTCATTAGGTAGGTTATTGTTTCCCTGTTCTCCTCAGTATGTCATGTGAGTGTGAAATTCTCTATGCCCTCTTTCCTCATGTAATTTTAACTGTTTCTTTCTGATCATAAGCATAAGTGTCTTTTTGTTCCCATTTTCCTATAAAATCCTTTGTTGCTGATATGTTCCGTCCTTGGTATTTTCAACATCCTTCTTTAGAACTACATCTCTTTTGCCTCAAGTCACTCCGTCATGTGAGGAAATTGTCCAGCATTCAATATTATACAGGAGGATTAATATTACATAGTATTTCATCCAAACTGCTATGTAATATCAATCGATATGCTTCTTGCTAGACCTAAACACACATATAACTAAATATGATTACAACAATCATGATGTTAACATTTCGCACTACTTCAAATAAAAGGTTAGGATGTGAAACCTCCATCAATACTGGAAACAGCGATAACAACTGCTGAACTTGAGAAAACTGTTTTCCTGAAAAATTGTTTTAAGAGAAAGATTTTGTAAATTTCAACCAAAAGTAGTACTAGCTGGTCGGTCAATGAATGCTGAATGTTTCCTTATAGGGAAACAACTAATATTACTATTAACATTCTATTCAGCTGGAAAGGCACATTTTCTCTTAATTTTTAACTTAAGATTCACTGGTAAGTTAATGAATGTTTTCTTGAGTAATTTTGACATTATAAAAATAAAGCTATAATTGAATAGCACAAAAGTGAATAGAATATTTCCATTTGCAATAAAAAAAATTATTTCCTCTAAGAAAAGTTTAATAATTCAAAAACTTTTCAATCAAAAGAAAATTTGTGTCGATAGTATATGAATGTTATATAATTCAAGGTGTGAACTTTCTATTGGCTGAATTATGGGACCTGCCCACCTCTATAAGTGACCTTCTCTAATTTAGCTATGTTCTATAAATGAATGTGGTTTTGCAGTTGGGACCTTGGAATTGTCAGAGGAATATAATATGTTGGTGCACAAATAATGTCGTTTTCTCACATGTTACTATGTGAGAAAACGACATTATTTTTGCACCAACCTAATATATAGGTTGTTACTTTAATATTTGTAGCTTTTCCTATGAAAGTTATCAAAGTGTTTGAGTGCTTAAATCTGCAAGCTAGCAGAAAATTTGTTTTCATTTGAAAGTGCTTTCATACAATCAAAAATATATTGTGCACTATTTACCAATTATGAAACCAAAAATATTTCTTATCAAAGAAAAACATTGGTCAAGCATAAAAATCTACTTAATTTTTTAAGCCTATGCCAGAAGTCATCAAGCCGCATTTAGCTCTTTGACATTTGAAATATGGGTCATGGGAAAAGGATATTAATTTTTTTTATATATCAGAATAATATATATGGTCTGGTGTCCCTGCTGTTTGCCTTAAGGTCCTTGACAAGATCCAGAGACTGATAAGCAATGTGGTTGGTCCTGATTTGACATCTCGTCTTCAATTGCTCTCTCACAGATGTGTTGTCACCTCCCTCTGTCTTTTCTACAAATACTTTCATGGTAACTGCTCCGATGAGCTACTATCACTGCTTCCAAGACTGCATGAATTTAATTGTACTACTAGGCTGGCATAATGGTCTCACCCTTTCACTGTTGAAACGGTTAAATGCTGCTGTCTCTTCTACTCCAATAGCTTCATGTCTCACACCTCTCGTCTGTGGAATTCCTGTACTATTACTTGTTTCCCTGATAGCTATAATCTTCAACTATTCAAATGTAATGTCAATTGACATCTCCAGATGTCCTGAACTATCCCCTTTCCCTTCTCTTCATCCTTTCCTCCATCACACTTCACTCTTGCTCCCACTCTGTAACCCTCTACATACTAGTGGCATCCTGCCTTGCTTGGGGTGAATACTTAAAAAAAAAGAAAAATTCAAGAAAATCTATGAAAAATTGAAAAAATGTGTAATCACATCAATGTAAGCGTCATTTAGTCCAATAAAGTTCAAAAGTATGAAATGCAATAAATTTCCACTTTGTCATAATACAGGTCATCAAAAATAAGTTGGCAGAACTTTTATCATACTTTTAATTTCACCCCAAGCAAAGCAATAAAGCCACTAAGATGCAAGGGATTACTGAGTGTGAAAGAATATGAGGAAAAAAAAAACTATTAAGAGAACAATAAATGTTGTGGTGTCCTCCCTCTCAAGAGTCTGTTGGACTCTTCTGCCTACTATAATATTAGTAGGAGAGAAGGCCTTGAGGGAACAATTGAACAGATAGTCCGTTACTGTCGGACTCTCTGCCTTGAGCAGAGAGGAACCCGGATGAGGCTTTGCCGAAGGGCAAAGTTTTGTCCAGGGAGGTAGACAGGCCCTGAACCTGTTTATGCAGGTTCTAAGGGAATATTTTTGGCCAGGCCTACAGGCTTGGAGAACCCATGGTAAACTCGGCCTTGTGCCATATACATCACTTGTGGGGGGCTGTTATCTATAACTGTCGAATAGATTGAACGCTGGATCAACTGACACACACTCACTAGTCGTGTAATACTCTTCTGTTGTATTTACTGTTTAGTATAATATATCTTCAAAACTTGTTTTATTTCTTTAACTTGGTCACAGAATAAAAAAACAAGAATTAAAACAAGATAGCAATTGACATTGCATTTAAATTTTTGAAGGTCAAAGTTAACAGGAATGTAAGAAGCTGGAAGAGTTCCTCAAGTGATAAGTGCAATAAAAGAAGCTGTTAGCATAGAAATTATGGTTACATCTAGCTATTTCAACTGTAAAATGACGAGATCTTGCCACCAATCTAATCGGTCAGTTGTGTGCCATGCGTGATACACGCTTAGGCAATCATGTATCTTTCAATACATGATTGACGAGACAGATTTTTTTCCTGCAGTAGGCAGACTATAGAACCCGGTCTGTCCTGCTATTTACCAATAGCTAGGGGGGGGAGAAGAGGATTCATACCTTTCTTAAGGGTATTAATACGTAAGTGAATGTAATGGATTCAACCAATCTAGTACTGCACTTAAATTTCATAAAATATAGGTACCATAGAGTAAAATTCATCAAAATAATTATCAAGAAATATTTGTGGGAAAATGACTGAAGAGGAAATGCCAGGTCAGGACCAGTAACATTGCAAATTCTTCTTGGGATTTTATCATAGCACCAGACCAGATGTGGCAACAATATTTAAAGCTTAATATAAAAGGTAAATAAGAAAAAAAAATTACAAGATTTATATTTTATAATACAATTTTTATTAGTTCATTACTATATTAAATATGCATGGTATTAAAACAATATATTTTTGTGTGTGTTGTGATTACTGAAGCTAACGGAAATTAATCTTAAATATAGATACATGAATAAATATTATTGTATACATATATTTGCTAATATAGGAATCCCTCAATTAGTGTGCCTAATGTGTACTTTGGCAACTATTAAAAAATCAATTTTCAATTGCTATGATTAAACTGAAGAATGTTTTACTGCACTAATCGAATATTATGTATGTACTAATCAAATTTTGATTCCTAAAAATTTTAGAGCACTAATTGAAAGCACCTTAATCGAGGGGTGTATATAAAACTAGTTTAGTCTCCATTGCTTCACTGATGGAAAGATGATCAAATTTCAAACTGAAATTGTTTGTCCATTTAAAATCTTATTATTCTTTGCCAATATACTGAAGGAAGACGTCACAATCATGGTGTGCCACAATTTCCCACCCTTTGTAGCATTATCCATTTGCTCAAGCTTGCTAGGTAGGTTATACATTGTTCCCCTTTGTCCCACTCACTCGTCAGTTTATGTAAGTTTTAAATTTTCCAAGCCCTCTTTCCTCATTATGTTCCCTATAAATTTCAATTCTTTCTTTTTTGATGTTAAGTATAAGTGTCCTTTTAAGTTTCCATTTTTCTGTAAAACTTCCTCATTGCTCACATGTTCAGTCCATGGTATTCTCACTTCCGTGTCTGAAGTCTTTTCATCATCTATGAGGCGATAGCTCAGTGTTAACTGCCATATAGGAGGACTGACTTTAACATAGTATCTGTTAGCATAATACCTGTCAAAACTAATAGGATTATTTATGTGTGAAGCTTTGGTTAATTTTTAAAATATTCAGTTTAAATACATAAAAATGGTCAGCTTATAGCTTTTCTTGTTGTCCAAGCTTTGTTGTCAGACACAAAGGAAAATTCGTCCTTGTGACAAAGATAGCAATATCATTTTCATTCAGATTGTGTGTATGTATATTTGCATGTAAATTTCATATTAATGATGGACCTAAAAATATTTCTATTCAATTTAAAAAAAAAAAAAAAAAAAAAAAACGAAATGTTCAATAAAATCTGGATTCTGATCACCCCCCCCCCAAGAAATTTGTACCATTTTCCACTTTATTCCATGTGTACCATTTTTACTAATGCTCTATGACTTTAGGTCAGTGTTTCTCAATCTTTTTAAGCAACAGCACACCTAGGTGCAAATATAAATATCATGGCACACTTACCAAAGTTTTTAAAGGGTATACATTTAAATGTTATGAAATAAAACCACAGATTTTAAAAAAAGCATACACACTTGTATACATACACACGCATACACACACACACACACGTATATGCATACACACACACATACACGTATATGCATGCATACACGCACACATACACGTATATGCATACACACACACATACACGTATATGCACACACACACACACACACACACACACACACACACACACACAAATATGAGCTTACTTTATTTGAAATGTTTCTATTCCACTATTTGTGCAGCTTATTTAGTGTGAAACCTGTGCCTGCTGTTTTTTCGCAGTTTCTTCAATGTTAGATCGAATGTATGATAAACAGACCCTCATTTCTTCTTCAGCTGAGCGCAGTCTTTCTCGCTTCTTATTTTTGATGTTATTTAGGGTTGAGAAGCCTAATTCACATAAATAAGTAGAAAATTGTAATAAAACAGATTAAGCCTTTTTAGCTAATGTAAGATTTTTCCTTTTTGTATTGAAATACAAAATGTATCAGTAGGTACTGTCAAATGTTTTATTTTGAGCCCTCAATCACTAGAAATGGTGGCCAATTCTTCATATAACTGAAATCCAATATTAGAAGGAACATTTGAAGGGAATTTGGATCCAATCATACTTTTGTGGCATACTTAAGAGGATTGTGTGGCACAGCAGTTGAGAATCACTGCTCTAAGGTAAATAGTCAGTTAGTTTTATTTATGTACTTAATTTTATTTCACTGCTGTACACACACATGTGAGCAAAGAGATAGTTTGACGGAAATTAATCTGAAGTTTTCTTAATTTTTTTTTAAATTTTTTCTCTAACTTTGATTTTTATTGCTCATCCCCGGGTAAGGATTATCTAGACTGAGTGGGAGGGGAATGTATTATTCTAATATCTTATTCGAAACTCTGTCAAATTGCATATGTGTGTGTATACATGTGCTTGTGTGTATATTAAATAGCACAAGTCACTCATGTGCAACCCTGACATGTGCGTATACATTACTTACCCACATGCAAAGTTATATGCAGGCTGTGTGTGTGATGGACAGAGAATCAGATCTTTTATAATAGATTTTTCTAACAATGTATATTTCTTATTACTGTTATTTTTATTATGTGTGTGTGTTTTTGAGTTGCTTTCCCTGTTGTTGTAGTAGAACAGTTAATAATTAGAAGATAAACAGGGATGACAAATCAAGCATATGTAACCACTAAAAGTAATATTTATAGTAATAAATGTTGGATTAAATAAAATCCATTTAGCAAAATATGCAAATGTTGTTTTGCATTTCTGAAATCCTCTGATATTCAGAGGACTTAATATAATTAATTGGTTACTTATTTTACTGTATTTTACTTGGAATTATTGCCAGGTGATGCAAACAATAGTGCATTATTTAAGCAAATCGGCCATAAATAATAAAGTGCCTTTTTATAACCATCTGTCACTTATTGCCAACTAAGGCTGCTTTTACATTTATACAAGTATCAAAGTAATCATTCTAAGTAACAAGGTTAAGTGCCGTGTAATTTGTGGCATTTCTTAAATATTGTATGTGGCTCTTAAGTTAAGCCAATTTGTATGTGTGTGCGTGTGTATCTACAGCTAAATAAACAAAGAGTATGTTTAGTAAATATTTTGATCTGCTATTTGTTAGTGATTTTCATTTAATTTTTGTGACTTTTTTTTGTGAAGTATTTTATTCTGTTTTCACTTGAAAATATTAAGTAGGTGGTAGAAAATGATACATGCGAAAAATCAGGAATCATAAAACTGAAATATTTGTTAGAATGTAAGAAATGCAGCTTTCTTTTGTTTATTAATATTTATTAAACATCTACTCTTGGTTTATTTAGCTGTAGTTACATACACACACAGTCAAATTTGCTTAATTTAAGAGCCATATACAATAATATTTCAGAAATGCAACAAATTACACATCACTTATTTCAATTAACCTTGTTACTTAGAATGATTACTTTGCTACTTATATAAATGTGAAAGCACTATTAGCAATAAGTGACAGATAGTTATAAAAAACCTTTAGGTAACATTTGCAGTGAAATGACTTTTTGTGGGGAGTGGTAGAAAGAAAGAATTCCAATATATTATAACTCTTTTTGAAGTGATCTCTAATCAGTATCTTTTTTTTTGGGGGGGGGGAGAAAAAAATGTGTTCAGTCACTAAGGGGAAAGATATCCCCATTTCTGGGAACAATGTTCCAGTGGTGTTGTCACTAAAGCATGCTGGGAGGAAAAGAGACGAGAATGAAGACAGGAAGTATCCCATTTTTATAGGTACTTAACAGTGCCCTCTAACGATTTTTGTTGAAACTAGTGAAGCTATGTGGGGATAACCCAAACATGTATGAAAATGTCTTGCATTTCTGAAACTTATGAAATTTGTTGTCTAATGCTCTTTCATTAAACAAATATGCGTTTGTGTGTCTTTTTATCTACAGCTAAATAATTCAAGTGTATATGCTCAAGAAATATTCTCATTTTATATTACAGATTTTCATTTTTGATAACATTTTTGTAAAGTACTTTATACCATTTTCACTTAATGAGAAAATGAAATTTGTTACAAATTGGTAATATCATAAAGCTTTTATATTTATCAGAATATATGAAACACATTTAGATAAAAACATACAAAACATTACATTAGTGAGATTATTAGTAATACTCTAGTTTTATGACTTGAAAGCAATCTACAGATTCTCAAAATGGAAAACTTTATGACTTTAATGACTTCAAGTGTTATAGACTCTCAAATACTCTCCCTTGTATACTATTTATCTTCTATACTATACTAAAACTTAGCTCAGTGTTTCTCAACATTTTTTTATTTTATTTTAGGGTGCTCTTGTAGTATAACTAAAAGTTTGGAGCACAATTCAAAATTCATATTTTCAAATTTCATGACTAAATTTTCTTTATTAAAATTTGGTTTCTGATTCCCAAAGAGGATTAGTGTTAAAGTTTTCATTTAAGGGGATTTAAGAATCTATTTTTTTTTTTTTTTTTTTTTTTTTTTTTAGAGTGGCTGATTATGACCAATTTAAATCCCTTGAGGAAGGCAAAGGATTATTCCCTCCTCCTTAAAGATTAAGTAATTTAACATTCAATTTAAAATATCAAATGCTAGACTTGACTTAGACATGGAAGCCACGTGCTCGATGTCTCTAGCTTGTTGAAAATAAAGATTTTTTTTTTTTTTTTTTTTTTTTTTTTTTTAAATATAAAAATAATTCATAAATTACTCTCCTGTTAACTTGGAGTGCACATGGCTGAACTGGTTGAGAAACACAGATTTAGACTATATTTTATTAATAATGTAAACGAAATGTTTCTGCTCACATCTTAGGAGTTTATTGCTTGTTTTAATTTTGACAAGAAATTTCAGTCTATATTCCTACTTGTACTGTCCTTTTCCATCTGCTCCCAGTTCTGCCATCCATCCATTCATACAAGCCTGTCAGAGAAATATGCTGCCTCCCTATGTCTCTTTTGCCTTTGATATGTCCCCGTGTGTGTCAAATTATGCAAGCCCTCCTTCCTCATATGGTCAAGAAATATCAGCTTCAGTTTAAAGTTAAATTTTTTGTTTTAAAAAAATCTAAGACCTAACATTTTAACTGCTTTTAAATATTTAAATCTTGTCACATTCTTAATGGACTTCAGCATGTTGCATATTTCAGATTTGAAATTTGAAGTCTATGATTAGCATTTGTTTTGTAGAATATAAATATATCTGTTAATAATTCAATAGATTTATCAAACCATCTAACCTTGATGAGCAGTATTATGTGTAACTCAAGGGAGTCAGTCAATGAGAAATCCATTGAACATTCATTGATTTGTTAAATACTTTTTGGTAAAAAAACCCGAACTTTTAAGTCTAGTAATTTTTACATATTTTGATAGGTGTTATTGATTTCATATTACTAATATTATGTATGGCATAATAATATTAATGTTTTTGATTTAAAATTTTTAGATGTACACATGAATTTGACTTTGGAGCAGAGGTCTGTAGGAGTGTAGTGAAAGCAATCATACTTGTCTCCCCTCAAACTCACTCAGTTAAGTGCCATACATGATACACGCTTGGGCAATGATGTCTCTCTTGATTCACGACTAAGCAGAAAATTTGTAGGTTACCATTTCTTTGTGTGATAGACTGGTTTCCAATCAAGGCTATAGGACCCAGTCTGTCTTTCTATTTAACCCATAGCTGAGGAGAGAAGACATGGATTTATACCTCTCCCAAGGGTATTTGTGCATAAGTGAATGTAACAAACTTGACTGGAATTTGAACTTAGATTTTTAATTCTGAGCCAATATCTATTACATCACAATTCACCCTACCTTCAAACTACTATAAAAAGTGATGGTTGGACCTCACATATGTGCAGTGGTTGAATTTGCTTTGAATAAAGCTTCATTACAAGCTTAAAGGTTGGTCCTTTTTCCTCTTCAAGGAGAAAATACTATTTTTACATAGCTGATTATATCTTTTTTTTCCCTAAAGGCTTGAATTTGTTGAAATTTGATTCATAAGTACTGATTTTTTTTTTTTTTTTTTTTTTTTTATATGTGTGAAACTGTACTTTATTATTTACTAACAGCATGGCCCAGCGTTGCCCGTGCTCGATTCAAAAATCGTACGACTCCTTGCCCCTCCTTGCCTTTAAAGGAGTGCCCTTTGTCATGCTGATGTTGCTACATGCCTTACTTCTTGCCTATCTCACACTGCAAATTTTTTCTAAGCTCTATACTAAACATTAAATCTGTTACAAAAAAAAGAACTAAACAAAATGAACATAAAACGATTAGCTTTAAAAAAAGGACTCGTAACTGGAAAAACTGAATAATAAAAAAATAATGTTAACAAATACTTTTTTCACACCCAACCCAGTTCTGTGGAATCAGAATCAACGTTGAGTTTAAGCAAGCGAATGAGCCAATTGGAGTAGTGCCATGCAGATTTAAATTTTTCCCACTTGTGACGAATGCAGCTATTTTTGCATGCTAGCATGCTAGTTAACATTCGTGTCAGTCTGCTGTTGGCTCTCATGCTGGCCAATAGAATCTTCCTGCCTATTTGTGGCAGCCAGCTATAGGCTCTCACTCTGGCCAGTAGAAAATGGCCGCAAACGACATGAAAACTGCCTTAGAAGCATGAAAAAAATCGATTATTTCCACTATTGATGGGAGTTGGGAAATGCAAAGTTGGTCTTGGCCTTCCCACTAACTTGGAGCATGTGCATGTAAATTTTGGTGCAAATCCGTCAAATTGCGGCCGTGCATTCATTACACACACACACACACACACACACACACATACACATATCCTGCCTTTTATAGATAGATTTCTTTTTTTCTTACCCACTAAAAAAGATGCTGATTAGACACCACTTCCAAAAGAGTTATAACTTTATTGGAATTCTTTCTTTCTACTGTCCCCCCCCCAAAAAAAAACAACCCCAAAACATTTCACTGCAAATGTTATCTAAAGGTTGGTGCAATTTAATGCTGATATTTAAACTTAGAAAACTAATAAATCTGTATTCTTTTCACTGTTGCAATGTTATCTGCCAAGAAATATGGTATTTGATGCTTTCAAAAGAATTCATTATCTTCCGCTGATTCACATAGAAAATTGTCATTTAAACTTGATATCATAAAATATTAACATTTTAATCCTCAAGAACAATGATTGCCAAAAATGCTGTGCACCAAACAATCACCAGTTCCTTTCTCACTACAAAGTTCATGTCTCTATTTTTTATTTATTATTTTATTATAACTACAAAAAACTTGTCAGGACAAAGAAAAATAATTGCAATTTAAAGAATTATATTAGGTTGGTGCAAAAATAATGACGTAATAATGTCAAAAAAACGACATTATTACGTCATTATTTTTGCACCAACCTAATAGTTTCTGTTACGTACTAATGTCACATATTTTTCTTATTGGATTGGCAAAAGGTATGTTCCAAAAGCTAAGCAAACAAAGCTTTGAAAACAGTCCAGCACTTTTCTTTGTTATGTAATATAAATCCTTTTATATGGCAGTGAATGTTGGACAATCTCTTCAGATTCTGTTGATAAAAATTGTCTAGCACAACACAGAGAACCAACTTTCCTACCAGCGGACTAAGGAATTTGTTAGATATAATAATTCCACTTCATATTAGTGGAAAACAAACCAAGAAAGTCTAATGAGTCACTCTTATCAGCCATGATGATGGAAGTAAAAAAAAAAAAAAGACAGCAGCTTAGTTTTGGATGTGTTACACTAAACAAGCCATTTCTTGCCACAGTTAACAAAAAATGGCTTGTTAATGATAACGCTCTCAAAACTAAACTGTTCTCTTTGCACTAATGCCCTTTGAAAAGTCATGAATCTATCTCTTCTCCTCACCAACTCTGAATTAAACAGAAGAATAGATTGGTCTCTCTAGCCTTGGTTGGCAGCTAGTCTAGGAGAACTACTCTGAATTCAAAACTGAAGAATGCAATGACAAACCACCACACTATTTTTCTGAAGTTATAGAGATTCAGATATTAAAGAAAAGGAAACTCTGGAAAGCCATTGTTGACATCCTGAAGAGACCTGGCCTTTAAAAAAAAAAAAAAAAAAAAAAAAAAAAATCTCTCCAGGTATTATTCTGCTGATGTGCTCTCTGGGTTTCATAATACTCCACAGAATTAATCGTTAACTTTATCAGAAATTCTGTGAATGACTTACTTATCACTATGGTGGAGTAATGGATAGCAGCTAGAATTGAGGAATTGGAGAGCTGAGTTGGAATTCCAGTCAAATCCATTACGTTCACTTATGTGCTAATACCCTTGGACCATCCTGGGTAAGATGATAAACTACATCCAGCAGCAAGGCCTCCGATCAACAAGTTTTGAGGAGCATGGAACCACCTCTTAATTGCTGGTGTTCCCAGGTCTACCCTGACCTGGGGTGGTAGCACCTGTTAAGGTCCCAGCTTTGGGCTAATAGTTAACTATTATCAGCAATACGTTTTTGAAAAAAATTATTACCAGCAATACAATTTGGAAGGAAATATATTACCAGAAACAGATTTTTGACAAAACAAAATATTACCAGCTATAAAAAATTTTGTTGTCATTAAATAACCCATTAATGTTAATATGCTGTAAAACAAAATAAACCAAACCAATCTAAACTAAAGAATACATATTCTATTAATACAAATCTATTCTAAAAATCTTGCTGGCATTAAATAACCCATTGAGGTTGATATGCCATAAAACAAAATAAACCAAATCAAGCCAAATACCCTTGGGAAAAGTATAAATCCTCTTCTCCCACCAGCTATGGGTAAATACCTGGTTCTATAGCATTGGATGGCAACTGGTCTACCGTGGAAAGAAATTGCAACCTACTGCAGGAAAAAAATCTGCCTCGTCAGTCATGTATTGAAAGATACATGATTGCCTAATTGTGTATCATGCATGGCACATAACTGACTGTATGTTAGATGACTCTTACCTTCTCTTACGCAACTACAGGTAGGTCTTGTCAGTTCAGAAGTGCATGAACCTGTTCAAAGTCTAGGGTTAACTGTTATTTTGCTTACACGTCCTCATAAACTGAGCCCCTTACTCTTACCATTTACATAACAAACTCCATCAGTTACTCTTTACCTTATATGCCTCATGGCTGTAAGCTTCATCATAACATCTGCCCATCTAAGCTAACAACAGCTGGTATTCATAAGTGGTCACCCATCAAGGTACTGACTAGACTCGACATTGCTAACTTTGGTGATTGGACGAGAACAGATGATTCAATGTCATGTGTCCATAAGTTTCCATCACTCCACCTTCTCATCCAAGCTTACAGCAACTGGTATTCACAAGTGTCACCCATCTAGGTACTGACTAGGCTCAACACTGCTCAATTTTGCTGATCGGGCAAGAACTGGTATTTCAATTTCAATGTGATATGAGCCAGAAGCTACTAATGACTACTAAATATTACTCAGTATTACTAAACTTTGACTCTATCTCTATTATCAATACCACATGAAAGGAGTCCCTATCAATCACTGTCCTGGGTAAGACAATAAATCTTGTCTGCCTCCTGGGTAAGGCGATAAACTAAATTCGAAAGCAAGGCCTCTGATCAACAGGTTTTGAGGAGTGTGGAACCACCTCTTAATTGCTGGCGTTCCCAGGTCCACCCTGACTTGGAGTAGTAGCACCTATTAGGGTCCCAGCTATGGGCAAATAGTTAACTGTCAAACTTGGGTCAAAACATATAAAAATAGGTTTTCATACCAGCAATACATTTTTGGAAAAAAAATATTACCAGTAATAAAAATCTTGTTGGCATTAAATAAACCATTGAGGTTGATATGCCACAAACCAAACCAAACCAAAATCTTATCAACCCTCAATGAAGTTCTTTCTATCAACAGGAATGTTTTACTTATTTTAATGTTTTTTTTATAGATAAAATCAGACCTTTTTAACTTATAACAATAGTAATTGTTTAAGAGAGGACAGATAATGTGACTCCAAAATTCTATGGCATAAGACAAGGCTGCATTTTCTCACTGGACTTATTCAATCTTTACAGTGAAACAATACTGAGAGAATTAAGTCCTACCAATTGGCTGCCATGATCTTAACATCATTAGATATGAAGATGACACAATTTTGCTGGCAGACATGGAAAGGAAACTACAGAATGTTGTGAAGAAAGAGTAAATATCAATTGTAAGAAGTCAGAATGTATAATTGTCAGCAAAATGAACAGCTCAAGATGCAAACTGCAATTTGGAGATAAGTAAAGTTAAACAAGTACGAAAATTTAAATATCATGCGTTTTAACAAAGAATGGAAAATGTAATACCTAAAATCCGACGGCATATTGGGTTAGTGAAAGATGCTTTTCCAAAGTGAAGTAAACTACTAAGAAAAGAAAAATCTCATTAGCAACAAAGAAATGTGTACTGAACTGTTATGTAATATTGGTCCTACTATATAGCAATGAATGCTGGACAATCTCTTTGAGAATGAAGAGAAAGTAACAGAAATGTGGTTCTACAGAAGAATGCTGATAATCTTATGAACTGAACATGTGAGTAACAACAGTTTTAGAGAAAATGGAAGCAAACAGGACATTTATACTTAGTATTAAGAGTTGAAATTTCTAGGGCTTATAATGAAGAAAAAGGGATTAGAAAATTTGATACTCACAAGAATTATTGAAAACAAGAGACAGAGGAATGTAGTGGATAACCTACCTAATGAGCTTGTGTAAAGGGTTGACAGAAAAGAGATTAGAATAGATAACCAAAAGATGACAAATTTTACTAAAAACTGCTAAGGACAGGAAATTGTGGAAAGCCATGATTGACTACACCCTGAAAGGCACATAGAAGAAACATCATTTTTTTATTTTTTTTCCAGACTTGTCCGTTTTCTTTTAACAAGTTCTGTTCATACTAGGCTAGGTGTTTGAATTTACAAAATAGAAATTGAAACCTGACATTTGCTGGTAGTTTTCTTCCCAAGTATTGGAATGTATTTTTTATTTATATATAAAAACACAATTCTTATCTTCTGCATTACCACATCACTTTACAAAGAATTTCCCCAAAACAAACTTTACATTTATCAAAACATAAGGTAATTTTACATTAAAAAAAAAAAAAAAAAATAAAAACCCAATCAGGTTTATTAAATATAATTCTAAAAGGTTTCTAAAACTTTTATTGGAAGAAATAATACATTTAAATTCTTTAAATTCATTTATTTTTTTTACCTACACCATAACAAGTTTCTAATAAACTCTCACTCCCCTCTCTCACTCTCTCACTCCCCACTCTCACTCTCTCTCTGCCCACTCTCACCCTCTCTCTGCCCACTCTCACCCTCTCTCTGCCCACTCTCACCCTCTCTCTGCCCACTCTCACCCTCTCTCTGCCCACTCTCACCACTCTCTCTCACCACTCTCTCTCACCACTCTCTCTCACCACTCTCTCTCACCACTCTCTCTCTCTCACCACTCTCTCTCTGCCCTCTCTCTCTCTGCCCTCTCTCTCTCTGCCCTCTCTCTCTCTGCCCTCTCTCTCTCTGCCCTCTCTCTCTCTGCCCTCTCTCTCTCTGCCCTCTCTCTCTCTGCCCTCTCTCTCTCTGCCCTCTCTCTCTCTGCCCTCTCTCTCTCTGCCCTCTCTCTCTCTGCCCTCTCTCTCTCTCTGCCCTCTCTCTCTCTGCCCTCTCTCTCTCTGCCCTCTCTCTCTCTGCCCTCTCTCTCTCTGCCCTCTCTCTCTCTGCCCTCTCTCTCTCTGCCCTCTCTCTCTCACTCTCTCTCTCTGCCCTCTCTCACTCTCTCTCTCTGCCCTCTCTCACAATCTCTCTCTGCCCTCTCTCATTCACTCGCTCCCGTCTCCCTCTGCCACCCAGTCTCTCCCCTCCCCTTCCCCTCTCATCTCCCCCTATCCTCTCTCAAGAATTTTTGAAGTTAGTAGTTAGTAAATTTGATTAGCACGAGTGCTTGCTGAAAAGTCCTCAGCCTAACCAAGACATATTTGCTTTCTTTCTTTTTTTTCTTTTTTTTTTTTTTTTTTTTTTTTTTTTTTTTTTCAGTTAAATTTTTTAAAGTGCTACATTCTCAACTTTTCAACATCCACCTCATATATGATACGACAGTAAAAGAAATTAATAATGGATTCTATTCAATAAACATTAGATGATACAATCAAAAGGAATTTATACTTTAGCATTTTTTTTTTTTTTTTTTAAGATTGTGAATCTGTTATACTCGCAGAACATTGAAGTCAAGAGACAACAGGAAGTAATGGGCCACTTACTTGATAAGCTTATGTAAATGGATGGTAAAACCAGGAGTGTGAAGAATGATAAAAAGACATTACTAAGAGATGCAAAAATAGGAGGTTGTGGAGAGCCATGATCACTCAGATCCTGAAGGGACAAGTCACATAAATGAAGAAAAAATGGTTTGTGTAATAATGAAAGAACTTTGCAAAGCAAATTGAATGTAATAGCGCTAATTTTTTAATATAACCATTCAAAGATTTTATAACTTATTTGAATGTGTATGGTTAGTTCTTATATATAATATGGAACCAGCTTTCCCTAATACTATATACTTGTATGAACATCTTCATTAAAATCAAATTCTAATCCAACATCTGTTATTAACCATTAAATTTTGGCAAAATACTTACTGTTTATGTAATGAAAGATTTATTTGTAACAAAATTTGGCTTTGGTTATTTAGTGTCAATGATTCATTTTAATAAATTCAGCAAAAAAAAGATCTCAAAACTTCAAAATGGTACCAAAGCAATCATAGTATAGATTGTCATGGTTTTAAAATTATAGATGCTTTGCTTTGATAAGCTCTATTGTCATATCTTGTCATAAGTTCCATAAGCCATTAGGTTTATAAGTGCACCATATGTAATGTACGGAAAACATTAGCAGCAGTGGTCATTTAGTAAAAAGAAAAGTTCTTTTAATTTAAAACCAGTAATCAATATTAGTAAGATAGACAAAACAAAAAAATCCCTGAAAATAACAAACAAGCTCATGACGGACTAGATAAGAAAATGGATATTCACATGTAATTTTCAGTCACTGCATAGTTGCCTGCTCAACAAGAAGCCTCCACTTGATCATTGGCCAATTCCTGGGTTTAGACAAAACTTTTGATGGGTTATTTGACAATGGTGTCCAAACATCTCTTTCTTTGGTGTCCACTTCTTCTTTTATCATTCCTTGTAGGATAATCTCAGAGAGGACTCACAATCTGGTTTCATGACCATTCCACTTCAGCTTTCTCTTCTTTTATGGTGGACAACGGTCTTTTATACTCATTTATTTCTTCTATTTACCTCATCATTTGTGATGGTATAGGAAATGCCAAACAGACGCCTGAAGTATTTCATGCTTACATCTTAGATTTACCTTTGGAGGCCTGCTGTTAGAGACCATGATTCATATTGCATCAAATGAAATGATTCCCATTTAATGAGTTTTCTATTTGTTCCGCTATAAAAAGACGTGAATTTATTTTCTTTAAGTTTTTTTTTTTTTTTTTTTTTTTTTACTATAGAATTACTTGTCGAACAAATTGGTCATGTGGTAGGCTTGTATTCTATTGCTGGATTTCTCTTACAAAATCTTTACACTGATCATACTGTATGTGATAAGAACAATAGATCTGTCTATATTTCTGAGATGAAGTATTATGTACACTATTTACATTATTCGGACTATTGTCCTCATCTTTGTTGCAATATTTATCGCAACATTTCGGCTTTTCGGTATCTGTCTATATTTCTAAGATGAGGTATTATGTACACTATTTATATTATTCAGACTATTGTCCTCATCTTTGTCGCAATATTTATTATAACGTTTTGGCTGTTGTCTGCTCCGGCCTTCTTCAGGTGGTTCAGTTCGACATTCCAAAGTAAATAGTGTAAGAACAATAGAATTTCTGCAAAATGATTTGCGCTTTTGCTTGATTTAACTTCATTAACCTTCTTTTTTTTTTTTTAAACTTCATAAATTCTGATCTGTTTTTATCAGATACTTCATCTTTTTTTTCTACATAAAGATAGCAAAAAGATATAACAGTTGCATTAACAAATCTGTTACAAAACATACAGGATAGCTTTAGGTTGAAGAGATAAAACGAAAAGATAGTGCAATCTCCTGTGCCTCTTAGTATCAATAAGAATCTTGGTTGTATCACCCTGGCAATTATATTGTTCAGGTTTAAAGCAGTCTTATCCAAGTATTATTCCTGAATTTAGTCTTTACTTATATCCAATTTTTAGATGTTTTTCTTTTTAGTATAAAAAAAAAACAAAAAACATTTTTTATTTTGAAGTTTTTGAGACATTTATTTCCAGTGTAATAAGAGAATTAAAAAAAAATCTCTGATAGTTTGGTGGTGCATGTGGAGGTTGACAAATTTCCCATATGGTTGGCTACTTGTTTAGCTAGCCAATCTCTGTTGTAGCTCAGGCATATTTGTGTTTGTTGAACACCCACAGAGTTCATCTATGGTCTATATTGCAACTATGCTAAACAGACCTTAGTTTCAGTTTCTGGAAAAGTGTGCATAATGCCAGTATGCTCAATCCCTCAGTCATAAAGACTTGTCACTTTGTGCTAGCACAGTCATTGATGGGGTCTGAAGAGTTTCCTATACCCAATTTCACTTGTAAGGCTTGGGATAACCCATGGTATGGTCTTAGGTACTTTCCAAAAGGTGTTACATATTGGAATTACCTCACTAGATTGATATCATCAAGAAGCTACGTTCCCGGCAATCAACCCTGGTGAGATTTGAACTTTATTCCCATGGTTGGAAAATGAATGTTCTAACAACTTGGCCATATATACAGAGTGTGATAGATAAATTGGCATCTAAATTATGCAGAAATGAAAATAACACTGAGATCTCATTTTAACAGATATATTTATCGAAATTATACAAAAATAGCTTTAAATACTAAAGAGTAAATTTATTCAATAAAATCACCATTGGTTTCAACCACGGCCTCCAGACGACTTTGGAATCTTCTGCAACTCTTCTGGATAGTCTACTTGTTTAAGTTGGTGAATGCTGCCTTAATCCTTACCTTCAGTTCATCTTTCATGTTAAAAGGTGTTTTGTTGATCTCTCTCACAAATTCGCTCCACACTTAATAATCAAGGTGGTTGCAGTCTGGGGACAGGTAACTAGATATAATTGGTGATGTAGTTGCAGAAATTATCTGACAGTCATGACTGAGTTCTGCTTGTGTGGCATGGTACTGAGTCCTGTTACCAGGCATAGTCTTCCAGCAGCCACCCTCTTGACTCAGGGCAGCACTATCTCCTCAAGACACTTGATGTAAATCTCTGTGTTTAGTCTGAGGCCATCAGGAATTCTTTTCTTATCAGAATGATCAGAGTGAGTTTTCCAAGCTGCTATACCTTCATAATCACTGTTAGACTCGTACAACTCTTTCTGAATCCTCTGCACTGTCCTCAGATTGATACCCTGGCACATTTATCTAATTCAAAGTTTGAACACTTAACAGTATCTTTTTTACATATTACTTCAGTGTCACACTTTGCTGACATCACACCCATCTTTGCCTATGTCACAACACTCACTAGTTCCACAAAACTCACCAATTGTCTCTACCTACCCTGTCGATGTCTTAAAGTCAAAAGCTTGGGCCATATTTCTTGTAATTTTCTTTTGAAATGAACTTCAAACAATTTCTGACAGAATCACCTTGTCTGAGAAGAATATTCATAATTTGAAAAAGTCTATCATTAAAAAAAAAAAAATCAATTACATAAAATTTCTACACTTAGCATGTTAAAGTTTTTAAAGTAACAAAAAGCATTGGCATAAAAGGTTTTCTTTTGTCATTTGATTCTTTTATATATATATATATATATATATATATATATATATATAATTATCAATTATGGGCCACCCAGTTGACTTGCTTAATTACCTCCTTCCTTTCTTTCTCTTTCTCCTCTCCATGTCTCTCTTTAACTTTTCCTTGTGCCTGAATAAATTGAACTCCATTTACATTATTCGGACTATTTCCCTCATCTTTGTCACCATATTAATGACGTTTTGGCCTTTCACTGTCTATATTTGTGAGATATGGTATTATGTACATTATTTACATTATTTGGTCTATTGTCCTCATCTTTGTCGCCATATTTATTACGTTTCAGCTGTTGTACGCTCTGGCTTTCTTCAGGTGGTTATAATGTTTTTCGCTCACTGGGATAAACTGTTCTAGTTCCACGAGCCATGTTTACTGGATATCAGTTATCTCCTGTTAATTTCCCTCTGAAAGTTCTCCACTGCCTGAACTGGGTATTGAACTTGCACTCTTTGGGTCCTGTTACTAACGTCTTTATCCACTGTGCCATATGTCTTTGAGGTTGTAATAAATATGGCGACAAAGATGAGGACAATAGTCCGAATAATGTACATAATACCTCATCTCAGAAATATAGACAGATAGTGAACTCTGTTTATTTATGTAAAACTGGTCTGAAGAGATGGGCATTTGAGGTCAACGAAATAAATTATAACATTACTGAATGGATTTTTAAGAATTCTTTCTTCATTATTATATTGCTCTGTTCTTACATTAAGCTCTCTTTGAATTTATATCCTCCTTGGAATTATCCATACTAATCATAAAGTGAGATATCTATATATATATATATATATATATATATATATAAAGCTTTAGTCATATTTTTTTTAAGTCATTTGTGATATTCTGTCCTTGAAGGTAGTTATTTAATGTAGATATGTTATGCACATGAACTTGGTATGATAATTCTTTTCAAACACTGATGTGGAACATGAAATCAACTGGCAGAAAGAATTTGGTGCTCAATACTGACTTTAATGCCTTTTTGCTTGGGACCAGTTTTGTTTTTGTACTATCTGCAACGTTTTATTGGTGTGACTAATCACAAACATTTACCGCTACAGAGATACTTTGAGAAATGGAGCATAAAATATTTGCTAGAATCTACTGCTATTCTTGTGGTTAATTGGCTTAAAGATGGCATCATAAAAAATGCAGTTTTCTTAGAAGAAGGGAAATGAGCTTGAATCTTGTTCATAGCTACTTAGGTTTGAATTTCAATATTTACACACATGCAAGCACTAGTGTGTGTACACATACACACGTACATATTTTTTTTTCTTGTACAAGAAATACATATGTTCATCAAAGGGGTAGATAGGGCTGCTGGGATACTGGGTAACATCCCAGTGAGTTTGTCAGCCAGTTGGCTAATTACTTAATTAACCTCTTTAGTTTAAGTACTATTCTATTTTTCTTGGGAGTTGGGACATATAGAATCATTCTGGATGTTTCTTAAACTATCTTGAGGTTGCAACTTCGCCTTTATATATATATAGTCATCCACAGACTGTTCCTCAGTGTGGCTAGACATCCGTTTTGCCTTTAGCTAGGATAGAAACCTGGCTGAATTGGCATCAGTCAGAGATTCTACCACTAAGTCATCGAGACACGGCAGGGATGAGATATATATACACACACGCACACACACACTAATAAGTATGTATTTATTTGTCACTGGTAGCACAACTATGAATTTCATGCAAGATGCAATCATCAGGTGTGGATTGAAAACTAACCATTGTAAAATTTAAGTATTTAATATTTATACTGTGCTGTTATGATAATAGAACTGCATTTATTTACAGGGAATATATATATATATATATATATATATATATATATATATATTGATAATTAATAGATAATTCCAAAAGAGGATATAAATCCAAAGAAAGCTCAATGAAAGAACACAGCAAATGATAATGATGAAAACAAAGTCCTTAGAAATCCCTCAGTAATTTTTTTTTCACAGAACCAGTTCGATTCCAAATCATCAGACCAAGAGATTTTACAACAATAAATGAATTTTAAATTCATCCAGAGACAAAAAAAAAAAAAAGAAATAATTAGAATATAGAGAAAAAGAAAGAAAAAAGGAAAGAGTTATAAAACAAGATATATTTGATAAATTTAAATCCATTTATTGTTGTAAAATCTCTTGATTAGATGATTCAGAATCAATCTGGTTCTTTGAAATAAACTATTACCGATGGATTTCTAAGGACTCCGTTTTCATCACATAAATAGATACGTGTGTGTGTGCATGCGTGCAATGGATAATCATTTGGAATTGTTAATCAAAGACCCAAGTTCCAATTCCCATTGGGTTCATTATATTCACTTACATACAAACACCCTTTGAAAAGGTATGAATCTACGTTTCTCCACCTGCCCTAGCTATGGCGTAATTAGCAAGACTTCTATCTCTAAACCATTATTATTTAAAAAAAAAAAAATTTCTTACAATCTAAAAATATTTGATGGCTTTAAATAACCTGCAAAGGGTTAAGCCATAGAAAATGAGTGAATCAATCAATCACATTTGTAGACAAAAACTGCATAATATTTTATTCAATGTTGGTATGTGTTTCAGAACTTCTATTCCCTTCATCATCACAAAAGTTAAATACAGACTCGTAACAGACAGTAATTCAAAAGAAGAAAGTGTTTGTGCAATACATGGTTGCAGTAATTCAACAAAATTTTATTTCTGTACATCTTCAAGACAGTCATGATTTCAGTAGTTTATTTAAATAAAGCTCTCTTTTATGTGTAGTGACCTGAGAACAGTGTAATCCGTGAGGGATTAAATAAAAGGATTCAATTCAGAATTGCCTGTGGATTACTTGGATTGATATACATCTAATGAAGATCAGGACTGCACACTGGTCAAAACTCTGTGATAATAACAACAAAGATGAGGATAATAGCCTGAAAGTAAATAGTGGAAATAAAAACTAGCAGTAACAGAAAATGTTTGAGTAACTAAATTTATTCTTGTGGCTATGAAAGTGAATCATTTGATTTTTATTTTGTTTGTTTGTTTGGGTTTTATGGCATATCAACCACTGTGGGTTATTTAATGCCAACTCCAGTTTATATGAATTTTAAATGCCTATTTTGTATGGATTAAAAAAATGTATAACTGGCAACATTATTGTTAAAAAAAAAAAACGTATAGCTGGCAACATTACTTTTCTACAAAAAAAAACAAAAAAACGTATAGCTGGCAACATTACTTTTCTACAAAAAAAAAAAAAACGTATAGCTGGCAACATTACTCTTTTACAAAAAACGTATAGCTGGCAACACTATTGTTTCAAAAACTTAGAGCTGGCAACATTATTTTTCTGAAAACTATGTGAAACCTTGCTGTTGGATGCAGTTTATCGCTGTACCCAGGACGCGGATGTAGTTTAACATCATACCCAGGACATTTTGATTTTTATGAATACATTTTCCAACATTATTATATGGCCCACTATAATATCTTATGTATGAAAATATTTATTTGCCTTTGTATTGATATCAACCAAAATTTGTAACCTTTAGAAAAACCCAAATTAGAAAATTCTGCAGTAATTAGTTTAAAAATTTAAAGAATAATGTATTGTAATAATAGTCAGGTATATAATGTAGTTGTTACTGTACTTCATAATAACATACTTATGATGTACTTATTACCGTACTTCAACTCTCATAATTAAACTATTTCAAAGATATTTGAATTTCTGAGATTTTAAACATGAAACAACAGGTGTTTCCAAAGAATTCAAATTTGTAAATTTTCTAAGTATTTTTGATTTTTTATTTTTTTTATTAAAAAAAAAAAATTTGTGACTGGCTTTAAAATGCAAAAAACAATCAACGAATGTCTAGTTTCACTTTGAAATTTATTTGGTCGTTTTAATGTATTTAATACACTTGTGACTGGTTATTAGAGGTTTTGCTTCAGTACCTGATAGCTTGGTCTTATGATGTATTCATACCACGTGTTAGTCATTACAGTAATTTGGGAAGGTCAAGGTGCTTCATATGTATGCTGGTTTCTCTCATCCTTGCATGCAGCTGCTGCTAGTACCTGAACAAGGAGGTTAGTAAAACATGTATGAAAGAAAATGAAGACATATTTATTTTAGGTCTCTGGACATAGAATAATGAATAAATTAGTTGTACTCCCTTCCCCAAAAAGTGGATATGAAATTTGCACTAATGTCTGCCACTCATCTCATTGTAAAACTTGGATCTGCTTTGGGGAAATCTCATAGTACTTGTTAATTGACTAATCGGCTAAAAGAAACTTGGGATCTCATGTGACCTCCTTTTATAGAGGGCACTTAGTAACTTCTAATGCTGTTTCTTGATTGGTTGCCTTTGTCATTATCTACTTTGGTGACCCCTACCTTTTCTGAGTTGTCTTCTAACAGTTTTTGATTGGCTACTTTCTTTGCTACATCACAATAGATTGTGAGATGAGGAGAAAGAAGAGGTGTGGAGTATGTTGTGTAGCCATTTTTGAATTTGTAGTTTTTTGTATTTATACAAGTGTTATTTGAAAAGAAATAAATACAAGTATTTCATGCAAATAGACATAATTTTAAAATGCTAACCTAGGTAGTATTCTGAAATTAATTTTACCTGAATACTTCAGCAGTAATGAGCAGGCATATTGGTATGGTACTTATACTATACAATAGATCTGACAAAGTAAAACTGGCAGCTGCTCTCAAAAATTACTTCCAATCAGTGGTTAACTGGAGCAAGAAATGGATTGTAAATTTTAATGCCTCCAAAACAAAACTGATATCCTTTAATCATCATAGAGAACCTTTTTCCGCCTTTCATCAGCATGACTGATGCTAACCTTCATCAGAGCAACATTTTGCACCTTCTTGGGCTCCTGTTTTTGACTGACAGGAAGTGGTGAGATTTATATTGAATCAATTGTCAGGTCTACTGCTAGGAAAATTGGTTCACTGTGACAAATCTTGCATATTTCTAAATCTACCATTTGTCCTTGCATTGAATATTGCTGCTATGTCTGATTTGGTGCATCTGCTATATATCTCTAGGTTTACAATGAAATCCAAAGGACACATGGCACAGTAGATAAAGGTGTTATTTAGATCCAGTGACAGGACCCAAAGAGTGTGAGTTCAATACCTGGTTAAGGCAGTGCAGTGGAGAACTTGGAGAGGGGAATTAACAGGAGATAACTGATAACTGACATCCATTAGACATGGCTTGTGGAACTAGAACAGTCTACCCCAGCAAGCAAAATAAAGCATTCAGTTTGACATTCCAACCACCTGAAGAAGACTGGAGTGTACAACAGCCAAAACATTGTAATAAATATGGTGACAAAGATGAGGAAAATAGTCCAAATAATGTAAATAATGTACATAATACCTCATCTCAGAAATATACTCTTTTTGTTCATTTTGTCTCTTCTACAGATACATTATCTGAGAATGTGTATGTGTGCATCTATGATAAAATATAGTTTTAAAATATGCTATATTTATAGGGTAAAAGTGCACAATATCTGGGACAGTGTGTGTGTGTAAATATAAGTCTGGACACTGAGTTCAACACTGAGTGGTAAGAGTCTGTTTCATGCTTGAATGCATCAAGGACACATGGCACAGTGGATAAAGGTGTTAGTTAGATCCAGTGACAGGACCCAAAGAGTGTAAGTTCAATATCTGGTTAAGGCAGTAGAGTGGAGAATGTGGAGAGGGGAATTAACTGATAACTGACATCCATTAGACATGGCTCGTGGAACTAGAACACTCTATCTCAGCAAGCAAAATAAAGGGTTCAGTTCAACATTCCAACCACCTGAAGAAGGCCAGAGCATATAACTGCCGAAACGTTATGAGAAATATGGCCACAAAGATGACAATAGTCTGAACACTGTAAATAGTGTACATACTACCTCATCTCAGAAATATAGACAGATACTGAAATCCAAAGAATGGTCTGTAATGTAATCAGTCCTGACCTTGCACTTTCCCATTGCTGTGAAATGGCTTCTCTCTGTCTTTTCTTTAAATATTTTCGTGGCAATTGTTCTGATCTGCTTTCCTCTTCAATACTTCAACCTCATGAATTTAAGAGTACTACAAGATTGTCAACTAAGTTTCACCATTTTATTATTGAACTATCTACATGTCGCAAGATAATTGTATGTTTGGATAAAAATAAGTTACCATTATGTTGCGGGTTATCACCTATTTTGTTGTGATTTGTATATATATTTTATATTAAATATTTGTGGGCTCCTGGAGTACTTATCCCATAAACAATATTAGCAAACTCATGTGAGTCCTGGTAATATCAACTTTGTTTCAAAGTAAACCTATCCATGTTGACAATTTACGCTTTAGAAACTCTGAAGTGTGGGGGGGTGTGGTATCATGTATAATGCCTTGGAATGAGAAACTGAAGAGCTGAGTTCAAATTCTGGTTTGTTAAATTCATTTATGCACAAATGGTAAAGGTCTAAATCCATCTCTTCCCCCTCCAGTTATGGATCAAATAACAGGACAGACTGGGCCCTTCAGCTTTTGTTGGCAACTAGTCTACTACTAGAAATTTTCTGCTTTGCCAGTCAAGAATTGAGACATTATTGTCTACGTTTATATCATGTATGGCACTTACTTCATGTGAGTCCAGGTAAAAATAAGTACACAAGACAATGAATTTAAAACAAATGACAATGCATGTTATTAACAAAAGGAATTACATGTATAGACGATTGTAATGAAGTTTTCAACACCCTCTCATATGTACAGATTATTTGCGGATTGAAATTTCAACTTTATATTAAGTGTCCTTATCTATGTGTCATGCCTTTTCAGGATACGGGCAATCATGGCTCTCTACACTTTCCTTCTTTTTGTTGATCTCAGTAATTTTCTAACCTTTATGATTCTTCTTTTATTTTTTTCCTTGTTTTGCCATCCATTCACTCCAGCTGACAAACAAGTAGGTTACTCACTGTTTTTCTCAACCAATAATAATAGTCAACCAATACTGAATTCTTTTTGGTTTTCAATTCTCTGAGGATTGTTCTGGTTAAATAAATCCAGTGGGGTTAGGAAAACCCATCCTTGTTGTATTCTTGTGTATTCAATGAACCTTTTTTCTATCCCCAGTCGGCTGTGTGCTCCTAGTAGAAGTTTCAGATTACTTGAATATCTTTCCCTTGTAAATCACTTTTCCAGTATTTCAAGTAGATCTTCATGTCATACTCTACTAAATGCCTTTGTGTAATCTTATAATGTGTAGGTTTTTCTGTATTTGTGATACTCACTCTGATAATTATTTTGACTAGACCTAAGAATATTTCTTTGAATAATTTAAAAGTAATTCAGGAGATGATGTCATTTTATTTATGGTAACTAGATTTTTGGTGATTATCTTACTCCGTTTCCATTGTTCAATACTGTGTGTCTGAAAAATAGTGTTTTTATCATGGTCATAATCTTTTGGATAAGATGAAAATGTAGTATCTGTTCTTATCAGCTTAATCTAATTCTCTCTTTCCACTTTCTTTTATTTTCTTGCTGAAACTAAGTAGTCTTTTCTCCTCTTTCCACATAATCAAAATGGAATAGTCCATTATTTATTGTTTAGGGCATAACGTTCATGCGAATTAAAGAATGGAGAGACAAGTATAATTATAATAGGTTTATAAAAGTGGCATTACTTGTTTCAGTAGCTTCAACAAAGCTACACTGTTCTTGTCCTATTTTTGTATTGCTACAAGCTCTATTCATCACACTCTTAATAAGATTCATTATGTGGCCGATCAAGCCTATTGTCTGAAGTTCACATTCATTTGCACTTGGCTTCTTTAGCATCACTGTGAAGATAAATCTACACGGGTTCTCTAGTATTTCACCATTGTCTTATATATCATTTCTTATTTCAGTAACATTATTGATCCCATTTGTTATATTACTTCAAACATTATTTTTAGTGGATACCCATATTTAAGTAGACACTCCATTTATTTTTTAGCCAGTATATTTATTTTCATTTACTGGTCTGAATATTCAAGAAATCTTAAAGAGAAAAGTGCATCTCTCAGATAAAAAATCTATTGAGAATCTAAAAAATAAGGATATGCTTAAGACAGTATTCAGCCTTGCTTAAATGATGCCACACTTCATGGCTGAGTTGGGTAAAAGCAAGTTGGATTTAACTATAGTTTCTCCTAGTAAGATGAATGCAGGTCCAAGTCCTGCTGAAGGATAGATTTTTCTTTAATAGAATTTCTTGAATATTCAGGCCAGTAGATGAAAATAAATCTATTTTAAAAATAAATGGAGAGTGTATTAAAATATAGGTATCCATTAGAAATATTTAAAATGACAAAAATATCTGATTAATAAAAATTCATTGCTGCTTTATATAAGCCTTCACCACTCTAAACCAATCTTTTGTGTGGATAGTCAGTTCTGTGATCCTTCTTTGCTATTCCCCTTAAGCAACAAGTGCACTGGCAAGAGAGTTAAGGTGACAGGTACAGGATTAAAAACTGAACTGAAAGACACTCATATATGGAAAATGACAGTCCATCTCTCTCTCTCACTCACTCACACACACACACACACACACACTGTGGATTTTTACTCCATCTGTTCTTTTTCTTATTTGGAGATATATATATATATATTGTGTGTGAGTGAGTGAGATTTATAGGAAATTCTGTGTATGTCAGTGGTATAGGCTGGGCTTTTTTGTTCTAATATAAGGTAGGGGAAACACAAAGTTTAGACATGTGAATTTATGTGTGGAGCGGTTGGAGATGCATTGTGGAATTCACTTGACTCACTTCTATCAGTTGACTACTACTTCTATATGCCACTGGCGAATCTTATATGTGTTGTTCTTGTCCTAATTATTATCATCCATTACCAACCTTTGTTTGATTATTCTATTCAGTAATCTTTCTTAGGTTACAACAATTATCAAACCTGTTCAACTGAAACTAGCTAAATTTTGAGGATCACTAATGCATATCTAAGATATAGATATACAAAATTTCTATCAGTTTTATAATGAAAAAGAAGGCAATAGCTTTTAAATATTAAAATATGAAGTACATCTATAGGATTGTTCTTTTATTTTATGAAGCTGTTCATTTTGCTAGTACAATAACTTAGAAAAATATTTTATCTTTTCAGAAAATTTTGAATCCAGATCGAAGTCACCAGGGTAAGAAAAAGGAACGTTTAAATAGCCAAATTAATGTAATTGGCTTGCCAGCAAATGGTTTTGCTGGAGATGAACGACGACGGATAACTAATATTAATATTAACTGCCATGAACCGGGTACAGGGTACACACCCCTGATTTTAGCTGTACTGAATCGTAAGTATTTTTTTTTTTTAATTCAGGTTGCTATTTTTAAAAAAATAATTATATTTTCTAGTAGTTTAATCTGCATGATTTTGTACCCTTTGTGAAAATTTGTATCCTAAAGTTATTAATATACAGATTTTGTTGTTTGGGCCCTGAAAAAACTTGTGGATGAATTACTGAAATTCCTCATGTATAATATACCTTCATCGATGATACATACCCCTAAAATTATGCTGAAATTGTGGAAAAATACTTCTATTCGTGCATAATACGCACCCCTTGTTTGATAATCAAACCCTATAAATTATACCTTCCCAATTTCATTACAGCCAGCATTTCCTACTCTTATTCAAACTGTAATTGAAGCTATTTACCAAAATTTCCGATCACAATTCTAAAAGGAAACGGAAATACCAATATTATACCTACTGTGCAGACTCCTTAACCTGTTTTTGTTCGATAAAATGTGTAATCTAACGGATCTGTATGTAGTTTTTCACAAAAAATGGTTTAAACACAAAATAATCTTATTCTAACTTAGGTTTATGATAATTCTTATTTAATTTAATTGATAATATAAACAAATGACGTCATATATTACGAAATGGACAAAGTCCGACAATTTATTTATTAAAGACATTTTTATGTTTAACGTTCTTTTTATAGATACAAGTATTTAAGTAAATGCTCTGTTTATAATAAACAGTATTAAATAACACTTACCGGCCGGAATGTCCGAGAAATTTTCATAGAAAATATTCGTCCTTGGACAGGATTCGAACCTGCATCCTATACGGAACCGTCATTTACGCTGACTTGCCTAACCGATTCGGCCACCAAGGATCGTTCGGTAGACAAGGTGGCTGAATCGATTAGGCACGTCAGCGTAAATGACGGTTTCTGTGGCAGCAATATTCTAAGTATCGAAGAGTGGGAGAGTCTTACATATATAAGATAGATTCTGGAGATAAAAATTGTCTTGGATGACACAGTGAACCAACCTTGGTAGCTGACCTAGCAATGGATTCAATATAGTCTTTCCACTCAATATCAGCTGAGAACGTTAGCCTAAGACGGTGCAATGAGTCATTTTCCTGGTGATTAGTATTAGCCATACTAATATATATTTACTTGATAACCTTCATCAGTCTTAGATTTGTTTCTAACATTACTTGCAAAGGATTTTTATTGCTTCCCAGAAATCATGGCTTGAATATTTTTGTTCCATTCTCACATGATTTTATTAATGGAGTAATATCTGGAGAGTCTGGAGTTTAGTTTTAAACTCATGTCTTTGCCAACCTTGGCAAAAAAAAAAAAAAATTCCAATCTTCACTATTATAGAATATGAAGGCACACTAGCTTGGATGATTTGGTGTGAATAGCATAATAGCATTATTAACAATAATAAGGCAAAGCAACAGTAATATGACAAGAAGTTCAAGAATTGGGGTTGACACACAAAAGCAAGTTCAGATAAGGAAATGTAGCATTTTGACTTCTCGACAAGACAGACTGGGACTGAGTCAGATGAAACTGAGAACCAGCCTATTTTACTTGCTAGGATAGAATATCAGCATGCATTTGTGTGCTTTCGCCTATAAAAGGGGGAAGGGCAAGTGTTTTTTCAGTCATTCCTACCAGATTAGATACAACACATGAATATCCTTGTTAACTTAGTTTCATAATTCTAACCTGTACGTATCGAAGAAATAAAAAAAAAAAATCTTGTTTATGAATTTACAATAATTCTTTGTATCTATCTTGATGCTTTCAATTTGTCCTGTAAGTGTAAAATTCTCTCTTCCTCATTATGCATCCCAGAAATTTCAATTATCTTTTTCTGATCCTAATCAGAAGTGTCCTTTTTGTTCCTATTTTCCTTAAAACTTCCATGTTGCTTATATGCTCCATCTATGGTATTTTCAGCATACTTCTGTAGAACTACATCTCAGTTTGAGTTGGTTAATACTAATTTTATTGTGCATGTCAGATATCAAATATTATACAGTGAAAAATTCAGATCAATATTCGGCTTCTGTTGTTTAAAGTACAGACTTATTGATCCACCTTTTTTCTTTCCACAGATAAAGAATTAGAATCCTATTCTGATCTTTAAGAGAAAAATAAAAGATTTACATTTTTTTTTTTTTTTTTGAGGAAAAAATGAAAATGTGTGAACATAAATTCATCATTTGTATTTTTTGTTTTTTCTTTCTTGTTACTAAGTTTTAATTTTTGACAAAGACGCAAACATTGAGATTATCATAAATTTGTTATCAAGAGCCATAACAAGCTTTGTGGATTTGATAACACATGAACCTAAAGTGAGACGACACAATATTGTCAATTGGCTCTGTTTTTAACCTGTCATTTTAAAACTTGATAGTTTTGAATTGTCAGAAGAACATTCATGACTGTTGCAGGGTTCTCTGTTTCTCTCTCTCTCTCTCTCTCTCTCTCTGTGTTTCTGTCTCTCTCTCTCTGTGTTTCTGTCTCTCTCTCTCTGTGTTTCTGTCTCTCTCTCTCTGTGTTTCTGTCTCTCTCTCTCTGTGTTTCTGTCTCTCTCTCTCTGTGTTTCTGTCTCTCTCTCTCTGTGTTTCTGTCTCTCTCTCTCTGTGTTTCTGTCTCTCTCTCTGTGTGTTTCTGTCTCGCTCTCTGCGTTTCTCTGTCTCGCTCTCTGCGTTTCTCTGTCTCGCTCTCTGCGTTTCTCTGTCTCTCTCTCTCTCTCTCTGCGTTTCTCTGTCTCTCTCTCTCTCTCTGCGTTTCTCTGTCTCTCTGCGTTTCTCTCTCTCTCTGCGTTTCTCTCTCTCTCTGCGTTTCTCTCTCTCTCTGCGTTTCTCTCTCTCTCTGCGTTTCTCTCTCTCTCTGCGTTTGTCTCTCTCTGCGTTTCTGTCTCTCTCTCTGCGTTTCTGTCTCTCTCTCTCTCTTTGTGTCTCTCTCTCTCTCTTTGTGTCTCTCTCTCTCTCTTTGTGTCTCTCTCTCTCTCTTTGTGTCTCTCTCTCTCTGTGTGTGTGTATATATATATATATATATATATATATATATATATATATCTCTGATACTCATAGGTCAAATAGAGGGGGGAAGAAAACGGAAGGCAACATGTGACATACCTGGTGGATGATGGCGGAAGCAGAGGGAAGGAACTTGTTGAGAGCTGCAAGGGATAGAGGATGCTGGAGAGCCATGATCACCTACATCCTGAAAGGACATGGCACATAAAAGAAAGAACTGTGTGCATTTGCAATCTGGCTGTTTCAAATAAGTTTTTTTTTTTTTTAAGGCTGTATAAAAATTCTTGAAAACCTATATATTGACCCCCCCACCAAAAAAAAAACATGTTTGGCTTTTAATTTTTGTTCAAAATTTCTCATGTTATGCCCAACAAAATATGATAATCAGGTGTTAAGATTAGGGAGGAAGGTGTTTTATCAATTTAGTTGAGAAGCTCTTCACTAAATCCTGTAGATTTAATAAGATATTAAAGCATTTCCTTAAAGTTAGTTATTTCATGGAGAATATTCTTCATTTGAATGCAAAGCACAATAAGATATTGAAAATTAGCAGTTCGAATTTATAATTGGAATTCTACCTACAGAAACTTGTTCTTGCTAAGATGTTTTATTGAACAGGAGTAGTTTTATCCCTTGTTTCCTGTTTAGGATTGGATTTCTGGTTCCTTCTAAAGTTTCCTTCAACTTTATACTTCTAATGTTTCTGTCTAAACACTGAAATTTTATTTACCATGTCTTTTTCCTTAATAGGATTAGATAGGTTTACCCATCCAGTTCACACTTCTCCCTGGCTTCCTGTTTAGGATAAGGTTTATCGGTTCCTTTCCTCAATTGTTTTAATGATTTAATTGTCTTAGCCTTTTGGTGATCTGACTGATCAGTGGTTGTGATTTTTCATTGTGAGAGTACCAGTTTCTGATTGCTGCATCCTGACTGGTAGTAAGGTGCTCAAATTTATTGGTAGTTCTTAGGCTTCTCTTGTCAACAGTTGCACCATGTCAGTGTTTGTAATACCATGTCCCTGCATGTATTTCTAGTGAGCAACATTATGGCTTAGTCTTAGCCACATTCTGGCCAATTTGTATTACTGTAGACTTTTCTCAACCTTTTTTTTTAACCCATGGACCACTTTTTTTTTTTTTTTTTTGGTGGACCCCCATAACCATTTGATTGGTGGGGAGCTTATTTTATTTTTTTACTAATAGATAGGTTTAGGAATTGTATTATAGAAATAGTAAATGTATATGCTTTATTTTGAAGTAAAACTAATTTAGTGAAAATAAACTTGTATTTAACTAAATTCTTTGAAACATTTATGTACACTAGTTGTCTCATCCTTACTTGTATGGCATCCTTCTAGAAGTGTCTTAAAACGAAAATTGACTTTCCCAGACACCATAGCTTGGTATTCCGGGTTGGACATTGGGGATCTGGGGACAGCAATGCAGGTCCAAACAATGTGAAAAGGGATTGTCAATGGAGTTCCAACCAAACATAGGAAGTAATAAATTCAGAAAACGTGCAGATTTATTCAGTGGGATCCTTGTGGTTAACGCTGTTCTGCAAGTTTTTTTTTTTTTTTTTTTTTTTTTTTTAGATTTGGCTCCATCGATGTCAATGATAGTGGAAGATCACTCCTTTTCACAATATTGAGTCTTACAGGCTTTTGATAGTGAGACAGATGATTAAAACCTGATTCAATGATTTGCTATTTTTTTGTGTGGAACCCAGTAATGTTTCATGGAACCCAGTTGAGAACCACTGCTATAGATGATAGTGATAATTATTTGGACGTTCTCTCCTGAAAACAATCTTGTACTTTTATTGTTCGCTCTCCTTAACGTTTTCTTTTACTCATATTCTCTCATGCTCAGTAGTTCCTTGTGTCTTAGAGGCTTTGTTGCCTTGTTTGGGGGTGAAATGATTAAAAACAAAATTATAACACTAAATTTTTTTTTTTTTTTTTTTTTTTTTTTTCAAGTAAAATCAGTTTACAGGATAGAACAGGGATTATATTAGGTTGGTGCAAAAATAATGACGCAGTAATGTCATTTTTTAACGTCTAAAAACGAAATTGTTATGTCATTATTTTTAATAGAAAAAAAATCAAGTTTGACACAAGATTCAAATATTGAGTTTTTTTAATGCTAATTTCTTGATGTTATAAAATAAAATAAGACATATCTCAGCTGATTTACAGGCAAATATTCGAGAGCGAGAGCCGGATGTGAACGGGACAAAGCCCCGTCACAAAATGACCATTATCTTCATTTACAAATGTTCCTGACAGACGAGTTCCAGTCGAAAAATAAAATAATATTTAAAGTGTTCTATTTTTCGTCCAATAAAAATGCTTCCCTCCTAATTATACTTGCTTCGTTTTTCGGGCCTGTTAAGCCATAAAAAACTCTATAAAAGGGATCACACGGAAGTTCAACAGGCAGTCACAGGCGGCCAGGGAACAGACCTGTCACGGTCAGGCCAAGCGGTCAGCAGGGGAGCATCAACCAGCGTCAACATGTGTGAACTACTATGAGAGATTGACCTAGATCTGAAGCCGGCTTATGAACTATACTACAAGGTAGCTGTCCCAAACCCTCACGTTCCTGTTGAAATAAACCACGTAAACCTATTTCTGCTGTTGTTGTATTTCTTTCTTGCAACCATACGCTTGTCTATAACATTGATATCTTTGTGAGGTAAAAATATCCTGAAGAGATGATTAGTTTTAAGTTTAAATATCCAGTCTGTAAGTATTATTGTCTAAAAATAAAAGCTTACAAAGAAAGCATAACTTTGATTCTCATAGGATTCAATAGTCCAAGTTTGTTTTTTTTTTTTTTTTTTTTTTTTTTTTTTAACTCTTTCAAATGAATGAAAGGACAGCATTTCTTTTATGAATAACAAATGTTTGGGATTTGAAATGAATTTAGTATGCACTATTTATTTCAATTGTATTTTATAAAAATTTTTTAATTTCTTTTTTTCTTTTTTTCTTTTTTTTTCTTCTTTCACTTCTATTGGGTGGAATTTATCACAAAAGAAAGTAATTTTCTTCTTATATAGATTCCAGCTGCTTCTTAATATGCCACATGAAATGGTGATTGGTTAATTTTTAGATCTTGTACAAAATTGGATGGGGAAAGAGTAACAGTTGACTAAATTAAAGAATATTTGCATTTAATATTATTAGATAGATATTTTTTTTTTTTTTTTTTTGTTTGTAGTAATGAGTTTGTGCAAGCAAATATAGGGGTGCTGAAAACTTTCTTGCTTACTTCTGAAAATTTGACTAAATGACCAAATGTCAGATATATTTTTTCTTTTTAATCTCTTCTCATCCCTCAATAAATTTGCACATGTCTCCTCGTGTGTGTGTATATATATATATATATTTATAAAAATGTGAATGTCACTGTATTACACCCTTTTTCAATTAAAGAGACACAGCTCTCTAGCTTTCAATAGCTCATGTTACAGAAATTTTGGATTCCTAAGTTTTCATTACTGCTATTGTTTTTGGTAAAAAATTTTTGACAAATTTTTTCATATGATAAAAATTTTTATAACTTCGAAATAAATTTGGGAATAATTGAAATTAATTGCAAAATCCAGCAAAAGTCACCTATGAAATAATATTTTGTACGAAAAGTAAGGACCTATGTACATCAAATTGTCTTTAAATTAAATGGCAACAGAAAAATTATCATTAAACTTTTAAAAGGGAAGCTTAAATATTAATGCAATACTTAAATGCAGTGGTTTAATTTTGAGTTCTTTAGATTACTGTTGCCTATCGCATACAGCAGCAGTATGCCTCACAAAAAGAAATCTTTGCCAGCAGAGGACCAGATCACAATCAAAAGAGCCCAGGCTGCAATGAGATAAAGAAATTCCCCTGCAAATGAAAACCGAGATCAAACATCCAGGGGAGCTTCTAATGCTGAGAATATGTAAAGACTTACGGATTCTCAAATTCCTGAACAATCTGATAGCTTCTGCAGAGGACTCCTGATTAAGCCATCTTAAATGCCACCCAATATGGTGGCTTTTAAACTGTGTGTGTGTGTGTGTATATATATATATATATATATATACATGCATGCTTAAAAGTAAGAGATGACAGTTATTTCTGTTTAATACTACTTTTATGTATATATAATTTATTTATTTGTATTAACTTCACTTTTAAACAAATTAAAAATGATAACTCGCCCTCCTGTTTGTTAAATGTACAAGTGGGTGTCAAGGCACAGCATTACGTTAAAACTAAACATCCAACATTAACAATTGCCTTCAAGTGGTGAATGTTACAACATAAAAAAATATCTTCTAAGCAATAATGTTTGTCTAGTTAACTCTGAAAGCTTTTGCAAGTTAATATTTATGATTGTTTGAAAAGAAGGAATTAAGTATTTTATTAAAACCTCATAAATTTTGTCTAATGAAAAATGCCTTGTTGAAATGTATGTGTTCGTATCGGGAGGTTACCTGTTTGGATAGCTGGTAAGATAATTATTTTATTGTAACTTCAGGGATAAAACAAACTGACTCGAGGGTAAAAAATATGTTTTTTTTTTTTTTTTTTTTCTTAGAGTGATGAGTGAGTCCTTTTGTATTTGTTGTAGCGAAAAGTTTAATAAGGCAGATATTGGTAGCAGCCTGGAAAAATGTCTGTTAGTGGTCATGTTCAAGACAACCCAAGATAGGGGTAGTAGTAATATTAGAAATAGGTCAGTGTCTTTATTGGCCTTGAATAGGGCAGAAATATCATTAGCAGATGACATTAACTGCTCCTTCATGTATCGTGTGGCTAGTTTCTCTGCAGTAGCATTTTTTTTTGTTCTGTATCCTCCTTGTCCCTTCTTTTATTTCAGAGGTGTTATTTCCTTTTGACCAGGCTCATAGATTCTGGTGTAAACATTGGTTTCGGCTAACATCAAGTCTCTTTGTGCCAATTTTTTTTGATTGGCCAAAATTATTTTATTTTCTGGCATCCTTTTCTTTTCCAATTTTGATCTGTTATTTTGATTTTTTTTTTTTTTTTTTTTTTATCAAGTAAATTTGAATTAATTTACTTTAAGTTCTAAACCTAATGTTATTACCAATTAGTAACCCCATTTTGTTACGTGTTAAACAAAGTAACAATTTCTATGATCATATTTTTGGATATTCACACCTAGTAGAATAAATAAATATCCTATTATAATTTCGTTCTGGGTAAGACGATAAACTACATCCAACAGGAAGGCCTCTGATCAGGAGGTTTTGAGGAAGTGTGGAACCACCTCTTAATTGCTGGTGTTCACAAGTCACCCTGACCCGGGGTGGTAGCAGCTGTTAGGGTCCCAGCTATGGGCAAATAGTGAACTTCCATTTTTGAAAATGTATAGCTGGCAACATCCAAAATTCGCTTGAGGATGAAATAGAACTAACGTCTTTAATTTAATTGCAAAATTAAATTTGAAGCTTTTAGCTTCCATTTTTGAAACATAGTTAGAACTGTGTAACAAAAAAAAAACATATTTAAATCAATTAATTTTATAACTAAATTTGGCATTAAATGACCCCTCTAGTGGTTGATATGCCATAAAACCCAACCAACCTATTATGAAAGTGCTTGTCTCCTCCCTTCATTAATTTGCACGACCATTACACCTTGCCAATAACTGATAAATAATGAACTATTTTGCTTTGATGCAAGGGAAAATACTTGGTTTTAGTGAGAAAATGAATGAATGAAAGAAGGGACAATAGATGTGTTTAACGGCTGTTTCCGTGAAATGGAAAAAGTTGTGAATTTCAAATCTTTTCATTTGTACCCACTTACACCTTTAAATAATGACCAACATTCATATTTATGATTGTTATTGCAATATTTTGTTAAAGTTGCTAAGCTTAAATATTTAATGATGCAACAGGGGAATTTCTATGGATATTTTATTGAAGAATTTATCATGAGCTTACTCAGACATTAACTTAAGAATTAAAATCCATCAGAATATTAAAACTGGAAAGGCAGTGAAATTTTCATTGGTTAAAAAGTCATATTATTTTGTTTGTTAATGGCTTGCCAATACCTTATAAATAATGGACTATTCCAATTTGAATCTGGGAAGATGGAAAAGACATGTGCAAAACACTGTATGGTTTCATTAAGAAAATGAAAGATAGATGAAGCAGTAATGCTTTCATATGTTTAACATCTGCCTCAGTGAAATGGGATAAAAAAACTTGTCACTTTGAAATCTTTTCATTTATACCCTCTTACTTTTTCAAATAATGACCTGCATTCATGTTTAATATTGTTATTTTAATATTTTGTTAAAATTGTTAAGCTCAAATATTCAATGAGGCATTGGGTGAATTTCCATGGGTATTTTATAGTCATGGTACTCACAAGGAGCTTATTCAATCATTAACTTAAGAATTATTATTAATCAGGAAATTCAAATAGGAAAATCGGGCATTTTTTAAACGATTTTTATTATGAAAAAAGAAACCTAGCAATTCAACAATAACATTTTTAAATGATTATTCTGGAGCGTATGATTATCGATGTGCATTTTTATAAACTGAAAATAAAATATTTTTTTTAAAAAAAAAGTAAACAAAACAGCTATTTTGAAAATATGAAAACGCCTGATAATTATGCACCTATATTAGTTATAGATAGTAGAATTTATTTGTATCGTAATAAAATTGGTAAATATACTTGGATTCCTTGAGACATATATAGTGGTGATTTTGGCACAGTCCTCAAAGAACAATAAAAAATATAATGTAGAGCAACAAATGCACTTCTAATAGGGAAGAAACAATTGACTTAACAGTGGATTAAATGTGGGTCATGTCAGGTCAAGTTTAGCTACCAAATAAGGACTTTGATGGACAGACAATCTATATGAAAAAAAAAAAAAAAAAAAAAACAAACCCTGAAATGTTTGGTTTTCATAATTTCAGATAAGAGATTGTGAACCTGTATTTCAAAAGAAAGTCGCTTTTAATAATTTATTGCAGTCTAAGTCTTCAATGATTTGCATTAAAGACGACAGCAATAAAATTGTCTGCTTTAACATAAGGAATGTAACAAGGATGATTGGTTTTCCTTTAAACAAAGACATTGTATTCGTTCATATGAAAACGAGAATATTGATTTTACTTTATTGGTTTTTTTTTTTTTTTTTTTTTTTTTTTTTTTTACTCACAAATTATCCATGGTTCTTTTTCATTAATTTTATTATGACCATAATTGAAATTATGCAAATATTGGTTGCTTGTTCTCTTTGGTCATTGATATCAAACAAATTAATATTTTGCACAAAGATAAAGTCAAAACTATTTGCTATTTATTAATATTTTTTATAGTCTATCATATTTATTACTCCATAATTTTTTTCCTGTGGAGAGGAATTTAACTCTTAAGTTATTGCTAAACTATGTAAGGAAACATTTAATACTAAAATTACAATTCTATAATAAATATTCACTTAGGGTTAAGAGGGTGTTCATGTAGCACTGATAAATTAATTTTTAATTTGCATTCAAATTCCTACCTTGTCTGTTGTAGTCAGTTTTGCACAGTTACCCTCTTCTTCCTCCTCACACCGATGTCTTAAATAGCAGAGTAGACTGAACTCTAGCTTTTGCTGGCAGCCAGTCTGTGAAGAACTTCTTCGAATTCAAAACTATAGTGAAAATAACAAGAAACCACTTGACTATTTTTTTTTTCTAAATTATGGCAATTTATAAATAATAAATAGAATCTGTGGAGAACCATGACCTTTTTATAACCTTAAGTGACATTGCATTAATAAAATAAGTTAAGCAATAGTTGACCTGATCTTTAATGGCCAACTTGTAATATTGGGTTACCTATTAATCTGGTCTGTTTTAGAACATTACTTGTAATTATACTGTTAATTGTTGAAATTAGATTATGAATCCTTTTTTTGTTTACAGCATACATAATAAGCATTGTTGTCATCTGCTATTTCACATTACTACAAATTATTTGAATGGATTTGAAAAATAATGTATGGAATTATCTAAATAAATCAAAATAATCTGTTTAATTAGATTTCTTTAAAACCTACTGAATTGTTTCAACAGGTGAAAAATAGTAAGTTTGCTGAATTTTTTTTATTACTAGAATGTTTAGGAAACACTGACCCATGTTGAAATTCTCACAGTATTTAATATTGTTGAAGTTATCACTAACATTTTTTGTCGAGATTTACAAACTCTACTCTTCCTACTACTGTGCATTATACTTCACCAGAATAGAATATATATAAAAACTTAAAGAAAGAAAATTTATTATACTAAGCTACCAACCCTAATAAAACCAAATGTACTTTCTACCCTCTTACCTGTTTGCACGTTTCTGCAAAATTTGATTTCAATCAGTCAATGTATTTTAGAGGGTGTGACGGACGGATGAACTAGTGGAAGTCATAGAATTTTATATATAGATTATTAATAAACATTAGAAAATTATTCAAATATTTCTCTTATGGTCAGTTGTATATAACTATGTCCAGAATAGGAAATTCAAGAGAACTTAGCATAATGACAAAAAAGAAATTTAGAAAATATACATCTTGCTGAAAATGTTTATATGGAAATTTTAGAGAGGTAAGAGAAATTCTATTATAATTTAACTTTTCTTTCTTCGTAGGATGACTATTTGGATAGTATTACCCAAATTTGTACTCAAAACAATTTTTTTTTTTTTTTTTTTTTTCATAAGCTTTGGCAAAACTTATCACTAACTGTATCTATTGTGTATATACCCTAATTTAATTAGTTGATTTAGTTCTTGCATATTAATATATTTCTCACTTACAGTGAAATAAAGGAGAATTTCAAGATACTGAATGAGTTCTAATTAACTAAAAGTTAAATGTACAGGTAATATCATTAGATTACAGTAACTATTAATATGTATGCATAGATTCCAAAATAAGAGGTCTGTCAACAGTATTCAAGCCTCATATTAATACACTGTATATCCTCTTTGGGGATTAATATAAATCTGTATACTTGTATGTATATGATTGTACAGATGGCAAATACCATCCTGTATTCCATTTTATTCCATGTATCCTCCACCTGTTAGTGCAATACAAGAGTTATAGGAAGGCAAATTGAATGAGACAGATATGTTTAATGAAGGACAGATCTGAAAATCTTATATAGCATGTTACATGGGTATCATTAACGTAGGAATTATCCTGCTTAAACAGAACATTGCCTTTCGGTTGCATGAATAGCAGTGGAAAGGTTAAACAGTTGTCTGAACATAATACTGTCCACCTTGTCTCCACAAGCACCAAAGGTGAGTGAGAGTTTTAACTTATGGCACCCCCACCATGATACTTTGGGTTGGGTCTATATGTTATCAGTAAGTAAACTCTGGAAAATTTAACACCTTCAAATGATCCTTTTCTTATTGCTGAACATTACAAATATTCATTTAATCTCTCCAAGCGATTCTTTCACAAGACTAATGGGCATGTGCACATCTGTATTGTCGAATAATTGGAAGTGTAGCAAGAGGCACCCATGTCCAAAGTACTGCTGCAAACACACAATTCTCAACAGTCCATGTTGACACACCCAATGCTTTATCTACTCTTATTTGTGCTGAGGATGCCATATGGCTATACAGTACATCAGTCTTTGAGAGTCTGTACTATATGACCTTCCAGAACCTTGTGTACAAATGTAGGAAGGTTCATTCGATTACTGTTGCCAGCATCAAATCACTACTAATGAATCATGAACAGCATACACAACAATTCACCAAAATGATCATCCAGCCTATTAAAGAATCATAATCTGACTCCTGTTAAATGGCTCTAATTGAACAAAGATGCATGTGTATATCTTCATGGCAAGGCACCGGCTTACACTTGATATTATCACCATGGTGAACCTTATTGCAGCATGTGCCATTATCCCAGTACTGTTCATTGATATGAGCATTATCAGGTCCCAATTTTTTTTCTTTTTTAATCATTTCATCCCAAGCAAGGTGAAAATGCCACTAGTACTCAGGGAATTACAGGGAGTGAAAGAAAAGACTTAGTACAGGGAGGATTGTGAAAAGGACAAAAGATGAACAAGATTCATGAAGACAGAAGATAGTAATTGATGTTGCATTTAAATTTTTGAAAATTGTGGTTATCGGGGAAGCAAGTAAATGAAAGGGAGTTTCACAGGCAGGAAGTGCAAGAAAGAAACTGTTGGAGTAGATGTGGTGGTTGCATTTAGCTATTTCAACAGGAAACTGGTGGGACCTAGATGCCAATCTAGTGGTATGCTTAAATTCATCTTGTCAAGGCACTAGGGGGAAGAGGAGCTTTTCAGAGCATTTTCTATGAAAATATTTGTTGAAAAAATAGACTGAAGCTATGCCATGTTGGTGAGAAAGTGGCTGAAGTTGAGATGTCCAGTCAGGATCGATTAAATTGCAGATCCTTTGAATTTTATCAAGAACTTCGATGAATAGTAGATATGGCAGCAGTATTCAATGCATGGACGGATGGTAGATTTCCTAAATGTGCAAGATAGATTCTAATGAGAAAAATTTTCTGGTACAACACAGTGACCCAACTTTCCTTGCACTAGATAAAACTTTTGATTTGATAACTGGTGACTGAAAATTTAATCAGGGTATCTACTGTCTGCTTGCATGGGATGCTCTTTCATTATACTAAATATTATCACAGTATATATTACCTTTCAAAACTCGGATAGAGACTGCACTGGTATGAGTGTTACTACATAAGATGACTGTAGACTTTGAAAATTATATCAGAATATCTGTTAGCTGTCTAGTTTGATATACAGTTAGCAAATTAGTGCAGAAAGTGGAATTGGCAAGCCAAGTACAAATTCTGGTACATGTTCTGTTTACTTTGGCACTAATACACTTGGGAAAGGTATGAATCCATCACCTTTCTCCTGTGGGTTGACTATCAAGGTAGAGTGGACTCTAACAACCAGTCTCAGAAGAATCATACTAAATTCAAAACTGTAGAGAGATTAGCAGGAAATCACTCGACTGTCCATTCCCAATTAATCATGGCAATTAAGATTGTATACAAAAATGTGTATGGAGAGCCACAATCATCTACATGATGAGGTACATAGAATTTAAAAAAAAAATATGTTGACCCATGTTATAATAAGCACCATCCTTTAGAATGTCTTATTTCCATTTTCTGTCAATAGGAACACATGACTTGTTGATTTATAAATAACTTAATTCAACAGTTTTTCTTCTGTTTATTATTTAACATATATGAGATGCATTCAAAAATTTTTGAGATTTTCCAGGAGAGATGTTTATTACAAAACTCTAATTTCCTTCAAAGTAGGATCCTTTGACTTGAACACACTTGTTGTATCCGTCCAGCCACTCCATGAAAGCACCATGGGAGTCATTCAAAGTGAAGGTATTTAAGATTCTTCTCACAGCCTCCTTCATCTTTGTGTCTTCAAAATGACTACCCCTGACGTTTTCCTTCATCTTGTGGAACAACCAAAAGTTACATGGAGCAAGGTCTTGTCTGTATGGGTGGTGAGGGACAGTTTTGATGTCCGTCTCTATCAATACAAAACTTTATTGCATCACAAACTTCCAAACTGTCTTCACACTACGACTGCATTCTGCAAACTAGTCATCTGTGACAAACATTGTATAGTAGGGTGTGTTCAATGTGCAGTTACACCTATCTCCTTCAATCTAGAATAACAAGTTACTGGGTTAGCTTAGTAGATGTATAGTAATAATATACTAAAATGACATTAATCTAGGACAGTTATACAATATATTTCCACGTATACGACAACCTAAATCCCAAAAATCACCCTTAAAAATTGGGTGTTGTCTTATACTACAAATCTAAAAAAGTGATGTTTGTCTGTATACCATACATGAAAAGTTTCACATTATCAAACTGATAATAAAAGTAATAAAACCATTTCTACCTAATATATTACTGGCATAACTTCATAATAAATTGCTTATTTAAAGATTAATTTCATATCAATGACATCAATTTGTATCCATGCAAACTCTGCTGAGAACATGTAAACATTGAGTTATGAATGTGTTTGCTGAAATTATTGGACATTATTGTACTGTTATTAGTAGTATATTGTGATTGTTGATGAAGTATAAGTAAATGTCTATTAGTACACTAGGCTGTAACTGTTTAGATATAGATGACAAATTTGTATTCACAAGAAATCGCATAATGAAACAAAACAATAGTTTCCCTTTTAGGGGATGTGTGTAGGAAAATCCTGATATAGAATTGGTTTTGTTATTTTCTTTTATTTTTATTTTGAATTACACAGTAGCAAAATTTCCAATATCATCTTTATTTAATCAATAAGCAATCATTTTATACTACTGATATAGGATAAATTAATGAAAATTTGCTATATATTTTTTTTTTTTTTTTTTTTTTTGACCTCATCTTATCTAAAGGTTGCCTTATAAGCAGAAATATATGGTAACTGGCTCTCCTAAAATAAAGTCTCAAAACTTCTGGAATGCACCTTGTATAATATCAGGAAAATCTTGCTGCTTCACTCGGTGCATGGAAAATGATAACCACTCGGTTAAATCAAGAATTAATCACTATTGGTAGGCTAATAGGAATCGACTTTTAGGCATATTGTCAAATTAATTTATTCTTGTTTGCTACCATATCTAAGTAGACTTATCTACTGTTTTTATTTCAAATTTCCTGGGATTTTTTGCTCAATAAACAAAACAAAGCTAATATGACTGCATATCATTAATTATTGTACTCAATTGTACAAAATCACATTAGCTTAATTTTTGTAAAACTGTTGCAGGTATAAATAAACAAACTTCTACAAGAGATTTGTTTGGATGAAATGCTAAACAATAAATTAAAACTAATGCAGTTAATTTAGTGTTATTATTTCACCCCAAGCAAGGCAATAAAGCCACTAAATGCTTACTGAGTGTAAAAAAACAGGAATTAAGACAGGAGGTAAAGACTGACATTACATTTAAATTTTTGAAGATCAAAGTTTAACTGGGAAGCAAGAAACCAGAAGAGTTCTACAAGCAAGAAGTACAACAAAAGAAATTGTTACATCTTGCCATTTCAAATGTAAAATATTGGGACCCTGCTGCCAATCTAGTACTGCACTTGAATTCCCAAAGTCTAGTTAACATAGAGGAAAGGTCATCTGAAGAATTATAATGAAAGTATTTATAGAAAAGGTACATGTTATCAGCATCAGGAAAATGACTGATGCTGAGATGCCAAGTCAGAACCAATAACTGTTGTGAGACCGTAACATACCTACAACATGGACTCTTCCAGGACTATATAACGTATGCGATATAACACTCTAGGAGAAGAGGAGGAAAGAGAGAGAGAGTATTCTAATACCGTAGTATCAACCGCGTACGACTACCAATATTGGACACTAGCACATAGTAAGCTCTGCTTACACTTACACTATCTTTGTAACCTTTCTGTTTAATATATCTTTCTTACATCTAATCCGTGTTCCGTGTTTTCCTTCCGTGGTCCCGACTTTGGGCCCACATCAATAACATTGCAGATTCTTATTTGGATTTTATTAATCTCTAAATATATAGCAGTAGCACCAGACCAGATGTGGCAGCAATATTCAAAGCATAAATGAATAGTAAACTTATAAACATGTAAGATAGATTCTGGTGAGAAAAATTGTCTTGTATGACATAGTGAGCTTTCCTAGCTGCAGATTTAGTAATTGATTCAATATACTCTTTCCACTTAGTCAGCTAAAAATGTTAATCTGAGAAGGTACAATGAGTCACTCTCCTGGAAGTTAGCATCAGCCATATAAAAAAGCTTCCTTCAGATGATTAAGAGAGTAGTTTCATTTTGAAGGTGTTAAAATTAAGTCATTTCTTGCCCCAGTTAACAGATCGTAGGTCACATTTGACCTTATCAAACTGATTAGTGTCCTAAGTATGATGATAAACTACATCCAGCAGCAAGGCCTCTGATCGGGAGGTGTTGAGGAATGTGGAACCACCTCTTAATTGCTGTAATTTCCAGGTATATGCTGACCTGGGGTCATAGCACCTTTTAAGGTCCAGTTATGGGTAAATAGTTAACATCTAATCTTGGGGATAAAAATAGATTTTCATAGTAAAAAAAAAAAAAAAAATACCAGCGATACATTTTTGAAACAAAAAAAATTTACCAGCAGTACATTTGACTCTCGACAAAAACTCTCTTTACAAAAATGCATCAATGAAACCTGATCTACAAACTGATTTCTTACAAAGAATACATATTCTGTTCATACAAACCTATCTTTAAAATCTTGTCAGCATTAAATAAACGATTGAGGTTGATATGTTATAAAACAAAATAAACCAAACTGATCAGACTTACTATTAAGACAGTTATTACTTACAAGTGTTACTTATATCATATTTGAAGTATTTTACAATACTTTTTTGGTCCAGGGTTGTGTAAGTTTGGAAATCAAATGACAAGTGGTATTAGTTCTATTGTTTTTCATGTCTCATAAAGAAAACTGCTAAATGCCTTACATTAAACCTGCACAGCAATTCTATAAAATGACTATCCAGCTTATCAAAGAATCATTATCTGACTTCTCTCAAATGACATTAATTGAACAAAAGGAGCATTTGTGTACTTGCATGGTAAGACATCTGCTAACACTTGACACTTTTACCATGGTGAGCCTTATTGCAATATGTGCCACAATCTTAAGATTGTGCAATGATGAGTGTGTTTGGTTTGGTTTGGTTTATGGCATATCAACACCTGAATGGGTTATTTAATGCCAACAAGATTTTTATTGCTGGTAATTTTTTTCTTTTTTTTCCAAAATGTATTGCTGGTATTAAAACCAATTTTTACACTTTCATAGTGCTTTGACCCTAGTTTGGTGGGGGTCAACTATTTGCCCATAGCTGGGTCTCTAACAGGTACTATCACCCTGGGTCAGGGTGAACCTGGGAACACCAGCAATTAAGAGGTGGTTCCACACATCTCAAAACCTTCTTATCAGAGGCCTTGCTGTCAGATGTAGTTTATAGTCTTACCCAGGAGGCAAATGTAGTTCATCGTCATACCAGGATAAAAAAAAAAAATGTATTGCTGGTAATAATTTTTTTTTTTTTTTTTTTTTTTCTTAAATTCATTACTGGTAATCTTTTACAAAAATGTATTGCTAGTACCAAAACCTATTTTTATACTTTCATAGTATTTTGACCCCAGTTTGGGGGTTAACTATTTGCCCATAGCTAGGACCCTAACAGGTACTACCACTCTGGGTCAGGGTGAACCTGGTTCCATGCTCCTCAAAACCTCCTGATCATCAGAGGCCTTGCTGTTGGATGTAGTTTGTCTTACTCAGGACAGGTATTATTTTTTCTTTTTACAATAATGTTCACCCTGTATGCAACCCAAAAGCCACTGGATGTAGGAGATTTCAGGGTAAGAGGTATAAGATATGGTTAACCCTCAATTTGAGCAGGTCAAGATTGTAGTTATCGAGGAAGCATCCTCTTGGGAGTATGGTACAACAAAGTAGTGTTTTGTTAGAGAAAACTGTTCAAGTGGAACATAGACTTCACCAATGGGAAGCAAAGGGACTGAGGTGTTCACTATGATGTGAGTGACATAGCAGATTTTTTATATGAAATTTAGAACGGGTGGATCTAAAGAATGTAGTTCATCTGAGCACTTTCTGTGGAAATAGCAATAGAGTAGCAAGAGGCTTAGAATGTTTTGTCTTTAGAAAAGGGGTTACAGGTTGAAAAATAATTCATCACCCACAAGGACGTGTAGAGGCTGTTGGACTCTATTGAGACTGGAAAGTTAAGACGGAGCAGCTCCTGTCCATATATGGCAGTAGTATTCCATTTTTGTTTTGATCTGGCTCTTTAAAGATAGATGATAGTTGGAAGGATCAGGTACTTGCCAGAGCAGTACAGGGATCTGACCATTTTTCCAGCATCTTTAGCAATAGATCATATAATATATATATATATATATATATATATATATATATATATATATATATAGTCTGTTTCATGCTAGATGCAATTGTCATGCCTGACGATTGCATCTAGCATGAAACACTGTCGCCTCTAAGTGTTGACTTCTATGTTCACTTTTATATTTGCATATGCTCTATCTCCGATATTGAGCACTTTATCCCATAAATATAGCACATCATATATATATATATATATATATATATATATGAGTTCTACTTGAGATCTAGGATGAGCTTATAGGTGGTTAAGTCACAAGGCCTCCTTGAGAGGACACTGGTTCCTTGTCGTAGAGAATATTTCAATCTATTCTGTGATGATGGCTCATTACTAGTTTAGGTTTTATGGTATTGAATGTGACCATCCAGCTTTTCCTTCACTGAGCTGTTAGAGCTATCTCCATGGAGAGGTCAGCTGCCAGACTCTGGTCATCTAAGATTTTGTGGGTGTATGCTGTTATGGTGAAACACACCTATTCTATAGTTAATAGACTCTCCCACTTAATATAAGTAGGAGTAGTAAGAGAAACGAGAGTCAGTCGATGTCAGATGACAGTAGTCGACAGTTAGCCAAATACGAAAGTAGTCAGCGACCACAACAAGATTACTCTGCGTAATACCTATTATATCAAATTCTTAACGTTTTGTACGTTGAACCTATTTAGGACTGATTTAGTACAAATACAAGCCTTCACTGCAAAATAACTCCACAACATATGTGTATATTGTATTATTTGCATAGAGTATGCTCTTAGGCTGATCATTAATGAAAAATAGAGTTGATCTGAGATCATAAGATAACAGAAGACTTTGAAAATTTTATCAGAATATTTTTTACGGTTATAGTGTGTGGATCTGTCGTTAGTAATATGTATCAGTGCAGAAAGTGGAATCAAAAAGCCAAGTACAAATTCTGGCCTCGTCTGTTCTGTTTACTTGGGCACTAGTACCCTTGAGAAAACCATAAATCTGTCTCTTCTCTCCCCTAGCTATGGGTTAAATAGCAGGGTAGACTGAGCTTTCTAACCTTGGTTAACAGCCAGTCTCAGGAAGGACTACACTGAATACAAAACTGTAGGGTAGGCAACAGGAAACCACTCTTCATATCAGTCAAAGTAAAGAGCACTTTATAAAACATCACCTTCAGAAACTAAAGAGATTGTAAAAAGAAACAATCTGTGGCAAATGTCAGTATTTACTGAAGTTTTGAAGCCTACGTCATGAAGTATGTGCTTAGTTTTAAAAATTAAAAATGGAATTTTTTTTTTTTTTTTTTTTTTTTTTAAAGTTTTAAAAAAGAAAATTAGATTTTACTATATTATTGTATTATTATTTGATCTACAAATTGTGGGTCATAGATATTTAACTCTTGAAGTTAATGCAATAAAAAAGAAACTTCAAACTTTTAGTTTTTTTTTTTTTTATATTATTTTAATACGTAACACTTAATTTGTACTAAAAAGAAAACTTTTTACATTTTATTAAGTATTTTTTTCTTTCATCATGAGACAAAAGCTGTAGCTTTAATTTTCATTTATTAGTCCTGGATAAGACGATAAACTACTTCTAACAGCAAGGCTTCTGATTGGATGTTTTGAGGAATGTGGAACCTCCTCTTAATTACTATTTGTCCCAGATCCACTCTCAATCCATGGTGGTAGCATCTGTTATGGTCCCAGCTATGGGCATATAGTGAAATTTCAAACAAAAACGAAACATTATGAAAGTGTAGCAATACAGTTTTTATAGCAAAAATACAAGCACTATATTTTTGTCTATATTTCTGAGATGAGGTATTATGTACATTATTTACATTATTCGGACTATTGTCCTCATCTTAGTCACCATATTTATTTGGCACAGTGGATAAAGTCATTAGTTAGATCCAGTGACAAAGAGTGAGAGTTCAATACCCGGTTAAGGTAGTGGAGAACTTTCAGAGGGAAATTAACAGGAGATAACTGATATCTGACATCCATTAAACATGGCATGTAGAACTAGAACAGTCTACCCCAGTGAGCAAAATAAAGGGTTCAGTTCAACATTCCAACCACCTGAAGAAGGCCGGAGCATACAACGGCTGAAATGTAATAAATATGGTGAGAAAGATGAGGACAATAGTCCGAATAATGTAAATAATGTACAATGCATTTTCACGGCAAAAAACGAGCAATACATTTTATCTATTTATATATTAGTTGAAGCCTTAAAATTGTGTTCAAAATATTTAAATTCCAGCATTAAATAAGTTCATATGCTGCCAAAAAAACGTCCAACATGAAAGAACTTTCATGAAATTAATTGATACAATATCTTACAATTTCTTAAATCAAACTGCATTTTAAAATATAACTTCAGCAAAACAACATAAAATACACATATCGCTACCTCTAGTAATTATGTCCACACAAACGTGTATTTGCACAAAAGCTGAGTATCATCTACCATGTATTCTATTGTGAAAGCAAAATAACATTTTTTTATTAAATAAATTTAATTTTTTATTAAATATTTTCATTAGTTCAAAGCTCCCAAGAAAATTTAAATATCGGCATTAAATGACCAATAAGAAGTTGATATGCCGTTAGTCAAATTTTCATTCATGACTTCATACCAATAAGTGTTTCTAAAGTACTAGACTGATGGTTTAGTGTAAAGAATTAGCAATGATGAAACCATTAACTTAAAGAAATTGAATTCTGAAGACAAATATTTGTTTGAATTAATTTTTTTCCCAATGAAGTTTAAAAACTAATTCTATTTAAATTTGAATAAGCTACATTGACTACCAACCACAAGATAACTCTGGTTGGTAGTTTTAGTTATGACACTGATTACAAATCATCTCATGCCAACTATGACTTATCTTGTGTTTAGTATTATCTGATACATTTTTGAAGTGATACTTTTAGTTTTAAAAACAATGTCAAGACTTGAAGCTATAAATCAACTCCTAAAAATTCTTTATTGCCTATGTTGGCTATTGTTAAGTTAGCGCGTGAAGTCAGATTTCGTGATTGACCTCTGGCAATCAATGTATTGAACAAAAGGCTTGGAAAGAGACGAAGCAAGATTACAATGGATTTGAGAAGTTTAATTTTCTGCAAGACTGTTTTAAGACAAAAGATTTTATTAATTTCAACCAATATTAACACTGGTTTAATGAATGCTGACTTTTTCCTGTATGGAAACTGTTAATTTCACCCTTATTAATGATGGGACCACAACTCAGAAAACTGAGAAGCCTGTAGAAAAATTACCATGGCAGCTTTTTCTTTATTAAAATGTCTTTGAAATATTTAGTTGATGGATTTTGTTTAACTGCATATCAACACCTCTATGGGTTATTCAATACCAAAATCTAAATAATTTGAATGCATTTTTTTTATTTTTTGAGACAATAATAGTTTATTAATTAAATATAACTCAGGGATGGTAACTTTTATTATGATGCCAATACCAAGTTTATTAACAGTGATATTTTTAGTGTGAAAACAATGTTAAGACTTCAGTTGAGCTATAAATCAACTCATAATTTTTTTTTTACATATCTATTATAAAGCTGACATTTGAAGTCAAATTCAGTAATTGAGCTGTGGCAATCAACTATTGTTAAATAAACAAATGACATTTATTGAAATATAAACATAAAACAACCAAACTTGTGTGTCTTGTGTGTGTGTGTCTGAGAATGGCCCTAGTTGTAACCCACATTTCATGCTTACAATCATATCCAGTATCCATTCAAGTCAACTGAAGATCACATGACAGTGAAACTCTGGTTACAAAAAGAGCCAACCTTTCATAGTAATTTGTTGTCAAGCATTTTTTGCTGTCTAGCTAATTTTGCATTGAACACTTACTGAGTATGTAGGTGTTTGCCTTGAAGTCTTTTGTCTGTTGGCAGGTTGTCTATTAGTTCCACTAATGTTTTTAATTTTTCTTATATATACACGTGTGTGTATGTAGTTTTAATGTATGCTATATTTATGGGATAAAGTGCTCAACATGAGAAGTGTGGCTTAATGATTTCGTTTAGCATGAAACAGTCTGTCTCCTTTCAGTGTTAACTTCAATGTCCACTTATATATTTGCATACGCTCTGTCTCTGATATTGAGCAATTTACCCCATAAATATGTTATATATACACACACACACACACACTCATTATTATTATTATTAAATAATAGATAAATACACTTTGCAGAACTTATTTTCTGACTTCAAGTTCTGCAGATATACCATCTGTTAAGATAAATCTATTGAATACAAAGTTATTTATTTATCACATCTATGTTTACACATGCAATTAATTGTATTTGTCCAATCTGTCAGATTAAATTATTCTTATATAAATGAATATATATTTTTGTATGTATAGATTTCTTACAACACACACACACAGTGTGTTGTACTTGTTCCTTTTTATGGCTACCATTGGTTGCCATAGTTGGTCTTTCCAGACTGGTATTTGGCTGTGTGCCACTCAACAAAAATTGGAACAGAGCAGACCATATTCTTCAAACATATATAATTTATTTTTTATATGTATCTACTTTTCTTCTCTCACCATTGATTTTGATCAAAGCCTTGCTGGGTGCATTGATCAATACAAACTGATTGGTATTGAATAGCAATGCCAACTTTAGTTGACTTTGAGCACCCAGCTCAAGATTACCATTATTTAGTCTTTAAACTTGTAACCTTTCCATGTTCAGGAGCAAAAGAGAAAATATGACTCAAATATTTGAACTTTTACATAATGTTAAGTCAATCTACAGGATTTTTAGTTCAGTCTCAACTCAATCACATTTGTTATTTTTCCTCCTCATATATTCAACTTCAAAAATCTCATGCTGTGACAAGAAATGTCTTTGTAACATTAGTTCAAGAGTATTAACAAAAGACTGAAGTCTTACAAAAATCTGTTACTCTAGTTAAAGTCAACCTGGTGGTCTTTTTAATTCATGACTAGATCTTTAGTCATTGTAATTACGAATGTAATTCACTGAAGCCAATGAACATAACTCTGTCATAAACAGCCCTGTGATGTGTCCAGATACACATACTGACAGAATGTCTGCAGCACCTTGTAGACTCTGTAACTTGTCATGTAGTGGTTGTTATTCAAGCAAAGTTAAACTATTTCACCCCAAGCAAAGTGATAAAGCCACTGAGATGCAAGAGGTTACCAAAAATGGAAAAAAAAAACTGAGAAAATGTTATAGAGGAGAAAAGTCAATTACAATATTATTGACCCTGACCCTGGTGTCTCGGTTAGTCACTTTCCCCTGCTATAATGTAGCTTCCCTGTGACTTTTCTATAAATATTTTCATAATTTTTCGGATGAGCTCTCTGCTACGGTTTTTAGACTTTCTGAATTCAAGCACAGTACTAGATTGGCAACAAGGTCTCATCAATTTACAATTGAATTGGCTAGATGCAACCTTAATTTCTATGTTAAGTTTCTTTTCTCGCACCTCTTGTTCGTAGAAATCTCTTCTAGTTTTATACATTCCAGTTAACTTTGGTTTTCAAAAGTTAAAATGTAATGTCAGTCATTATCTACTGTCTTCTTGATTACTCTTCTTCTATTGCAACATTGATTTCTATTTCCATACTGTCTCTGTGTAACCTAGAGCTGACCATTATCAACAGCAATCAATTACGTCACCCAGTTGTCAGTCCTCAAGTTTCTTCAGACCACCATGGTTACCATTTAGCTGACTTATTGTTGTTGGTATCGTGATGCAATGCATGATTTCACTTAACCTAGCTGGCATTTGTCTGTTCATGACCGTTCACTTCTCTGCTATGTTGTGTTTTTGATCTCAGTGTGAAGATCCCTGATGAAGCAAAGTGAAGATTGACAATTTGGAAGCTACACAAAAAAAAAAAAAACAAGAATCCTTTGGAATAAAGAATTAACTTTAAAAATGTAACAATGATTTGGTTTATATGATTTGTTGTATGGTTATTTTGTTGAGTGGTAATGATTTTTTTTTTTTTTCTATTAATTTTAGCTTGTATGTGGATGATGATAGACCAGAATGTTTGTTTTTTTTTTTTTTTTTTTTTTTTTTATAGGGAGTAGTCAAAGCAAAACTTTTCTATGTCCATGATAGGTTATAAATGAGGCAGAAATGTTCTGTTTATCAGGAGATAAATATAAAATATAGATTTAACGTGTGTGTATGTATATATATATATATATATATATATAATAAATTAACTGATTTAAAATGTTTTTTTTGCTACACAGTAATAACCATTTTTTGAAAATGGAAGCTAAAACCGTCAAATTTAATTATATAATTAAATAAAAAAATCCAGACGACATGTATTTAACAGATGTCAAAATTCCTTGGAAAAATACAACCCTACCCTTCCTAAACTTAACCTCTTTTTCGAACGTAACTCATAATTGATACAACAATACTTAATAAAAATGAACACACTACCGCCCCTGTCTGAATGATTGGATTCCTCTGTATCCTTGGAAACAGGAAATTATGAATTTGTGTGCATTTAAAACTCAGTAAATTTAAAAATAAGTTATTCCAAAATTCGGTTGAAGATGAAACAGAACTAATGCTTTTAATTTAATTATATAATTAAATTTGACGGTTTTAGCTTCCATTTTTGAAACATGGTTATTACTGTGTAGTGAAAAAAAAACATTTTAAATCAGTTAATTTATGCTCTGTAAATTTACATTGAGCACTGTTTTGTAAAAGTAAAAAAATATCAATAAGAACACCATATTATATATCTTACTGTTCTTTCTTTTGAGATATATATATATATATATATATATATATAAATGAACATTGATGTCAACACTCAGAGGTGACGGGCTATTTCATGTTAGACGTAATCGTCAGGCGGCCTGACGATTGTGTCTAACATGGGTATCCCCAAAATAAAGTTTGGACTAGTATAAAATAATGTATAAAAAAATCTATTGATTCCTTAGAATTCCTCTATATCTGTAATTGTGTGTGTGTGTCATTATACATTTAACTAAATTAACTCAGTGATTTCTTTTTTTTTATTTGGATATTTGGTTAAAGAGAATAATGTATAAATAGCAACCCATTAAAACTTAGAACCTGCTGGTTCCAATCTATAGTAGGAATGACTGCAAAAATATCCCCCCTCCTCAAATTTATAAACATACTGTACAGATTCATGCTGATATTTCTTCCAAGCCAATTTCTTCTCGATCTCATCTGACTTATTTTTGTTATCTTGAAGACAGAACACTTGGCTGTATCCTCTTTTGTGTATTAACACTATTCTTATTTTGTGAACTTTGCCTTATTACTGTTGCTTTGTCTTATATATATTGTTTATTTGCTTAATATTATTTTTGCCCTTTTTAAAGATCTACCTCATCTTAACCACTGAGCTACACTTTCAATTCCTTTAAAATTCCTTTTGTAAGATAAACATTTAATTAAAAATAAAAAAATAAATAAAATTTAATTTAATCATGAGATTATGAATAATTGTAAAACTGCTGCTCTCCCTTTTTACTAAACACAAAGCTGCACCCACAGTTTCATGAAACATCAGATTGCTATTTCAGGGGGACAACTGAAAGTTATCCACTCTTATGTGTTTTGACCTTTTTGTATTCTTTATGGAGAGAAAATGAAATAAAAACTGACCCAGAATGTCTGGAATTTTTGTTTTTGTTTCTCATTATTTTTGCTTTAATTTAACATCCATTCTTCCAAAAAAGATATTGAAGTTCCTTTGAAACTGGAATTCTTATTTATGTAAACAAAAAAATTGGGGAAATTTTAAACTTTTCAATCACTTGATTTTCTCATTACTCAATCTTCCAGTCATATTAAAGTATAATTTGAAAATTTGATTCTAAATATTTCTATAGACAAAGGAAAAAAAAACAAAACAAGCAATGCATTAATTTGAAAATCTTAAAGTATTTGCTTTTATGCAACAAGTGGGAAGAGATCATAATTCTTTTTATGGAATTAACTGAGGCAGAAACTTCGAAGCATTTGCACTGCTGACACATTGGAAAAAAAAATTCTTTGACAATATATTAAGTTTTGTTTGCCAAATGAAATATATATAATCCAAAATGTATATAAAAAGAAATAAGATGAAAAATTTAGTCAATAATTAAAGAAAGGGTAATTTCACTTATTTAAATATTTGGCATGCATGACTGAGCCTTATTTATCCTTTAACATTTTTTTCATTTTGAAGGAAGATTCAAATTTGTAGGAGAGGTTTCAAATCCTCCCGTTTCTTTTGTAATGTTTATTTTTACTATTTGTATAATCAGTTATTTTCTATTATTTAACATTTAAACAGTTATTTTAACATTAATAACAACAACAATAATAATAATAATAATCTGTTTATTCAACTACTACTTTACTGCTGGTAGTGTATTTAGTGTGGTGATGATATTCCATTGCTGGAGATGGGGGAGGCTTTTCTGACTGAAGTCAGTGGCCAGAGTAGAATAGATAGAACCAACAGTCATATGACCATGGTCAATCTTCAAGTTGGAGGACATCATCTGTGGTCAGACTTGGAGAGGAATGGGTACCACCAGGTCTGCTTACCCATGACTTGCTATCAAGAACGAATACCTTTCTAATTTTCAACGCAGATATTGGCACAAAATCTTTTATTTTTCAAGCAACTTTGTAATTCCATTCTCTTAGAATTGTTCATTTTTCTTAAAGAACTGCTTAAGATATCTGATGTACTCTTCCAAGGAATTGGAATTTGTTAGGAGAATTTTCTAAAGACCAGAATAAATGATAATCAAAAAGTGTAAAATCTGGAGAATATAGCAGATGAGTGAAAACTTGCCAGCCAAACTTGGGCCTGGTTACCAAAGAAATATGTATGCAGTCTATCATTATCCTGATGGATCATAGCATATCTGGTTACTAATTCCTAATTGCTGCTTTCATTTGATTGGAACCAGTACTTGTTTGAATCAGTCATTTGGTTCTCTTATAGAAGAGGCCTCCTTGTCAATTGTACCAGATATGCTACCAGTGAGAGGGAGGCCTCTCCTATGAGAGAATATATATAATCATCACCTTCTTTGGGTGAAGACCAGCCATTAACACAATTAGTGGCTTGTCAACATCTATATCTTCTTGGCAGGATTATGAGAAGGTAGCAAAAGAAGTCTTTGCTATTTATTCATTATTTGATAACCTTTATACATATAATGTGTGTGTGTGTCTAAATTTCTGGGATGAGAAGTTATCATTATTTACATGCAGATTATTATCCCCATCTTTGTTGTTGTTATTACAATGTTTCAGCCCCTGGGATAATAGCCTAGTGAATTAAAACATTGGTTTGTGAATTTGGTGACACGCGAGTTCAATCCATAGTTGGAGCAGTGTATTTGGACTGAGGGGAAACATGGCAAGCAATAACTGAGCAATACTAAAAATAGGAAATATGAGATATCCCTATACATAGTCAATGGAATGAGAACAGTCTACCTCCATAGATTAAATAAAAGGATCAGTTCAGAATTCCCAGGAGGTTTATCCAGATCAACATACACCTGATGAAAGCCAAAGGACACAACGGCCAAAACGTTGGGATAGTTGTTGGCACCTGCTTGCATCCGAGCATCGGGATAGTCATCCTCTCTCCTTATTCCTATTTTCCCTTCTGGTGGCAGTGACAAATATGGCCCAGCCTACTCCTGAAGTCATGAGCAGGAGTCAGAGATGAGTGTGAGTGGTGGATGTGACTGGGCAAGTCAGTAGTATCTCACAGATCATTTTCATGTTGATGGTTGGGCTCAAGTCTTGGTCCCCACTTGGATGGTCGAAGTACACCAGGAATGCTAATTTAAAGCAATAGTTTCCCAGGTTTTCCATGTTGGACTGTCAGGAATGTCCTTAACTGATCCTTGATAACAAATAGTGTAAATAATTAATGTTGTTCATTTAAAAAAAAAAAAATGTTTGTATTCCAAGTGTTAATTTGGTAGACAATCTTGTATTAAATTTTTACTACCTCTGCCCCCAAAAAGTTTTATTTAGTATATACAATAACTACTATAGGACAGAAGTATTTTTAAATATTTTTCTGTTTAATTTGTATGAGATGTGGAATCTATGATAATCTTTCTTTGCATTCATGTTTCAAGCATTGATACAGGGAGTTTGAAATTCAGTAATGAAAGCTTGAAATTCAGATTTTGTTTGCATACTTTCTATACAATTCCAACTCAGCATCATCAAATTTTTAGTTTCTGCAGTTGAAAGTGGTGTTGAAAGGTCAATATTTTTCATCTGATGCTGAAGTTGCTATGGCAATTGGATCCAAAGTAAACCAGTAGAATGTTTGGAAAAATCTGTGACACTAAAGGGAGATTATGCTAAAAAAAATTGTAATTTTAAAGAGAAATAATTTATATTGGTTTGCTACCAGTTTCATTATTCTATTTGGTCAAAAACTTCTAAATGACTGGAGAACTTATTTACCATTCAAATTGCATAATTTTAAAAAGAAATTAAATTTACTTCCTTTTGGTAGCATATCCTTATTCTCTCTGGTCTAAAACTAAGGATTGAAGACCTTATTTATCAATCAGCTCATTTAATAGAATGTTGCTTTTGCCATCAAAGGAATTGTCTAATTGAGGTCTTAGACAAAATCCAGAGACAGATATGCAATATGATAGGTCCTGTTCTGGCATCTCATCTACAGTCACTTTCTCACAGATGTGATGTGGCTTCCTTCTGTCTTTTCTACAAATATTTTCATGGTAACTGCTCTAATGAACTACTTTCATTGGTACCCAAACTGCCTGAATTTAAGCATGCTACTAGGTTGGCATGTCAGTCTTACCCTTTCACTGTCAAAGCCGTTAAATGTAACTGCCTCTTCTAGTCCAACAGCTTCTTCTCTCACACTTCCTGCCAGTGGAATTCCCTTCCTCTTACTTGCTTCCCTGATAGCTATATATTCAAATATAATTTTCTGATGCCTTGATCCTGATCCCTGTCCTTCTCTATATCCTTTCCACAAACACCTCTCTTTTCTCTTGCTCTCCGTCTCTGTAACCCCCTTGCATGCTAGTGGCACTCCCACCTTGCTAGGGTTGAAATGCTTTGGAAAAAAAAAAAACACAATCAGAAGTTCAAAACTGGCAGTTGCAGATCATGAATCAGAAAAATAAAAGCAAGCAAACATTGTCTTTTTGGCTAAGAGCATGTAGAATCAAAACGCCTATCTTGTTAACTTTCCCTTTCTCAGTGCCAGCATATATGTTAGACTGCGATGCGGTCAGCATATTTGCTTATTCCTCAATACTTTGCCATGGATTGCTTTCTATTAATGACTTTAGAACTTTATCATCAAAGTCTGAACACTGGTTTGGTTTCATCTTCCAACAAAGTTTTTCCAGTCAGTTATTACTCCTTGGCCATAAACACTACGTATTTTCTTGTAGCATCATTCTCTTGCATTTTGTAAGAGGGTATGTTAGTGTCCACCAAATTTATTCTAACTACCATGTATGATTAGTAGTTAGGATGATATATTCATTATTACAGTTGGTTCCTGGAGCAGATAATTACTTATGTCTTGGCCTAATAGTTTATAGTTAAAGTTTAGATATCAGCCTATATCTCTAAGACTTAAATTATTTACAGTATTCAGACTGTTATTGGATAAAGTGACTTTTCCCAAAGAGTTGTGTGTTCAATACCAGCCTACAGCAGTGGTGAACCAAAAACTTAGAGTTGAGTTAAAGGGAAATAACTGAGATATCTGGAAGAGGCATGGCATGTGGAACTAGAACAATCTACCCTGATGGAAGAAATAAAGGGTTCAGATTGAAATTCCAATCACCTGAAGAAGGCTGGACCGTACAATGGCCAAAACATTGTGAATATGGCAGTGAAGATGAGGATAACAATCTGAATAATGTAAGTGAAGTTTAGATATATAGAAAAAGAAGTCATTACTAATCCCCGCTTATTAATTTTTGACTATTTAGTTACACAGCTCAATAGTTGTTGGAAAATTGTTTTGAAATGTATAACCATTGCCCTGTAAACTTTCATTTAATATTTCATGCTTTCAATTCATTTAAAGTAGGAACCCTATACTACTGGTTACTTCCTGCTTCAAAACCTTCCCATCTAAACATGTCATATGACTGCTCTAAGTCACCAGTTGCTGACTAACTTGAAGCTGTCTGCATGTTTTTTCTGCTACACTACAAAAATGTACATATGTATTGTTTGTACTTAGCATTGGAGGTACTCTTCAGTGTCAAATAAGTATCACTGATTGCTTGTTAATTTTTGGATTTTTTTCCAATGTTCCTCTGACCCCCATAATTTATTAGTATGCCCTATTGACAGTCACCCTCATTGCTGGAAAATTTTATTTTGTGTTATACAGGGTTTCAAAAAGAATACGCCAAAATCATTACACTGTTTTTTCAGGTCTATAGCATTGTAGTGGACTGAATCAGTGGTTATTTGATAGAGTAGTTATCAAAGTTTGATTGGGTGTCAGTGTCACCGCTGTCGTTAGTATAACTTCCGGTGCAGCTGAATTGTGGGAAGATCAATCAAAAGGGCGACTCCTCAGCAGAAGGCGTTTTGCGTGCTTGAGTTCGTGAAAACAAACGCCATTGTCACGGTGCAGCGTGCTTTCAGAACAGAATTTGGCATTGATCCGTCCCATCATGAGAGCATTCGACGGTGGGTTAGACAGTTTAAAGAGAGTGGGTGCCTGTGCAAAGGAAAGAGTCCTGGAAGACCACGTGTTACAGAGGAGCAAGTGGAGAGGATTCCTGATGCATTTGAGAGCAGCCAACGTAAGTCCGTACGTCTAGCAAGTCTTCAGCTTGACATCCCTCATGCCACTGTCTGGCATGTGTTAAAGAGATGATTACACATGAAACCATACAAACTAAGCCTCGTCCAAGCACTTACTAATGATGACAAGGTTATGCGGAGGATATTCTGTGAGTCAATGCTGGAGATGGGGGAAGGTGATGAAACTCTCTTTTCACGTTTAGTCTTTAGTGACGAAACGAATTTTCATTTGAGAGGCACAGTCAATTGTCACAATGTGCGCATTTGGGGAACAGAGCACCCACATGAAACTGTTGAGCATGAAAGATTTTCCCCATAAGTGAAAGTCTTCTGTGCTGTGTCTTAAGACAAGGTCTATGGTCCCTTTTTCTTTGAAGGAAACACTGTTACAGGACAAACCTATCTTGAAATGCTCCAAGACTGGCTATTCACTTTACTGCAAGCAGATTCGAATGACTTCATTTTTCAGCAAGATGGAGCACCACCCCATTGGCATCTCAGAGTTAGAGCCTATCTGAATGAAAACGTGCCTCAGCGATGGATTGGGAGGAGAGGTGCTAATGACCTTGCTCTCTGTGTTTGGGCTGCCAGATCCCCGGACCTCACTGTGTGTGACTTTTTTTTGTGGTGGGTATGTTAAAGACCAAGTTTATGTTCCAGCACTTCCAGCAAGTATCGATGACTTGAAAGATCGAATAACAGCTGTAATCAACATGGTGGACCGTGACATGCTGAGGTGCGTTTGGGAGGAATTCTCATATCGGCTTGATGTTGTCCGCGCTGCCGGTGGTGGCCACATTGAGCACTTATAAAACATGAAATGAAACTTGAATGTATATACAACACGTGTTCATGTTAGAGGTTTGTAATTTTTTTCGTTTTTGTCACATCACATGATGATTTTGGCATATTCTTTTTGAAACACCCTGTATTGTGGGAAACTGTTATCTTGCAAACTTACTTTTACTGAAAATATCTTATGCTCTCAGTTCATTTTAACCAGTGGTCCTCAACCTTGTTTTTTACCCATGGACCACTTTGTTTTTTTTTGTTTTTGTTTTTTTTCTTTCTTTCTTTTGGCTTCCTTCGATGGAAAAAAAAAAAAAAAAATCTTATTTTATTTTTTACTAATAGATAAGTTTAGGAATTGTATTATGGAGCAAGTGGAGAGGATTCCTGATGCATCCTTTGCAAATGTATATCCTTTATTTTGAAGTAAAAGTAATTTAATGAAAATAAACTTGTATTTAACAACTAAATTCTAGGGAACATTTTTATACACTAGTAAAATAACTTATGGTGGACTGTCACATTGTAGTCGATGTATGAGGGTCAAGTAGCCCAGTTTCTAGGAACTGACAGCCCAGACACCAGCACATATGATTTGATTATAGAGCTGAAGGCTTTGTGCAGAATCAACCACACTTTTTGAAGGGCTGAATACAGATCTGGTGCACTACATGCCACAAGGACCCCAAACAACTTTCTGCAGATTTTGAATTCAGAGTTGTCCTTCTCCTAGACCAGTTGCCATGCAAGGCTATAGAACCCAGGCTGTCCTATTTATCAGAAGATTAATACCTTTCCCAAGGTTATTAGGACATAAGTGAACGTAATGGATTTGACTGGAATTCGAACTCGGCTCTCAATCCACCACTCCACCAAGCCTCCTTAAAAAAAAAACTATAATAAATCCCAGTAATGCTATAGACCCCCTCCCCCGAGTCTATATGGACCCTGGTTGAGAACCACTGATTTTAAAGTATCATTTCTATAAACATAATATTGAAAATGAGTTAACAATTTACTTGTTTTTGTATGTGTTCCTCATCTATCCCCATTTATTACATGTACCCAATAGCCCCCCCCCCAAACACCATTTATTACAACTGCCGCTTCCCCACCTGTACACACACTTATTTGGCATCCAACAGTATGCAAAAATGCTTAGGAAACTAAATTTGTGTAATGAAATAAATAGATAGATATTAAAATGTAGGACCAAGTATTATGGCGGAGTAATGGATAGTGGCCCGGATTGAGGAATCAAAGAGCCGAGTTCAAATTCCATTCAAATCCATTACATTCACTTACATACTAATACTCTTGGGAAAGGTATGAATCCTCTTCTTTTCACCCCAGCTATGGGTAAATAGCAGGACAGATCGAGTTCTATAGCCTTGGATGGCTACTGGTCTACCGCAGAAAAAAATGGCAACCTTCTGCGGGGGGAAAAAAATCTGTCCTGTCAGTCATGTATCAAAAGATACATGATTGCCTAAGCGCTTGGTACATAACTGACTGAATCTAGAATTGATGGTCTCGTTTCTCTCCTTCAGGACATGTGAAATCATGACCCTCCTCAACTTCCAATCCCTTGTTACTCTAAACATTTGTTCCTTTACCTTTCTATCTCCAATTCTGCCATCTGTTCACACGTACTCATCAGGTAGATAACTCTCTGTCTACCACTGTCCTTTTTACCTTTAATATGTCCTGTGAGTGTCAAATTCTCTAAGCCTTCCTTTTTATATGTACCAGAAATTTTATCTAAGTGTCCTTTTTGTTTTCAGTTTCCTTTAAACATTTTCATTAATAATGATATCCTTATAAAATAATATTGTTTAAGATGGGAGTTTTTTTTTTGTTTTTTTTGTTTTTTGTTTTTTTTTTGTTTTTTTTTAATGAGTAAAAGTTTTTTTGTGGGGTGGGAAGTAGATCTTTGACTCTTTCCATATTGACCAGCAAAAACAAGATATGAACATTTTTCTCCCATTTTCATGGAAATATCCAAAACCAGATATTAATGCATAAAAATATTTCTACTTAAAGCCTAAACATAATCCTAAAAGAATATATTTTGAATAAAGGGGTCAATTAGCATAGATTCTGAGAAGTGTCATGGCTTAAGAAAATCTAAAGAATGCTAATCCATAAAGATTATTCCTCACCAAAACAAATGTTCCCTTATTTTTTATGAGTGGACCAATCTATTTAAATAGTGCCCAGGTGTAGTATTGTCTTTAACCTGTATTTATTATCAAATTAATGAAACTACAGATAAAACAAAATCTTAAGTTTACTATTGTAATGTGATTCAAGTATGAAACTTAAATGTTCTCTCTCCTTAATAGAACGACTATACAGACAAGTCTATGTTCATATATAAATGAAGAAAGACTTCACTATTTACATTATTTGGACTATTGTTCTCATCTTTGTCGCCATATTTATTACGTTTCTGCTGTTGTACACGCTGACCTTCTTTGGGTGGTTGGAATGTCGAACTGAACCCTTTATTTCACTCACTAGGGTAGACTGTTCTAGGTCCACGTGCCATGTTTAATGGATGTCAGTTATCTCCTGTTAATTCTCCTCTCAAAGTTCTACACCACCTTAACCAGGACACATGGCACAGTGGATAAAGGTGTTGGTTAGATCCAGTGACAGGACCCTAAGAATGTGAGTTCAATACCTGGTAAAAGCAGTGTAGTGGAGAACTTATTTTAATATCACTACTGGTTACCATAAAGCTTGTAAAATTAAGAAATAAATTATGTATGTGATTCAGGACATTCTTACTTGAATGCCCTTTCTTCAATAGAAGAAGGACTAGACAGACACGTCTATGTGTTCATATGTAAATGAAGCAAGATATTTCAATATCACTATAGGTTAACTTAAAGCTGATAAAAATTAAGAAATAAATTCAGTCAGCAAAGGGTTATTATGAGGCAAATGAATGACAAAGTTGAAAAATAAGAACATACTCTAAGTATCTATGAAATAATTTATTATTGCCATCTTTGATGCACTCAGCAACTCTCATTTGTTTTAAATAATCATTAATTTTTGTTATCTGATCTTGTTAATGATAAATGAATTACATACGGTGAATAATTGAACTTAAAGTAGCACAGTCTTGTGAATCTTAAAAAGAAAAAAAATGTCTGAATTTAAAGCTAGGATACATGAGAAACTCTTTTATACAGAATAGTATCTAGTTAACTGTGGACAAGAATAAATTCCAGCTGCAATTCTCTGTAAATAGCTGAAATACTAAACTCTCAAGGAAAAGAGCATATCATAAAATATTCAAATAAATTTGATTAAAAACTAGTCATTAATTCAAAAGATTTGATATTTATTGACTTTATTATATTCTAGATACTTCATATAAAGAAAGAACAGTAAGATATATAATCCGGTGTTCTTATAGATATCTTTATTTTTACAAAATAGTGCTCAATGTAAATTTACAGAACATTAATATTATAAATTAATTGATTTAAAATATGGTTTTTCTGCTACACAGTTCTAACCATGTTTCAAAAATGGAAGGTCTGAATTTAATTTTGTAATTAAATTAAAGACATTAGTTCCATTTCATTTAAAAGACACAGCTAAAATTATAATTCACGTTTCCAAGTTTACAGATTAATTCACTTCTACTAGACAGGGGTGTTTGCGTGTTCTTTATGTCTATATTTTGATGTATCCGTTATTAGCTATGTTTTGGTAGGGGGTAGGGATGTATTCTTCAATAAAATCTGATATCAGTTAAATGCATGTCGTCTGGATTTTTTAAAAATTTTTATTGTTAACGGCAAAAATTCTTACGGCATTTTTTCTATTTGTATATTTAAAGATTTTTTTTGGGTGGGGGTGTTCAGGTTAGAATACATTTTATTTAACTACAATTTGAAAAATATTTTCACTATTAATTTTTAATATAGTATATTTCTTTTAAGAACAAGTAAATGTATTAAAATCCTTTACAGTATGTAGAGTTATTTTCACATCAACTATAAGTATGCATATTATTAGGTAACAATTTTTTTTTTTTTTTTTTTTTTTTTAAGTAAACTTTACGACAATGACGCCAAAAATAGCTAATTGACTCCACTGATTTAGTAAACTTATTTTTTATATAAACTTAGTAATATCTTGTTTCTCATGTAAGTACAAAGGACATGGGTCATTCGATGGCTTACATCTTCTAGCTTTTCATATTAAATTCATTTTACTGTAGGTGTTTTATTGGATTCTTTTAAGTGCTTTTATTACTTGGAGGGAGATCTATAGGTTAGAATACGTTTTATTTAATTAGAATTTTAAAAGATGTTTAGGTTAGAATTTCTTTTTATTTAACTACAATTTTAAATACAACTTTAAAATATTTTCACTGTTAATTTTAATAGACTATATTTATTTTTAAAAGAAGTAAATGTATTAGAATTACTTACAGTATCTGTAACCTTGGAAATGTGAATTATGATTTTAGCTGTGTCTTTAAAACCCAGTAATTTTAAGTTACTCCAAAATTCGCTTGAGGATGAAATGGAACTAATATCTTTAATTTAATTACAAAATTAAATTCGGACCTTCCATTTTTGAAACATGGTTAGAACTGTGTAGTGGAAAAACCATATTTTAAATCAATTAATTTATTATATATATAAAGAAAGAACAGTAAGATATATATAATCCGGTGTTCTTATAGATATTTTTATTTTTACAAAATAGTGCTCAATGTAAATTTACAGAGCATAATATTTTATGAAATGGACAAAGTCCGATAATTATTTTAAGACAAATATTTGTATCTATAAAAAGAACATATAGACAATAAACATAAAAAAATGTTTTGAAATAATTGTTAGACTTTGTCCATTTCATAATGTGTGATGTCATTTGTTTACATTTGGATACACATTAAGCAGATATGAATGTACAAGAGAAAACCATGGAGAATTGCATTTTAAATCCGGTAAAAATCGACATTGCTAGCCAAAATGCTCCTCTCTGGCTCAATCGGTAAAAGCACGTCAGACTATATGACGGTTCCATATAGGATACATGTTCGATCCCTGTCGGAAGACGCATATTTTCTATGAAAATTTCTGACATTCAGGCCAGTAAATATCATTAATACTGTTTATTATAAACAGCATTTACTTAAATATTTGTATCTATAAAAAGAACATAAAAAAAGTCTTTTTATTTATCTATATATATATATATATATACACACACACACAGAGGGTGTAACAGCATGGGATAATTGTCCATCCCACAAAATGTTTAATATCTAAAAAACCACAAAACTGATTGAGTTTCTTTTTTTCCAGGTTTTCAGATAAGACATTTAGCCATCATTTGTTGTAAGAATCACTGAACAATCCTTTGAGTTATTCAGCTAGAAAGAGAACAAGATAAAATCATTTTGTGTCAGGACGACTGTCTTTCCAACTGAGCAATGGTAAGAGGAAAAAGATCATTTAGGCCTTTCGTAATTTTCCATTCAAGAACCAACAAGAGAATGGTGAATAAGTTTAAAATAGAGGGAACACTAGAGAGGAAAACTGGATCAGGAGGTCACAACAACAAGAGGGATCATCATATCAACTTAGAACTAAATATATTCTTATTGTTCAAAGTAGAGCACAATAGTATTATAAAAACCTTGGAGAATTCCAGTAAAATATATTTGATCATTTCTAAGATACAAGGGTTTAAAGCTTAATCTAACAACTGGATAATTTTGTTGTTAAACTGTGTGTATATATATATATATATATATATATATATATATATATTGTTTACTGATTTTTTTGATAATACAGTGTAACCCAGATATAAGAGAGTTGTCGGGACCGGAGAAGAAGTCTCTTATATCCGGGTTTGGTCTATTTTGTTTAGGTAAGTATGGCTCTAATTTGGGACCAGAGAAAATCTCTTATATCCGGGTTACACTCTATATACTAAAAAAAAATTTAAATTTGCTATATTTATAGGGGAAAAGTGCTCAGTATCTGGAATAGATCATTTGTAGATTTAAACAGTATAGATATAGAAATCAACACTGTATGATAACTTTTTCAGTTTCACACCTTAAAAATTCATCCGATCATGTATTGCTCCTTTTTGTGTGGGGTGGGGGATTGTAGTGTATAACTAATCCCAGCTGAAGGGCAGCAATTAGGCCCGTACTATATTGAGGGACTAGCGGAAAGAAAAGGGTCACTCAATATTCAGGCAGCAAAATAACATAAACAAGACAGTGTCAGCCTCGCAAGCTCCCTAAATCCATGGACATGGATTGCTAATTAAAGCTATCTGCATTCATCCTCACAACTAATGAACCAAATAATGCAGGGATATATGTAGTGTCTGTATGGGAAGGAGGAACTGGTTTTCTTAAATTTTTGTTAAGGGCTCATATATATATATATATATATATATATATATATTAGTTTTTATTTTTATTTTTTATTTTTTTTAATAGTTCTAAACTTTTTAAAGTAATGTTTTAGATTTAGATTATAGGGTTTTAGTTGTTTAATCTTTGAGTTATGTGGTTATAGATTGTGTAGTAGGAATTTTTCTTTTCTGAATTTGGAAATGAGCTCTGGGCTTTTATTTCAGTTTGTATTGCTCTGAAACTGCAATTACATATATTCTTCAATAAAATTCAAACAATAGATTTTTTTAATCCAACATTATTTCTTACTATTATAAACATTGTTTGTTTTTTTTTTTTTGTTTTTTTTTTTCTTTTTAAAATGAAAATGTCTATTGGTAGAGAGATTTAAAGTCTTACCTGATAAAATGTGCCACCTGACAGGAAACACACTTTTAAATCTGGGAAACCACTTTTAAACCAGGTGTGCTTTACCATTAAGTTACAGCAAACCATTGGAGCAAGGCAATACTTAATTTCCCTATTTAAGAAATTCATATCTTGAATCTTTTCTTTTCATAAATTTTTTAACCCCTAAACCCCTAGGCTGATATTTTTTTTTTTTTTTTTCAGTGTTAAAAAAGAGGAAACAGGGATGTCTACTCAAACTTGTGTACTCACAAAATATTACATTTATAGTAATATTCTTTAATGCATCTATATATGAAATATCATAAAAAATGGGATTCTTTTAATTTTAAGGGAAAAAAATCTAATAGTTTGAATAAAATTTTATAAAATAAAATCTTTAATTGTTTAGTTGCTAATTTCTCTGTTTCCTTGGGAAATTTACTATTAAGCAAATTCTTTGAAAAACCATAAGTTCCTCTTTAATTGAATGTTTTTTAACACTGATTTTCTTTCTTAAAGGTGTTCCCATTTGGTAATTGCTAATTGATATTAAATATTAATAAATTAATGCCACTGTTGCTGTTGTTGATTTCTGGCAAATATAAAATGGTTTCTAGCCAATATAAAATGATTGCTAGCCAATATAAAGTTTCCAGCAAATATAAAACATCACTAGAAATATCTATTGAACTTCTAGCCTAGCAATTGGCAGATTTTACAAGTATACGAATGTAATTACTTTTATGTAGTTAAAATGTATGCAAGCAAATGTTACTTGCAGAAGTTCTCTAACAAATTTTCTATAACTTTGACTTCATTTATGTATATGATATTACACCCTTGTGCAAATAGATTGAAAGAAAATTAATAATTCCATTATTATTTACTTTTTTTCCAATGAAAAATGATCCAGTGCACATGTTAGTACTTCTTATGTCCATTCCACAAAGTCTTCCCTTTCAGATCAACCACAGATTCTCAATTTGATTTAAATCGGGAGAGTTTCCTACTTAGTCAATAGTACTTTGATTTGTTCACTGGTAAGGCTTCCCATTGTGTTCATGCAGTGTTACAATTTTCATACATTTCCTTGGAGTAATGTCTATTACAGACAATGGCTATAGGACAACTAAATGACACTCGAGACGATAGTTCCTGGGCATGATAAAAATTTGGTGTGATCACTGATGATGCAATATTTTTCAAGGTCAAATAAATTTCATCATACTTCCTGAAAATATGCTAACTGCACACCACTGCAAATGTACTAATTTGAGGAAAAAATAGAAATCAATTACACCCTGTCATTCAAGTGGGTCTAAAACTGACTGGTGAAAAAAGAAAACTAAAGCGGTTGTTTCAATTAATTTGCACAAAGGTGTAGATAACTTAGTCATCAGTTTTGTATTACATATACAAGGGTAAATCAAAAAGTAAAGAATTTCCATACAATGCTTTATTGCTACTGGCGAAGAAAAAAAAAAAAAGTGCATGTGTTGCTTTTCAACATCGTCTCCCTGCATGACGATGCACTTCTGGTATGGTTCAATGAGCATCTTCACCCCTTTCGAAAAGAATCTTTTCAGTTTCTCATGAAACCACATCTGTACTGTTTGCTAGTTTGGACACCCAATGTGCACAAAATTTAGGGTAACCCCCAAATCATCATGCACCATGTCTTGGGCAGATGCCCATGATTGCCACCACTTGTGCTAATATGATTTGTCTATCTTCCCTAATCAGGGCATCCACTCCCTGGAAGTGTTTTCCTGTGTGCTATGTTGATGGATGACCAGATTGGCTTTCATCTGCTGCACTTTTTTCTTCCTGCTTTAAAACATTCAACTCACTCATTCACCTTTCACTGATTGAGGATGCATGCTCCATACTGCAAGCATTGGATTTGAACAGAAGGTGCACTATGGTACATTGATCTTTGATGGTACAACCACTGAGTGGGGCATCCATATGCCTGACCTCATTGCTCCCTCCTACCCAACTGAATGATGGAATGTTTTCTGTCATCTCATGCACATGTGTGGAGTCGCATGTCAACACCTACCTGTTTTATCATGTTATTTCATAATTGCTTTTACTTTTTGATTTGTTCTTCTATAAACAATTGGTCTTTGATTGGTTTAAATCAATTAAAGAAAAACTTAGACAACCACTTTAAACATATCAATAAAAAGTTGGTTCACTATGTGATGCTAGACAATTTTTCTCTCCAGAATCTATTTTACATATTTATAAGTCTACCATTTGTCCATGCATTGAATATTCCTACCAGATCTAGTCTGGTGTTCCTGCTATACATTTAGAGATCCTTGATAAAATCCAAAGAATCTACAATATTATTGGTCCTGACCTGGCATCTTAGCTTCAGTCTCTTTCCCACTGCTGTAACATAGTTTCCATGTGCCTTCTCAATAAATACCTTTATGGTAATTGTTCTGACGAATTTTCCTCTATGGTACCTAGACTTTATGAATTTAAGCACAGTGCTAGATTGGCGGCAAGGTCACAACAGTTGAAATGTCTAGATGTAACCATAAGTTCTATGCTAAGTTTCTTCTCTTGCACTTCTCACTTCTGGGACTATCTTCTGGCTTCATATGTTTCCCAGTCAACTTTGAGCTTCAATAATTTAAATGCAATGTCAATTGTCATCTTCTGTCTTAATTCTTATTCTTTTATTGCCCTCTCTTCTTAATAGTAGTTTTTTTCATATTCTCTAATACTCAGTAACCTTTTGCATCTTAGTGACTTTATTGCCTTGCTTGGGGGGGTGAAATAATTTAAAAAAAAAAACATACTTATTTACATTATCTTGTCATCTGACAATATTATGTCAAGTGTACATGATGTCTAATGTCTGAAAATTTTAATATTGTCAATGTAATTGTGTTATCGCCTTTACACTGGTTACAGCGTAAAGGCAAACTTCAAGATTTTTACAAAGAAACATTCAGCATTCATTGACTGAGCAGCTAGTGTTGCTATCAGTTGAAATTTATAAAAATCTTAAAAAATTTCTCAAGAAAATAGGTTTATCAAGTAGCCGTTATCACTCTTTCCAGTATTGACGGGGTTTCCTTCCTAACCTTTTATTTGAAGTGGTGTGGAACGTCAACATTTGATTATATAATTATTTTCTCTTAGTTAGATGTGGATATACATTTTAGCTGTTGCTGCTCTTCTAATGATGTGGTTTCTGTTAATTGGTAAAGATCTTTGTGATTCTGTAGCGTCAGTCAAAAATGTTTGAAGAAGAATAGTCTTCACCAGGATTCACAGACTTCATTTGCTCAAAGCTATTTTTAACCATTGATCTTAAGTATTTCTATACAGCTGATAGTTTCTGAACAGGTTTGTTGCCATACATGGCATATATTTGACAAGGCTATAACTTCAGTTTTTAGGCTAATGTTTCAGCTTTGTAGAGATTTACAATGTTGGGCAAAGATATCTCTAGTGCAGCCTATTCTATGTTCAATTTCCTTATCTCATATACTAAATTTGTTATAAATGATCCATATACCGCAGTATTTGAAGATGATAAAAAAGCAACATGTATCAAAAGTTATCACAATTTTCAGACTACATTTTGAACATTTATTATACAGTGTTTTTATCTATTCAGAAACTAAGCAATGCCCTTTCTTATTAGCAGTAAATTTTGTGATCTGTATATGAGAAAAAAAAATGTATATGAGAATGGGATGTGTGGTTATTGGTGCAGTAATTGGAATTAATGAGTCATGTTCAACTTCTAGCCAAAACTGCTGTGTTCACTTTCATGAAAATTCCCTAGAGAACATATTGAATCTTTCTTCTCCCTCCAGCTATAGATTAAATATTTGAATAAACTTAGTTCTCTAGCCTTGAGTGGTAGCCGGTCTGAGAGAAGGATAACTTTGAATTCAAACCACGAAGAAGAAAACAGAAAACCACTTCACTATTTTCCTCAAGAAGACATGACAATTCATAAATAATATAAAAAAAAAAAAAAATTATGACGAGTTATGGTCAAAAGTTAGAATGGGAAGCAATAAAATCTGTAGGTAAAGACAAAACGGTCAAAAAAAAAAACAAAAAAAAGCAGTTAAAATCAACTTCAAGAAAGACTGGGGAAAGTTATATCAAGCAGCTGATATTAACATATAAAAAATAAAAATAATATATTCAAGTATATGGGATATTCTGTTGATCAAATGTGGTCCAGTATCTTTTGGATTTATTATTAATAAGTAAAAAATATATATGTTGAACTTTGCATAATTATACCTGAAACTCCCAGAACAAGTCATCAATACTTTTAATAAGGATAGATATTATAAACTGAAACTTGCATGTAGATATATACTGAAAATTTTACCAACATCAATTGGTTAATCCATCTTGGGTATCATAATAAAGTACATTCGCATCCAAGTTAAGACAAGTACGTCCAACAGCAAGGTCTCTGATCAGGGGGGTTTGAGGAGCATGGAATCACCTCTTAATTGCTGGTGTTCTCAGGTCCACCCTGACCCAGGGTGGTAACACTTGTTAGGGTCCTAGCTATGGCCAAATAGTTAACCCCGAAACTGAGGTAAAAAGCATTATGAAGGTGTAAAACTAGTTTTTAATACCAGAAATACTTTGTAAAAAGTTATTATCAGAAATAAATTTTTGAAGAAGAAAAACTATTATGAGCAATGTTTTTGAAAAAAAAAAAAAAAAAATTACTAGTAATACATTTTTAAAATTATATTACTAGCTATACATTTTGTAGAAAAAAAATATTACCAGAAATAGATTTTTGACAAAACAAAAATATTACCAGGAAAAAAAAGTTGTCGGCATTAAATAACCCATTGAGGTTGATATGCCGTAAACCAAGCCAATCAATTGGTTAATACCAAATTTCTGTACCAATATTTACAATACTGCCTTCACATCCTTCTTCTATGTACTATGTTCCTTTATGACATGGGCAATCATGGCTATCATTAAATACCTATTCTGTGGTGAACAATTATGTAGAAGTGAGTCAGGGTCCTTTGCATCTGGTGCAAAAGAAAATCAGTTCCTTATCTCAATACACGACATGTAGCAGCAGCCTTTTGTTCCTTGAAAATGGCATGAACCGCCCACCACCACTACTTTAGATTATTCTGGAACTGTATATTCTGTAATGTTGGCTTTTATACAGCAGTTTGACTGATAGCAATTTGCATGCCAATTGGTCAGACTGGAGGATGTAATTTGGCTCTGATTGAAAACAAAGTGAAGAATGCTAATTGGTTAGTCGGCCGTGGTGTTGGCATAATAAAAGAGAGCTGAAGCAGCGATTTTTTTTTTTTTTTTTTTTTTTTTTTTTTTTACGTTGATGTGCGCGAAAATTCACGAACAACATATTGAAAAGAAGCATTTGTTGTTGTACAAGCGACGTCAGAGGAATATAACCTCATTTAACTACAGTAGCATTTAGAAAGTTTTAGCTTTTTGCTATCTCTCCTAATCCTTGTTCTGTCAACTATTTGCATAAGCCCATTAGGTAGGTTACTAGCGGTTTCCTTCTATCCTACTTGCATTCAGTATGTCCTGTAAGTGTCATATTTTCTAAACCCTCTTTCCTTATGCGCCCTAGAAATGATGTCCCTTTCTGATTCTGTAAGTGTTATTTTTTGCTTTCATTTTATCTAAAACTTCATTGTTCACATGTTCTGCCTATTCTTCTGTAGAACAATATTTCTGTTGCCTCAAGTTTTTTTTTTTCATATGGAAAAAAAGAAAATACAGCCTGCAAATGAATGTTAGACAATCTCATGTTTCTTAATACTTTGCTTAGGTTTTTTTTTTTTTTATTTTTTTTTTTACCTCTTTTGCTATCCCAATGGTGCTTCTGATTTTGGTGTTGCATTTCCTGTTCTTTGTTAAAACACTCCCTAGATATCTAAAATTTATACATGTTTGTCACCAACTTGTAGTTTTCATCTTGGGCTGTCCCTTTTGCTGAGTATAACTAAATTGAAGTATCAATTTTTGTTGATAACTATAGCAAGATCTTCATAAAAGTTCTGCTATATTCCATGGTAATAGAAATACATACTTAAAAAAACAAGGTGGAGAGAATAAATAAAGGTTTATTGTAAAAACCAGGACAAGAAAAATAAAGGTAACAGTTATGCACAAGGTTGTCAAGTCAATCCAGTAGTCAGTGCTGGAAGGTCGGTAGTTCTCACATAAGTCTGAGTCGTACTCAACAGATCCTAGCTTGTATATTTAGCTATCCCCCACGAGGGTTGCATGTGGCACAAGGCCAATTTAAGAAAAATATTCCCTTTTGAACCCGTATAAATGGTTTCAGGGGCAGTCCACCTCCCCGAATGAGACTCTACCCTTTGGCAGAGCCTCGTCCGGGTTCCTCTCTGTCCAAAGGCAGAGTTCGAATGTTTAGCTGGAACAGATCGCAGCCAGACTTTTTAGTCTGTTAACTTACAGATACTTATAGGTAGTTACTATCTATAGTGTAGTCACTCAACATCAAGTTCTTATGTTCAAGTTGAGTGATAGCAAAACGACAAACTTGCTCAGAGCTAAAAAGGACAGGAAGTTGTGGAGAACCATATTCACACACATCCTGAAAGAACACTGCATATACACCCTTGTGCAAATTAATCAAAACAACCACTTTAGTTTCCTTTCTTTCACCATACGGTCAGTTTTAAACCCACTGGAGTGACAGGGTGTAATCAATTTCTATATTTACCTCAGATTAGGTCATTTGCAATGGTGTGCAGTAATATGAATCTATTTTCAGGGTGTATGATGAAATTTGTTTGGCTTCTTGAAATATTGCATCATCTGTGATTACATCAGATTTTTATCACACCAGGACACCATTGTTTCGACTGTTGATTAGTTGTCCTACAGCCTTTGTTTGCAATGGACGTTACTGCAAGGAAGCATATGAATATTGTAACACTGCTTGAATACACTGGCAAGCTTTACCAGTGAGCAAATCAAAGTACTATCAACTGACCTGGAAACTCTCCTGATTTAAATCAAATCAAGAATCTGTGTTTAATCTCAAAGAACAACTTTGTGGAATGGACATGTGAAGTACTAACTTACTACTTATGATACTCTTTCTTTAGTCATTTTAAAAAAAAAAAAAAAAAATTTCTTCATTTAATTACCCCAAGCGAGGCAGTAAAGCCACTAAGACACAAGGGATTACTGAGTGTTAGAGAGTATGAGAAAAAATAGAAAAATATTATTAAGGAGTAACAATAATAGAAGAATAAGAATTAAGAAAATTTGTTTAGCACAGTGGTTCGCAAATGGAGTAGCATGGAAGAGGATAATAGGTGAGGCAGAATGATTGAAAGACAAAGATTTAGAAACAGTTTTAAAAAATTCATATACCAAAAATAAATATAATTTCAAAATTTAGAATATTATGGATTACTTGTAATTGCATGCATGAATCCTAGTATAAATAGTTATAAATAATTATTGACCGATTTTATCATTGGGCTATTTTTGCATTATATCAAGAATATAGTAACTAGGATCTGCAAATTGGAGGAGAGAGTTATCAATGATAAATCTGCGGTTATCTCCCTTTAGCATTCTCTTTGTTTTATATTTTTAAATGTACCTTTTATTAAAATAAAATTTGGTGAGGTGGGTGAGCAAATTTTAATTCTGAAAATGCAATCCAGAAAAAGGTTTGGGAACCGCTGTTCTAGCACAACATAATATTTTGTAAAACATTTCAAAAACTGATCAACTTCTATTAGATTTTCTTTGCTACTCACGGTAATGACTAACACTTCTTCTGCAACCAAATTTAAAATAGTTTTATTTAATGGTATTTTACATTAAGGTATATTGCTCCTATTAGTGTAGGCTTATATAAAGGATAGAGCTTTGAAATTTAATGAAATCTATAACCATACACTTGAATTATGGAAATGTTCCTTCAAATGTAATGAGAATTTATTTTTAAATTAATTGAAAACTTGATTTTATGCTTGCCTCGTTCTTTTATTAAAGGATCTATAAAAACTAAAAATTGATTATATGAAACTTCTGTTTTCCTTATTTTTATTGATTTGAAACTGAATATAATTGAAAATAAAATTTGTTCTTTTCTTTATTTACACAAATTGCTCACTCACATTGCAGTTGCCTTTAAGTTGTGAATTCAAGGCCATTTGCAATTCATCTAACTCTGTCAAATTTATTTTCATCTCGGATGATTCTGAAGAAAAATGTGAAATATAATAAAGAAAGATCAACTCTTGAATTTCTATATATTAAGAAAAGTACATTTTTAAACTGTAAGTCATTTTGTATTAAGACATTTTGTATCATGAAAAACCTTTTAAAAATAACTCTTATTTTTATGTGTTACAAATTAACAGAAATGGTGTCAAAATTGAATCATTTTAAAAAAATATTGGTCTATGGCATGACTTTCGTTTGAAAATGTACACTCCCTTTTCATTATCATGAAGCATATAAGCATGTCAAGGCCCCAGATTAGTCCCAAAATTACCATGTATACGAGAGATTTTATGGTGACCAGTTGCACTATACATAGTTATTTTATTTTCTGAAAGGGTTAAAATTCATGCAAAAAAATCAGTAGTCGCACTATATACATGAAGTCTGTGTATAGATGATTATATTTTAACCATGATGTGAGATTTGGATTTTTTTATTTGTATGACAAGCCTGAGATTAGTTAAAGATTAAGCATATTTTAAGCAATTTTATTTTAAGTAAAATTAAAAAGTAAAATTTCACCCTTCTCAAATTTTAAGTATGAAGTAAGGTTCAAACTTGAGAATTTACTAAGCGTGACCAGGCTTAGCTAAAATTACTTGATGCTAATAAAAAATAAATGATCTCTGATTTATTGCTTGCAAAATCAACCTTGTACAAGAATTTTTTCATTCTTGAAATACTTTTATAAAATGAAATGGTGGAGGTCATTAGTGATGTCCTCCTGACTTCATTACGAATTTCAGGTATTGCAACATCAGATCCATTCTGCCAGGCGCCCCAACCTGTTGACAGGCTGCCTCCCCGCATAAATCGCTCCATGATGTACTTTTGGAAAATCAGTCTTTAAATCAGGAGGTAGATCTTATTTTTATAATGGCATTGAGATTTGCATTAGCCAATCAGCCTGTTACTACAAATTCTACCACCACTAAAAGAAATATGCATACCAAGATCTTTTTAAATGCCATGTCTCTTCAGGACATTCTTTCTTTTATGTGCTGTGTCCCTTCAAGATGTAGGTGATCATGGCCCTCCACATCTTCCTGTCTCGTGTAACTTGTAATAATTTCTCCCAAACTCTGTTCTACCATTCATTTACTCAAGCTTATCAAATATATTACATGCTGCTTTACTTTGTCCTGTGAGTATCAGATTTTCCAAGCCCCCTTCCTCATTACGCACACCAGAAATTTCAACTGCCTCTTCCTGATGTTAATCTAGGTTCCTCTCTGCATGGAGGCAGAGAGTTAATGAGTAGGGTTAACTGTAATTGTTGACTGCTCATTGTGACATGGCCCTCAATGTTTAATATTTAATCAGGCATATGATCAATTTATTAAGGGGTTCATGGTCTTTCTGTTTCCTCTTTTTTCTCGACTAAGAAAAGGCAGGAAGGAATCTAAATGATGACTAGACACAACTGACTTAACGGATTTTTGGTATTGTAATTTCAGTTTCCTGATAACCTCTGATCCTGACAGATTACGAGAAATCTATTCTCATCATGTGATCATGAAATGCACCCAGGAACTTATTCCATTACTTATTGTGTAAAGAATAAGGAAATATCAGTCTTGAAGATTATGGATTTATTCAACTACTTGATATGTAGTGAATAAAAACATTATTCCCAAAGATCATGGATTTATTCAACTACTCGATGTGTAGAGAATAAAGGAATATTATACCCAATGAAATCTTCCTAATTTCATGTTGGATGAGGGGAAAACGAAATACAGACACTGTTCCAGTCATCCAACTTATATTGTATAAAGATGAACTACTGACTTTTACTTGGACATTTTAAAGAGATTCTGTCTATTCACCGTTACAAATAATTGAAATTTATGAAACATGTATGATTGTATGCCAAGTATCAGTTAAGTGTTTTTTTTTGTTTTTACATTTTTTATCCCATACTCTTTTTATATTGTCGTTTCTTTGTTATATAAAATCGTTGACAAATATTCATCTTGTGTTTGTTATTGTTCAGCACCTGCTTGTGAGTTCCTATCTGAGCAAACCTATCTTTTCTTTTAATCTCTGTTGCAAGTTCATAACAGTATGTAGGCAGTTTGCTGCCAGTATAGATTCTTGATTATTTAAATGTCTTTCCTGAATATGTCATTGTTGCTAAGCAACTCTAACAAATCTTTGTGGCATAATTTATTGAATACCTTTGGGTAATCTATAAAACACAGGTGCACGTCCTTCTAGATTTGCATTTGTCTTTCTGATAACATTCTGAGCATAAATATTGTATTTCTTGTTCCGGTGTATTTGACAAACGTGCACTGTTCTTGTCCTGTCTTTGGTCTGATTCTGCTGTGCACTCTATTCATCAGAATTTGGATGATGAGTTTTATGTGGCTAACTCTACAGATTCTGTTTCTTGATTTTTGAGGTACCATGATTTCTTGGCAAAGATAGTGAAATTTGTTTCACATTGCCTTCTATATGTATTTTGAATTCTGTTCTCATTTTCCTAGCCCCTGGCTACCACCCAAAGCTAGAGAGGCTAATCCACTTTACTGTTTAAGAAATAAGACGAGACTTGAGCAAAACAGAAGTGCCGTTTTACAGAAGGATGCTGAGAATACTTTGGACCAAACATGTGAACAACAAAGTTTTAGAGAAAATGGAAACAAAACGGAAACTTATACTTTACATAAGGAAGAGATAGTTGAAATTTCTAGGGCACATCATAAGGAAAGTCAGCTTGAAAAATTTGATACTCATAGGATAGATTGAGGCAAAAGGGACAGGAAAATGATGCATAATCTACCTAGTGAGCTTGAGCAAATGGATGGCAGAACAAGGTTTAGAAGACAAAATTTATTAAGAGCTACAACGATTAGGAAATTGTGGAGAGCCATGACTGCCAGAAGGGACACAGCTCAGAAGAAGATTGCATTTGTTGAAGGTAAATTTAGTGAGCATTCAGGGTTCAGGAGATTTTAAATTGGAAGTGAGTCACTCAAAGATCTCTATTATGAAAGGTGGCTGGTAGAAGTATTGAGAATGATTAACTAACTGTAAAATCTAATCTTCTTGAAATGTATCAGGTTCTTGCATTAAAGTTCAACACAAGCGTTAAAACATGTCTACACCTGCACTCTACTAGGTGGGAAGAGGAAAGATTATTCAAATGACTATTCTAAGAACTCTGTGAACAAAACAAACAAATCTCAAGAAGATTGTCATTTTTTTTTTCTGTTTTCCCACGCCAAAAATATTTACTGTTTTGTTAGTCTATTGAACTATAATTAGAAAGGTCTTCTAAATAGGCATGTGATCATTTTCTTGCTATCTGTAGGTGAAGCTTAATCGTTTTTGTTTGTTAATCATTTCATTCCAAGCAAGGCAATAAAGCCACTAAGATGCAAGGGGCTACTAAGTGTGAGAGAATGAGAAAAAAACTGTAAAGCAAGAGAGAATAAAAAAACAAGAATTAAGACAGAATATAACGACTGACATTGTAAAGTTGACTGAAAAGCAAGAAGCCAGACAAAAGTTCCACAAGCAAGAAGTGTGAGAAAAGAAACTTTTAGCAAATAACTTTTACAGTTATATCTGAGCTAATTCAACTGTAAAATGATGAGTCCTTGCCACTAGACCAGTACTGTGCTTAAATTCATAATGTCTAGGTACCATAGAGCAAAGCTCATCAGAGTAATTAAGATGAAAGTATTTCTAGAAAAGGCACAGGGAAGCTATATTATAGCGGTGGAAAAGTGACTGACAATGGGATGCCATGTCAGGACCAATAACATTGCTGAGTCTTCTTTGAATTGGATTTAAAAATTGAAGAGCAAAGTTCAAATTCCAGTCAGGTTTGTTACATTCATTTATAGACAAATCAGATTGAGGAATTGGAGAGTTGAGTTTGAATTCCAGTTGAATCCATTACATTCACTTACATGCTAATACCCTTGGAAAAGGTATGAATCCTCTTCTTCTGCCCCTCCTCCCCCATCTATGAGTAAATAGTAGGACAGACTGGGTTCTGTAGCTTTGGATGGCAACTGGTTTACTGCTGAAAGAAATGGTAACCTACCGAGAGAAAAATCTGCCTTGTCAGTCATGTATCGAAAGATGCATGATCACCTATGCATGTATCACACATGGCACGTAACTAACTAACCCTTGAGAAAGTTATGAATTCATCTTTGCCCCCCAGCTATAATTTAAATAGTACTTGTATATGGAAAAATCATTTTCAAAAATTATTAATGGGATATTCACTCACCTAAAAAAAAAAAAGAAATTATTCTTACAATCCAAAATATGCATTAGCTTTAATAACCAACAATGGATTGATAAACTGAAAAAAAAATTAAATCAATCAAATTGATTAGCCCCTGCTTCTCTTGCCTCTGAGAATGTCAAATTTTTCAAGCCTTCTTCCTTCTTTAACCCTTTGAGCTTTGGGTTCCTGAACAATTTTAACCCTTGTGACTGAGCTCCTGAGTCAAAATTCACAAATAATTGGTATGTAATGTTTCATGGTAGATATAAACATAGTTACAAGTGTTTACCCACTGTTTAACCAGTGGCTGGGCATTAAGCCATTTTTCTCTACCACTGGTAAAGCAGTGGTCAGGGCTCAAAGGGTTAAATATCTCGAACATTTCAGCACTCTCTTTTTGATTGGGATTGATCACTTTCTTTGTATATAAAAACTTCTTCATTAATCACATAACCTGTTCATGGTATTCTCTGTGTTTTTTGGTAAAACCACATCTCCAAGATTTTCTTCATTTGTGATGTCCAGCATTCACTGTCATCTAAAACATAGATATTACATAATAGTCCAGAACTGTTTTTGTTTCTAAGGATATTTTCTGGTTTGTACAACATAATAAACTCATTAATTTGCATATGTGCATCAATACATCCAGATCTGCAATAGCTCAACATCTATTATATAACTATCAGTGTTCTGTCCTATCAGCACATTATCCTATCATGGAAAAATGTTCTCAGTTCTGAACCAGGCAAATTCTCCTTTTCACTTAAAAGGATTGGAGATTATATTGTTTTTATATCCTTCCTCTGTAAACAGGAGTGTCTTTTAGGTCTCAATGTAATTTGTCTGTGATCTTGATTAGATTGCATTGTACTAATTTGAAAATCTCTTGTCTCTGCAGTTAATTTTTGTGCAATTCTGATTTATTAATACCCTACTCGCTTTTTGAAAATGCATCTTTGTCTATCTGTTCTATAATAAACTTTTATATACACAGACGATATTTATTTCCAGTCGAGCATTTTATATTGGGATGATCATTATAAATATGGAACCATTTGTATATTGGGAAATGAAAGTAAATCAAATTCAATTCTCAAAGTTGTATAATCTCATGAAGAGACATTTATAGATTCAGTTAGTTGTGTGCCATGCGTGATACATGCTTAGGCGATCATGTCTCTTTCAAGGCAGATTTTTTTCCCCCACAGTAGGTTGCTATTTCTTTCTGTGGTAGACCATTTGCCATCCAAGGCTATAAGAACCTGGTCTTTCCTGCTATTTACCCATAGAAGAGGATTTATACCCTTTCCCAAGGGTATTATCATGTAAATGAATGTAATGGATTCAACTGGAATTTGAACTTGGCTCTCCAATTCTTCAATCTAAGCTGCTATCCATTACTCCACTGTGCATCCTTCAAGGGTAGAATTTTTTTTAATTATATTTATTTGTAGATTAATATTTATAATTAAAAAAAAAAGCAAAAATACCATTAGTAATGATATTCATTTGCTCTTTTTTTTTTTTAATTGTAAATATGTTTTTTTTTTTTTGTTTTTTTTTCATGAATCATTATGGGTTTGGGTTATGAATGATTTTTAAAATAAATTTATTTGAATTGTTCATCACTTTTTGTTTTATTACAATCAATGTTTTCATTTTTTTTAAATATTTTTAATTTCCTAAAGTAATTAAATTTTTCTCTATTTTTAGTTATAAGCAGGTAAATTCAAAATAGGAATTTGAATAAATTTATTTTTTATTATTGCATATTGACATTTTCATTACATTGTATTTTACAAGTATAAAGATGATTTCTAACTGAATTTCTGGCAATGTTGAGTTATTATTATTATTTACATTATTATGAGTCAATAGCTTAGTGGATTAAAGCATTACTTCTTGAATTTGATGACATAATAATTGTGAGTTCAATCTCAGGGTTGGGCAGTTCGTACTTAGGCTCAGTGGAAACATACTAATAAGAAAAAGATAAAATATACCTAGACATGAAGAACAGAATGAGAACACTCTAACCCTGTCAATTAAATAAAGCCTTCAGTTTGAAATTTCTTAAAGGTTACATGGATCGACAAGCATCTGAATTATCTATCTTCAATAAGACAATAAATATTCAATGTACTTATCTCATTGACCAACTTCAGAGTTTCATGTAATACTGTTTGTCGTAGTGATATGTCTGTTGAATATTTACTGAAGAAGGCCAGAGGGCCCAATGGCTGAAATGCTGTGATACCAACAACAAAGATGTGGACAATAGTCTTGAATATAAATAATGTAAATACCATTGTGAGATATGAACTGCAGCTTGAGTGATGGGCACAGGTTATAAGTCAGAAAAGATATTTGAATCTCTCTATATAGGAATATTTCCTTCCTTACACTGCATTGTAGATAAAATTATCCCTTCAAATATTATGACAGTTCCTTCCTAACCACTTAGCAAAATCGATGCCCCTATTTTTCTAGCTTTTGTTCCTCTTTTTTTCTGTCAACTGAAACAAACCCCTTTTTTTTTTTTTTTTTTTTTTTACGAGACAATTTTTTTTAATTTACTCTCTTCATATTTTAAAAGAGGAAATCTGACTGATGTCAAAAAAATTAAATTGTTTAAAATTTTGAAATGACTTACTATTATGACACATGGTAGTTTTCCAGAATTGGCTGTCATGGTATAGCAAAAATAAAGCAAACTGTCACAAATTCACAGAGCAATACGTCCAAATAGTCGCAAATCTGCTCTCCTGGTAGTTCATTTACTTCCTACCCTCTTGTTCACTACTGCTGATTCTATATGCATTTGAAAGTAGGAACACTAATCTGTAGTCAGCACATCCATAAATAGCAGAATGAGCCCCCAGTTTTTCATTGTATCATGGAGACAATGGCATGAAAATTTTTGGACATTCAGGCCGGTAAATGTCATTAATACTGTTTATTGTAAGCAGAGCATTTATTTAAATATTTGTATCTATAAAAAAAAAAAAAGAACATATAGACATAAAAGAATTCATACTTTGATACAAACCTATCCTAAAAATCTTGTCAGCATTAAATAACCATTGTCAGCAGAATAAGAACACTCTGACCCCATAGATTAAATAAAGGGTTCAGTTTTAAATTCCTGTAAGATTATCTTGATTAACAAGCACCTGAAGAAGACTAGAAAACAAAATGGCTGAAATGCTGTGATAACAAAGATGAGGACAGTAGTCTTGAATGTAAATAATGTAAATACCATTGTGAGATATGAACTGTGGCTTGAGTGATGGTCACAGGTTATAAGTCAGAAAAGATATTTGAATCTCTGTATATAGGAATATTCCCTTCCTTACACTGCATTGTGGACAAAATTATCCCTTCAAATGTTATGATAGTTTCTTCTTAATGCTACCACCCACTTAGCAAAACCGTTGTCTCTATTTTCCACACTGGTGGAAATGTGATAATAACAAAAAGATGACGATATTAGTCCAATTGTAAATAATGTGAATATAAACATGATGTTAATCACTTAAGTATGGAAGGGAAAACTTATTAAAAGTCTTGATGCTTACTCATAGGTTTACACCAAAATCTAACATGACTACAACTTATTTAAATGGATAGTACTTTTTTATGTACTAGAAATAGTAATAGCTTTATTTAATATATTTTGTTAGTACCCATAGTATAATTATCATTATAATATGGGGAGAGATTGTTTCCATTATTTTTGCAAAGGAGTCTAATTTCAGAGGACCAGACTCAGTTATTATTCATCATGGTATTGATGTGTTTCAGAAAGGTTATCTGGCTCTGGATGCATGGCCTTTAACCTTTTTGTTTTCTAAGCTCATAATTGGAGGATGACTGCATTTAGTGCACTGATTATATTCAATCAAAAGAGGAAATTCTTGTATTTAATGTTGTTTGCTTTAAGGAAAAAGTCAAACAAGACTTGCAATAAAATCTAGACATAAAAGAATTAGGTGTAGAAAGATAGAAAGAAAGAAAGAAAAAAAGAAGGAAAGTAAAGGAAAATAAAAAATAAAAAAAAATGTAGATGAGAAGAAAGTCAAAAGTGAAGAGGAGAGTAAGTAAATGTAGAATGAGAAGGAAATGAAAAAGGTGAAGGATGAAGAAAAGAAAGAATATTAGAAAATGAGAAAAGAAAAAAAAAAGGAAGCTGAATTGCAGAGGAAAGAATAGAATAGATAGCAGAAAGGTATTAATGAGAAGGAAGAAAACTGGCTGGAAAGAGCAGCGAGAGAAAAAAAAACGGATATTGGAACAATGTTGACTTAAAAGAACAAGGAAATGAAAAAGAAATTCATTAAACTATTTCAGTGAATTTGATCACTAGAAATAATTTTTCTGCATTTAGATGGAGTCAAATTAAGATAGGTGGCTTTTCTGTTATCACAAATGATGTTTAAATAAGACTGCCTCCTTTTTAAAGGATAAGAAAAAAATGAAAACTAATATAAAGTGAATAATTTTGCCATGGTACATGCTTGGCTAAATTCACGCTGGCAATAGACAAATGTATGCAAACTTAGAAATAAGTACAGAAATAGTCTAAGGATAATTCTGTCTACTAAGAATTGTATTAGTCATTAACAATAACGTGTCTTAAAAGTTATTCCAACTTCTCTCTCAATGGGTAAACTTGTAATCACCAAGAATCCATCTAAAGTGATGAAGCTGGGTTTTTTTTTTTTTTTCTTTTAATAGAATGTAGTACAATGTTGAATTTCACGATTCATTAGGGTCATAATTGCACTGCACATACTGCAGCAGCAATAGGGGTTGTGTCTATGGCATGATAGCCTAATGGAGATCATCCATTTTCAGGCTGGTTTTGAATTCAGAGTTGTCTTTTTGCTAGGCTGATTGCTCAGTCAAGCCTTGAGAACCCAGTCTACTGTGATATTTAATCCATATTTGTAATATCACCTTTTTATCATAAATTCAAGGGGAAAATCTAGGCAGTCATGAGATTGTCATCTAAGGTGTCATAGGTGATATACAGATGGGTGAATGGTCGAAAATCAGAGAGGACCATGGTGAGAAGAAAGATATTCTTACCTTTTCCAAGTGCATTTGTGTAAGAAAATGTGTACACACACACACACACACACACACACTTTTTATTTAATTACCCATTTCCAGACTGTTTCATGCATAGCAATATTTCAAAATGGGTGTTTGTTTGTTAGGGAAATGCTCAAGATCTATTTATTTATTTTATTTTATTTTTTAAGCAATAGATCTGGGGAGGATCAAATGAACAAACACCATTTAGAAAAATTTCTATACATTAAACTGGCTGTAAATGATTAACTGAATGAAAGAATATTATTTTTTATGTGTATTAAAAAGCTCTTTTAAAAGTATTTAAAATAGAGCACTCTTATATAAAAAAGGGATATACAAGTAATATCCCAATATGTATTTTAGAATTATCCCAGAAGGACTGCCTGTTGTAGGGATCAAAATAAGTATCTGTTATGCTACCTAACCCTTTGATTTTGTGTTTATTGACTCTTTTATACTTGTATATTGTAACAAATCCAACCTTGGAAATATACTATACACATCAAAATTGCCCAGTATGAAACTAACAGTTGTGCTTATTATTTTTGCTTTTCATTCACTTTTTCCATCTATTTATCTATATCTAATATATACAATGGAGGGTGATGAAAAGTTTTCAACCTGACCAAGATAGACTATAAAAATATTCTGATATCTGAACAACTTTGGGGTAGTAATTTGGGAAAAGAACTTTATAACTTATATAGTATTTGTATTTTATACATAATTCATAGTTGTTTTGGTATTATAGGTTGTTGCAGTTTTGAGGGCTTACTATTATAAACACTGGACTATCTTGTGACTATGGAGACCCAGTAAAGTGTGTGTGTGTGTGTGTGTGTGTGTGTGTGTGTGTGTGTACACAAATCTTATGTGAGTAAGCAATTGCTCAGGTCCAGACCCATTCTCTCTGTATTGCTAGGACCTGATAGCAAGGTGGGATCCAGGATAGCTGGCAGAGGGTCAGGTTCATGGCCAGACTGAGCTACAATGCTGGTGGTACTCTTCACGGCACATATAACAGGTGCTACATGTTATTTCATGTGTGTTGACAGTTTTGAATTCAAAATTATTCTCCTCCTAAACTGGTCTGCTCTACTATTTTACTCCTAAGTGAATGAATAGGGTCTCAGGATTCAGGAATTGTAGAGCAGAGTTCAAATTCTAGTTGAGTTCATTATGTTCACTTACATGCTAATACTCTTGGAAAAGGTATGAATTCATATCTTCTCTCCCCCCACACCAGGTATGGTTAAATAGCAGGACAGACTGGGCTCTATAGATTGGCAACCAATCTAATAAAAGGAAAAATTAGAATTCAAACTAGCTGCTGCTTTGTAGGTAAAGTAGAAGAAAGCAACTTCAAAAACAAATTCATCTTGCATGTTGTCTCAATGAAAGGAATTGGCCCAATTATTTTGAGCCATGACAGAAAATAATGAATGAACTTTGGCTTTGTACAATGGTTCAAACAAGCACAACTTCATCTCACGTGTTGGCCCAATTATCTTGAGCCATGACAGAAAATAATGAACTTTGGCTTTGTACAATGGTTCAAACAAACACAAGACTGAAACATGGTACAGTGCCATGGTCCTCTGATTTTGGACCATTCACCCATCTGTGTATCACCTATGACACCTTAGATGACAATCTCATGACTGTCTAGATTTTCATATTGAATTCATGATAAAAAGGTAATATTATTAAAACTTTGTTTAAAATATCAGCATATCAGGAGTTTTAAATGATTTGTGACCTGAAAATTATTCTGATAAAAACAAAGTAATAACTTTACAACTGAACATTCTACTACTAAAATATTTTAGACTACCCCAGTTGTTCTGAATAGAAAATAAGAATCTGAATTTAAAAAAAAAAAAAAAAAAAAATCATCTTTCTTCAGTTTTTAAACCCAACAAATACATATGGACTTATCCTGTACATTACAGTAATGAAAGCACTTAAGTTACATACTACAAGATTGTCTTTTTAGGGAGATTGCTTTTCAAAGTTTAACAATTAGATTACCTAGCAGAATTTAGCAAAATGACATTGTGCAGATAATACAGCATTCGTGATAGATTCAGAAGGAAAATTAAAATTAACTGACAAAAGCAAGAAGAAAAGCCTGAGATTAATTGTAAGAAGATAAAATGCATAGTTATAGGAAAAAGGGGCAGCCATGTATATGAGTTACACATTGGGGATGTCAAAATTAAATTAATGCAGAAATTCCATTATGTGGGTAGCATAGTAGCGGATGAGAGTAAAATGTGATAAAGAAATTTAAAGGTGCATTGGAATAATGAAAGATACCTTTTGGAAATTAAAAAAAATTGCTGGACTACTATACAATGCCTACTTTCATGTAACAATAAAAGCTGGACAACTTTGTTGTAGACAAGAGACTAAGATATGATTATACCAATAAATACTTGAAAAAAGCCAGAAGGTACAATATTGTATCACAAGACAATTCTGTTTGACTGAATCTTCTGTGTGCCTTTTATGGACATGAATGATTCTGGTTCTTTACAGTTTACCTTTTTATAGCTCTTAGTAAGGTTTCTTTTTAGCGTTTCTCCAAGTTCATCTTTTGTTCCCTGTTCTACATAAAATTCTGTAAATAGCAATGGAAATAGTGATAAGCATGCAATGTTTCATATGTAGGAAAGAGGTTGGAAATATTAGTGAGTAGAGTTAATTCCTGCGATATGAAGATCGTATATGAGAAAATGAGAGAAAATGTCAGAGTTGGAAACATAGATGAAAAGGGAAAGGTGTTGTGAGATTAATTAACAATTGGTAGCAGAGTATTGTAGTTATAATCTACGGACATCTGTGTTATGCGCTTTGACATCTGTAGATCGTAACTACAGGTGGACATGTCAATTCTTTTGAAAAATGATTGAAAAAGAGAAAGTAGCACTCTCTTGAATACAGAGTAGTGAACAGTTGGTAGATGTACTCACAAAGGATGACTCATTGAGGACAAATGTTTTGAAGGCACTTCAAAAAGCACACACACACACATATATATTCAATGTTCACTCTTATATTTACACATGCTCTATCTCTGATATTGAGCACTTTATCCCATAAATATAGTACACATTAAGACTATATTTCTTCATATATATATATATATATATATATATATATATATATATATTATGAAAAACTTGGTAATCCGTATGGGTAGTCCCAAGGAGGATGAAATCCTGAGAGCTCAATGTAAATCCAGAGCTAATAATCTAAAGAAAAACAGACTACTTTAAGCTTCCATTATGATAATTTATTTCACCAGAGCTCTTTTAAGGGACACTGTATCATCAGATAACACTTCCAAAAATGAAACGAAAACTTACACTTATATATATATATATATTTTGGAGTGAGAAAGGCTAGGAGGATTAAAGCCTTTGTTGATCTGTATTAAGGAGAAAAAGGGAGATAGTTAGAGTTAGCAGAGTTGCTCCCCATGATATGACGATACTATAAATGAAATTGCCAAGAGGGAATGAGAAAAACATTGAGTTGGAAACAGATGAAGAGAGGTTTTTAATAAGATTAATTGACAGGAAGGTGGAAAACAGATCATTGCTCACTGTGCTGGAAAGTACTCTATTTTTGGTCTGATCTGGCTCTTGCAAAGATAGAGCATATTAGGAGTTAGCTCCTTTCCAGAGCAGGAAAAGGAACTGGCCATTTTTCCTAGATCTTTAGCCATTGTATATATGTGTTCCACTTGAGTTCTGGAATAAGATTGATTCCCACTAGACATTCCAAGCATGAAGTCTCTTTGACAGTACAACTTAGTGATATAAAAGAACAGTAATTCTGTAAATAAAGGATTTAAAAAACTTATCAAAAAAACAAATGTTTTTTTCTTGCATCTCTCATTGTTTAATGCACAGCTAACATTTCTGCAAAGTTTTGAGTAGAAAACTAAAACACTAAGACCAGATAAATGCTTGGTGTTAAAAAATAAAATTTTAAGTTTCTTTTCACTTTTTTGCCGCATTGGATTAAGGAATCGGTTTATGAGGTCTTAACAATAATCGTAATTTTAACGACTCTTGGTTGATGATTTAAGAACAAATGAAAATCAAATCCCCAATATAGAAGCTGTTGTATAAGATGCAGATAATGGCAGAGGCAGGAAAATTAATGAGGTCAATGTTGTATTATGGGATGGCCTATCATTTAGTGATAAATGATTGATGTGAAATATCTAAAAGTATGTCCAATGGAATGCTTTCAAATAATACATCAATCAAGCAAAAAGATATCAATGTTCTAAATAAATTAGTAAGCAATAGCAAATTAATCATCGCCTGGGCTGACCAAGTTTGGGACGTCCTCAGCTGACCAAATTGGAAACATAGTAATTATAAACACTGACATATACTATGAAAACATGACATTGTTGCTAGTAGATAATAAAACCTATGAAAAAAATACAAGACTAAAAGTATTCTCCTGGAGGAGTGACATAAACCAGAGCATATTTGTCTGACACATAGGCCCAAATCTTGACATCATGATTAAAAATTTCATTAATTACCATATTTGATGGCATATAAGATGCACTTTTTTTTTTTTTTTTAAACTAAAAATATCTTTCAAAATTCCCCTGCATCTTGTATGCCATATGTAGGTTTACTAATTTTACTAATTTTTTCTTGATTTGCCCTGCTGAAATTGGGGTGCATCTTATACAGTCAAATACGGTACTTAGAAATGATTTTGTTTGTTTTCATTATGAAAATAAGTTAGCAGATGCATATTTCATGCATTGGATATTGCTGCCACATCTGATCTGGTGCTTCTGCTATGTATTTAGAAATTTTTGATAAAATCCAAAGAAGAATCTGCAATTTTATTGGTTCTGACCAAGAATCTTGGCTTCAGTCACTTTCCCATCACCATAACCTAGCTTTCCTATAAGTATTTTCATGTTAATTGTTCTCATGGCACCTACATTCTATGAACTTTAACAACAATGCTAGATCAGCAAAGTCTCATCATTTTACAGTTGAAATGGTTAGATGTAACAATAAGTTCTATGCTAATAGTTTCTTCTGTCACTCTTCTTGCTTATGGAACTCTCTTTCAGCTTGCTTTTCAGTCAACTTTGATCTTCAGAAATTTAAATACAATGTCAATAGATGTCTTAATTCTTGTTCTTTTATTGTCCTCTCTTCTTAATATATTTTTCTTTTTCTCGTAGTCTTCATTTCAGTAACCCCTTGCCTCCTAAATGGTTTTAATGCCTTGCATTGAAAGAGATATGTATTTCTTAAATAGAAATATATATTGTGGTTTCTTGGTAGGTTTTTGAACAGAGCTGAAAAATGTGTTATTGGAGTATATAGGTAAAGGCTTAACTACAAGTTATAATGACACCAATATTTATTATCATTGTCCTCCTTTACATAGAATGTGTAGCATGACTTACCAGAGGGGTCCATTGTTGACACAGATAACAGGTATCTGTTTCATCAGAACTGGTCTGGAGTTCCTTTCATCTGGAGCTGGTCATTTGACCTAGGAGCAGGTCTCCGCTTCTTGTGTGAGCATCTATCCATGTGTATCTCTCAACCTTGATAACTGTCATCTTTGTTTTCTACATCTTTGTAGGAGGAGACAATCTTTTGCTCCAACCCAACAGCCTTCTTCTATATGCCGTACCCTTTCAGGACATTGGCAATAATCACTCTACAATTTCTTGTCCATTGTAGCTCTTAATAAATTCTTTTTCCTTATCTCTCCTAAACCTTGTTCCATCATACATTTACTTAGTGTTGCTAGATAGGTTATGCATTGTTTTCTTCTATCCCTCTTGCCTTCAATCTGTCTTATGAGTATCAAATTTTCCAAGCCCACTTTCCTCATTATGTGCCCTAAAATTTCAATCTCTTACTAATGTAAGTATCAGTGTCCTTTTTGTTTCTATTTTCGCTAAAACTTGTCATCGCTCACGGGGTCAGTCCATGGTATTCTCAGCAACCTTCTGTAGAACCACATTTCCTTTTCTTCAAGTCTCTTTACCTGCAAGGAAATTTTCCAGCATTCACTTTCATATGTGAGGGTCGGTGTTACATAACAGTTCAGTACTCTGTTTCTAACAAAATCTTTGTTTCTTTATAGCTTACTTAGCTTTTGGGAGTCAACTTTCGCTATCCCAGTAGGCTTTGTATTTCTGTATCGCACTTTCTATCTTCTGCTAAAACACTTTGCTGATATTTAAATTGCTGTACTTGTTTTATTTTGGTATCGCCAATTAAAATATATGAAAATAACAGTATAAGGAGTCGCTTATTAATAGCTTTATCTTGTATATAACAATTTACATGTTTAAATGAAAGGAAAAAAATTTAATTCACTTGTAACATTTTTTTTTTTTTTTCCCCTTTCAGAACTGAAAGAAATTAGTCAACTTCTCATTCAATACTCTGCCGATCCAAATGAACAAGATTGCAAAGGGTAAGTGCTTCATTCATTTATTTTGCTTAAAAAGATGTTTTCTGGTTAGTATGTCACTTTGCTTAAAATGTATTTGGATCATTCTGTAGATACGATTTTTGATCAGTTTCTTGCTTTTGTTTCTTCCTCATTTTATTTAACGTGGTAAATTTACACATCTGTCCTATTTACTACTTTACTCCTATATGTAAATCTGTGCTATTTGCCCAATTCTTTATTTGCGTGATTCCTTATACTGCGTAAAGCCTCTTGGTGGGGTTTCTATAATCAAATTATTCCACGGGATCAGTTGATTGGCCCCACATCTAACCTCTGTATTCTAAGGAAGTGATGATTTTCTGTCAGTTTTCCTTCCCATAGATTACCAGGTGTGGGAATTCAGTGTTCTCTTTCTAGACTGATTGACAACCAAGGCGGAAGAGCCCAGTCTGCCTTACTGCTTAACCCAAAGCTGGGAGAGAAATGGATTCGTACCTTTCCCAAGAGTATTCGCGTCAAAGTGAATGTACTGAACTCTACCGGGGTTCAAACTTGGCTTGTTGATTTCTTGTTTCAAGCCATTAACCATTACACTTGCAAATCCATCCTAAATATTTCATATTCATTATCCAACAGTTGCTGTGGTCTTGCTGGGTTTAAATCTGACAGTTGATTGATAAGTTAGGTCTGTCTACTTTGTAGCATTGGTAATAATGAAGATTTTTATTTCTACTAATTGTTCATCTAAGGAAGCACGGTAGAGTAATGGATAGTGGCTTGGATTGAGAAATCTGAGAGCAGAGTTCAAATTCCGGTCAGATCCATTAAATTCACTTACATGCTAATACTCTTGGGAAAGGTATGAATCCTCCTCTTCTCCCCACAGCTATGAGTAAACAGCAGGACAGACCAAGTTCTATAGCCTTGGATGGCAACTAGTCTACCACAGAAAGTAATGGCAACCTACTGTGGGGAAAAAAATCTACTTTGTCAGTCATGTATCGAAAGATACATGATCGCCTAAGCATGTATCACACATGGTACATAACTGAATACAGTGGTTCTCAAGCAGGTTTTATATAGGTGTCCATTTAATATTACAGGTGTCCATTTTAAAATGCTTTATGAGTGTACTATTATGTACTAGTGTACATAAATGTCCCATAGAATTTAGTTGTTAAATACATACTGTGTGTAACAGCATTGAATATTAGTTTTGGTTAATGTTGTATTAGTCTTTAGTTACATATAAGACAGTAATCAATGTTAAAATATTTGACATTTAGAAGTTTGTTTTCCAATATGAATTTGCAGACTTATGAAACCTTGCAGTTGCACAGACAATGCATCTATAGGATAAAGCCTGAAAGGCAAAATCACATTGCAGTCTACCAATGGTGCAAATAATTGCTGCACAACTTCTTCACAAGCCCAATTTGGTATCATCTGTTTTGTAATTGCTGCCAAAATTTAAAGAGTTAATGCTGAAAAGTCAGTATAATTCATTTAATGCAAAAATGAATCCGAAACATTCTTTATGGACTAAAGGATAAAATATTTAGAAAAAAAAATTAATACAAAATGGTGACTATATTGTATAATAAACATGTAAGTTTGAAGAGCAATAAATTTATTTAATTTTAATATTGGATTAGTTATTCTATCTGGTTTAAATCTTGTTTTATAGGATTGGACTCCTTATCAATCATAGTTTTTAAATGAATTTACTTTATTTTGATACCAGTTTCATTATTGTATTAGGTTGGTGCAAAAATAATGTCGTTTTTTTACGTTCAACTTCAAAAAAACATTATTTTTGCACCAACCTAATATCTAATCTAAAAAAACTTTTCTTTTTTTAAGATTAGAGGTTTTACTTTTCAACACTCTTAATTTAGAAAAGCAAATTTACTTCATTTTCATACCACTTTCATTATTCTATCTGGTTTAAATTTTATTTTATAGAATTGGGAACTTATCAACTATGTAATTTTTAAGGTAAATCTACTGTATTTGGATACTAATTTCATAGGATTATATTTAACAATCAACTCTTTGTATACTGTCAAAGAGTAGTTAATGGAAGAATAGGCTGTTTGAAAACAGCATATGGTTTTCACTAAAAATCATTCCAGTTTATATTTTCATTCAAGTTTTGTAAAAAAAAAAAAATCAGTTACTATATTAAAATAGCCCATTATTATATAACATTTTCTTTTTCATTACACATAACTAGTTAATATACAAAGTGGCATAGTAACATTGATAGCAGTATCCATTTCTCAAAATGAGCATTTCAATGACTAAACATCATAATACTGATTTGGGGGAGTGAGCCTGGGTGGGAAGTTTCCCACACCCTTTTGTACAGAAAATAATTATTCTGTATGGCATTTGTTTCTGTTTAAATCAACTTGGCTAAGCTTGTGTTTTTGTTTGTGTGTGTTTTTTTTTTTTTTTTTTTTTTTTTTTTTTTTTTTGTGGCTTCTTGGGTATCTATCTGATCTACTTTGCAAATCAATTGAGTTTTTGATGATGGTGGAACATTAATAATTTGGATTTCTAAATTTTCACCTATTGCAATAAATGGGTGTTCTCTCAAGGAATATCTTTGTTTTGAACACCTATTGGGACTTGTGTGATTGTAAGTTCAATCTCTGAGCTGGATAGTACAGACCCCAAATTCAGTGGGAACAGATCTAGCAATAACTGAGTAGTGCTTAAAAAGAACAAAGATATTCATGGATATGGATAGTGGAATGAAAACGCTCTATCTCTGTGGATTAAATAAAGGATCCAATTTGAAATGTTCTGAAGGTTGCCTGGTTCAGCAGACATCTGAAGAAGTGTAGAGGACACAACAGCTGAAACATTCTAACAATAACAAACATGAGGACATTAGTCTGTATGAATAAAAACAAAAGGAAAACTTATCTTAATCAATGTGCTTTTGTCTTTATTCATATTGTCCTTTTACAGATATACTCTGTCTGAAATTTTTATACATTAATCTGTATGTAAATATGATTTTCTCTTGCATTTGTATTTTTTTTTTTAATGTTTTCAAACATTTTTACAGCATCTGTCTCAATTTCTGAGATGAGGTATTGTAACTATTTACATTATTCAGACAGTTGTCCTCATCTTTGTCATATTCACAACGTTTCAGCCGTTGTATGCTCTGGTCTTCTTCAGGTGATATACATTGAAATTTTGGATTAAACTCTTTAATTCGTCCGCCGGAGCAAATTGTTCTAGTTCCACATGCCATGCCTTCTGTGGATATTTCAGTTATAGACAGAACATCACTGGAAAATATGAAAACTTAAGGAATCAGCACACATGCTAGGCCACAAAAATCTCCTAAGCAGGCCAAGCATAGAAATGAATACAATATGGAAACCAGTAATATGGAGAGCTAGAGAATAACAGCCAAATTGCAATATGAGCTCTGGTAAAAAATGTTTACTAAGACATTAGGTTTATAAGTTCCAAAAATCCATACACTGATGTCCTCAAAGATATATGGCCCAATAGATAAAATCATTGGTTGAAGTAATCCACTGAATGAATGGCAAAGAGTTGAGAGTTCCATACCTGGCCACAGCAGAAATTTTGAACTAAAGGGAAATGACATGGCATGTGGAACTATAACAATCTACCCCAATGGACGAAATAAAGAGTTTGAAATTCCAAAGTCTATCACCTAAAGAAGGACAGAGCATACAATGGCCAAAATGTTGTCAATATGACAATAAAGATGAGGACAACTGTCCAAACTACAATATAGGAGTAGGTAGGCTTTTCTACCGCCCGGTCAACACTTCTTCCCCTTCTCTTGGACATGAGTAGAGGCTTACGCCTTGTTTCTTGTTTAGGAAGGGGTTCCCGGTACTCTCTCTCTCTCACTCTTTCTCTGGCCTCTGTATCTCCTGTTGCCTTTATCTATCCACTACCCTTCTCCTCATCGTTTCTTCTGTCACTCCTATCTGATCTTGCTCCAAATTTTTCTGTAACCCCTTGCGTCCTAGTGGCTTCCCGCCTTGCTTGGGGTGAAACGCTTAAAAAAATAAATAAATAAATAAATAAATATTGTAAGTACTTTTACCGCAATTTATAGTTTTGTGCTTATTGTACATTGCTGTGTGTGTGTGTGTGTGTATCTTGCTTACCACAAATACTAAATTGGAAATTTATCCATCATGAACTCTGATTATGGTTTGGGGAAAAAGTTGGAATTTTATTATTCCAATAATTGTTGAAGCAATTACTTCCATCTTTTTTAGTTTTATCACTTCATCTCTGTGAATTTTTATTTTTAACATCTCACTCCCTCACTCAAATATTTAACACGTTCAGTTGGTGGTCCAATATTAGATTGTCCTAGATATGAGTGTCAGATATTTCTGTGGATGGCAACAATATTTTTCTTTCCAACTTACACTTGCAAAAAACCTCTTGATGTGCACATGTGAAACATTCACTTACATGCTAATACCCTTGGGAAAGGTATGAATCCTCTTCTCCGCCCAGCTATGGGTAAATAGCAGAACAGACTGGGTTCTATAGCCTTGGATGGCAACTGGTCTAGGAGAAGGACAACTCTGAATTTAATAACTGCAGCCGAATCCATTACATTCACTTACATGCTAATACCCTTGGGAAAGGTATGAATCCTCTTCTTGTCCCCCCCAGCTTTGGGTAAATAGCAGGACAGACTGTGTTCTATAGACTTGGGTGCAGACTTCTATAGACTTAGTCTACTGCAGAAAGAAATGGTAACCTGCTGTGGGGAAAAACCTGCCTCCATCAGTCATGTATAAAGATACATAATTGCCTAGGTGTGTATCACACATGGCATATAGCTGACTGACTGAAACAGGAAATACCATTGGAATATCATGTTCTAATCCCGTTGGAGTTTCTGGGATTTTCTGGCAGTTATCATTTACATTCAGATCATTGCCCTAGTCTTTGTTCTTGTTATCACAATGTTTCAGCTGTCGTGCCCTCCAGCCTTCTTCAGGTGTCTGTCAATCTGAGTAACCTTTCAAACTAACCCCCTTTATTTAATCTGCAAAGATAAATTGTTCTCATTTTGCTGTCATGTTCCATGGATATATTGTCATCTTATTTAGTACTTTTTACTTATTGCTCGCTCTATTTCCAATGAGTCTAAGTCTGTACTACCCAGTGCATGGATTGAACTTGCAATTACTATATGACCAAATTCACAAACTATGTACTAAGCTATTATCCCATGGGACATAGACTCACTGGAAATGTCTAGCAATAACCGAGCACGATTAAGAATAAGATGAGATTATCCGTAGATATGGACAACAGAATAAGAATAATCTACTCCTATAGATTAAAGTGTTTCTCAACATTTTTAAGCAACAGCATACCTAGGAGAAAATAAAAATAACATGGCAGACTTAGCAAAATATTTAAAGGATATACATTTAAATATTATGAAATAAAACGATAGATTTAAAAAATGCACACACAAATATCAACTTTATTTCAATGTTTCTATTCAACTATTTATGCAGCTTATTTAGTGTGAAACTTGTGCCTGATGTTTTCATAATATTTATTTTTAATGTTGCTCAAATATGCGATAAGCAGAACCTCATTTTTTCTTCAGTTGTACATAGTTTTTCTCAATTCTTATTTTTGATGTTATTCATGGCTGATAAGCCTAATTCATATAAATAAGTAGAAAATTGCAATAAAAAAAAAAGATAGTCTTTTTAAATAATGTGGGATATTCCTTTTGTATTGAAATCCAAAATGTATCAATGGGTTCCGTCAAAGGTTTTATTTTGGACCCTTGATCACTAGAAATGATGGTCAATTCTTCTTGGAAAAAAAAAAAAACGTTAATATTCATTTATTCAAATAAAGGAAAATTTTAAAAAGTTAAATTAAAAAAAAGAAATAAATACTTTTTAAAAAATGAATATTAAAACAAAATATTTAAAATAACATAATCAAAGAACAGTGAAAAGAATTATTTGAAAAAAGTTTAATATTTATTCATTTATTCAAATACTAATGTTGTACCATTACTACTTTCTCACACACACACACCGTGACAGTATTTTGTAAGACACTTAAAGCACAAAGTGGTTGAGTCACTGGATTAAATAAAGGACTCTGTTGAAAATTCCCTGAAGGTTACCTGATCAGCAAGAAACTGATGAAGGCTTGAGGCTACAATTGCTAAAACACTGTGATAACAATAACAAAGATAAGGAAAATAGCCTGAGGGTGAATAATAATGTTCTAATCCTTTTGGCATACACATGGGAGATGGGCAATACCATTTGCTAATTCATGTGACACTCCCCCTCACCTTTTTTCGTTACTAAGTATATATTGAACTGATATATGTAGCTTTTTGTCAGATGTATGTAAGCATCTTCCTTTATCTTATCTGCCATCCATTTTAGTTCTTAATTTATTATTTGGATATCATCCAAAAGTGATCATCGTGTCCCTTTTGCTTTTAAAATGTATTCACCTGCATCCAAGCATGATATTGACTTGGATTATGGATTTTTAATGGGAGTCAATTACACGGAATACTTAAACTTGTTTGTGCCAAATAGTATATGTTTTGCCATTTCCCATTTATGTTTTCTACTGACATGAAGTGAAAAGATTATACTGAATCCATTGCTAGTTCTCCTCATAGGAAAGTTGGTTCACTGTGTCATTATAAACAATTTTTCCCATCAGAATCTATTAGGTTGGTGCAAAAATAATGACGTAATAATGTCGTTTTTTGACATTAAAAAAATACGTCAAAAAATGACATTATTACGTCATTATTTTTGTACCAACCTAATATCTTGCATATAAGTCTACCATTTGTCCATTCTTTAAATACTGCTTCATCTTATACATCTGATACATCTTATCTGGTGCTCCTGGTATATATTTAGAGATTCTTGATAAAATACAAATGAGAATCTGTAATGATATTGATCCTGACCTGTCATCTCAGCTTCAGTTACTTTTCCATTCCATAACATAGTTCCCTATGCCTTTTCTATAAATACTTTGATGGTAATTGTTCTGATGCACTTTTCTCTATGGTGCCTAGACTTTATAAATTTAAGTGCAGTACTAGATTGGCAGCAAGGTCTCATCATTTTACAGTTAAAATGGCTAGAAGTAAGTGTAAGTTCTATGCTAACAGGCTTTTCTCTTGTACTTCTCACTTTTGGAACTCTCTTCTAGCTTCTTGCTTCCCATACAACTTTGATCTTCAAAAATTTAAATGCAATCTCAATCATTATCATCTATCTTCTTAATTGCTGTCCTTTTATTGTTCTCTCTTCTTAATAGTGATTTTTTTTCTTCTTATATTCACTCCCGCTCAGTAACCACTTGCACCTTAGTGACTTTACTGTTGTACTATTGAAATTATTAAAATAATATATATATATATATATATATATATATATATATATATATATATATGCATGCATGCTATTTTTTTCTTTTAATATAAATCTTTGGTTTTCTGTTAACACACACACACACACACACACACACACACACACACACACATTATTGATCTACAAATTGACCAATGATATTGGTGTTCCTGACCTAGTACTTCAGTTTCAGTCACTTTCCCACTGCTGTAAGCTAGATTCCTTGTGCCTTTTCTATAAATATTTCCATGGCAATTCCGGTACTTCAATTTCATGAATGTAAGTGTTGTATTAGACTGGCAACTGAATCTCATCATTTTCTTATTGAAATAGCTAGATGCAGCTGTAAGTTCTATTTTAATAGTTTCTTCTTTCACATTTATTGACTATGGAAATCTCTCTTTTGACATAATGTTTACCCATCAATTATAATCTTCAAAAATTTAAATGTAATGTCAATTACCATCTTCAGTCTTTCTGAATCTTTTTTTTTTTTTTTTTATTGTTCTTTCTCTTCACTAATGTGCCCTCATTTTCAGTCATTATCTGTAACCTCTTGTCTCAGTGGCTTCATCACCTTGCTTGGGGTGAAATGTTTAAAAAAAAATTTAATATTGTCCTTCTATATACTGTTTCTGATAGTTGTTAGTCTATAATGTATAATTTTTCAGTAGCACTACATGCAATTATAATTATATGTAGCAGTACTGAAAAATGCTTGGCTAAACCCACTTCTCAAAAGCTGACTAAATAACTAAATATCAGAATTTTTTTTTTTTTTTTTTTTTTTTTTGCAAGGGCTTCTTGGTTGGGCTGAGAACTTTCCATCATCATCTCATTCCATAATTTTTGGCTGATCATATTTTGAACAAATTACTGATAGTTATTTTCTACTTTACATGAGACAATCTGACAGCTTCATGTTGTGCTTTGCAGCTGAACGCTGCATTGCAAGTGCTACTCAACTTGTCTATGAAAAAAGAAGACTATTATTTCTGGTTGATGGATTTTGTCATACTAGCATTAGCAATAAATCTGTTTATTACTGTATTTTAGACTTACAGCCAGATTATGCTGAAATGTTGGTTCCCATCCCAGTGAAGTTAAGCAACATTGAGCCTGGTCAGTACCTAGATGGGTGACTACTAGGGGATACCAGGTTCTATAAGCTTGGATGTGCAGGTAGTCTAATGAATAAGGACTCAAAATTGTTAATTGGTGAGCCAGGTCTTAATCCCCATTCAGTTCATTATATCTACTTACGCACAAATACCCTCGGGAAAGGTATGAATTCAAGTCTTCTCTCCCCATCTATGGGTTAATTAGTAAGACTTGTATTGTTAAATCATTATCTGAAAAAATTCTTCATTCTAAAAATTTCCTGGCTTTAAATAACCTGCAAATAGTTGATAAGCTGTAGAAAATTAATCAATTACTGTATTTTGTTTGTTTGTGTGTGTGTTTTCCTACATTGTTTTATTTGTACATACAGATGTGATCTAATCATTTCCACATATTAACAGGAACAGACACATTTGGATGTGGGTTCTCTTTTATTTCTGGAACTGTTTGGACAAACAGATGGTAGAGACAGATGTCTCTGCTATTAGGGGGCCAACTAAGGTTAACTGGAAGATTGAAAAATGGGAAGTTAAGAATAAGGAAACACCTTTTTTTTCTATGTGTTGGATAGTTTAGTTATTGGAATATCTGGAGACGTGTTGGGTTTTATTTGAACCTGACTCATCACTTAAAAATAATACATGCATGTGTATGTGCGCGCGCACACACACACACACACAAAAGTATTTGTTTACTTTTGTGAATGTATATGCTTCTATGTGGATATGTTTGCCTGATCTGGGCCTAACCATTCAGCTGGTTAATTTCTGATTGTTGACAGGCTTAAGAAGACTAAACCTTCAATTTCCTTTCAGTTGGAAATGCAGAAGGCATCTTAATTACTTTAATCTAAGAGGGTTTTTGCCTATTTGTATGTGTGATAGGCTGCCACATCATTCTTCCGATTTCGATGGGATAGATGTTCCATTCTCAACTATGTCTCACATTAATCTGAAAAACAGAAAACGAGACATCTTACTTTACTTTGACTGATTTTGAAATTAAATAAGACAACAGGGTTTTTCATGCTGAAAAAATCAGCTGATGCCAATTTTATGCTATGTATTTCCATCTTTTGTTCAAAATGCTTTTCTATACTTCAATTTTTGCTATTCAGATTTGATGTTTTGTTGAATGACTTACCTTATCTCAGATATTCAAGGGGAGATGTAATTAAAATATATATATATACACACACACACACATACACACATTGTATGTTATTAGGTTGGTGCAAAAATATCGTTTTTTGACGTTAAAAAATACGCCAAAAAACGATATTATTTTTGCACCAACCTAATAATTTGTCATAACTGGAAATGACTACAAAACTTTCCCCCCCTACCCTTTTATAGGCAGAAGTCCACAAATGCATGCTGGGATATTTTTTTTTCTTACCCGATAGAATAGGTTGGTTTATAATTTGACTTGATTCACTTCAGATCTGACTTATCCTAAAGACAGACCATTGCGTTCGCTTGTCTGACCTTGCTTTTGTGTGTAGAGGCCAATTCATAGTTTGTAAACTTTTTGCTTTTGCATATATTGTTTGCGTGCTTGATTACTTGATATTATTGCATTTTTGCCCCTCTTTCTTGTTGCATCTGTTTGTTGGACAGTTATTTCTTTTACATTTGACCATGGCTATATCAATACACACACACACACACACACACACACACACACACACACACACGTGTGTGTGTGTGTGTAAAATGTTTATCAATTTAACATGTTTCATTTTTTTAAAGCTTTGTCGGAGATTGAGAGAAAACAAAAAAAAAAATGACAGAACTTTGGCATTTTCAATTTTGTTTGTATTGATTCTCATTGGTCAGTCATGTATCATGTGCATTAAAACCATAGATAATTCTATATGTATGTAAAAATTCTAATATGTCTAAGCAGGCATCCGATGGTAATGTGTATTTGTAATTGTGTATGTGTCTGTCTAATAGGAGGAGTTCTAATGTTTTCACTTTTGTGTAGTCAGGGTAGTGGGATGGTATTTGATTAATCTGGGGCTGTTTACATTTTGTTTGCATTAGATATAAGGTAGAATCTTTAAGAATGGATTCAAAGAAAGATGGCAATGTAATGTTTTATAGTTGCCAATAATGTTATTATTGAGCTTTCAAAGTATTTTCTCTTTAAAGAATTTTTTTTTAATTAGGGTGACATTAGTAAAATCAAAGTTATGGCTAGCATCGTACCTGTGTAATATGAGAGTTAGAAAGTTTGTCCAAACATAAACCTCTCTTGTGATCCTAGATGTGGGTTTTTAGATAACATGATTTCTCCCCCACATAAACATTTTTGCTATTTAACAAATACAGGCATTTGAATTGGTGTTGGGTTTATTTTTCTTCCTATTTTTATCTCTGATTGTCTTGGAGGTGGCTTTAGGTCATGTCTGTTTATTTTTATAACTTCAGAACTTGCCATGAAAATAAGTTTCACCAGAGTGCTTATGCTACTAGTGTACCCGTGCCATCAAAAACCATGGCAATTGTTAGAAAGTTTTAATAAGCGAGATGCAATGAAACCAGTTGAGATTCAATAAAGCAGAAATAAAAAAAATTCCTAACTAAAATCAAGGCCAATGAACCATTAAATTAATCTGTACCTTTTATATTTTTAGACATTTAATGGTATCTATGATTCATGGATTAATCCTGGTATTATATAAATCACTTTTTACACAATATCTTTTCATGTTAAAAATTTTGTTTTTAATATAACAGTGACATGGAAATATCTCCTGGAAGAAAAAGATTAGCAACAGAACAACAAAGACAGTGATGACAAAATCTATTTTAAGAGCATGTTGAATCAAGATTATCACTTAATAAACAAAGGTATTTGAGTACTTCACATGAAAGGCTTGAACAAATAAGACTGCAATCTAAAAAAAAAAAATGTAGGTGTAAATTTTTCTCAAGAATTAATTTTGTCTAAATGCAAATAAATATTTTATTTGTATAGATTATTAGAATGACTAAAGAAAGTAATCACTCATAAATTTACTAACTTAGATTGATTTACTTCCCTTGTCACTCCAGATTAGACAGGATATATAAATACACATTGATAATTATTATATGGTTTAATATTTGCATTTCATGTTAAACTTTGACTTTTATTTTAGTTTTCATCATTTCCATCCCCAATATTTTGTAAGGAAAAAACTTGTGAATCCTGTTACAAAATTTCTTTCAATATTTAATTTATCTCATTAATTCTGTTAGTGGAATTGTTATGGGTGCCTTTCTGTACATAATTTCTGTTCAATCAATGTGCTCAGATTTATTTTGTTTTAATTTTTTATAGAGAGAAAAGTGTACATCAATCCTTTTCTTGTCCGTTTTTTAAAATTCTATTAATTAAAGCCATTTCTTCCTTTCTAAATTTAAAATCACATAATTTTCCTTTTTATTGTTGTTACATCATGGAACAGTACTCTTCTCTTGAAATCATTTATGCCTTTTTTTTCTATTTGAATGATTGAAATGGCCATTGGAAAAAGGAGCTTGTAATTTACTTCTGACTTCGTTGAAAGGAGTGAATATGACTTTACTGACTCTTTAATTAATTTGTGCATCAGTTGTAAAAAGAACTGGGAAAGATATGCCAAAGGATTTTAAACCAACCAAACTAGCTTCTTTTTTTTTATTTTTTATTTTTTTTATTTTTTTATCATTTAACTCCAAGTAAGGCAATAAAGTCACTAAGATGGGTTACTGAGTGTTAGTGAATATGAGAGAAAAAGAGCAAGTGGGTAACTAAATGGCAGAACTTTTGTAATTACAAGAAAAAGAAAACACAGGGCAAAAGATGATATAAAGAAAGCAAACAATGTATGCAAATGAAATTAAAAGTAATAAGTCGAAGCAACAATGATATTCCCTCCCACCCACCCTCCTCTATCCCTCCCACCCTCCCTCCTCTATCCCTCCCACCCTCCCTCCTCTATCCCTCCCACCCTCCCTCCTCTATCCCTCCCACCCTCCCTCCTCTATCCCTCCCCTTCTCTCTCTCCTTTCTTTCTCCTTCTCTCTCTCTCTCCTTTCTTTCTCCTTCTCTCTCTCCTTTCTTTCTCCTTCTCTCTCTCTCCTTTCTTTCTCCTTCTCTCCTTTCTTTCTCCTTCTCTCCTTTCTTTCTCTCTCTCTCCTTTCTTTCTCTCTCTCTCCTTTCTTTCTCTCTCTCTCCTTTCTTTCTCTCTCTCTCCTTTCTTTCTCTCTCTCTCCTTTCTTTCTCCTTCTCTCCTTTCTTTCTCCTTCTCTCCTTTCTTTCTCCTTCTCTCCTTTCTTTCTCCTTCTCTCCTTTCTTTCTCCTTCTCTCCTTTCTTTCTCCTTCTCTCCTTTCTTTCTCCTTCTCTCCTTTCTCTCGCCTTCTCTCTCTCTCTCCTTCTCCTTCTCTCTCTCCTCTTTCTCTCGCCTTCTCTCTCTCCTCTTTCTTTCTCCTTCGCCTTCTCTCTCCTTCTCTCTCTCTCTCCTTCTCTCTCTCTCTCCTTCTCTCTCTCTCTCCTTCTCTCTCTCTCCTTCTCGCTCTCCTCTTTCTTTCTCCTTCTCGCTCTCTCGCTCTGTAAATTCACTCTTATTCACACACACATACATACTGACATTTTATTTAAACTCAGTCATCTGAAAAGAACATTCATTTCATTCAAAACCTTTAATTTATTTTGAAATTGTTCAAATTTTTGACCGAATTTTGTTCAGGAACTCATTGTTAATACAAACTGGCCTCTACCTAAATATTAACATTTGCTTCCCTTCAATTACTTCTGAGGCTTTTTCAAACTGTAAATGCTACTGCCAATGTTTCCGATTAAGAAAAGGGTACTGAACTGTTATGTAATATCAGAAACTCCTATTTGGTGAACCATCTCATTACAGATGAAGATGAGACTTGAGGCAAAAGAAATGTGATTCTACAGAAGGATGCTGAGAATATTATAGACTGAACATATGAACAATGACACAAGAAGGATACTTATACATAACATCAGAAAGAGTTGAAAATTCTTGAACATAATGAGGAAAGATGGCTTGGAAAATTTGACACTTAAAGGCTATATTGAAGGTAAGAAGGACAGAGGAAAGTAACACATGACCTACCTAGTGAGCTTGTATAAATGATTGGCAGAACAGGGATGGAGTTCAATACCTGGTTAAGGCAGTGGAGAACTTTGAGGGAAATTAACAGGAGATAACTGATAACTGACATCCATTAAACATGGTATGTGGAACTAGAACAGTCTACCCCAGTGAGTGAAATAAAGGATTCAGTTCGACATTCTAACCACCTGAAGAATGCCGGAGCATACAATGACCGAAACGTAATAAATATGGCGACAAAGATGAGGACAATAGCCCAAATAATGTAAATAATGATAATATACAGCATTCAAAATTTAATTTAAAAAACAAAACAAAAACAATGATTGTTTGGCAAATGTTGGTTTTGCTTTCAGCCAGTAACTACCACTATTGCTCTAATCCAGGTTCAGGAGTTAGTGGTATGAAAAATAAGACCAGTCAGAAACAGACACTTTACAAAGTGACACATTTTTTCATAAAACCTTGGACAAAGCATTTGAAAATGTTATTCAATCATATGAATGTTTAATTTCTTTCAGAAAAATTAAATTTTTTTTTCATTCTTTTTTCATAATGTAGGTATTCAAATATCCAGCATTTTGATTTATCTTATCGTATATTTTGAACCCCTGTTCAAAGCTGTTTGGATAATCAAGGAAGTACTGTACCATTTTTAACCCTATATGTCCATTGTCAGAAAGTATTAGGACTATATATATATATATATATATATATATATATATATATTCAACTTTGGTTTTTGAATGTCTCACATGTTGAACAAATTGGTTTTCAAATAGAATGAGATGAAAATGCTTTTGTTATCAAAAAAAATTTCAGTTCTCGAACTTAACCTGAACAGAATCATTTCTTAGTCGACCACCGTGTTGTATACATTCGTGTGATGTGCTGTGCTTTTCTTTTCCAATTTTTTTATACTGTTTTCATTAGTCCTCGGTCATGGCTCCAAAGAAAGCTAGCAGTGATACTGGTAAAGAAAAAAGAAAAGTTAAGAGAAAAACAATTGTTAATGATATTGTCTTTTCCTACTCAGTTTCCTATGGCAAAATCAACGATCTATACTATTCTTATAAATAAAGAGACGATCATGTCTTTCCTTCCCTTTTCCAAACAATAACATCTCTTACCTTCCCCTTCCACTTACGCCATCAACTCTCCTAATTACAGGTACCGTAAAATTGAAGTGTTTGTCTATGTTTTATCTCTTTACTATTGGGTTTATTCATTTATATTCTTAGATTTAATGAATTTCAATAATGTATTAGTTTTATGTATAAACTTGTGCACAAAGTACTGTTGTTAAAGTTTGAATAAGCAATCATCTTTGGAACAGGAATGGATTAATCAATTTTACATTGATTCCTATTGGAAAAATAGTTTTGATTTACAAACAGACTTCAGGAACGAATTAAATTTGTGAACTGAGGTTCCACACACATATATATATATATATATATATATATATATATAAGCATTTTGCCCCAAGCAAGTGTCACTATCATGCAAGGGGTTACTGAGAGCAAGAGTAAAGAGGGTTGTTTGAGGAAAGGATATAGAGAAGGACGGGGATCAGAATCAAGGCATCGGAATATGTCAATTGACATTACATTTGAATATTTGAAGATTATAGCTATCAGAGAAGCAAGTAGAGGAAGGAAGTTCCATTGGCGGGAAGTGTGAGAGAAGAAGCTGTTTGACTAGAAGAGCTGGTTACATGCTTAAATTCATGCAGTTGGAGCATCAGGGAAGATAGCTCGTCAGAGCAGTTACGATGAAAATATTTGTAGAAAAGAGAGAGGGAAGCTACAGCACGTCTGTTAGTGACTGTAGATGAGATGCCAGATCAGGACCTATTGCATATCCATCTCTGGATTTTGTCAAGAACCTCTAGATGAACAGCAGGGGCACCAGACCATATATGGCAACAGTATTCAATGCAAGGATGGATGGTAGATTTGTAGATTTGAAGGATGGACTCTGATGAGAAAAATCTTCTGGCACAACACAGAGAACCTTATTATCCTATACCCTCTGAGCATCAGCTTAAACTGACTACTACATTTTTTTCATATCAGGACCATTTTCCTTAGTTCATATTTTCTTGATTTCAAATGAAAACTTTGAAACTTCCCCAAAATTTAATTATCACAGTTTTTAGTTAACTAAATCATAAATTAACAGTAAATATATTTGTAAATTATTAGGAAAATCACTGACACAATGGGAAAGAAAAATTTAGTGATGTTGACATTCCACACTACTTCAAATAAAAGGTTAGCAAGGAAACCATGATCAATACTGGAAAGAGCAATAACAGCTACTGGACTTGAGTAACCCGTTTTTTTTTTTGTTTTTTTTTTTTTAATTTATTTTCAGAAAGATTTTATGAATTTCATCCCAAAGAATTACAAACTGCTTGGTCAATGACTAGAGAATGTTTCCTTGTATGGAAATGGTTAATATTACTATTACATTGATCTAACCACAAATGCACATAGCAGAGAATAGATGCTGAAATTTTAATCTTTAAAATTTTTTTTAATGCATTTTGGTTTATAGGGTAGCCATTTTCATTTTTTTTTTTTTTTTTTTTTTTTTTTTTCTCACTTTTGTTATTAAGTCTTCTACATTGAGATAACAGATCTTCCAAGAAAGGTGAAATGTAAGAACATGGTCTCAATATAAATTATCTCAGTATAAACAGGTGAAAATATTTTTAAAACCTCAACCGTCCTAATTTATATAGGTATAATGAAAAAAACGGCGACTTACCTCATCAAACCAAGCGACGCCGTGTCACGTGTATCCTACAATGGAAAATGCGTCGAAAAAGAAAATTACTTACCAAAAAAATGGGCACGTATTCCGCATGACATGCTGAAGATGAAATATGTAAATTAAAAACAAGTCCATTGCAGGAATCGCTGTAAAAGTATTTTGATATGCAAAAATTGGGCATCCTCTCCCAGCTGTCGACGAATAGACAAAATGCTCGACCAATAAAAACAGTTGGGATTCTCGAATCGAGAGGAAGATTTGTATATTTTGGCTAGTTATTTTTCTGACTGGTTACGTGCATTGGGATTTGTGAGATAGTATCTGTGAATCGAGTTTTCAGCATTTCTTTCTGTCCCCGATATTCGAGTCTGAACTTACAGTGATTTGTTCTGTGTTGTGAAAGTAATCTGTGACAAATATTTCCTTTCAGAATGCTTACAATAGGTACATTATAAGAAAGAGGAAATTCTTTGAAGAACAATAAAAGAACAGGAATTAAGAAGACAGAAGATAATGATTGACAATGCATTTAAGTTTTTAAAGATCAAAGTTGAGTGGAAAACAAGAAACTAGAAGAGTACGGAAGAAAAGTGCAAGAGAAGAAATCATTAGTATAGAACTGATGGCTCATCTGGCCATTTCAACTTTAAAATGATGAGACCTTGCCACCAATCTTGTACTGAGCTTAAATTTGTAAAGTTGAGGTACCATAAAGGAAAGCTAATCAAAACAATTGCCATAAAAACATTTATAGAAAAGGCACAGGGAAGCTGCTACAGTAGTGGGAAAGAGACAAAACCAATCATGGCTTTCCACAATTTCCTATCACTTTTTAATTATTTTTACCCCCAACCAAGGCAATAAAGCCACTAAGACACAAGAGTATTAGAGAATATAATAAAAAGAAAACATTGAGGAGAAAGAACAATAAAATAACAGGAAATTAAAAAAAAACTGAAGATAACGATTGACATTGCATTTAAATTTTTGAAGATTAAAGTTAACTGGGAAGCAAGAATCCGGAAGAGAATTCCACAGAGAATTCCTGTTGAATTGTCAAAAATTATCTAAGGAAAAATATTAGAATGGTTTCTTATTGCTTTTTCCATGGTTTTGATTTCAGAATTCTTCTTGGACTGATTACAAATCTTCTGAATACTAACTTTTCCAATTTTTTATTTTTTTTTTTATTTTTATTTATATCATAAAGCCATTAAGATGCAATGGTTTACTGAGAATAAGGGACACTGAGAAAATGTTATTGAGGAGAAATGAAAACAAAAAAAAAATATCAGGATTCAAGGAGACAGATGATGATGATCAATATTGCATTTAAATGTTTGAAGATTATAGTTGACAGGAAAGTAAGAACTTGGAAGAGAGTTCCACAAGCGAGCAGTGTGATAGAAGAAACTATTTGAATAACATAGATCTTTTTCAAATTCTGTTAATGGTCTGAAAATAGCAATAATTTATATAGGGAAAAAAATGTGTTGAATTTATCCAAGAGCATTTAACCCTTAAAAATTTTTTCAGTCTCTCAAAATAACTAGAGCTTTCCAAAATCTATGTAATTTAACAAACAACCCAACAGAAATAACCTTTCTCATGGATGAAATGACCATAAGGGTTGTTAATATACCATAAAATAGAAACAAAGAGTCATAGACTGGCTGCCCCTATGCTGAAGAGCCCACTCTACTTTGCTCTTTAACCCATACATTGAATTGTATTCATTCGTTTACCAAATGTATTAGTGTAAAGTGAAATGAAGTAGACTAGGCTACAATTTGAACTTTGGCTTATGATCAAATTGTATGATCACCAAAGTTAAGTTTGGTCAGTACCTAGATGAGTGACTGCTTGGGAGTACCAGGTACTCTAAGCTTGGATGTGCAGGTGGTGTAATGGATAACATCTCAGAATTGGAAATCACAGAGCAGAGTTCCAATACCAGTTAGGTTTGTTATATTGGTTTACACAGAAATACCCTTGGGAAAAGTATGAATCCACCTCATCCCGCCCCAGCTATGGGTTAATTAGTAGGGCTTATATCAGTAAATCATTATCATTTCCAAAATAATTCTTCCAATCAAAAAATTATTGCTGGTTTTGAATAACCTGCAAAGGTTTGATGAATCATGAAACAATCAAATTTGAACTCTACTTGTCAAAGCCATTTTCTATGGTATCTTCAAAGACCATGAAGAAAATGGTGACTTAATTGGTCATATGATATCCCCTCCCCCAACTATCTTTTGGACTTTTTTCTGTGAACATTTACACTTGGACTATTGTCCACATCTTTGTTGTTGCTCTCACACTGATTAGGCTGTTGTACCCTCGGGTCTTAATCTGGTGTTTGTTGATCTAAGTCGCCTTCAGGGAATCTTAAACTGAATCCTTTATTTAATATATGAGGGTAGATTTGTTCCCCTCTATAGATTAAATAAAGAGTTCAGTTGAAATGGCAAAAATGTTGTGATAACGACAACTGATAACAGCATAAGTCTTAATGTAAATAATGATAACTTCTCATCCCAGAAATTAAAACAGAAGTGTGTGTGCGTGCGCGCGTGTGCGTATTTTGTGATCTAAGCAGTTACTTTTAAGAATTTTTTTCCAGATTTAGTTTTTCTTAGTGTAAAACAAAAATGAAAATATGAAAAAAAATTGGCTTCTCAGAGCTGATGGCTGCAACTATTTGCTGGGTGTACATTTTGATATGGAGTTAAAACAAAGAACTATTCTATTATCTTTGTGTGTAATAATTACTTGTACTATCCTCCTCCACATTGCAGGCTGACCATTTGACAAACTGTCTATTCATTGGTTAATGTATCTGGGTGTATCCTGTATGCTGACTGCAGACAGCAGAGTGTCCAGTTACAAATAAACATTACAAATCAACAAATGGGTGCTTGGGTAGACGAAAAAAATTCCTTCTTGGCTTGTAGAATTGCACATGTTTACAATAATACTGCAGGCTTGTCTTGGATAGAGCTAGATAAAAAAAAAAAAACTATAGGTATAAGCAGCTTGAGAGAGATAAGGAGAGATAGATGGATATATCGATAAATGCACACACACACACTTGTGTGTGTGTATATATATATATATATATATATATATATATATTTCATAAAGAAGTAATTATTAATGAGATTAATGGCAAAATCACTTCACTAACAAGGCTTAATGAGACATTCACTTGCTATCAATTTGTTGAATAATATGATCTTTATATTTGAGTTGTTGTCCGAAGGAATTGACAAGCCTAGTACTTTCAACAATTTCAAATTGTCATCTTCAGAGTACAATTTTTTTCCCCCCATTTATAGTCGAAAGATCAAGATGAAATATGTGTAGTATAGACCAAAAAATGTTTTTTTAAAATATGCTATTTACTGACAATAATGCTATTTATTGGAGATCTAAAATAATGTATCATTAAGCCTTATTAGCAAAGTGATTTAACCATTAATCATTGCTAATTAATTCTTTGTCTAAATTACTTCTTCATGATATAATATAAAAGCTGCACATTCTAAAATAATATATATATATATATATATATATATATATATATATATGCATTGATTTTTTTTTTTTTTTTTGTTTTTTTCCAGATCATTTTCTTTCTTTGAGAATTTTCATTAGGCATCAAGGATATTTTTTTATTGTAAATGATGCTCCTCAGGTTATTAACTGTTTAGGTTTTTTGGGGTGAACAATTATCTTAAACAAATTAATCCTCTCAGTTCATACACTTATTTGTTTGTAGCTGAAATTACTGTGTTTTTAATATATGCCAGTTAAGTTATTTATTGCTTGAATTAAGGAATGGGTTAAGTAGATTAATATGAAATTCTTGAGAGGTCTAGTCACCCATGTTCTGAAAAGACATGGCACATAGGAGATTTAAAAATCCATTGAGTAGATATGCATTTTTCAATTATTTTTGAATGTCCAAATATTTTTTCATTTATGTAATTAAAGCAAAAATAGTTCTCCATTATTGACATTTTCCTTTCAGTTTATAAGGATATAGCAGCTTTGTATGTGCGAGTACTAAAAAATTCCTGACTTCCACTTTACAAAATATAACCAAACATAAGAATTTGTTTAGGGATTATCTCTTGGTTTGGTCATAAATTTTTTTTTTCTCCAGAATGTTCTCCATTTGATGTACTTGAACTGAAAAAATCAGAAGGGCAAAGGAACAGATTCTGAATAAATAAAAACTGACAAGCTGCTTGTTCCTTTTATCAATGCTTAAAAGATGCAATTGGGATTGGTAAACAAAAATTAGTCAGACCATTATTAGAACTTCTTTTATGTGTAGCAAAGCACTATACTGCATTGACTACAACAGAATACACATATATCTTCAAAATAAATGTGTACTTTAACACTGTGGATGGTGTAATGATTATTAGTATGGAAAATAACATCAACAACCCGAGTTCAAATTCTAGCCAAGGTTGTTCACTTTGCAGTAATTCTCTTATGAAAGGCATGAATACATCTATGTGTCCCCCCTCAGCCAGCTATGGGTAAAATAATAATCTAGTCTGTTTTCTTTAGTTTTAGTAGAGTCACTTGGTTTAAAAGGAGTATAAATCTGAATTCAAAACTATAGAAGCCATTCCACTCTTTCCCAAGAACATCTATGGTAACTCATAGTTATTAAAGACAAAGACATTGAGATTCCATGATTGTTTGTGTCCTAAAAGAATAAGGCATTAAAAAAAAAGGTATTTTGAGTTCAAGTTAACTTGTTGGCCAATTTTAAATGTGATAGAATTTGTAAATTGATTTTAGGAGGAGATGTTAACTGATGGGTGTGGGAGGGGAGAAACCTGACAGAAACATTCCTTGAAATATTTGTTCTATATTGTTAACTATTAATTTAATAAAGAGTGACTAATTCTAAAACAATATCTAGCTTATACTTACAATCAGAAAGAGACGATTGAACTTCTGGGATGCATAATGAAGAAAGTGAGCCTGGAATATTTTCCACTTACTGGGCTTCAGGTCTATCACCAAAGTGCTTTCATATGGAGAGCTGGCCTCGAAGTTTGGGGTGCCACAAGCAAGAATTTGCACAAAAATTATTTCCTATTATTTTCACAGGAAGATGGTGATTTACAGGCAATTTTCTGACAATGAACATACTTAATGCATGAGAACCTGGGTTTGTGGGAGTGGGTGTCAGAACTCTGACATAGAGGAATGGTAAAGAGGTAGAACTTACTTAGAGCACCAAAAGACAGGAAGTTGTGGAGAGCTATAATCGGCCATATCCTGATGAGACAGCACATAAAAGAAGTGAATGGATGTCAGAACTAGGGCAAAAAGGAAAGATAAAGTGCCAAATGTTACTTAGAGCTTTTGTGATGTCGGACACCTTCGCGTTGTCACTTGTGATGTTCGTTGTAGATGAGACTTTGTAAATGCAGGTACTGGTAATAGTAATGCCTTCAAATAATACTCACACTAATAATACTTATTGAAATTGTAGTTGTCAAATAGTAATTTTTATAATGATCACTGTAGAGAAATAGTATAGTAGATAGTATAGAGAATAGCGATCACTTAGACGTCACACTAATTCCCATTTATATGATTTCTTTATGATCATGTGATCTACTTATTTAATAATGGAATCATGTGTTTGCTCACTGGTGATCTGTGTTCAAACTATGGTATCAGCAATAATTTATTCCTGTATGACAAGAGCAACAAAAGACAGAAAGTTGTGGAGAGCTATGATTTTCCACTTAGTGAAAGGACTTGCCATATGAAAGAAGATCCAGCTTTTTTAATCACTTCATTCCAAGTATGGCAATAATGGCATTACGACACAAGGGATTACTGGGAGTGAAAGAGAATGAGAAGACTTTAGTGAGGAGAAAGGACAATAAAAGTACAGGTTTCAGGAACACTGAAGATGACGATTGACATTGCATTTAAATTTTTGAAGTATCTAGGTGGTAGAGAAGCCAGAAACTGGAAGAGAGGTGAAATGATAGAAAATAAACTATTAGAATTGGTTACATCTCACTATTTCAACAGTAAAACGATGAGACCTGTTTGTTGATCTAGTAGTATGCTAAAAATTCATGAAGTCAGAGTACGAAGGAAGAGAGCTCATTAGAACAACTGACATGAAAATATTTGTAGAAAAGAAGTCCTTAAGATGCCAGGTCAGGACCGATAACATTAAACCCTTCGTTGGAGTTTGTCAAGAATATGGAGCTATATAGTAAGAGCAACAGACCAGATATGGCGGCAATATTCAATGCACAGACAAATGGTAGATTCATAGATGTACATGAGAAAAATAGTCTAGAACGACAGAGGCAATCAATGTCCCTAGCAGTAGACTTAGCAATTGGTTCAATATAATCAATAAGAAAGTGACTGAAGTCGAGATGCCAGACCAGGATCAATTACATTACAAACCCTTCTTTGCATGTTGTCAAGAATCTCGAGATATATAGTAGAACAACAAGACCAGATATGGCGGCAATATTCAATGCACAGACAAATTGTAGATTTATAAATATGCAAGATGGATTCTGATGAGAAAAACTGGCACAACACAGTGAACCTTAATTCAGAACTAAGAGATAACTTTTGACTAACTACCAGCTTTTAATGTTAATTTTAGTTAAGAGATAACTTTTGCATAGATATACATATGATATTGATGCATAGTTTTTAAAATAGAATTTCCAACCTCAAGAGAAAGATATCTTTATTCAACAGATGTCTGATTGAAAGTATTGCTCAATTTTGTAATTTAAAATTTTCAGACTATTTAATATTTCTTTTGATATTATTGAAATTGATTTTCTCACATTTCTACATTTTGTGTTTAATGTTTCCCTCATTCTTAATGGAATATAACAGAAGTGCTTTTTAACTACCAACATTACCTCTACAAAAACAAATAAAAAAAAATAAAACTAATGTTTTATAGAATAAATCACTGCCCAGACAACCACATTTGGAATGTTGACAAATTTTTGAAAATTTATTACACCATTTTCTCAATAATACAAACAAAAATATATTATGGCTACAAAAATTTGTGGCTCATTTGTCTATCAACCAGTTTCAATTCAGAGATGTCCTTCTAGACTGGTTGCTAGCTAGTTATATATCTCTCTCTGACTATCTATCCTTCTATGTGGCCTATATCTCTGACTGACCGACTGTCCTTCTATATGGCCCGTCTCTCTGACTGACCGACTGTCCTTCTATGTGGCCCGTCTCTCTGACTGACCGACTGTCCTTCTATGTGGCCCGTCTCTCTGACTGATTGACTGTCCTTCTATATAGCAATCTGCCTCTGTCAGTTCATTAGGAGGAGAATAGTTGGAATCATATCTTTGCTGAGAATATTGTGCAAAAATGAATGTAGCAAACTTTGCTGAAATTTAAACTTCCCTCATGTATTTCTCTTTCTGAGCCATTAATCATTACACTATCAACATATCCCTTTGTTATTTACGAAGCTTAGCTTAGTTTTGGTCACAAATATGGTATAGCCAGTGAGGATTGAACTCACTACTCAATAGTTGTGGTCAACCAGACTAGCCACACTGACCATTACCCTATGTTGATTGAGGTTGTTTACATGATATTTATACTCAGAATGTTATCAGAAGGTGAAATAATGAATGTAGAATGTGTACCTGCAAAGATGTTCAACTAAGTACGACAAAAAAAATCTGTTAGAGCTGCTCAGCAACCTTGACGTATTTGGGAAAGACATTAGAATAACCAAGAATCTATACTGGCAGCAAACAGCCTGCATATCGACAGAAATGAGTTCAGCAAATATATGAAAATAGAAAGGGGTGTAAGACAAGGATGTAATTCTCTTAGAACTGCCTTGCCGTATAAGTTGAATAAATCTGGTGAGAAGACACAAGTCCTACCAGGATCCATTATTGGTGACCACAATCTCAACAATATAAGATATGCAAATGACACAGTGCTGATACCTGACATGGAAAGGAAACTACAGGAGGTAGCAAAGGAAAGCAATAAGAAAGGACTAAGCTTAAACTACAAGACAGAATGCATTGCTATCAGCAAAAGGATTAGCCCAAAATGTAAATTACTGGTTGGGTGGGGATGCTAAAATCAAGCATGTACAGAAATTTAAATATCTGGGAAGTGTTCAGAGGATGGAAAGTGCAGCACTGAAATCCAAAACCTTGTTGGGATGGCCAAAGATGCATTCCAAAAGCTAAGCGAAGTATTAAGAGACGGAAAAATGTTGTTAGAAACAAAGAAATGAGTACTGAAATGTTACATGATATTTGTCTTGTATAGCAGCGAATGCTGGACAATCACTTCAAAGATGAAGAAAAGACTTGAAGCAAAAGAAATGTGATTCTATAGAAAGATGCTGAGGAAACCATGAAGGGCATGTAATGAAGTAGGGCTTAAAAAACCTCATACTCACAGGACAGATTGAGGGACATAGGAAAGCAACATGTAACATACTTGATGGGTTTGAACAAATGGATGACAGAACAGGGTTTGGAAGGGGGGGAAAAATCAAAACTTGTTAAGAGCTACAAGGGACTGGAAGATGTGGAGAGCCATGATCGTCTACGTCCTGAAGGAACAACAGCACATAAAAGATGATTTTATGACATGCCAACTTCTGCTGGGTTATGTCAGATTTTCCAAGGGGTACCAAGTGAGGATCAAACTCACTAGTAATTGTCAACTAAATTAGCCTTGCTAACTATGACCCCATGCTGAGGTGTCCTTTACTCTTTAATTCCAATTCATATTGTTTTATGGTGACCTTGGAAAGTGGTTTTGAGAAAAAGCAGTTGAAATGAGAGAAATACTAATCCAAAACATTAATGTTTCATCTAAGAAATTAAAGAAAAAAAAAAGGATAAAGACACCATTAATACTTGATTTTTCTGCCTTTTTCCCCTCTTGCCTTTTTCCCCCGCTCACCTTTTCCCCTCTCGTCTTTTCTTTTTCCTTTCCTTTTTTCCCCCCTCTTTTTATTTGTCATTTACACAATGCATGTATATTTAAATTTCAAAAATGCTTGGATTTTTAATAAATAGTTTTTTTTTTTTTTTTGTCACCCAATATTGTTGTACATGAGAAAAGAGAATATAAGCACCATATTCGTCAGTCTCATAACTGGGTGTGGTCTTAGGTTTACTACACAACTGAGCACCTGATCAGCTCTCTCCATATGTCTCGGTTGCATGCCAATATGTGAGTCTCAGTGATGTTGTCAGTCTATTTTTAGCTTAGGTGGTAACCTTTTGTAGGATTGTAAGTGAAAGATTATTGCCTCTTAATACATGTCCAAACCATTTCAACTTTCTCTTTTTGATGCTAGTTATGTCGTCTTCCAACAGACTTGTTTCTTGTTTGATAATATCCCACATTGTATCATTTATTTTCACCATACATTAAAAATATTCAGAATATTTTTTTTTTTTTTTTTTAAACCTTTCTTTAAAGTTTTTTTTTGTTGACATTTTCTTTCAGTACTATCATTTTAAATTTTCTGTTAAAAGTTAAATAAAATTATCTAACCAAGATTAATAATTCAAAATATTTTAATCCAGACAATATCAGATGACCTTATTATTAGGTTGGTGCAAAAATAATGTCGTTTTTTGACATTCAACTGTGTGAGAAAACGACATTATTTTTGCACCAACCTAATACATAGATTTTGATGAGGTCTGACAGTTGTCAACTTAAGTGACAATGATTGCTTTGTTTATTATCCAACAGTTTAGTAAGGATGTGTCTTCTCACCAGACTTATTCAACTTTTACAGTGAAGCATTCCTGAGAGAATGTTATCAGAAAAAGCAATACAAATGTAAAGGGTTGTATACTAATGTTTTATATATTATGCTAAAGTGTTTTACAAGGTACATCACTATGAAGAACTATGTGAACTGCCAGGTAAGCTTGATTTATTTGGGAAGGATATTAGAATTACCCAGAGCCCCAGATGTGATTCTACAGAAGAATATTGAAAATACCATGGACTGAATATGTGAGTAATGGGGAAGTTTTAGAGAAAATGGAAACAAAATGTACTCTTTAGAAGATTTAAATTTTGAGGAGATATAATGAGGAAAGCGTGCTTAGAAAATCTAATACCTGCAGGACAAAGGAAAGCAGCTGTTAATCTATTTAATGAGATTGTGTAAATGGTTGGCAGAACAGGGATTCAGTCAGTTATGTACCATGTGTATGCACATTTAGGCGATCATGTATCAAAAGATACATGACTGACAAGGAAGATTTTTTTTTTTTTTCTTTGCAGTAGGTTGCCATTTATTTCTGCGGTAGTCTTGTTGCCGTGCAAGACTATAGAACCTAGTCTGTCCTGCTATTTACCCATAGCTGGGGGGAGAAGAGGAGGATTCATACCTTTCCCAAGGGTATTAGCATGTAAGTGAATGTAATGTATTCGAACTCGGTTCTCCAATTCCTCAATCTGAGCTGCTATCCATTACTCCACCAACATGGATTAAGAAGAAGAAACGAGCTACAAAAGATAGGAAATTGTGAAGAGCCATTATTTCCCACAAAATATGATCTGTAGAAGAACTCTAGATTGCCTTACATCTGTCGTGATTAGTTTTTTTCAGAGCTTATTATATGCTTGAGTTACCATGGCTAACAACCACAGATTAATCAATGACTTATACAAATGCGATAACATTTGATGGTTAACAGAAGCTTAATTTATATTCATTGCATCCAGTCATGGTTATGCTATACAGTGACTTACAACTAGTACGTGGGTGTCAGTTGCGATGCAAAGGTCCTTGGCGTCCAGAGGCAATTACAATTTTAGCATGCACATCTGAGTTAACCCTCAAATGATTTGCTATATGGTTTCTGGCTTATCTTCGCAATGACAAAAGAATTAACTACCAGTTTAAACAGCCGAAAAATAAAATCCCAATATCATAATTATAAAACTGGAACAATTTTAATAAATTTAAATAGAGGGTCTATTTCAAATACAAGGATCCATTATAAGGTTTGAAATAAAATAAAAATATCAAACTAAAAACTTTAGAAATTACATATATATAATCCGGTGTTCTTATTGATATTTTTTTACTTTTATATTTACATAAGCTCTATCTCTGATATTCTGCATTTTATCCCAGAAATATAGCACAACTTAAAACCATATATATATATATATATATATATATATATATATATATATATATATATATATATATATATATATTATTATAAAACGCAGATTGTGTGTGTGTCTCTGTACGTTTATATATTGGATCGGATTTCCTACATTTTTCAACCCATTTCAACAAAACTTCACAGGACTACGTAAAATTACCTTGCGGTGGTTCTGATAGCACCAAAAATTGGAAAAACACAATTGTTTTTGCACAAAATCAATTTGAAAACACGATTAAGAGGCATCACAAGAATGAAAGGAGGACAACTCATATCGAGTTATACTTATTATAAAACCCAGATTGTTTGTGTGTGTGTGTGCGCGCACGTATGTTTGTTTATATATGGGATCGGATTTCCTACATTTTTTCAACCGATTTCAACAAAACTTCACTTTTTTTCTTTTTTTTTTTTTTTTTTTTTTTTTTTTTTTTTGGCAGGTATTGTTTCTTATTGTCTTGCACACTTTTTTTCTTTATTTTTACATTCAGAATGCTTTAAAAATTCCATTTACAAGACAATTGTTTATAATAAAATTCTATTCAATCAGTAGACTCATAACGATTGAAAACAATGTTATTGTTTGAGTTTGGGTTGAGTATCTCTTACTGTTACATCCCCGGACAATGCCGGGCTCTACTGCAAGTATATATATATATATATATATAAATTTCTCAGAGTTAACCTGTAGACAATATTTATAAATAAAAATAGGAAAACTGTAATAGTTGTCGAATGTCAAACTAAAAAAAACTTTAGAAATTAAATATATATATATATATATATATATATATATATATTTATATATATATATATATTTATATATATATATATATTTATATATATATATATATATTTATATATATATATATATTTATATATATATATATATATTTATATATATATATATATTTATATATATATATATATATTTATATATATATATATATTTATATATATATATATATATTTATATATTTATATATATATATATATATTTATATATTTATATATATATATATATATATATATATTTATATATATATTTATATATTTATTTATATATTATATTTATATATATATATGTATATATATATATTATATTTATATATATATATATATATATATATATATATATATACACACACCTTAATTTGGCATTAAATGACCCACAGTGGTTGATATGCCATAAAACCCAACCAACCAACAACTTTTCTCATGACCTGTTTCATCCTCTAGGACTTCTTCAGACTAAATTTGTTATGTTGGTGCAACAACACATACGTGCCAAAAAAGAGATGCTGTGAATTTTAAATTTTACTTATTTTATATTTTTTTTAATCTATCCAGTTTCTATTTCTCTCCCCCCCCCTATTTCTTTTGTTATTAGTTATCCCACACTGTGATAATAAAATTCATACCATCCTTTGGTGCAACTGTGTAGTTGCATAAACATTACAAATTTAGTCCACTGAAGTCTCTCTCTCTCTCTCCCCTATATATATATATATATATATATATATATATATAACATAGAAGTCAACACTCAGAGGTGATAGCTTGTTTTCATGCTAGATGCACTCATCAGGCCACGTGTTTGGTTTTTCTCGACTATTTATATATACAGGTCAGTAGTGCATTGTAGGTAGTCCATTTTGGCTGTTATTTTGGCAGGATTGGTTTGTTTACTTCTTTGGCTTTATATATCTATTTATTCTTTTTGGTTTATGATGTTTTAGTAAAGTATTAAAAATATTTTGAGATTAGTTTAGAACATTTATTTAATGATTTGTCTTGATCTGGGAAGGTAATTAAAGCTATTTTTGTCCAATATTTGGATTGATTGCTGTAGTCTATTCTGTTACATTGGTGGGGGTAGTTATTTAATTTATTTATTTGGATTGATTATTTTATTTGTTGTTTCTTATTTATTTTTTACTTTATACATTTTTATTTTTTCCTTTTGGTTTTCAATTTTTAAGTAATGTAGTAAAAAAAAAAAAAATTTTATCATTTATATACCAGTTATAGCTATTTTTCATCCAATTTTTGGATTGATTGTTTTGGTCTATTCTAACAGTTATTTTGATAGGATTGGTTTGTTAATTTGTTTATTATTTACTTTATTTATTTAATTATTTGGATTAATTATTGATTTATTTTGATTATTATTTATTTGTATTGATTATTGAAACCAAAAATAGAAAATGAAGTGATGTTTCATGAATTGCGATTTTAAATAAGATCGTTTATTACCTGAACAGACGTTTTATTTAAATGGCGAAACAAAACTTACAATTTTGTAGTAATTACTTACATGTTCTTATGTAATTAGTTTATATATATATATATATATATAAAATGTGTGTTTAAGACATCATGAAATGTTAGTTTCTAGCATTTGTGTTATAAGCTAACTAGTTCTTAGTGTTATTTCAAAACCAGTGTAGCCATATAGCAGCATACAGTATGGCCTGTATTATGTCGTATTTTTATTCTCTTGTATGTTGAGTGTCATGTATCTTTGTCAATACTGCAGAGTTATCCTATCAAAACCAAAATGGCAGCACCCAGGAGAAATCACTCTCATTATAGACATTTATTTCTGGCAAATAACAATTTCCTATCCCCCCCCACACACACACCTTGCAAATAGGTCAGCACATTCAGGCAACAATACTATGACAGTGCATCAGTGAGTGTTAACAGCTTTCATTTTAGTGTTTAAATATACTTATAAAAGTATCGGGAAAACTTGATCCTTCATGACCGCAAGAAGTTGACCGTCAAAAAGAAGATTTGTCCCTTGACACTGCAATTATTTTGACTACTTTCACTACTCGGCAATGTTTTTATTTTTTTAAAAAGTGATTAGAATTTTAATAATATCTAAGTATATGATGAAAGTGAATTTATACATTTTTTTTCTTGAAAATTTACAGGAAAAATAATAAACACTATTTATTAGATTGTTTATTGGAATGACTGTCAAAACATTGGCTAATTACCAATCAAGCTGAAATTTATAAAATATTAAATAAGGATTTCCTTAATAATTTACTGTCTTTTATATGTTTATGAATAAAAAAAATTTATTTTCATATTTATTTCTTTATAAATTAGTAAATGATAAATATTGCATTGCATTTAGTTTTAATTGTATTAATTTTTAGAATGTTGTAAATATAAAATGTCTTGTAAATATTTTTGCTGTAGATTCTCAAAAACAAAAAAGAATGTGTAAATTCACCTTCATCTTATGTTTACATTTTATTAGGTTGGTGCAAAAATGACAGTTTTTGATGTATTTTTTTAACGACAAAAACCGTCATTATTTTTGCACCAACCTAATACAATTCTAATCATCACTTTTTAAAACAACATTGCCAAGGATGGAAGGTAGTTAAAATAATGATAGCGGTGTCATGGAAAAAAACATCCTTTTGATACTTAATTTTTTTTTTTTTTTTATTTGTAGGCACAAAGATCAAAGTATGCAAACCATTGAGTATCAAGCAATTGGAAAGTTTTTCCCTGAACAATAATGTTTTAATTTCATAGTTTTGTTTGATAATCTTTCTTTAATCAGATTATCTTTCAACTAAAAATTCTTTTCTACAGTTTTGTTTTTAAATGTTGAAAAAATCTGTTAACTGTGACAAGGAATGGCTAGTTAATTTTAACATCTCCAAAAAATGACACTATTCTTTTTATTTTTTTTTAATCATCTGATAGAACACTTTTTTTCTTTCCATCAGTATGGCTGATGCTAACCTCCAGGAAAATGACTCATTGTGACTTCTTAGGCTAAAATTTTCCACTGATATTAAGTGAAAAGACTATATTGAATCAATTCCTAGGTCTGCTGCTGGGAAAGTTGATTTATGCTAGAAAATTTTTCATGCCAGAATCTATCTTGCATATTTATAAGTCTACTATTTGTCTATACACTGAATATTGCTACTACATTTAGTCTGGTGCTTCTGATACATATTTAGAGATTCTTGAAAAATCCAATGAATTTGCAATATTATTGGTCGTGTCCTCTCACTTTCAGTCACTCTTCTACTGCCATAATCTATCTTCCCTGTGCCTTTTCTATAAATATGCTTATGGTAATTGTTCTGATGAACTTTCATTTGTCGTAGTTAGACCTCATGAATCCCTCTGTCGTAGTTAGACCTCATGAAACTTTGTGGAACTTTCTTTCAGCTATTTACTTTCCAATCGACTTTGATCTTTAAAATTTAAATGTAATGTTGATTCTCATCTTCTGTCTGAATTCCTGTTATTTTATTGTTCTACCTACTTAATTTTCTTTTCTCATATTTTCCTACATTCAGTATCCCCTTGCATCTTAGTGGCTTTATTGTCTTGCTTGTGAAATAATTAAAAAAAAAAAAAAAAAAAATATTAACTGAAGAATAGTATTGATTTGACTTCATGTAACCTGAGTTATAGGAAAAAATAAATAAAAATAAAGGCTTGTCATTTATTTGGTCATCTAATATGATTCCAAGGAAATGTAAAAGAATATGGTCATTAAACCCATATCCTGCTGTATAAACTGATACATTCTTTTTTTAAAATATCTAAACTATAATTTCCCTGTTGCAAAATATTTTTAAAAAAATATTGTAACATTTTTCAGTGTCAACATTAACTAATATCCTCTTTGTTTTTTTGTTTTTTTTGTTTGTTTTTGTTTTTTTTTGTTTTTTTTTGTTTGTTTTTTTTTGTTTGTTTTTTTTTTGTTCTCTTTATACAAAGCCCAGGAGCCACTCGAGATAAAAGGCTAATAAAGGAGTTGCATAAATGGTAAGGGTAAAAAGTGTGGTTTATGAAGATAAGTGGGAAAGATAGCAGTTGACTCTAGACTTGAGGAGGTTAAGATTGTAGTGGACTAGAAAACAACCACTTGGGAGTTGGTTTCACAAAGAAGCAGTTCCTGGTTTGAGTCTAAAAAGATACTGTCTTTTTTTTTTTCATATATCTAGATTATAATTATAGCCATTAACAGACGTTTTTTTATTGAAGAAGGAAAAAAGATTATAATTACCATAAATAGCAAATGAAAAAGAAAAGATAGCTAACCAGTTTTTGTTCCTCTTTCCAGAGCTCATTCTTTTTGACTTACTATTTACAGGAATTATAACCTTTTTTTTTTTCTTTTTTCTGTTATAAAAACAATACTGTTTTAATGGATACCTCTAAGAAAATATTTGAACTAAGTTATAAAATATAATTTTTGAAAGTGTAGATTTCACTGAAATATGCTGGAAAATTTGCAAGTTTTCATCTGAAACCAAGAAAATAAGAACCTTAAACAAAATGGTCACAATAAAGAAAAAGAATGCGATAATTTGGGCTGACACCAGGAGGATATGGTCTGATACTAGTTCACCCATGATTTTACTAAGTCTTTACTAGTATTAGAAGGGTTTCATACGTGTGTCTTTATTTTCCAATTATTAGGTTAATATGTAGAATTTCTGGGAGAACAGTTTATTACTAAATAATATAAAACCTTTATGTACATGACTCATCTTCCTGGAATCTTTTTTCCCCATATATCTAAACTATGATTATAAACAATATCTTTAGAAAGTGAAAATTTCACTGAAATATGTTGGAAATTTTCCAAGTTTACATGTGAAATCGAAAAAAATAAGAACTTTAAGCAAAAACGGTCACAATATCTAATGAAAAGGAAGGTGTCAGTTTTAACTGACACCAGGAGGTTACAGACTGATACCAGTTTATTTATGATATAGGTATGGATTATAATTAATTTAAAATAAGAAATTAACTTTGTTTCCTTGAAAGCAATTTCATAGAATAGCTTCAATGACATACTGTGAAAATTAACCCATTGAAAATTTGAAATAACATAAATTTCAGTCAGTGTAGTTCAGTGGCATAACTGCAAATAATAGAAAATTCCGTTGATCACACAAACACATATCTATACTCACTGTCATCAAATCGTCACACTTTGCTCTAACCAGTTCAGTACCTAGAAGCTACATAAGTCAAGAGTAAATTCATATTATATTCACTCTCTCAAAGCATGTCACTTTCCAAAATTCTTTTCTCCCAAAGGAAGAAAAACCTGGAAGATTTCTGCTTCACTACCACATCTTTGCAGCTAAAGGAAGAAAAGACACATACAAATAATGCAATGATGGATTATGTATTGTCCCAACCATGTCTTCTTCAGTCTATAGTCACTCTTTTCTTGTTTTCTTAATTTAATTTTGATTAATCAGAAATGACATTATATTTGTGTGGGGGAGTGGGGGTATTTGAAGATAAAATATTTGCATCCTGATAACTTATAAATTGAGGTTCTGATATAAATGTATAAATATGCTATTTTTATTCACACTGATAAAAGTAAAAAAAAAAAAAAAAAAAAAAAACTCATTTAGCCTTTCTTCTTAGCCAATAACTAATGGTTTTATTACCAGTTTTTTATTCAGTGCATTGTTTAAAAAGAATTTTTCTTTTGGTAAAAGATAGTCTTTCAAGATTATTGATTCCTTTATTCTGGGGTGAGGGAAGAGAACCTGTTAACCAGTTTGTAAAGTGATCTCCAAATCATTCCTCTAACATTTTTGTGGTGAAGGTGGGAGCAAAAAAAAAGAAATTTCAGTTTTTAAAATATTTTCATTATCTTCTGAGTAAACTTTAGATGCTCTTTGTCTTTTTTTTTTTTTTTTTTTTTTTTTTTTTATAAACTTTATCACATTAAATCTATTTTTTATTTTACTTGAAACTTTTACCAATTTTCGAGTAAAGTAAATAACAGATTTAATGTGATAAAGCTTCTTTTAATTTCTAATTCTTCTAATTTAACATCGAACAGTGGGCAAAAAGTGCCAGTCAAATTTTAGACTACCTACAGATTCAACTTGGAAAAAATAAACTGTTGAATTTCTTTTATTTGGTTCTTTTGCTCTTCTAGTTATTATAAACAAAATCATTTTATGCTTTGAAGGTTTTTATGTATCGCTTTGTCAAATCTGCCTCCCCCAGACAAAAGCCTTCTGACTCTACATCTTTTCTTAATCTAACCAGGTTTTGCCCATCACTGTCCCTTATCTAGAATGTGACCTGTCCATATATGCTTGTGACTGGAATTTCTTCCCACCTGGCCAAGTGGCATTTTATCCTGAACGTTTTTTATTTATGCATTTTATTTCCTTTTCCCACTTATAGACAATGGGTGGTTGCTTTGGAACTCTCACATCTCGATTTTACTAGCAACACAGTTGGTAGTCTTTATGACTAGTTGCTCTAAGCCCCCAAAATCATTTACAGTCCATTTGACAGAAGGGTGGTCTTGTTCATAATGTCAGCAGAATATCAAATTGATCCCTGATGACTTCAACAGTTATCTGAACCATGTTTTTATTTACAAATGTAAAGTTTGAAACTGTTTACATTAATAATAATAATGGAATAGTATTGAGGGGAAAAAAGGAAATCGTCAAAGGATTTGTTTTCACTTATTAGCCTATGCTGAAATCCATCCATAAAGATATTCTGCACTCTCATCATGTTAAGTGATTTATAATTACAGATGTCAGTACAGTGTTGAATATACTGGCAGAACTTATCAGAGGCTAGGATTGATCAGCACCCCTCTCACCTAAGAGCCATATGCTTATTAATACTTTTGGTTCTCCAATTACTGAACGCTTAATATATAATTTGTCTTGTGCCTTGTTTTTTTTTTTTTTTTACCAGAGATTTTTTGTGGTAGTCAACAGAGTACGTTTGGATTACCATCTGACAGTACTTGAGAACAATCATATTAAGTCTAAACAGCCTTCCCTCTGTAAGCAGTAGAAATGGTTACTGGGTTCAAATGTAATCTGATTTATACTGTTGATTTTCTGATAATATTCCCCCCAAATGTTTTTAGTTATTAGTTTTGTTCTCAATTGAACTCTGAGGAGTGATAACTGTTTATCCCTTTTTTTTGCCATATTTTTTATCTACCACTTTACAGTGAGTAATATTTTTTCATATTCTCTCACCCCCCTTTGTTTTTATATATTTGTATATATGTTTATATATACTTTTTAAAATGTCCATTTTAAAAGCTTGAATGTAATCACATTTGTTAAAAGGATCATGTGTAATTGAACGACAAAATGGAAAAGAAAGTCTGTTTTGTTCTTTAAAAGGACTTTGTCAGATTAAATGAAGGATGAAACATGTTACATTTTGTCATTCAATTACCCACCATTGTTCTTATATGTAGAATTCATATATCATATTCTCCTAAGATTCAGTGTTGTTACATCATATTTCCAGATCTTTTGATTTCATGTTCAAAATGTAATATAGTATTTTCTATTCTTATCCTGATTCCAAATTTTTTGTGACTAATGCATGCTTCAAGTTGCAAAGAAATTAATCCTTCAAATAGTCAACATTATTCTTTTGACATTATATAGGCATGTAGACATCTGTATGACGGAGACACACATTTCTGAATGAAAAAAGAAAGCCATTAAGAACGACTCTGTCTTCTGAGTTTTTGATTATTATTAGAGACACAAAGGAATTACATGCTCAAAATTTGATATCAAAAGCTAAATCTAAAGTGTTTTTTTTTTTGTTTTTGTTTTTAAAGCAGTCCAAGTTAACCCAAAAAATTATGAAGTTGCTGAACAAAAAAAAAAAAAATAAAAAAAAATGAAAATGTCTGTCATGCTTCAGGCTCTCCATTTGTAAATTGATAAGAAATATCAATTTTCTGTGATTTTTCAAAAAATTTAAAATTACTGCAGATATTTATCAGTAAACATTTCGCATTTGAAGAAAGATTTTTACACAGGATTTTAATTTCATGTTCTCTTATTTCAATAGTACCAACTTTTTATCATAGCCATTTTTATTCGATGCTCTAGTTTTGTCTGTCTGTTCCTAGTCTGTTCAATCCTTCTAGAGGAGATGGTAATGGTAATGACAGCCATTTCCTTATAAAGAAACATTTCATATTTATCAGCCAAGCAGTCAGTGTTACTTTAAGTTGAAATTTTTGAAGAAAATAGGTTTCTCAAGTCCACTGTTATACTCTTTCTAGTATTGATGGAAGTTTCCTTCCTAACCTTTTATTTAAAGTAGTATGGAAAGTCAACATCTTGATTATATTATTTTTTTTTCTTTTGACTTACATGTTTTTTTTTTTTTTTTTTTTTTTTTTTTTGAGGTGGTTATTTTTTTACAGTAACGTTCACCCCTGTACAAAGTCCAGGGGCCACTCATGGTAGAGGGGTACATTGAAACACTTTATATGGATATGAGGGGGAGATAATGGTTAACTCAAAACTTGAAGAGGTTGAAATTGGGAGTCACTTCCACAGAGCAGTAGTTTATGAAGAAGCTGGAACTGACTTCTCACTGATGGAGGAAATGTGGGTGGTTTGCTACAAGTGGCATGGCAGGTCCTAGTTGTGAAGGTTAGAACTAGCAGAACCAAAGAATGTAGTTTATCTGAGCACATTCCACGATATTAACGATAGAGCAATGAGAGGATAGATATTTGCTATCCATTTTAATTGTTGTTGCTGTTGAAGATCCTCATGAGATGGGTTTTCCATTATTTGGTAAAGTACTTTGTGATTCTGTAGCACCAGTCAACAAGATTCAATGAATGAAGTTTCTCACTAAGACCTACAGGGTTAATCATTGATTTGAGAAAATGATTTTATACAGCTGATAGCTTAGATATTTCTGAGTTGGATGCCATGAATGAGGTTCATCTGACAACACGATTTAAGAACTTGGTCTTGGACTGACTCGGATGCCTCAGTGGTTTATAAAAAAAATATTTAAATATATTGTAATAATTTAGATATTTTAAATTTTGTTAAGATGCTCATTTGCTTGTTATCTCATAAGTCTAAATAGTGTATGATTTAATTAACAAAATTATTTATTTCAACTTTTCTTGTAAAATACCCTTTTCATAAATCTGTACTTTATTGAAATTTAGTCAGTAACAGATTTCTGAAGGTATCTTTTGAAATAATTCATATTTTCTTGGTGCATTCAAAGTTCAAGATTTGTTGTGAAATATTAAAAATTAGTATCCTTCAATATCTAGATATTGGTATTTATGTCAGATTTTAGTATCTGGACAATTTTTAATATGACCGATTATTAAAGACTGGCCTGGTTTATGCAAAAATCTTTACATGAGATGTTAAGAAACAAAAGTAGACTTGGAAAAAGGTTTTTTTTTTTATCCTTTGAAATGCTTCTTATTGATGTAATAGAATAACCTGTCACCCCCATGAGTGACTACACTATAGGTAGAAACTATCTATAAGTAGCTGTAAGTCAACAGACTACAGAATCTAGCCGAAATCTTTTTTCAGCTACACTGTTGAACTCTCTGCCTGAAGGCAGAGAGTAACCCGGATGAGGCTCCACCGAAGGGCAGGCTCATTCGGGGAGGTAGACTGCCCCCGAACCTGTTTATACGGGTTTGAATGGAAATATTTTGGGCCGAGTCTATGGGCTTGGAGAACCCACGTTAAACCCGTCCTTGTGCCAACCCTCGTGTGGGGGGTGGCTAAACATTCTAACAAAAATCTTTTTCGGCTATACAGTTGAACTCTCTGCCTTTGGGCAGAGAGGAACCCAGATGTGGCTATGCTGAAGGGCATTGTTTGGGGAGGTAGACTGAACCAATCTCATTTATGCAGGTTCTATAGGGGAATTTTTGCCCGAGCCTACGGGCTCGGGAGACCCACGTTGAACTTGGCCTTCTGCCACATCTACCCTTGTGTGGGGGCTAGTAAATATTGACTAGCTGGGATCTGTTCCAGCTAGACTGTCAAACTCTCTCCCTTTGGGCATTGAGGAACCTGGATGAGACTATACCAAAGGGCAGAGTCTTGTTTGGGGAGGTAGACCAACCTGATCCCATTTATGTGGGTTCTATGGGGATTTTTTTGCCAAGCCTATGGGCTCGGATGACCCATCTTAAACTCGGCCTTGTGCCACATCTGCCCTTGTGTAGGGGCTAGTAAATACCAACTAGCTGGGATCTATTGAGTACGACTCAGACTTACGCAAGAACTACCAACCTTCCAATAGTAGCACTCGCTACTGGATTGACTTGCGACAACCTTGTGCAAAACTGTTACCTTTATCCTTATCATATTGGTTTTTACAATAAACCTTTACCTATTCTAGCCACCTTGTTTTTCAAGTATATATTCCTATTAACACAAAATATAACACTTATATAAGAAGTCTTTTTTACTCAATACCAAAAGAATTGACTAATAATCTTGTAACATACATTCCATATGATTTAAATATTTAGTTGTACCATTATTAGTTCATTAGTAGTATTACTGATAGTTGCAAGCAATGCACTCTAAGAATTAAATATTAAAATAGGAAGAATCAATCTCATTTGAATAAAGAAAAACATTATTTTGAAGATTATTTTGACATAGTTTCATTGGAAAATGTCTGATGTCCAATTCAAAAGTGTTTAGTCTTTGGTAATCCTCTTGGAATTCTTAACAGAATGGTTTGGGCAAGTAGTTGTTATTGGCATGGAAAATGGAAATCAACAAGCAGAGTTTAAATTCTGGGCTAGTCTGTTGCATTCACTTTCTCACTAATGCTTTTGGGAAAGGCATAACTTCTCTCCCCAATTCTGAGTTGGATAATAGAGATTTCTAACCTTGTTACAATTGGATTAAAAGAAGGATTACTCTGAATTCCAAACTCTGGAGAAAGTAACAAGAAGCCATTCCACTATCTTTCCCAAGAAGTCATGGCAATTCACAAATAATACAGAAAAGGAACCTGTACAGAGACATTATCAACTTGACTGGCAATCAACCTAAGAAAAGGAAAACTCAAAACCATAGAGAAGATATTGGAGAAACATTCCACTATCTTTCCCAAGAATTCATGAAAATTCTCAGATAATATATAAAGGGAATCTGAAGAGAACCATTACCACCTTGATTGGCAGCCAAATTAGGATGGAAGGTCTGAAGATTGTATTTAAGCATGAAATTGTCACTACTTGGTGTTGATCTCAGTATCCATATATATATATATATATATATATATATATATATATATATATAGCAAGACTCCTCAGTAAGGTAAATAGTCCTCTCAGTCACTGTGTGTTTATCTAAAAATAAAATACGCTAAAATTCACCTTCATCCCTGCCGTGCGCCGATGGCTTAGTGGTAGAATCTCCGACTGACGCCAATTCAGTTGGGTTTCGATCCTAGCTAGAGGCAACCGGACGTCTAGCCACACTGAAGCGCTGCGATACAGCAAAGCAGTCAGTCTGTGGATGACAATGTATAGGCTCCTGAAAAATTAATTTTGGTTGGGCTCTCTGGGGGAGGAAGTGTGGGTTTGTAAACAGTGACTATTACAGCTATTATAGCAAGACTCCTCAGTAAGGTGAATAATCCTCTCAGTCACTGTGTTTATCTAAAAATAAAATACGCTAAAATTCACCTTCATCCCTGCCATGCAGGGACGGCTTAGTTGTAGAATCTCCGACTGAGGCCAATTCAGTCGGGTTTTGATCCTAGCTAGAGGCAGCAAAACAATCTGTCTGTGGATGACACACACACCTTTTATAAGAAGCTAATCCACCCTTAGTAAGTCAAATTTCAATCAAAAGGACTGTTAGGCAAAGTGGTAATGGAAAGCAAGAAGGAAGGACTGTAAGAAAACAGAATGTATAGTTGTTGGCAAAACCAGATAGCACAGTGTAAGTTAGGTATTGGGGATGTCAAATCAAACAGTTACAAAATTCAACTACAAGGTGCATGTAATAACAGATGACACAAAATGTAAGGTATATAGGAATAGTGAAAAATGTCTTTCAGAAACTAAGCATAGTACTAAAACATAGGAAAATACTGAAAGAAACAAGCAAAAAAATACAAGTGCTGAACTGTTATTTCTTCATTTGTTCAATGAATGCTGAACCATTTCCTCACAAATGAAGAAGTGACTTAAAGTAATAGAGATGTGGTTCTATTGACAAATTCTCAGAATACCAGGAATAGAACATGTGAACAATAAGGAAGTCTTAAGGAAAATAAGAACTGCAAAGAGACTTGTACTTGCAATTGGAAAGACAGATAAAATTTCTAGGATGTAATAAGGAAAAAAAGCTGAGAGAATCAAACACTCACAGGACATAATGAAGGCTTGGGGTGGGGAAGTAATAGCCTACTTAATGGGTTTGCATAAATAGATGGCAGAGGAATGGCAAAGAGTAAAAAGTTACAGCAGCAAGACAAGAAGTTATGGAGAGCCATGATTCTCTATGTCTCTCAGAGACATAGTGCATAAACAAAGTGAATGGATGGTAGAATAAGGGCAAGTAGGGATAGCAAAAAGTCAAGTTATTTAAAGCAACAAAAGAAAGGAAGTCGTAGAGAGCCATGATCAGCCATATTCTGAAAAGACATAAAGAGTCAAAAGTTACTTAAAGGAACAAAAGAAAAATTATGGAGAGCTGTGTATGCCTGTGTTCTGAATGGATTGTACACATAAATGAAGAATTGAAATTGTCTTCTATATGCCATGTCATCTGCAATCATGGCTCTCCACAACTTCCTGTCTTTTGTAGTTCATAGTAATGTTTATCTTTTTACCATTACTCCCACTCGCCATTCTGTCACTCATTCACATCAACTCATCATGTAAGTGGTCTGCTGCATATCCTTGTCCCTTTTGCCTTTAATGTCCTGTGAGTGTCAAATTTTCCAAGCCCTCCTTCCTTGTTATGTGTCTCAGAAATTTCAGCTCACTCTTTCTGATTGTAAGGATAAGTGTTTCTTTTGTTATCATTCCCCATTATTCTCAGCGTCCTTCTGTAGGACCATATATCTGTTGCTTCACATCTCTTCTTCATCTATGAGATGTGATTGTTCAGTATTCACTGCTATTTAGGAGGAGGACTATATTACATAACAATTCAGTACTCTTTTGTTTGTTTGTAGTGAAATTTTCCTGTTTCTTAATACTTAGCAAATGTTGAAACTAGTCAGTACCTAAATGGATGACCGCTTGGAAATAAACCATAAAAAAATCAATCAGTTTAACTTTGTTTTTGTGGAGATAATTTTTAAACAAATATATGCATTAAAAAATTACAATTCCATTGAGCTGTTATTTTTCTTTGTTCAGATTTTTATTTAATCTCTAATCTGAAGTGATCTTCATTTGAAAATGAAAAAAAAAAAAAACAGCCAATCAATAATGTCGACATGTATTGGTAGCTGCATAAGTTGCATTCATTTTCTTCCGAATAATTAAAGCGAATATAATATAGTCTTATAGATTTTTTCCTTATCTGTGTGTCACAAGTATAGATATTGATTTAAGTTTTTTTTTTTTTTTGTTTTTTTTTTTTTGTTTTTTTACCAACGTACTCAATAGAATGCCCGAGAGCCACTCAAGGTAGAAGGTAAATGTGTAGTTGTAAGCACATAAGAAAGGGCAAGATATGAAGTTCTTGGGGCTATACAGGAAAGATAACAGCAAATTCTAGACTTTGAGGTCAAGGTTTAATTAGTGAATAAAAATTCAGTTTAGTCAGTCATTAAAAGTATGAAGTAGACTTAACAAGGAAACGGAAACCCAATCCTAAACAGGTAACACAGGATAAACATTTACTCCTGTTCAAAAAACTGGGGTCAATAAGCAAACCTATCTACTCCCCCAGAGAGAGAAAAAAAATAACAATTACAGAATAAAATTTCAGAGTTCAGGCAAATGTGTCAGAAATACAGAGTTGAAGGAACTGAAAAGACAATCTTAAACAGGAAACAAGGGTTAAACCTCTACTCCTGTTCAAACAAACAGGGGAGGTTTATGAACCAGACAATAGGCAGTCAAATCATGTATAGTTTCCAAAGAAAAGAAACGCACATACTTTACTACATCTTAGGAATTAGTCTTAATTATTTGTCTATATTTCTGAGATGAGGTATTATGTACATTATTCGGACTATTGTCCTTGTCTTTGTCGCCTTATTTATTACAATGTTTCAGATACATATTACACTAGAACTGCAACATAGGTTCCTAGTTTGAGTGAAAGCAACAATTGTCTTTTATGGAACATAGGTTGGTCTAAGTTAATATCAACCTTAATGAATGTTTTTGTATTATTGTCATTGCATTTTTTTTTTTTTTTTTAATAATTGGTATCATCCTAAGCAGGGCAATAAAGCCACTAAAACACGAGGGGTTACGGAGTGTGGAGGAATTAGGAACAAAATCATTAATGAGCAGAAAGAGAAGAGAAGTAGTAGAACTACAGTCAGTAGAACTATTGACATTGCATTCAAATTTTTGCAGATTAAAGTTGACTGGAAAGCATGGAGCCAGAAGGGAGTTCCACAATCGAAAAGTGCAAGAAAAGAAACTGTCAGCATAGAACTTATATTTATAAAAAAAAGGCACAGAGTGGTAACCTTACAGTGGTGGGTAAGTGACTGAAGCCAATCTGCCTGATCAGGACCAATAATATTGTTGATTCTTCTTTGGATCTTATCAAAGGTCCATATGTAGCAGCAATATTCTAAGCATGAATGAATAGTAGACTTATAGATATATAAAATAGATTCTAAAGAGAAAAAATTGTCTCCCACAACACGGTGAACTAACTTTTTTGGCAGTTGACCTAGCAATAGACTTTCCACTCCATGTCAGCTGAGAATGTTAGCCCAAGAAGTCACTTTCCTGGAGGTTAGCATCAACCATGCTGATGGAAGGCAGAGAGGTGTCTCTCAGATGAATAATAGAAAGAAGTTTAGCTTTGGAGGTGTTAAAATTAACAAGCCATCTTATGCCCAGTTAACAATGGACTGAAGGTCTTTTTGGACATTGGCTGCTATTTTGACCTTGTCAGACTGATTGCCCTTATTATCGAAGCAGGAGTAAATGGTAGTGTCATCAACATCGATGCCAAATTGAAAGCTGATGTCACTGGTAAGGTCATTAATGAAAATTAAAAACAGTAGGACGAAGGATGTAGCCCCGGGGGACACTAATTTTAGTATGAAAGCATATAGATGAATGGTTGTTCAGGATAATTTTCATCTAATGATTTGATAGGAAAGACTGGATCGGTTCAAAAATGTGTCCGGACACATTGTAACTTTTCAGCTTGCGGAGAAGACCTGTATATAAATCCCTGTTAAAAGCTTTCGAGATGTCCAAAGTTACAGCCTGAGCTTCACTGTTTTTATCTAGAACATGATATCTTCTTTCTGCACTAATAGTATACGTTAATATCAAATTTACTGAATGTTCTTTTGCATTATTGTCATAGTATATGACAGTCATAAAGAAAACTGGGTCCTTTTTGGAGTTTTCTTTTTCTACTAATGTTCACCCAACATAAGGCCCAAGGACCAATTATGGTAAATGGTTACTGTATGAGTATAAGAAAAAGTCAAGAAGTGAAGCTCATGCAGTTATTCAGGAAAGATAATGGTTAACTCTCCACTTGAAGAGGTCAAGATTGTAGTGATTAGGAAAACATCCTCCCAGGAGTTTGTTCCCCAAAGCAGAAGTTCTTGGGAACAAGCTGTCTAAATTTTTTTTTAACATTTCACTCCAAGCAAGGCTGGAAGCCACTATCATGCAAGGGGTTACATAGGTTTTAGAGCGAGAGCAGATAAGAGTGATAGAGGAAAGGATGAAGAGAAGGATAGTGGATAGATCAAGGCAACTGGAGATGTCTATTGACATTACATTTGAATAGTTGGAAATTATAGCTATCAGGGAAACAGGAAAAGGGAAGGGAGTTCCACAGGCTAGAAGTGTGAGATATGAAGCTATTGGAGTAGAAGAGACGGCTACATTTAACAGTTTCAACAGTGAAAGGGTGAGGGGCAGGATGCCAGCCTCGTAGGACGCTTGAATTCATGAAGCCTGGGAACCAGCAAAAACAGCTCATCAGAGCAATTACCATGAAAGTATTTGTAAAAAAAAAGACAGAGGCCTGTCTGTGAGAGAGTGACTGCAAACAAGATGCCAGATCAGAGCCAATTGCATTGCATATCCGTCTCTGGATCTTATCAAGTACCCTGTGGCAAACAGAAGGGACTCCAGACCATATATGGCAGCAATACTCCATGCAAGGACATATGGTTGATTTGTAGATTTGAAAGATCGATTCCGGAGAGAAAAATTTCTTGGTGCAGCACAGGGAGCCAACTTTCCTTGCGGTGGACAAAGCAATTGGTTCAATGTATTTGTTCATCTTAGGTCAGCATACAATGTGAGACCGAGCATCCGCAGAGAGTTGCTCTCGAGAAGTTGAGTGTCAGACATTCTAAGGGGGGGTAGGGAAGGATTTCTGTGGTGATTAATATAGAGCAGTTTTGTTTTTGAGGTGTTAAAATTAACCAGCCAATTCCTGCCCCAGTTCACAACCGATTGGAGGTCCTTTTCGAGACGAATGGCCAGGTTAGTTTCGTCAGCGACACTAGATTTGTTTTTGAGGCAGAAGTAAATTGTAGTGTCGTTTGTGTAGAACTTATTTTTTACCATAGGAATATGAAGGGAACAGGGATGATTCACACTTATGTATATAACATGGCAGATCCAAGTTGTAAATGTTGAAGGCAGTAGGACTAAGTAATGTAGCTAATCAGAGCACATTCTATGGAAATAGCAATAGAGCAGTAAACAGCAAATTTTAGTCACTTGGCACCATTCTTCTATCTTGGTATCAAAATTTATCTTCCTGTAAGATTAATGAGGTTTCAGTACAATTCTTGATTGACAATTTCAAGTTGAATTTAATTGGAGACTCATTATAATTTACCCACAGTCACCTGAAAACTCAAGTCATGTTCTTAAAAAAGCCGCATCAGATTGACACTTTCATATGAAAGCCATGCATAGTGCTAAATATGTTCAGAAATATCTAAACTATCAGCTGTATGAAACTACTTTCTCAGTTCAAAGGTTAAAGATGGCTTTGACTGAAGGAAGCCGGTGGATCTTGGCAAAGACCATCCTTTTTGAGCATTGTGGAATGGAGCTACATAATCACAAACCAAGAAATGTACCCGATATCAGAAACCCCATCACTTGAGGGTTTGTAACAACTAAAATGGCTAATACATGTAATTCAGAGAGAAAATAATTTCATAATCAAATTGTTGACCTTCCACACTATTTTATGCAAAATGCAAGGAAGGAAACCTTCCATCAAAAAAAGTGATAACAGCTACTGGAATTGAGAAACCTATTTTCTTGAAAAATTGTTTTGAGAGATTTTATATATTTCAACTGAAAGCAACACTGGCTGCTCTCTAAATGTATTTCAAATGTTTAAGGAAACAGCTAATATAGGGTGTTCCAATAACTTGGACTGACTTTAAATATGAATTAAGTTTAAGCATCTAATGATTTTTTTTCTTTTTCTCTCAGATTTAACAACTTAAGTCTTTGGCAATTTCAACCATGGAAAGATTAACAATCATTACATTCTTTTTTATAGATACAAATATTTAAGTAAATGCACTGTTTATAATAAGTAGTATTATTAACATAAAAATGTCTTAAAATAATCAAACTTGTGTTAAAATTATCAAAACCTATTATAAAAATGGATGTTCAAATTTATAAATATACGGCCTAGTGATTCCGGCAGCAAAAAAATGCACATCAAACAGTGACCTTTTGTGGATGCAGTGGCTTTTCAACAATCTTCCTTGGATTTTCATCAGCCCTAATGTGACAATTCTGCTTATTAGCGAATCCGCCAAGATGAAAATGGGCTTCATCACTAAAGAGGATTGTTCGCGAGAAATCTTTATCGGCTTATCTTTGCTCATGCACCAAATTGACGAATGTATGGCACTTCAAATAGTCAGCAAATTTCAGTTCTTGTGTCAATTGAATTTTGTAAGCATATGGAGATACATCAAATTTTGACAAAAGATTTAACGTTTTGGAGAGGTTCAATTCTTGCGTGTGATGATGAATAGAGATGTCTGGATTTTTGGCCATATTCTTGTGCACGGCAGCAATGTTTTCAGCTGAACGGCATAAACGAGCACGCAATGGTGTTTTCACATCTGCCACCGACACAGTTTATTTGAATTTACGAAGTTTTTCCAATTGCAGTCTCGGTTGGTCGATTATGTTGACTAAAATAAATTGCGAAGTGTGCAAAAAACATTTCTGTTTGAATGTCCATTTTTGTAATAGTCTTCGATAAATTTAACACATTTGATTGTTAATCTTTCAATGGTTGAAACTGCCAAAGTCTTAAGTTGTTAAAACTGAAAGAAAAAGAAAAAAAATCATTATACACCTAAAAATAATTCACATTTAAAATCGGTCCAAGTTATTGGAACACTCTATATTACAATTACATTATTTTGGATTCGATTTATATGGTAGCATTTCAGATAGTGAAGAATATAGTGATTGAATCAGATGACATCCAATATCTCTGTGGGTAGCACTTACAATTTCATAGTGAAATAAGGTAGTCAGTTATTCAAGGAAAGAACAATGCATGGTCGTCTCATAAGTTACATCACTTAAAGTGCAGTTGACCAAGGACCCTTCCGCACGTGATGCTGATGCTTTCTCTACATCATCATCTGCTACTTGTACCTGGCTAATTATAGAAGTGTTTCTATTTCCAAATTGAAGTAACTGATTTTCAAACTCCTTTTGTTCTCCATATTTTGAGCTAGTCAATACTGTCTGAAGTTCAGACAGAGCTGAGAGCACTTGAGATAGACATCAAGAATAAATCTCTGCATTGTTCAAGGAACAGCTAAGACTTACCTCTTCTTAGTACAATATAATGATCTTATCACCAAAAAGACTGTCTATCCCAGTAATATCTTGCAGGCGTTTATCAATAGCATGCATGACAAAGTTTATGTATCATCAAGTCTTTATCTCTTACTAAATTATAAATTGGAGATACCAAAATCAAACAAGTACAATAATTTAAATATCTGGAAAATGTTTTAACAGAATGGAAAGTATGACACTGCAATGTGAAGGCACATTGGGATAGCAAAAGATGCCTTCTAAAAGCCAAGCAAAATAAGAAACAGAAAAATTTATATCAAAACAAAGAAAAGAAAACTGAATAGTTACATAATATCAGTGCTTCTATATGGCAGTGAATGCTGAACAATGTCTTTGCAGATGAAGAAGAAATTTGTAGTAAAATAAATATTATTTTACAGATAGATGCTGAGAATATCATGGACCAAACATGTGAGCAACAAAGTCTTAGAGAAAATAGAAACAAAGGGAAGACTTATACTTGACATCAGAAAAAGATAATTGAAATTTCTAAGGCACATAATGAGGAAACAGGGTTTGGAAAATTTGATATTCACAGGACAGTTTGAAGGTAAGAGGGATAGAGGAAATCAATGCACAACCTGGTGAACTGGAGTAAATAGATACCAGAAAAAGCTTTAGGAGCAATAAGAAAAATACAAAATTTATTAAGAGTGACAAAGGACTGGAAACAGCGGAGAGCCATGATTACCTACATCCTGAAGGGACATGGTACAAAGAAGAAGAAATGGACTTGATCAGAGGCAGGAGATATATTACATTTCCAAAGAATGTCTTGTTAAATTTAATACCTCTAAAAGTAATCTGTTCTTTTAATTATCTGATAGAACTGTTTTTTGCCTTCCATCAATATGGCTGATGCTAACCTTCAAGAGAGTTTCATGTGTGTATAACATTTACTGAATAGTAATACACACAAATTGCTGAAAGAATGTCACAGCTTTGATAGTATTCTAAATGTGGAACTCTCTTCTGGAGTATATTCAAATTTTCTTTAAGTTTTAGCATCTTTTGGGTCTTGGATTCAGTCAGTTGTAAAGGATATGGAGATCAGAATTGACCAAAGTTGAGTCGCAGTAAAGAAAAGGGAAAAGTTACGAAAATCAAATGCCCAAAACCATCTTCATATAAGTTTCATTCATAGCACAGTTAAAAGCACACTGTTTTACGATGCTGAAACCTGAACTTTAACAAAGAAGTGTTGTAAAATATGGCAAAGGTATGTTGAGGTTGGGGTGGGGGACACCTAACTGATTCCTTTCCTAAGATGTATGGTGGGGTTAATAGTCAGAGAAGGGAAAGAGATGGGAGGTAACAAAATATCACTACCTCAGAAACCACAGCACAGTAACTTTTTGAACAAAAGAACTTTAAATGTAATGTCTATCAACATCTTATGGTGTCTTGATCTTGATCCCTGTTCTTCTCTTTATCCTTTCTTCAAGCACCCCTCGCCACTCTTGCTAGTGGCACTCCCACCTTGCTTGGGGTGAAATGCTTGTGTGTGTGTGTGTGTGTGTGTATATATATATATATATATATATATATATATATATATATATATATAAGGATAAGTGTGATTAACAATACCATCAGTGCCATCTCTATTTTGAATTTTGTCTTTGGTCACAAAGATAATCAATATATGATAGCGAAGATGTACTAGTTTCTGAATTTTGATTTTTTTTTTTTTTTTTTTTTTTTTTTTTTTTTAACACTATTTCCATTATTTGGACTACAGTCCTCATCTTTGTTACCATATTTATTACGTTTCGGCCATTGTACGCTCAGCCTTCTTCAGGTGGTTGGAATGTTGAACTGAAACCATTATTTCTTGATCTTGGTCCCCGTCCTACTCTTTGTCCTTTCTTCAAACACCCCTCTTTACTCTTGCTAATGGCATTCCCACCTTGCTTGGGGTGAAATGCTTAAATATATATATATATATATATATATATATATATATATATATATATATAAAATGGTAAGTGTGATTAACAATACCACAAGGATCATTTATTCATCATGCAGTATCATGTTTAGATCATGCAGTATTCTGTTTAGTTTCTTTTCTGAAATTTCTGCAGACAACAATCCATCAGTGCCATCTCTATTTTGTTTTCGGTCATAAGCATAATAAAAATATGATACCGAAGATGTACTAGTTTCTGAATTTTTATTTTATTTTTTTTACACGATTTCCATTATTTGGACTATCGTCCTCATCTTTGTTGCCATATTTATTACAACATTTTGGCCATTGTATGCTCCAGCCTTCTTCAGATGGTTGGAATGTCAAACTGGACTCTTTATTTCACTCACTGGGGTAGACTTGAGGACACATGGCACAGTGGATAATGGTGTTAGTTAGATCCAGTGACAGGACCCAAACAGTGCGAGTTCAATACCTGGTTAAGACAGTGCAGTGGAGAACTTGGAGAGGGGAATTAACAGGAGATAACTGATAACTGACATCCATTAGACATGGCACGTGGAACTAGAACAGTCTACCGCAGTGAGCGAAATAAAAGGTTCAGTTTGACATTCCAACCACCTGAAGAAGGCCGGAGCATACAACGTCTGAAACATTGTAATAAACATGGTAACAAAGGTGATGACAATAGTCTGAATAATGTAAATAGTGTACATAATACCTCATCTCAAAAATAAAGATACTAATTTTTTTTTTTTTTTTTTTTTTTTTTAATACTATTTATCAACCTTTTGCGGGTTATTTAAAAACAGAAAATATTTTTAGATTGTAAGAATTTTTTGAAGATAATGATTTTTACTGATACAAGATCTGCTAACCAATCCCTAGCTGGTTGGTGGAATGGCGGATATAATAAACCCACCTGGAACTTTGCTCTCCGTCTTCCAATTCTGAGCTATTATCCATTACACCATCAGCACATCCAAACTTGCAGCACTTGGTATTCCAGTGTGGTCACCCATCTAGGTACTGACCACCTTGATGTTGCTTAACTTCAGTGATCGTACAAGAACAAGTGTTTCAACGTGATATGGCCATAAGCTCTTTATTTTTAATTTTTTCTTTGATCCTAAATGCAGGGTCTAATCAAAAAATCTCTGGACTGTTGCTATAGTAACAAAGCTAAGATATACAGTGTGAAGCTGCTTGGCACAGATTGACCTTGAACTCTGTCGCTCATGCTCACTTTCATCGTTTATAGCAGTGCTTGTAAAGGAAAGTGTGTAGAGTGTGGATGTCTCACCATACCACAGAAATTCCATTAGTGACCATGGCTTGTGCAGCAGATTTTGGCCAAGCACATTCTTTCAAGATTCAACAACCACTATATTCCCCTGCAACTTTTACCTCTTTCCAAAGGTCAGATCCCATTTGAAAGGAACAAGATTTCAGGACATCAAGGAAATCCAAGAAAATACAACTAGACAGCTGCTCACTATCCCAAAAAAGGAGTTCCAAGAATGCTTCCATCAATGAAAATGACATGGAATAAAGCATGTGGATTCAGAAGGGGACTACTTTGAAAGAGATTAAATGGCAAATTGATATATGTTGTAATTTTCTGTTTATAGCACCAGTCCTAATACTCTTCGATCAGATCTCATATAATAAACAGGACATACTAATTTCTCAAAGTAAATAGTATGACCATCTTTTATACAAAGTACATGCTAATCTTTGATCTTTTTGGAATTCAGTAAGATGAAAATTCAAAGACTCTTGCAATTAAGCTTGGCTGATATTTTCTTTTCTGTTTCTCATGGTTCCATTTCACTGCAAGTTATTGATTTTTGGTCATCTTATATTCCATGTATAGGTTTAAAAATTGCCTGTTTTCTCATATTTTGCCAGGATTGCCATAGCATCTGGAAAATATTAATGCATGGTTTGCTGACTTCATGAATATGAAGAAGGCAATCTAACTAGAGATATTTCTAAATTTCTGTCTACTTCTTCATCGAGATGGTCTGTGAAGAGAAAAATGAATGATGTATAAAAAATAGAAAGTCATAATACAAAGATTTATTTGACCTTTGCAGAAAGGCAATTCTAAATGAACTACAAGTCCTACCAGGATTTATTATTAGTGAGCACAATTTTAACAGGATATGCAGATGATACCGTGTTGATGGCAAACACAGAAAGAAAACTAATCGAACTTCTAGACAAGGTAATAAAGATATATAGGAAGAAAGAACTAACCATCAATTGTAAGAAGACAGAATGTATGGTTGTCAGCAAGAAGAATAGACAAAGTAAAGGAAAGCAGGAAGAAAGGACTAACCATCAATTGTAAGAAGACAGAATGTATAGAAGTCGGCAAAAGGAAACTGCCCAAGATACAAGCCATGAATTGGAGATATCAAAATAAAGTTAGTTCAACAATTTAAATATCTGGGACGACAGAAAATGGACACCAAATTCCAAACATGCACTAGGATAACAAAAGATGCCTTCTTAAAGCTAAATAAAGTATTATGAAATAGTAAAATTTCATTAGAAACAAAATGTGCTGAATTGCTATATAATATCAATCCTCTATGACAGTGAATGCTGGATACTCTCCTCACAGATGAAGAGAAGACGTGAAGCAACAAAGATGTGGTTCTACAGAAGGATGCTGAGAATACCATAGACGAATAATGTAAGCAACGAAGAAGCTTTCAGGAAAATGGACATTTATACTTAGAATCAGATAGGTAAAATTTGTGGGACACATAAGGAGGAAATAGTGCTTGGAGAATTTGACACTCACAAGACATTGAAGAGAAGGGCAACAGAAGGAAACATAGAGTAACCTACTTAACAAGTTTGTATAAATAGATGGAAGAACAGGAACTGGGAGATATAGTAAAAAGGCAAACAGTGCTAAGAGCTACAATGAATAGGAAGTTGTGGAGAGCTAAGATCGCACATGTCCTGAAGGCACATGGCACACGTTAAAAAAAAAAACAAAAAAAAAAACTGCTTAACTGAGATGATTCCTTAGAAACTGCAACTGGCATCCACTATGTACAGCTGAAATGCAGTAAACATTAGCATTGGTGGAATGTAGCTTATCAGAATATTTGCCAAAGAAATAAAGCAATGACAGACTTTCAGAGTTTCGTCTGGGGTAAAGGGGGTCATAGGGTGGTAAATAATTCATCACCCACAAGGCAGTGTAGATACCTTCAAACTATCAAAACTGGAAAGTGAAGATTGGGCAGCTCCAGTTCACAATATAGTGGCAGTAATCTATTTCTGGTCTGGTCTGGTCTGGTCTGGCAAAGGTAAAACATAACAGAAGGAATTAGGTACTTACTGTAGCAGTACAAGGAATTGACCATTTTTTCCAGGATCTTTTGTGAACATAATGTTTTTATTGGTTTCTCTGCTGTTTCTGCCGTTAAGCTTAGCTCTCTCTTTCTCTCTCTCTCTCATTACTTCTTGCTGCTGAAGATTCTTTTAGTAAGCATTTTTCTGGGGGCAAATTACATTATCTCTGGTTCCTATCAGTGAGCACGGTGGGGTGGGGTGATGTGGTGCTATCATTTTCACCAAAGACTGATAGATTGATTTTTTGGGGTTTTTTTTCTGACTTATCAGCCTTTTTTCAGCTTTTTTTAAAACCAGAAAATATTTTTAGATTGTAAGAATCGCTGAAATTAAAAATGTCGAGCCAAATCGGTACCAAGATGGGTGACCAGTTTGGAATACCAAGGGTTGTAAGCTTGGATGTGCAGGTAGTGTAACGGATGACATCTTGGAATTGGAATTCAGAGAGCAGAGTTCCAATTCCTGTTGGGTTTATTATATTCACTTACATGCAAATGCCCTTTGGAAAGGGGTATGAATTCAACTCTTCTTCCCCCCCTACCAAGACTTGTATCAGTAGATCATTATCTCCAAACATTTCTTATAATCTAAAAATATTTTCTAGCTTTAAATAACCTGCAAAAGGTTGATAATCTGTAAAAAAACAAATCAATCAAAAAACAGACAAAAACTGGAGGCATTTATTTTCAGGTTAAAGAAGGGAAATTGTGTAGTAAGTTTTGTCCCTCGACTGTGAAAATAATGATAATGTCCTTGAGAGGCAGTTATTAAAAAGCATTGTTGTAATTCCTAACTGTTTTGCAAAGGGGTTACTTTCCATCAAAAAAGAGTTCACAATCATTCTGGCTAAGTCTGCAAATGAAGGAAGTTAATTTTTCCATTTTGACACCAATATAGAGATACACTTGCAAGAGCTTCATAAAAATTACATGGAATATTCATGGCACCAATATTATAAGGATTGATTGTTGTCAGTTTTTTTTGTTTTTTTTTAAGACTTTGTGGTTTTTTCCTCATGTTTTTTTATTGCTCTTGTATCAAGTTTTTAATTCCCTTTTTGATTTATTTGCTGAAACCTTTGTAAAAAGAATTTAAAAAAAAACTTTGTCATTGGTCTTTATTCATATTTGCTCTCATTTTCTCTCTTGCTTGTACATTGTCTGTTGTTTTTCATTCATAGCAACTTGTTTGTTTTTTCCTAGAGCCGACGCCATTCCTGCTCGATTATCTCATGCTTCTGTTCTTCTCTATTTGCTTGTCTCCCCCTCCCATTCTCTCTACAATATTTTTACAGCAATGTTTGGAAATTGTAATGTAGCTATCTTTGAAATATGAATACAGCTACAGTTCACAATTTTCTTAATTTTTCTATATTTATACCCATTTTGTTTATATATATATATATATATATATATATATATATATATAAACAACTAAAAATATGTGAAAATTGAGAATTTTAATGTTTTTTTGAGGCTAGCAGGATTTCTGTCAAAAGTCACTCAATAGATATAAATAGTGATAATATTCAATAAATCAAGAAAAATTAATTTAAATAAAGGCTAGCCAGATAAGTAACTTGAAATCTTCTTGATTTATTGAAAATATATATAATCTCAAAAGAGAGAGAAAGATAGGAATTAATGGATTTTATTTTCAATCCAGCAGTATTTCATATATTATTTTAGACTAAAATAATTTATGAAATACTGCTGGATTAAAAATTTTTAGTGGATACTCCTGTTTGAGTAGATACCCCATGAATAATGTGAATTACGTGTACGAGCATGTACATTCTTTATTCTCTCTCAGATGTACAGGCCAATGGACATAGTTTACACTGATTTAATAAAAATAACAATGGGGTGTGTACTCAACTCCAAAAACTAGCTTTAACAAGCATAGCCAATCTACTGCAAAGAGTTTTTTTTTTTTTGTTAATCGCTGTCTTTTGTTTTAATTAAGTATAAACACCAAAAATCACATTTTTCATTTGCCCTCAAAGGACCTGGCATGTGATTATAAAACAAATGCAGGTCAAAAATTATTTTTTAAAATTTTATATATATATATAAAATTAACTGATTGGTGTTAACTTCAGCATCCCATCTCGAGAGTTTTTGTAGAGGGGCCCTCTAGCAATCACTCTGTCCACTCATCAGCAGATATCAGTAATTGTATATATATATATATATATATATATATATATATATATATATATATATATATTTATATATAGTAAGCATATCTTCATTCAAGCATGTTTGGTTGACTAATCTAGACATTATGTCTATTTTTATTTTAATCCTCTCAAATTCATGGATCAATTTCTTAGTGCTGTTACAAAACTGAGTAAAAAAGATGCCATCATTATTTCTAGTTTCTGGAGAGAATTTGTGCATAAATTGTCCAATGTCTTTTGAGCATTTCCAGATTTTATAAGTCATGATCAAAGAATTCTGTGTTTGGATAATATTTGGATTATATTCAAATTCTCTGTCAGAAACAAAAAACATAGTTTGAATCATAGGGAAGACTTCTCTTTGCTCTTTAATAAAATTGTGAAAGATGTTTCTTTGACATTTCAATGTTACACTTTGGTATCAAAAGTTATGCATAACTACTTTTTTTTTCTTTTTTTTTTTTCTTGACATTATAACCAGCTTCAATTCAACTTTTGACCGCTTACTATGCACAAGTAACTCAACTAGTCATTATGGATTTAACTTTCATACTCTTTGAGTATACAGTCAAAATTTTCTTTTAAATGAATAGCTGATAGGAATCACTAATGATTATAATCATTTTATTATTTTATTTTTTCCAGAAACACAGCATTGCATATGGCCGTTTTTTGTGGCCGGGCTGATTTAATGGAATTATTGTTACAGAGTGGAAGCAAGGTAAGTTTCATGAATGTATTCCAAGATTTAAACTGGTAGCTGATTAATTAATAATTAACATTCTAATCAACCATATTTTCTCAATTACAATCTTGTCAGAAAATACAGAATTTGTAATTATTAAACACCTTGCTTTTTTTTTTTTTTTTTTTTTTTTTTTTTTTCTAAGCAAAGATAAACCAATGCAAAGCTCAAGAACCACTTGAGGTAGAGCGTTACTGAATGTGGTGTATCATCTGAATGTAGGAGAAGGTAGAAGGAAGTAAGGATTATGAGGATAAGGTGGATATTAGGCAACTGACCTGTAACTTGAAGAGGTTAAGAAGAATCAAGTAGCAGTTCTAAAGAAAAAAAACTGCTTGAGTAGAACTTCCTCCTTACAATTGGAATATGGGGAAATGTAGGTGATTTGACTTTGTGGAAAGACCATGCTATAAAGGACTTGCTCTTAACAAACTGGGTTTGATTTCTATGCTTCAGAAATGAGCTAGCAAAAGTGTAAATTTATTGTGGCTCTCATGATTGAATATTTTTTGGCAAAGTACTAGAGGCTCTACTTGATTTCAAATTGGTTAGGTAACTCCCTTCACCTGGCCTTCTTTCAGATAAACAATGACTTTTGTTTTACTTGGTCTACCACCGATGTGCTAACATTTATGCCTCAAGTTATAGGTAGGAACAGTGAAGCTCAAGCTGTGGGTTTAGATATATTGAAGGTGTTTGACAAGGTTTAGTATGCTAGTCATCTCTACAAACTCAACAGCTATGGTGTCTTTGGATGAATAGCTTGCTTAATTTTTAACAAATCTTGCAATGAAGGACATATTGAACCTAATATTTCGAGATAATTTCATATTAAATCATGCAATGAAGGACATATTGAACCTAATGTTTCGAGGTAATTTCACATTAATGTGGAGGTCCACCTTGGATGCAACCTTGTTGATGATATCAGTTCCTAACTAGGCTTTTATGATGACAACTACTTATGCCCATCTCCAAGCCTGGCCATAAGGATTGACTACAGACTTGCTTGGTGACTGAGGGTGGGATTGTGAGGTCATATTAAGAGGTGGTTCCATACTCCTCAAAACCTCCTGATCAGAGGCCTTGTCTAGTGTGACACTGTGTGCCAATTTTCTTATCAGTATACCTAGCAACTAATTCAATATAATCATTCCATTTCATGTCAGTGGAAAACATGAGACCAACCAGCAATGAGTTGCTCTCCTGAAGGTTAGCAACAGCCATTCTGATCGAAGGCAAAAAAAAAAAAAATCTTTATGATGATTAAAAAGGTAGCTGTTTTGTTTTGGAAGTGTTAAAATTTATAAGCCATTCCTTACCCCAGTTAACTGCTGATTGGAGATACTTTTTGAAAGTAGCTGCCAGTTTTACTTTTTTGAACATGTCGGACTAGCTACTAAGATGGGTGGCTTTCCCATTATCTACTTCATTCAACAAGTGGCCCACCGATGCTTTATTTTGTTCCCTCATTGGCACTTGCAGTCATTAAAATATCTATTCTTCCATGCGGGATTGATTGGACACTTAAAAAAATACCATTACTTAATATTAATTTGACCAAAAACAGATGCCTTCTGCACTAGCCATCATTGGCATCTCAAGCCTGGAGAAGGAGAAAAAAGAAAATAAATATCCTTTCCTTTCATTTTTACTGTTTTGTTATCAGTATACTTTCAGTCTATTGAAAAGCAGTATTTCTTTTCCAGTTTATTTTTAAAGCCTTTTTTTCCAATTTACCAGACTTAAGGATCCAATAACGAGAGCAATGACCCAGTTGTTTTTCCCAAATTTTGCACCATGGATCAGTCCTTTTAAATTTATGATTGGTCCAGTATAATTAATATTACAATGAAGCAGTGATACAAGTCCATGCCACTTTGACTGATAAAATACTTACAACAATAAAATTCTTGGAATTGCCATATTAGTAAATTCAAAAACACTCTCACTTAAATTTTCAAAATTCAACTTTAGTATTGCGACTGCATGCTTGCCAATTTTGTAACTGTTAACAATAACACACTTCAAAAAAGACATATTTTGAGTTGTATTAGATTTATTTTCATCTCAGATGTTACTTGAATTTTACCTAAAAAGAAAAATAATATCCATGCCCGAAAATGATAGGATGACCTATCGAAAGTACTAGCATACAGAACATCTAAAAACAATGATCGCACCATTCAATGAGTGAGTGGTTAGTGGGTTAATACGTTTTAAATTTGTTAGCAAAGTGAATTCGCCCTTTATTACATTAACCTTACTAATTTATTCTGCTTCATTGTAATGTGTGTGTGTATGTATATATATATATATATATATATATATATATATATATATATATAAAAACAAAGCAAACATAAAGCTCAGATGTTCACAGTTAGGAGCTACCATGCCATATTCTTCTTGATAAAAAGCAAGTTTCAAAAAGCTCCTTTTCAAGAACTGTTACTTTGTGGAACAAACTCTTGAAAGATTGCTTCCCTGACAACTAGATTGTTAGTCACTTTGAGCCAGGGTCAACCATATCTATCCTACTCATCCTCATAATATTCCTACTTTCCCTCACAATATCACTCAGTAACCTTCTACCTTGAGTAGCTCTTGGGCCTTTGTATTGGGTGAATAAGTAAATAAAAACAATTTTTAAAAACTTCTATCCATTTTCTTTTTGCAATGGAGCATCTTTCAAAGGACTAAAAGAAAATATTTTTCCTTTTAAAATTTTGATTTTATCTGAAACTGAAGCCTAAATACTTTTGGTCAGTCTACTTTTTGATAGTCTCTAAGTTTTCCATATTTGTGGCATTTGGTATTTGTGCTCAAGTATGCTAAGTGACTATTTTAATCTTTGTGCTTAAATTGATTAATAATTTAAAAATGAATATGAATATATGAATAATGAAACTTAATTTGAGGATTTTCAGTAAGCCAGCAATTTTCTGTTTGTTGTCTTTTTTTTTTTTTTCTTTTTTTTTTTTTTTTTTTTTATGATTTCACCCCAAGCAAGATAATAAAGCCACTATGATGCAAGGGGTTACTGAGTGTAAGAGAACATGAGAAAAAACATTTTAAAAGAGAGAGAACAATAAAAGAATTAAAAAGACAGATAACAATTGACATTGCATTTAAATCCCCCCCCTCCCAGCAAGCCACTAAGATGCAAAGGGGTTACTGAGTGTTAGAGAATATGAGAAAAACTACTATTAGGGGAGAAAACAATAAAAGAACAAAAATTAAGAAGACAGAAGATAACGATTGACATTTCATTTAAATGGGAAGCAAGAAGCTGGAAGAGATTTCCACAAGCAAGAATTGTGATAGAACAAACTGTTATCATAGAACTTAGTTACTTTGAGCCATTTCAATTATAAAATGAATTCTTACTGTCAATCTAGTACTGCACTTAAATTCATAAAGTCTAGGTACAATAGGCAAAACTTCATCAGAACAATTAGCATGAAAGTATTTATTAGAAAAGGCACAGGAAATCTACACTATGGTGGTGGGAAAGTGACTGATGGTGAGATGCCAAGTCAGGACAAATAACATTGTAGGGTCTTTAGATTTTATCAAGAATCTCTAAATATATAACAGGAGCAATATTCAAGACCAGAAATGGCAGCGATATTCAAAGCAAAGATGAATGGAAAACATAAATACGTAAGCTAGATTCCAGCAAAAAAAGATTTTATCAAAATATGAATTATAATATATATAGTCACATTGGGATCATCATCCACTCTCCCTATTCCCTTTCTCTCCCCTGGTGGTGGTGCCAGAGAAGACTGTGAATCTGTTTGATGAGGCTATTCACATGAATTTGTTTTTGGTGGATAACACTGTGCAACAGAAAAACCCCACACACTTGGCCAGAAGTGCCTCCCTCACAGCTCAAAGGGGATTGAGAAAGGCAAGATCTAGCATAGTATGTATTATAATAATATCAAGCGTTGTGCTATATCATCAGTCAAAATGACCAAAACGATGTCTGATCAGTGTAACAGTTATCTATTCAGAATGTGGAATTGGAGAGCCAAGTTCAAATTCTGGCCTGGATAGACATGACTCTATCTCTACCCAACTCAATAGCAGGGTAGAATGGATTCTCTCTCTGTCCCTTGAAGGCAGCAAGAGAAGTTCTTCTCTGAATTTGAAACTCTGGAGAAGGCAGTGGGAAATCACTCCACTATCTTTCCCAAGAAGCCATGACAATTCAAGGATAATAGAGAAAAAGATTATTGTGGAAAGCTATAATAGCATATGTCCTGAAGAGACATGGTATTTTTTAAAAAAAATAATAGAACAAAAAAATGTATACATTTTAAAAATGTAGTAAATATCTTAACCCTACCCCAACCCTTAACCTCCACCCGGCCAAATTTCTTGAAAAAAATTTTTTAATGAAACGTTGCCAATTGTTGTAACAAATAATGTCCACTATTTAAAAAATTGTGTAAAACTAATTTTATGAAAAATTTGCCTTTTATAAGGAGCTCACTTATGAATTATCTACCTGTCTATATTTCTGAGATGAGGTATTGTAACTACACTATTTACATCATTCAGACTGTGGTCCTCATCTTTATTGCCATAAATAATGCTTGGGGAATTGAGTTACTAAAAGAGAATTAACTAATATTGAGATACCCCCCCCCCAAAAAAAGGCATGGCATGTGGAATTAGAACAATCTACCCCTGTAGACCAAATAAAGGGTTCAGTTCAAAATTACAACGTATATCACCTGAAGAAGGCTGGAATGTACAATGGTTGAAACATTGTGAATATGGCAATAAAGATAAGGACAACAGTCTGAATGATGTAAATAGTGTAAATATCTATCTATTTGGTGCCTCATAGCTCATAAGGCCTTAACAGAATGTCCCCACACTTTCCTGTCAACAGCTACTGCTTGCTCTTCACCTCAGGATTTGCCAGCCCATTGCTTTACTCTCTCTATAATCCACTGTTATGCCATATTTGATCTTCCCCTTCTCCTTTTTCCTTCAGGGGTTTCAGCTCAGTACCACATTATAGCCATTATTTGCGTCTTGCCTTAAAGTGCGGCCATTGAACCTCCATCTTTGCCATAGCGTGACACTAAAGGTTTCTACAGAAGCATGCTGGAGCTGTTCTGCCGTTTGTACAGGGTCTTGTCAGCTAATCTTGATGATTCTTCTTGAACTATTATGAAATAGTTTAATAAGGTTGTTTTCTCTCGAATTAATTTCCTAGATCTTGCAATCATATAATTGTCTGAAGATGACCATGGTCTTACAAAGCTTGATTTTGATGCTTTTGCTCATCTTGGTTTCCTTTGATGCCAATAAAACTGACCAGAAGTGGGTTTTTCTCTTAGAAACCTAAAATTGATACCTTTTTTCTTTTTTTTTTTTTTTTTTTTTTTTTTTTTACCTGACTAATATATTGAAATTGGTCACAATATGCAAATATTAGGTTATGTCATAAATGATTTCTGCTTTTGTTTACCAACTTTATTCTTCAAAGCATAAAGTACAGTTACATTTCTATTATATATTCACTATTATTTGCAATGACTTTTTGCCATTTACCAGTCAGCTATTCAGTATCTTTATATCTGTTTGCTGGCATCACATGGCCCATAAGACCTCCACAAAATGGCGCCACTCTGCCCTGTCCACTGCTGATGCTTGATCTTCACTTCAGGATTGCCAGTCTATTGCTTCACTCTCCCTTTTTATAATCCATTACTATGTCATACTTGATTTTCCTTTTCTCCTTTTTCCTTTGGGGTTTCAGATCAGTGCCCCGTTGCAGTCATTATTTGCATCTTGCCTTAAAGTGCAGCTAATGAACCTCCATCTTTGCCATAGATTGACATTAAGGGATTCTACAGAGGCATTTTGGAGCTGTTCTGCTTTTTTCACACAGTCTTTCCATCTAATCTTGAATATACTTCTTAAACTGTTGTTATGAAATAAATCAATAAGTTTGTCATCTCTCTAATTAATTTCCTAGGTTTTACAATGATATAATTGGCGAGAAATGTCCAAGGTCTTATAAAACCTGATCTTGGTGATTTTGCCCATGTCTGTTGCCAATAAAACTGAACAAACTTTTTTTTTTTTTTTTTTTTTTTTTTTTTTTGTTTACCAACTTCATTCTTCAAAGCATAAAGTACAGTCAGATTTTATTTAATTACTAGCAGAGCTACCTGGCATTGCCTGGAATTTAAAAAGTTAAAATAAATCTATAACAACAATATAACTTCAAATTCATTTATTCAAACACAAAAATATATTTTAAAAGTTTTTACAATACTTCTTTATAGACAATATTCTTTGTCTTTCCTTGTGGAGCATAAACAAACAAATTTGTTTTACTTCCCATACATGTACAACCAACATACAACTGCCCATATGAGAAATAGGATTCTTCTAACTGTAGTTCCGTAATTGATAAAGCCTGGTCTTGTGCTTTGTTAATAGACATGGCAAAACTTACTAATATTGAAAACTGAAATCTCCAAAATGGGAATGGAATATACGACCCTGATGGAATAAGAATACTGGGAATAAAGACATCTTTGCCTTTTTCATACACAGTAATAACCAATGATTCAATTGCTAATCTGGTGCCATTACAAAGTTTTGATGGATCCAGATTCTGTAATAAGATTATAGGTACCCGCATCTTGAGTTCTAGTGTATATGAAGGTAGTTCGAGAAGTTATAGAGAATTAAGAAACTCTGTTGGATAATTGACCACTTGTTCTGGATCTGAAATACTAATAGTTTAAAATTAATTTAAAAAATGAAAAATCATTCTTGAAGCTTTTTTTTAACTTTACCTTTAAAGATAAAGGAATACATTTATCAGTTAGCAAAATACTTTGATGTATTTAAAACTGAATTTCTATTGATTCAAATAAACATTTTATTTTTGTTTTCAGCAAAATCAATGATGTCTGCCATTTTGAAACATTTGTAAACAAAAGTTAAATTCTCTATTTTAAAAATCTTGTAAAAATAAAATATACATTTTTAAAAAGTTATTTGAGTAAAACTAGAAAATTTAAAGTTTACTTAATCTAAGTTGAAACAAACAATTTTACTTACAATTTTAGCAAAAAAAAACAAAAATCAGGATCAGTTTGTTTATTTATTTGTATTAATTTAGATTAATTTATTTTACTTGTTTTTTATTATTTATTTATTATACTATTTTTATTTACTCTTTTCGGTTTTTGATTTTTAAGTAACATATTTTTTTCTTTTGTTATATAACAGTTATAGCTATTTTTTTCATGCGATTTTTGGTTTGATTTTTATAGTCTAACTAGTATTTTGGTCATAATGGTTTGTTAATTTGTTATTTACTTTATTTATTTGGCTTCATCGATTTTATTTTTTTATTTATTCATCCTATTTTGTCTATTCTAACGGGTGTGATTTGGTAATTTGTTTGGATCAATTTATTTTGCTTATTTTATTGTCATTTTTGTTTATTTTTTTGTTCTATTTTTTCAGCTTTATTATGCTTTATTCTTTGTTTTTTTATCATTTTTTTTTAATGTATCATTGATTTATACCCTTGTTTTTTTTATTTAGCTTTTCGTATGGAAAATGAAGACTAAAAAAGTTTTGATCACCTCTGAGACAACCTTTCTTTTATATATACAACATTTTCATTGGTCCAAAGAAAATTTAACATAGTCTTGTGTATTTGTTTTGTCTTTTTTGCTGGTCAATCTCTTTGAACTCAAAGGTTTTGTTTAACTAAGGCAATCAAATTTGAAAGGAGTGTGTAAAGGAAGTAGTTTAAAAAAGATGTGCGCTCAGTCAAACAAACATACATAAAGACACAATCTTTCTTCTCATATATTCACCCTTATTGTTGTCATTTATCGGGCATCTCTACAATAACTTTCTATCTGCCAGCATCTTGTGGCACATTAGACCTCACCTCAGGATTGTCAGACCCTGCTTTGCTTTCCCTCTCATTGCCTTCTCATCCTTGATTTTCTTTTTCTCCTTTCAGGGTTCAGGTCAGTGCAAAGTCACACATTGAGCCAAAACTCAGTCTGGGCTCAATGTGCAGCTAATGAACCTTCATTTTCACTTTACCTCAACACTAAGGGTTTCTACAGAGGCACACTGGAACTGTTCGGTTGTTTTCACGTGGTCTTGCCATTTAATTTTAACAATCCTTGTCAAGCTATTATGAAATAGCTTGTCATCTCACTGATTCATTTTCCAGGTCTTGCAGTCATATCATTGCAGTGATCATCAAGGCTTATAAAACCTGATCTTCATACTTCTGCTTAACTTGGTTACATTCCACACCTACTTCAACTGACCAAAAACTACCCTGATCACTTTGTCACTTTAACCTTGATGTCTTCAATGTCACCACCTTGTTTTGAAACTGTCGCACACACATACAAATTATCAACGATTATGTATTGTAGCAGTAATGAAATTTTAAAAATACAAATTTTAGCACTGATAGAATATTTTAAATGGAAGTATTTTCTATGCAGGTGTTCACATATCACTTCTGAAAGGATCTTTATAATAGGTATTTGTCTATATTTCTGAGCTGTACACTATTTACATTATCCGGACTATTGTCCTCATCTTTTATTGCCATTGCAGGTGTTCCTCAAGGTTCCATCCTAGGCCCCATTCTATTCCTTATCTACATAAACGACCTCCCTGATGCCATAAATTCCCAAGTTGGCATCTACGCGGATGACACCACAATTTATTCCTGCCTCAAAAACAAATCTAGTGTCACTGACAAAGCTAACCTTGCCGTGCGTCTCAAAAAGGACCTCCAATCAGTTGTGAACTGGGATAGCAATTGGCTGGTCGACTTTAATGCTTCAAAAACAAAACTGCTCTCTATTAATCACCACAGAGATCCTTCCTTGCCCTCCATTAGAATGTCTGACGCTCAACTTCTCGAGCGCAACTCTCTGCTGCTCAGTCTCACGTTGACTGCTGACCTGAGATGGAACAAATACATTGAGTCAATTGCCTTGTCCACAGCAATGAAAGTTGACTCCCTGTGCCGCACCAGGAAATTTTTCTCCACAGAATCGATTCTCCAGATCTACAAATCAACAATTCACCCTTGCATGGAGTATTGCTGCCATATATGGTCTGGTACCCCTTCTGTTTGCCTTGGGGTTCTTGATAGGCTCCAGAGGCGGATATGCAATATAATTGGCCCTGCTCTGGCATCTCGTCTACAGTCACTTTCTCACAGATGCACTGTCGCCTCTCTCTGTCTGTTCTACAAATACTTTCATGGTAATTGCTCCGAGGAGCTGCATTCGCTGGTTCCCAGACTTCATGAGTTCAAGTGCCCTACGAGGCTGGCATCCCGCTCTCACCCCTTCACTGTCAAAACTCCTAAATGTAGCTGTCTCTTCTACTCTAATAGCTTCATGTCTTGCCTGTTGAACTCCCTTCCCTATTCCAGTTTCCCTGAGAGCTATAATCTCCAGCTATTCAAGTGTAATGTCAATCGACATCTCCAGTTGCCTTGATCTATCCACTACCCTTCTCCTCATACTCTCTTCTATCACTCCTATCTGATCTCGTTCTATATTTTCTGTAACCCCTTGCATCCTAGTGGCTTCCTGCCTTGCTTGGGGTAAAATGCTTATAAAAAAAAAACAAATAAATATTTATCACAACGTTTCAGCCGCTGTACGCTCCAGCCTTCTTCAGGTGGTTGGAATGTCAAACTGAATCATTTATTTTGCTCACAGGGGTAGACTTCTAGTTCCATGTGCCATGTCTAATAGATGTCGGTTATCTCCTGTTAATTCCCCTCTGAAAGTTCTCCACCGCCTTAACCAGGTATTGAACTCACACTCTTTGGATCCTGTCACTGGATCTAACTAACACCTTTATCCACTGTGCTACTTGGGGACATCTGTGTATGAATTTCTGGGTATTATAAACCTAATGTCTTCAGCACACATTTTTTACCAGTGCTCATATTGCAATTTTTGCTGTTATCATTGCATGTTTTTTTTATCAGAGCTCATATTGCAATTTTTGTTATTATGGCTTTTCTCTGGAGAACTTTCAGAGGGGAATTAACAGGAGATAACTGACATCCATTAGACATGGCACGTGGAACTAGAACAGTCTACCCCAGTGAACGAAATAAAGGGTTCAGTTCGACATTCCAACCACCTGAAGAAGGCCAGAGCATACAACAGCCGAAACGTTGTGATAAACATGCCGACAAAGAATCCGAATAATGCAAATAGTGCTTTATAATAGGCTTAAATAGCCATTTATAGACAAGTAGTTGAAGGTGTCACCTGTCTGGAGATAAAACTGAAGATTTTTCAAGTAAACATGTGTATTGGAGACAGCAACTGAATATCATGTAAAACTGATATAACATTTGCTTTCAGGTTATAAACTTTACCCAGTATGAGGCTAGAGATCCACTTAAGGTAGAGGGTTACTGTTAAAGTAGTAATGTCAAATGAGGTGGTTGATATGAATAAAATAAGAGGTGGTAGGAAATGAAGATTACAAAGATAAGGCAGGAGCGACAGATAACAACTGACATTTGGTCGGAAGAAGTTAAGATTATAGTGTTCAGGGGAACACTCACAGAAGAGTCAATTCCACAAAGTGGATGTTTTTTTTTTTTTTTTTTTTTTGGTGGGGGATGATGAGTGGAACATTCTTCTTACCTTTGGAACATAGAATAAATTATGGTGATTTGCCTCTGTAAATAGCATTACATTAGTTGTGAAAGTTTGTACTAAAAGAACTGAAGAGGGGGCGTTCATCTGAACAGTTGCCATAGACTTGAGACAGTCTTGGAATGTTGCAGATATGGGAAAGAGGCTGCAAAGTATAGAATAAATCTTTTCCCATGAGACTGTGAAAAATTTTATGTAAACTTTCAAAGATATTTTATTTTGTTATTGAATAATGGTCACTTCAAAACATGACTTTATGAATTTTTTCCTGCACTTTTCTCTTGTGAAATTCTCTTCCAGTTCCATGCATTTCAACAAACTTCACAGTGAGTCTCATCAGTTGTCTTCAGGCCAATACCCCAGAGTCGCATTGTCTCATTTTGCTAATCTGGTTTGCAATGAATAATAAAATAGTGATTGCTGCACATATGGTTTGGTACTCCTGCTATATATTTAGAGATTCTTGATAAAATGCAAAAAAGAACCAACAATATTATTTGTCCTGAAGGTCTTGGCTTCAGTCACTTTCCCACCACCATAAACTTGCTTCCTTGTGTCTTTTCTATAATTACTTTCATGGTAACTGTTTGGATGGGGTCTTTGCTATGATACCTAGGCTTTATGAATTTAAGCGCAGTACTAGATTGGCAATAAGGTCTCCTCAATTTACGGTTGAATTTTCTAGATGTAGCCATAAGTTCTATGCTAACAATTTCATTTTTTTGCACTTCTCACTTGTGGAACTTTCTTCTGGCTCCATGCTTTCCAGCCAACTTTGATCCTCAGAAATTTAAATGCAATGTCAATCGCTATCTATTGTCTTCCTGATTACTCTTCAATTACTCTCACTCTGTCATGTTTTCTGCTTTCTAATTCTTCCACACCCAGTAACCCTTTGTGTATTAGTGGCTTTATTGCCTTTCTTGGGGTAAATTAGACTTTAAAAAAAAATGCCAAAAAACATAGTCTTGTTTATGATGGATGACAAACCACATTTGGCAGCAAGGCTTCTGATCAGGAGATTGGAAGTTTTGAAGGAGCATGGAACCACCTCTTAATTGTTATTTTTCCCCAGGTCCACCATAACCTAGGTTTGTAGCACCTGTTAGGGTCCTAGCTATGGGCAAATAGTGACTCCCCACCAAAATAAAAAACACTGAAAATATAAAAATACCAACAATTTTTTTTTATATAAATTACCAACAATATACACATACTAACAAATTTCAGTGACTTCACCCAAATCCGTCTAAGATACAACCAGACAATCAATATGAAGGAACTTTCATGACATTAAGCCATATAATATTCTTCAAATTCTTAAATTAAACTGTATTCCAAAATATAACTTCAACATAAAACTTGCATCACCACCTCTAGTTTGCCCACGCAAAACATGTACATGCACAAAAATTGAATATCATCTACCATGTATTCAGTTGTAAAGTCAGAATAACATTTTTCTTTTTTTACTATTTCCAAGCTCCCAAGAAAATTAAATTTTGGCAGTAAATAACCCATAAGAAGTTGATATACCATTAAACAGGCAAATCAATCAATAAAAAAAACAAAGAAAATGCATCTTGAAGTTATTCAATCAAACAAAACTTTCAACATATGAGTAAATTACTACTACAACTTTAGAGAAATGCATTGCACAAATCACAGAATCTTTGTAGTATCAATTTTCTTCTGTGACATGAACAATCATGTCTCTTCATGGTTTCCTGTTCTTTGTAGCTCTTAAGGTTAGCATCAGCCATGCTGATGGAAAGCAAAAAGGGTTCTCTCATATGATTTCAAGAGAACAGTTTCATTTTGGAGGCACTAAAATGAACAAATCATTCATTGGTAATGTAATAATGCAGTGCCTGGTTTACCTAGTACGAAGTGTGTTCGAATTGCTGTAGTCGGAAATCCAGTTCGAGGCCAACGGGTGCACATGTTCAACGACCGTCATTTTATGAAATGGATATCACACCTACACAAATGTATTAACACCTACCATTTATTATATAAGCAGCTACATTGCTTGCTAGCAGGGAAGAGGGAACTCTGAAGACAACTCTATTAGTGTGTAGTAAAGTTGAGAAAGTGGTAAAGAAAACAGAGGCAAAAGACTCTTCACAGGAAATATAATATCTCCTACCTCTGACCAAATCCATTTCTGCTATGTGCCATGTCCCTTCAGGATGTTAGCAATCATGGCTCTGCACAATTTCTTGTCCTTTGTCGCGCTTAGTAAATTTTGTCTTTTTCTTATCTCTCATAAACCTTGTTCCACCATCCATTTACTTAAGCTTGCTAGGTAGGTTATGTATTGCTTTCCTCTCACTCTCTTCAGTATATCATATGAGTATCAAATTTTCTAAGCTCGATTTCCTCATTATGTGTCCTAGAAATTTCAGTGTTAATTGTAAGTGTCCATTTTGTTTATAGTTTCTCTAAAAATTTGTCTTGGCTGACATATTCAGTTCATGGTATTCTCAGCATCCTTCTGTAGAACTACATTTCTGTTGGGTCAAGTCTCTTCTTCATCTGTGAGACTGCAATCTTACCAATGCTTGTTTGATTTTTAAATGATCATACAGAAAATAACTTATACACTCAACTATGCAACTTGTTTGAGAAATTTATTTTTCACATTTAACTGTATGGGAAGCAAAAGATCAAATCTTATTTATTCATAGAATTTTTCTTTATTTTTTTTTTTTTTTATTTGCTTTTATTCAGACAAGATGGTAATGTAGAATCTGTTGGGTATTAAGAGTTTTCTTGTCTAGCACTCAAACATTAAATCACAGACTAGATAATATATTCTGTTTAACATAGAAATGATTAAATTTTGTATGCATTATAAACACAATCATAAAAGCCCGCCATTCAAAAGATATCTTTATGGTGAATGAAGGAATATTCATTCTATTTGTATAAATTGGTACGGACATTTATTTAAGAACTAGTTTACCTGTTTACAACATTTACATTGTTTGGACTATTATCCTCATCTTTATTGCCATATTCACAATATTTCAGCTGTTTTACACTCTGGCCTTCTTCATGTGATATGTATTGGAATTTTGAACTGAACCCTTTATTTCATCCACTGGGGTAGATTGTTCTCGTTCTACATGCTATGCCTTTTCTGGATATCTCTGTTTTAGTTATTTCCCTTTAGTAACTCAACTCTCCAATTTTTTGAGGACATTAGTCCAAACGATGTAAATAGTTACATTACATCATCTCAGAAGTATAAACAGTTTACCTGTGCATTATTTAAAAAAAAAGAAAAAAAAAGTGAGATTTTTTTAAAGTAATTTTGCAGTTGCATCATACTTCTAAAATATTTTATGGCTTTTGCTAGTTGATGGAGAGTGTTATCAATATCTGATATAATGGGGTGCATTTGAATGTCTGGTTTATGGGTTTTAGGGAAACTTTATTCTCAAGGACACATGGCACAGTGGATAAAGGCGTTGGTTAGATCCAGTGACAGGACCCAAAGAGTGCGAGTTCAATACCCAGTTAAGGCAGTGGAGAACTTGGAGAGGGGAATTAACAGGAGATGACTGATAACTGACATCCATTAAACATGGTATGTGGAACGAGAACAGTCTACCCCAGTGAACAAAATAAAAGGTTCAGTTCAACATTCCAACCACCTGAAGAAGGCCGGAGTGTGCAACGATCAAAACATTGTCATAAATATGGTGACAAAGATGAGGACAATATTCTGAATAATGTAAATAGTGTACATAATACCTCATCTCAGAAATATAGACAGAAACTATATTCTATTAGTGTTTCTCAACCAGTAAGAGTAATTAATGAATTATTTTTATATTTTAAAAAAAAAAAATCTTTATTTTTTAAAATCTAGAGACACCAAGCATATGGCTTAAGTCAAGACCTATTTCAAAGCAGATGCTAAATTGAAAATTTAATGACTAATATTTCCTTATGAAAATTTAAAGTGTGCCATAGAGTTTTATTTATTCTACAAGTGCACCCTGAAGTATAAGGTTGGTGCAAAAATAATGTCGTTTTCTCACATAGTAACATATGTGAGAAAACGACATTATTTTTGCACCAACCTAATAAAAATGGTCAAGAAACACTCTTCTATTAGTTTTTACCATGATTTATTTTCATTATTAATTAGTTTTCTGATCGTTCCATTAAATCTCTGTATTTCTGTAATTATTTTGTTTCATCTATTTTTCATATGTGTAAGTATTGTTCAGTAGTAAATTAATTTTATCATTCTATATGTTCCTGTTCGTAATAACAATCCTACTTCCTTTGTTCATAGAATAAGGGGATTAAATATGATTGGCCTAACGTTTCGGCCATTGTACACTTCAGCCTTCTTCAGGTGATTGGAATTTCAAACCGAACCCTTTATTTTGTCCATCGGGGTAGATTGTTCTAGTTCCATGTGCCCTGCCTCCTCCAGATGTCTCAGTTATTTCTCTTTAACTCTCAAAGCTTTTTTTTGGTTCACCACTGCTGTAGCCTGGTATTGAACTCTCAACTCTTTGGGTCTAGTCACTGGATCTAACCAATATCTTTATCCACTGGGCCCTTAAGGACATTCCGATCACTTGAAGAAAGCCAGAGCATACAACAGCTGAAATATGAATATGGCAATAAAGATGAGGATAACAGTCCAAATAATGTAAATAACCATAATACCTCATCTCAAAGATATAGACAGATACAAATGGTAAACTTATAAAATATCAAACTTTTTCTGTCTGAATTGCTGAGAAATTATCATTATTAACATTATTTATATTTGGAATGATATCCTCATCTTTCCAGTTACTGTCATAAAACTTTGGCTAGTCTGTTCTCCTGCCTTTTTCAGGTATCTCTTGACCCAGGTAACCTTCAAGGGATTTAAACTGAACTCTTTATTCAATTTACAGGCGTAGATTGTTTTCAATATTCTTGTATTATTTCAAATTATTATTCTCATCTTGGTTGATGTAGATGTTATTGTAGACACAATGTTTCGATCAAGCACCTTCTGGTCATCATCAGGTGTCCATTGATTGGCTGATGTGGGATATCTGTTGGTTATTGTGATATTTTTGTCCCTGTGATATCAGTTATTTTTTTATTTCTGCTGAATTGGTGCTTCACTACTTGGATCAAGGATTGAATTCATGATCCACTAGATAACAGTAACATATGTATAACCAACTCCGATATCACCGATGCCATTGTACTGAAGATCGTTCTCATTCTACTGTTCACACCTAAGATCACATCTCGGTTATTGTTTGTCCTATTTCCACTCAGTGAGTATATCTGCATTACCTGACCAGGGATTGAACTCACAATTACCATATCACCAAACACACTAACATATAGGACCTGTAAATTGAATAAAGAGCTCTAGTTTTAATTTTTTTTTTTTTTAATCATTTCACACAAGCAAGTTAATAAAGTCACTAAAATGCAAGGAGTTAACTTCACTCACCTGAAATTTGCATTTAAAGAAGACTAGTTGACAGAAAAACAAGAGGCCGTAAGAGCTCTACAAGCAAAATGTGTGAGAAAAGAAGCATTAGCATAGAACTTATGGTTACATCTAGCAATTTCAACTGTAAAATGATGCAATCTAGCTGCCAATCTAGGGCTAAGCTAAAATTCATAAAGTTGAGATATGAAAGAGATCTCCTCAGAACCATTGCCATGAAAATATTGATAGAAAAGTTGCAGAGAAGATAGGTTATAATGATGGAAAGTCATTGAAGCTGATATGTTAGGTCAGGACCAGTAAAAGAAGCACCAGACTAAACCTGAAGGTTACCTGGATCAACACACCTGATGAAGGCCAAATGTCACAATGGCCAAAATATAGGGACAATAACAACAAAAATGAGGAATAATTAAAAACCTTGTTCAGTATTTCTTAAATAACTTAAACAAATAACTTTCTATTCACCATTGAATAATTTTGATTTTAATTATACATCACTGGGAGAATGCTTGAGAATTTGGTGTTGAAAAAAAAGTTACACACACACATTGTGTGTGTGTGTGTGTGTATATATATATATATATATATATATATATATATATACACACGTGTGTGTGTGACAAATGTATGTACACTGCATTATTTGTGCTTCAGCAATTTTGGACCTTTGTATGCACAGAAAAAAAAACTGTGTCAAAAGGATGGTTTTTCCCTTGACACCACTATTATTTCAACTATCTTCACTCCTCAGTAATGTTTGTTTTAAAAAGCGATGATTAGAATTGTACTAAAATGTAAACATACAATAAAAGTGAATTTATATTTTTTTTGTTCTTGAGAATTTAGAACAAAAATATTTAAAAAAAAAAAACTATTTAAAATGCAACTCCAAAATTCGAAGGTGTATTGGAATAGTGAAAGATGTTTTCAAGAAGCTAAGCAAAGTATTAAGAAATAGGAGAATTTTGTTAAAAATAAAGAAGTCTACTGAGCTGTTAATATCGCTACTCTATGGCAGTAGATGCTAGGCCATCTCCTCACTGAAGAAGAGGAGGCTTGTAGCAACAGAAAGGTGGTTCTACAGAAGGATGCTGAAAATACTATGGACTGAATATGTGAGCAATGATGAAGTTTTCAAGAAAAATTGTAACAAAATGGGCTCTTATACTTAGAATCAAAAAAAGACTGTTGAAATTTCTAGGGCACATAGTGAAGAAAGTAGACTTGGAAAATCTGACCCTCACAAGACGGCAAGATATTGAAGGCAAGAGGGACATAGAAAAAACAGCAAATAATCTACCTAACAAGCTGATGTAATGCAATAACCAGTCACCTCCATGAATGATTACACTATAGGTAGTAAGTACCTATAAAGTCAACTGTCTACAAGAGACTTGAGAGAGAGCGAGTGAGACAACGCAAGCACGTCTAACCTTCCAATAATGGCACTCACTACTAGATTGACCTGTGTGTATAACTGTACCATATTTCATATTGTACTGGTTCTGTACAATAAACTCTTTTTCTATTATCCACCTGGTGTTAAGTATTTATTCCCTTAGCACGGAATATAACACAATCTTGTGTAAATGGTTGGCAGGACAGAGATTAGGAGAGTGACCAAAAAAACATTCATTAGAGCTACAAAGGATACAGTTTTATAGCACCCTGACTGTCCATGTCATGAAGGGACATGACTAATAGATGGAGAAGAAAGAAATTGAGACAGTCCTTTTAATTATGAAACAATGTATTAAAAAATAATGTCTGTAAGGAAAAACAGTCTAGAAGGACAGACACTAGGAATATGTCTCTTGATATGAAGGAATGTAGACTTGATCATGTCCTGAGAAGATCCAATGAAAGACTACATAAAGTTGCTTTGAGATGCACCCACTAAATAGGAAGAGAAAGGGAAGCAGGCTAAAAAGCCACACCTTGGCACAGGATAACAGGAGTGAATCACAGGCCAAAGAACAAAACTGGCTCCTTTTTCTTTTATGTGCCAAATACTTTCAGAATGTAGGCAGTTATGGCTCTCCACAGCCTTTTCATTTTTGTTTTGTTGTCTTTATTCTGTCCTCTCTTTATTCTGTCCTATACTCTACCACTTGCAACAAACCTGAAAAACAAAATCTACTGTTGAAGATATTTGCAGACTATAATTTTTCTCTTATCCAGACACAAAATAACAGAACTGGAAAAAGCAGAAACAAAAGAATTTTAATTAGCAAAGTCTTTATAGACGGCACTCCTGTTTATTGGTAGTGGGGGTGGCCGGTTAATTAGTGCATGTGCCTAATCGAACCTAGTGTTTGTTGCATATTTGCTTTTATCAGATTGCACCAAATAAGATTATTTCCGTTATGCCTTTGCTTTTCTCTCTTTATTGGTCTGCGGCTAATATATCTTGAAAAAAAGAAATGATGGTTGATTTCGACGAAAACTTATTGCCAACAATGAAAACTTCAAAAGAAATTATGTTCATGAATTTGATGGGCTACATACCTTTTATCTAGTTGATAAATCAAAAATAATTAATCAACCTTATCTATTATTGAGACAATCAGTTTCGTATATCAAAGCAACCTTCTATAGCAAAATTGACCCATTCAAATGATTTAAGAAATATAGCAAAATATTTTCTGTGTATATATATATATATATATATATATATATATATATATATATATATATTACATGAATCATTCATACAAAAAGTACATTAGTAAAGTTAACGAAATAAAATGGCGAAAACTCTTCGCAAACAAAAATTTTAAAGTTGCATTAACCTACGAACCACTCGATGAATGTTATGATCCGTGTTTTTAATAACTACAATTTGTATAAGGTCTTTTCTTAATCTTCTAGTACTTTTTGTTTTTGTTTGCAAAGAAGTTTTCGCCATTTTTTTATCATTAAATTTACTAATCTACTTTTTGTATGAATGATTCATTGTAATATAAATTGAACTGCATCACATATTTGATTTAAAAAGAACTGATCCGACGTGCAAATTTTTGGGTTAACTCAGACATTACTCTATTTATTGAACAATTTAGTTCATGCCACATTGACTGAAAAACTCCTACAACAAAAAAATTCTCAAAATACCATATCAGTAAAAAACGCACTCTCTTTAATTTTCAAAAAAATTCAACCTTAGCATTGTGACTGCATACTCCAAAAGTTTTTATCCGTTAACAATAACACATTTCTAAAAAAACATAAAAACATATTTTGATTAGCATTTTAATCTTTCGTGTCTGCTACTACCTGGATTTACTAAAATCAAATAATTTCCATGCTTGAGGATGACTGTATGTATAGCTGAAAGTACTAGGAGATTAAAAAAAGACCTTATACAACTTGTAGTTATTAAAAACAAAGATCATAAAATTCATTGAGTGATTTGTAGGGTAATGCAACTTTAAAAATTTTGTTTGCGAAGAAGTTTTCACCGTTTTATATCATTAACTTTACTAATCTACTTTTTGTGTGAATGATTAATGTAATATAAATTGAACTGCACCACATATTTGAGATATATATATAACACCCCTGAACGCTTAGCCTTAAAGCGGGTAGAATGGAGATCAACGTGTTTTAGTGGACTCAGCAATTTTCAATCTGCTTGTCTGAATCATCTTCAAGAAGCGAGAGCAAGATCTAGAAGGTCAGCCAATCTAACAGTGATCTCATCTCACAATTCTTATACGTGCTCCATATGCAGCCTCCTTTGTAAATCACTAGCGGGTCTTAAATGCCACTTAAGATTATCACACAATTTCATAACTGAAACAATTAAGCTGTCAGATCCTCATACGTCAAAACTGACGGGAGAGTTCATTATTATTATTATTACATTATATATATATATATATATATATATATATATATATATGTGACGGGTACACACCTGGCCCATGGTCGAATCCTTTGGTTACGGCGCCAACTGTGACGTCGCTCCTCCTGGTTCCAAGCGTGCCGCTCCAACCTCTTGGTTAGATGATCACCAGCCTCGCCTTTCCCAACCCGCTTCCAATACCTGGTTGCTAAAGCAACTGTACTGATCTCCGGTCTGTCTACCCACGCTGTGTTTAGATCTTAGACAGACGGGACCAGCAGGGATTGGGCCGTATGCAAGTTGAGTCCGACGGGGGTGGCAAAACACAAGTAAGAGAAAAAAAAAAAAACTCACGAGACAAAAAAAAATTACTGATAAAAAAAGGGTGACAACCTTTTATATCTAATGTCCGTTACATAAAGAAAAATTGTTCTCATTCCCGACCCGCTCTGTGGACTATGGCACCAAGCTTCTATCATACAACTTAACGATTTCGAATTGTCTACTCTCCAGAATTGTGTATGTCGGAGTGTGGTTTAGTTCGACACTGGGGCTAATTTCTATCAATCATTCGCAGTTGATTCTTCTCTTCGACTTGAGTTGTATTTCTTCACTTCGATCTGGTTGGGTCGAATTCTGTTCTCGGCTAGGCTTGATTTTAACTTCTTCTTCTTCTTCCGTCCAGTAACTCTTTGGCCTTGTCTTCGACTTGGCTGCAACTTCTCCGCGGCTTTCGAGTAATCTTCTTCTTCGTCAACTTAGATAGAACTTCTCTTGTCTTTGACTTGGGCTGGAAGGATTTCTTGTTTTCGACTTTGACCGGAAGGATTTCTTGTTTTCGACTTGGGCTGGAAGGATTTCTTGTTTTCGACTTGGGCTGGAAGGATTTCTTGTTTTCGACTTGGGCTGGAAGGATTTCTTGCTGCAACTCAGCCGCAACTCTCTGTCGTCCGAGGTGATCTCTTCTCGCTGCCGTCCGGGGCTGAACTCATTTTTTTGTCGATTGGGGTCCTGCTTTTATTGACGCCGCAGCAAACCGGGGTGGGTCTGTCGGCGTCAGGGCTCTCTCGATAATCCCAAAAGTCGCATTAGTTCTGATTTCCCATTATCGCTATTATTTTCACCCCTACTTCCTCACAGTGCCTCTGGGGGGAAGACGCATACCCATCTCTCCCGGTCTCTCGTATGTCAGGTGACCGTTTTCGACCAATGGTTCTTGATCGAGCATTCTCCCTCCTCTTTCCGCATATCACGTGACCGCTTTCGGCTAATGAGACCGTGGTGGGACGCCTCCCGTCTCCAATCGGGCGTGGCTTACATCGTTCTTGTTCTAAAAAAAACAAAATCTAATTTGGCCTTTTTCACACGTACGAAAAATGATAATCTTGGCTTTTTCTCACCTGGGTTCTGTCAAAACAGCCTGCCGCTAATTAGATGTGACTTCAGGAAAGAACATTGGCGCTATCTGTGAGCCGAGACAATCGTTTTCTTTCCTTCTTTGTTTTTGGTCAGACCTGATAGTCAAAAATCTTAATTATCTGAATTGAAAATGTCTCCACTTCATCATCGTGGGGTTCCAATTTTTAACAGGTCAGAATCTGTATACAGTTCCACCGGTCACCACCTCAACACAAAAAAAACACCTTTCCTCCGATTAAAATTTCGTTTCCATTGTTCTAAAAAATCTTTATTGTTTCAGCCAACCTTAACAACTTCCATCCTACGCGGACATGGAATTAGTTCAAGTGCTTGACCTGATAATTTTGACACTTGTTAGGTGCTGGTCGTACGTGTGTGTTTTCGCTTACGACCTGGTTTCGTATTATGTTTCTGTCTTTCCTCTTCTTTTTGTTTTATTTTATTATCTCCAAACTCTATTTCTTCAACCAAATATAACAATTTCTATTTCCCTGGATTTCGGTCAGGTAATTTGACCTGATATATTTTGACACCTGTCTTGTCTTAGTTTTACTTATGACCGGGTTTTGTTTTATCTATTCCTCTTTCTCTTTCTTTTTATTATTTTTTTTTTTTCTTCTTCTCTTTGGATCGCCTAAATACAGTTAGAGAATTATTCTCAAAACTCAATTATTCTTCGTTTCTAAATAACTAACAACTGGTTAATAAACCGAATAAAAATTAAATCATATTTCTATGAATATCTCTTTTTAGTCTTTCTAAAAATGCAGGGTGCCACATATATAAAAAGCCTAAATAATCATAAATTATACAGATGGTCAGAACAGCGGTGAAGGTAAACATGTGGTGGTGAGGTAGGCTTGCAAATAGTTTGGTCATTAGACAACTCCTTGAGAACTTTAGTGTCTAAAAATTCAACACTAGCTTTAGAGAATTGGATGTAAATTTTTTGATTATGATTGAAAATTGTTCTTTTGTGCCAAAGTATTACTAAATTGTAGAAATTTTATAAAACTTTCCTGTGTACTTTCCCAGACAAAGAAAATATTAATAAACTACAAAGTTCATGTCTGCGCTGTGATTTGAAAGCTTCAAGTAATTTTTCTTCAAATTCGTCATAAAACATTTGCAAAGTTAATAGATGTCTCCATTGCACATCTTTTGGTTTGGTGATAAAATTTTTACCCAAATTTCATGTTTTCCAAGACAAAACATAAGTTTACAGAGAAAGTTTGATGAAACAGTTTTGTTTTTGTGTTTGTGTTTCTCAAAAACTTTGCTTCATGCCTTCATCTTGAGCAATATTGGGATAAAGAGACGAGATATCCATGGTGACGAAAAAGCAATCATGAAAATCGTTTTTTTTTTTTGTTCTGAGAATTTATTTATTTCAAAAATAAAATAAAATGTGTCCCAGACATAAGATGAAGATTGTTTTGCTATGAGGAAATAAAACAAAAAATCCAGCCACTCAGAGAGTTTTGTCATGCAACATTCCTCTCCACTATAAATCAGGCATGATGGAAGAAATTTATCCAATTTCTTGTGTATTTTTGAAAGGCCATAAAATGCTGTTTTTTGCTTTTAACATGTGTTAGATTCCGTTTCATTTATGAAACTGTTTACTTTCATTTCAGAAATTATCTTTTCTAGCTTTTTTCTGTAATAAAGGTTTGAGTCTATTTTTGTTTCTTCATAAAAACGTTTCTCTGAAAACATCTTCACAAGCTGAAATATAATTTTCCTTAATTATAAAAACAATGGCACCTCCTTTGTCTGCCATTTTGATGACGATCAAATCATCACTGGCATGACAATGAAAAATGTTACATTGTGAAGTGGTAAGATTGTTCTAGGTTTTGTTGTGGTTGGATTTTATGACTTATGTAATGGAATAACCTGTTACCCCCATGAGTGACTACACTGTAGATAGTAACTGCCTATAAGTATCTGTAAGTCAACAGACTACAGAGACTAGCTGCGACCTGTTCCAGCTGAACAGTCAAACTCTCTGCCTTTGAGCAGAGAGGAACCTAGACGAGGCTCCACTGAAAGGCAGTCTCTTGTTCGGGGAGGTAGACTGCCCCTGAACCCATTTATACACGTTCAAATAGGGAATATTTTGGGCTGAGCCTACAGGCTAGGAGATCCCACGTTAAACCCGGCCTTGTGCCACATGTAACCCTCGTGGGGGGGGGTAGCTAAATATCACTAGCTGGGATCTGTTCCAGCTAAACAATCGAAATCTCTGCCTTCAGGCAGAGAGGAACCTGGACGAGGCTCTGCTGAAGGGCAGTCTCTCGTTTGGGGCGGCAGACTGCCCCTGAACTCATTTATACAGGTTCAAAAGGGAATATTTCTGGCCAAGCCTACAGGCTCAGAGAACCCACGTTAAACCGGCTTTGTGCCACATGCAACTTAGCGGTAGCTAAATACACTAACTGGGATCTGTTGAGTACGACTCAGACTTATGCAAGAACTACCAACCTTCCAATAGTAGCACACACTACTGGATTGACTTGTGATGATCTTTATTCTTTCTGTTACCTTTATTCTTATTGTACTCGGTTTTTTTTTTGGTTTTTTGGGGGTTTTTTTTACAATAAACCTTTACTTATTTTATCTGCCTTGTTTTTCAAGTATATATTCCTATTAGCATGGAATATAACAATGACCAACTTGTGGATGCTGTCTTGACCCTGATTAGCAAATATTTTTGGTCTGATTTTAAATTCAGGTAAACAAATTATTATATTGAAGTTAGATTTTCATTAGATTACAATTTGAATTATAATCCAATCATTTTTTCCATGATAAATATTATTTCAAAACATTTCATTTGTAAAAGGTTTAAGTAATATATATGTATACCTGATAGGTTTAATTGAAAGATGTTGAAATAGCTAAAGAAAGAGGTGTACATATTGAGTCTTAGAAATTCCTGAAACAGATTTTTGGTAAACATGTATGCACTTAACTTTTTTTTTTTTTAAATCTGTGTGTGTGTATATATATATATATATAATATATATATATATATAGAGAGAGAGAGAGTGTTGAAGTAAACACATTTGAGAAGGTCACATTAAGATAAAAAATTTCTTAAATATAATTATCTTTCTTTCCTTCTTTATTTTTTTTATTTAAGAATGTAAGATTTATAGTTTCAGATGAGTTGATTGATGATGAATAGGGACATCAATCTCATAAAACACGTTTTAGACCAGACAGATTAATAAAACTGATATTAAAATGAAGTGAATTTATTTTTCATCAAAATGACATAGGTTGACTTTTAAGTAAGGTCTCCAATCCTATGAAACAAATAGAAGAAAACTGGTATCAAAGTGAATTTTTGAATTTGGAATAAGTGGCTCTTACTTTGGGTACACAAGGATATTGTTTCACCCACTGGGTGCCAATATGAAATGTTCATTTAGAGATTCAACCCATGAATAATTAACATAGAGCTGGCCATGGATAAAATAACAGAAACCACATCATTGAGGACTTTCAACTCTAGCGACAGTTAAAATGAATAGCACATCTAATTCTATATGAAAATAACGACATCAGAGCCCAAACTACTGCCAGTCATGATGAATGGATGTCTTCTCTGGGAGTCTCCATGCCTTGAGAGACTATTGGGCCTTAAACGCGCACCTGACCTAAGGTAGAACTTGTGCATACAATCCATTGCTAAAAATGCAGGTAAAATGGTTGGCTCCCTGTACCACTCCAGTACCTTACTCCTTATGCTACCCTCTACCTTTATAAGGGCCACATCAGGCTAAGAATGGAGTACTGTTGTCATATTTGGGCGAGGACTGCCCAGTCTTCACTTTCCAGTCTTGATAGAGTTCAAAATCATCTCCGTGGGGGACAAATTATTTTCCACCCTCCAACCTCTCTCTCACAGATGGAATGTGGCAAGCCTCTTATTGCTCTATCGCTGTTTCCATGGAAAGTGCTTGGACAAAATACATTCCTTGATTCCGCCAGGTCTAACCTTCACAGCTACGGCCTACTATGCCACTTACATTGTAACAAACCCCACCCGCATTCCCTCTGTATTCCAGCAGTGAGTAATGTTCCACTGAAGCAGCTTCTTCCAAAGAAGCACTGCTCTGTGGAGTAGGCTCCCAAGTGGATGTTTCCCCAATCACTACAATCTTAACCTGTCCAACCATTATCTTCCCCTCCTATCCATACAAACTACCTTTTAATGCAACACTCTACCTTAAGTGGCTCTTGGATCTTATGCAGAGTAATAAATAAATATGTTGACTTTCTACAGTCAGTTATGTGCTATACGTGATACACACTTAGGCATTCATGTATCTTTTGATACATGAATAACAAGGCAGATTTTTTTCCTGCAGTAGGTTGCCATTTCTTTCTGCGGTAGACCAGTTGCCATCGAAGGCTATAGAACCAAGCGGACTCATACCTTTCCCCAAGGGTATTAGCATGTAAGTGACTGTAATGAATTCGACTCGAATTTGAACTCTGCTCTCCAATTCCTCAATTCGAGCTGCTATCCATTACTCCATCGTGCCTCCTATACTACTTCAAATAAAAGGTTAGAAAGGAAGCCCCCATCAATACTGGAAAGTGCAATAAAAGATACTGGACTTTTTCTTTTTCTCTCTCTTTTTTTTTTTTTTTTTTTTTTTTTTTTTTTTAGAAAGATTTAAAAAATTTCAATCAAAAGCAGTACTGGCTGCTTGGTCAATGAATGCCAAATGTTACCTTTTAGTGAAACAGCTAACATTACCATGGAAAAAAGCATGAAGTCCAGTTGAAGTCAGTTTTATAAGAGATTATGTCTTACTGATAATCATAGCCTCACAGAGAATTGAAGTCATTTGAATTCACAGTGCAAGTCTGTTGGAATTATTGGGTATACTTCCCCCCCCCCTTATCCTAAGCTGTCTCAGTATTACGTGGGAGAAGTTGTTTAACAATTAGGTGTATTCCATTCCACAATCCTTCAGATTTCTGATAAGCATGATGGTTGTCCCAAATGTGGATGGAAAGATGACATTTAAAGAGTTAAAAACAGTGGCTTCTGAAAAGCCTCGAAAGTGTCCAAAATGGTGTTACTTAACTTGTATAGCTTTAGAACTGCAATAATTTTGAAGTTTATTACTTTGATTGTGTTCTTCTGTGAAGCAAGTATATTTCATTCACATAGTCATTGGTAGTTTCTGCCTTGGGATCATGTTTTTCTGTTTTTTGGGTTTTTTTTTTTTTTTTTCTTACATTTAAAGTAGTCTAAATCATCAAATATACTGTATACACTTGTGTATCAAGTGACTTTTGAAGACCTAATTTTGAAGCTAATTTTAAGGGGGTCACATCATACTCAAGATATAAAATTAGCATATGTACTGCTGGCCCAGGCTATGTTGTTGACCAAACTACTTATCCATTTACTGTAGTCAAATTAACTTCAAAATACAGTCATTTTTCTTTAAAAATATTTTACAAAGAAAAAATAGTTTTAAATTTAAATTTAAGTACTTTTGTATAACTAAAAAAAAATACTACAGCCTGGCCAAGAATAAACCAATTGCATCGCATGCAGTGGGATTGGCCCCTCCTCAAAAGGGGATATATACCAAGTAAATGGTTTCAAAAACAAATGACCAATATTTACCTATCCCCAAACCAAATAAAAGCAAACTTTTGTTTTTTTTTTTTTTTTACTTCTTATATTCCACCCAGTAAAAAATCCCAAGTGCCACTCAAGGCAGATAGGTACTGTGTGAGAGTATTATGAGGATGAGTAGGATAGATTTCAGTTGACCAAGATTGGCGTAATATCTATATATATATATATATATATATATATATATATAGATGAAATAAAAAGACCAATTTTTACATTAAATAACCCAACAATGGTTTATAGCAAAATTCACCAGCTCAATCCTAAAATAGTTGTTTCATTGAACCACATACTAATTTATCATTAAGATTGTAATTATTTGACTGCAATACAAATAATAAAGACCACTAACTGATTCTACTTTCAATGACCTCTGGTGACCTCAATAAAGAACAGGAATTAAGCAAACAGAAGATAATGATTGATATTGTATTGAAGTTTTTGAAAATTAAAGTTAACTGGAAATCAAGAGGCTGGAAGAGAGTTCCACAAGCAAGACATTTGAGAGAAGAAACTGTTAGCATAAAATCTACAGTCACATCTAGCCATTTCAACTATAAAGTGACTGACTGCCAGTCTAGTACTGCACTTAAATTTGTATAGTTGAATACCAAAGAGAAAAGCTTATAGAAATTGCCATGAAAATATTTATAAAAAATTACAAGGAAGCTACATTACAGGGCGGGGGGTGAGTGAGTGAGCTGAGATGCCAGTACTCAATAACATGGAAGATTTTTCTTTGGATTTTGATAAGAATGTAGCAGAAATACCAAATCAAATGCAGAAGCAATATTTAGTACTTAAAACTTGTTCAGCCCTATTATTTGTGAGGTTAAAACATTTTCATACTTTATAGCAAACTAAATACATCTCATTCTCTTCTGCTACAAATTGCTTCATTTGAATAAGGATTACATGCTCTACTCTTTAATGACTTCTACTGACCTCAAATACACCTGTGAATGCTTAGCACATAACTTATATTACAATTCAATGCTTTCTAAGTTGTCATGCCCAAAAATGAGGTCAGTGGCCCTTGTTTTTTGAGCATGCTCATTGTGCGTGCGTGCGCACACACACACATACCAACGGAAGTCTTCAATATTAGTAGAGATATAATTTTAACAGGATTGGATAATTTTTATCCAATCTCTTTACCGCTGTTCTTTTTTTCTTTTCTTTTTTTTAATCTCTGCTATGAGAATATCCTTTGACCTTAAAAAAAAAAAAAAAAAAAAAATGGATTTAATCCTTTTGGTTAGATGAAGCAGTATAGTAATTGTATTATATAAGCATTTTAAATCCACAAGATTTTATGATTGGTATATGTAAAAATGTGAATGTGTGTTGTGGCATAATGGATATGGGCTCAGAATGAGAACGCTAAGAGCCAAGTTCGAATTCCAGTTGAGTTCCTTAGATTCCCTTTCACACAAATACCCTTGGGGAACGTATGAATCCATCTCTTCTTCCCCAGCTATGGGTTAAATAGCAGGACAGACTGGGTTCTTTAGCCTTGGTTGGCAACCAGTCTACTGCAGAAAGAAATGGCAACCTACGGCAGGAAATATTTTCTGCCTCACATCACCTTGCCTCATCAATCATGTATCATGTGTAGCACTTAACTGACTGATATGAAAAAAAAAAAAAAAAAGTTCTAACAGTTTTGTGAATTTCATCACCTGCACTAAAGTTTTTTTTTTTTTTTTTTTTTTTTTTTTTTCATTGTGATCTTTTCTATTTTGTGCGAAAATCTAACGACAGAAATACAGCAGGCATTTGTTTAATTTTGCATCTTGAATTTGTCTCCTGCTTATTTTCAAATGTATCATGAAAAATACATAAATAAATAAAAAAAAGTAGAAGTTTATTGCTATGTAATAGAAATTATTTTGTATTATTTTGACTTTGTTGACATGCATTTCTCTGGTAATGGATTTTCAAAAAAAAAAATCTAATTCAAATTTTTTTTTTTTTTTTTTTTTTTTTCCTTCTTGAAAACTCACTTCCTTTGCATTTGACTGAAACATCATACCTTCCAACCTTGGCTCTTTTTGCTGTCAGCAGCTGATAAAATATCTTCTGTAGCTGCTTCTAGGCTAGCACTGAATATTATTTTAGGATCTCCACCTCTGCATTTATAGAATGTTGAGTGGTATTACTAAAAGGAGCTAATAATTTACGTCTCGTTCAAACAGAAATCATTATAAAAGCCAAACCCAAGTAACTTTCTTTTTTGTTATTTTTTTGTGGTTGTCTTTGCTATTGCTTGTATGTATGTATATATATATATATATATATATATATATATATATATATATATATATATATATACACACAATAAAGTCCAAAATCACTTCATATCGGGAATAAGCTTATTTCGACCAACGAAAATATAATTCGTCAGTCTTATCAACTCTGGTATACCAGTGAGTTTATACCAGGGTTGAATAAGACAAATTATATTTTCGTTGGTCAAAATAAGCTTATTTTGGGACTTTATTGTGTACGAATTATTTCCTCTGTCTATATTTCTGAGATGAGGGGTTATGTACACTATTTACATTATTCAGACTATTGTCCTCATCTTTGTCGCCATTTTTATTACAACGTTTCAGCCATTGTACATTCCAGCCTTCTTCAGGTGGTTGGAATGTCAAACTGAATCCTTTATTTTGCTCACTGGAGTAGACTGTTCTAGTTCCACCTGCCATGTTTAATGGATGTCTCCTGTTAATTCCCCTCTGAAAGTTCTCCACTGCCTTAACCGGGTATTGAACTCACACTCTTTGGGTCCTGTCACTGGATCTAACTAACGCCTTTATCCACTGTGCCATGTGTCCTTGAGACGGAAACGTGGTGATAAACATGGCGACAAAAACGAGGACAATAGTCTGAATAATATAAATAGTGTACATAATACCTCATCTCAGGTGTATATATATATATATATATATATATATATATATATATATATATATATATATATATATATATTCATAAAACAATATTTATTCAATATAGCCATGGAACTTGGCATTGGAAATAATACCAACAGTCTTGGGTCCTGTCACTGGATCTAACTAATGTCTTTATCCACAAAGTTAGTTAGATCCAGTGACAGGACCCACACAGTGGATATCAGTTATCTCCTCAAGGACACATGGCTTATTTTATGTGATAAAAGTACATCAAAAATAATAATAAAAAAAAACAGGGTTAATATAGTTATATAACTGCAGATTCAATTTCAGAACATTATCATTGATAACTTTCTCCTCCAATTTGCAGACCATAGTTACTATATTAATACTTGATATAATGCACAAATATCACAATGAGAAAAATTGGTTAATAATTATTTATAACTATTTATACTGGGACTCATGAATGCAATTACAATTAATCTATAATAATATTTTAAATTTTGAAATCATATTTATTTTTGGCATATGAAATTTTTTCAAACTGTTTCAAAGTCTTTGATTGTTTTTCAATTATTCCACCTCACCAGCTATCCTCTTCCACTGAACCTATGAGACACGCTGCACCATTTGGGACACCACTACTCTAAAAGAAGTCCTTGTCTGGCTGGTGAGCAGAAGCACATGCATGGAGAATTTATTAGTGAATCTGACTTCAACTAGTTTACTGGCCTTTATTAACTTATTACCCTATTGCATATGTGAATCACGTCACCATTATCAGTGTGGAAAGTGAAATTTTGTTCACTTATCATTAACACTCTTTCCATGGAAAGTGCTCAGACGAAATACATTCCTTGGTTTTGCCATGTCTAACCTTCAGGGCTAGGACATGCAATCACACTCCCTGGCATGCCCATTGTAGCACACCACCCACATTCCCTATCAGTAAGTAGTAAGTTCCACTCAAACAGATTCTTTCCATGAACCACTGCTCTGTGGAATAGACTCCCAAGAGTATGTTTCCTTGTTTACTACTATCTTAACCTGTTCAAATCTAGAGCTAAGTGTTATCTTCCCATCCTATCCATACAAACTGCCACTTAATGTAGCCCTCTATCTTGATTAGCCCCCAGGCCTTGTACCAGGTGAACCTTACTGTAAAAAAAAAAAAAAAAGAATAAAATAAAGATGATGTTCCACAGTACTGCAACTAAAAGGTTAACACCCCCCCAAAAAAATCAATAAATGAAAGCGCGATAAAAGCTACTGAACTCGAGAAAGCTATCTTCCTGAAAAATTGTTTTAAGAGAAAGATTTTATAAATTTCAATTGAAAGCAGCACTGGCTACTCAGTCAATGAATGCCGAATATTTCCTTATAGGGAAACAGCTAATATTACCATTACCATTTCCACCTAGTTTTTTAATTGCTTGCATTTTCATATCCAATATGCCTTTGCTATAGGGATGAATCCTGCAACCAGTGTACTTAAGATAAACCTTTTAAGCATATAAGCTCATATTCAGGGTGTTATCAAATAAGGTACTGGACCCATGGATGGGGGCTGGTATCAGTGAGGTGGTTCTAAAGGCAAATGGTGGTCCAACCTCGTACTCAAAAAATATAATAATAAAGTGACCAGTGAATGTATATTAGATTTTTAAAGAAAGTAATTTGGGACACTGATTGTTCAGAACTTCTGGTATATGTAGTGAATATCAAAAAATTTAACATCAGATTCTTGACATGAAATTTGAACATTCTCTACTATTTTTAATTGGAAAATAAAATATCCTGAAGCCCTTTTATAAAGGATTTGCTTTGTGCTTTCAATACAAGCTTGTTGCATATACTATAAAATGTTATTCGGATATACACCCTTGCACAAATTAATTGAAACAACTGCTTTAGTTTCCTTTCTTTCGCCATATGGTCAGTTTTAGACCCACTGGAGTGACAGGGTGTAATCGATTTCTATTTTTTTCCCTCAGATTAGATCATTTGCAGTAGTGTGCAGTAATATGAATCTATTTTCAGGGTGTATGATGAAATTTGTTTGGCCTTGAAAAATATTGCATCATCTGTGATAGCATCTGATTTTTATTCTAACACTATTATCTTGACTGTCAATTACTTGTCCTATGGCCATTGTCTGCAATGGATGTTACTCCAAGGAAGCTTACAAAAATTGTAACGTTGCACAAACACACTGGTAGGCCTTTCCAGTGAGCAAATCAAAGTTTTATAGACTGGCCCAGAAACTCTCCTGATTTAAATCTAATCGAGAATCTGTGGTCAGTCTGCAAGGAATGACTTCGTGGAATGGATATATGAAGTACTAACATGTGAATTGGGTCATGTTTCATTGGAAAAATACAAAAAAAGAGTAAATAATAATGGAATTATTCATTTTGTTTCTATCAATTTACACAATGGTACCCTGTGAGTGAAAACTTTAAAATATTCTGGCCAGACCATCAAATTTTAATTTGCTTAATAAAATAGTTTAATTTTCCTCTTTTTTTTCCCTTTTTTTTTTTAATACTAATGCTGAACCAAGGCCCAAGAGCCACTCGAGGTAAAGGGTTACTGAATGAAGTTATTGTATGAGTGATAACAGGTAAGAAGTGCAGTTGATGAAGATATGTAGTAAAGATAACGGTTAATTAGACTTGAAAAGGTTAAGATTGTAATGATTGTGAAGCATCCACTTGGGAGTCTGTTCCACAAAGTAGAACTTCCTGGGAAGTATCTGTTCAAATGGAACTTCCTTCTTTCTAATAGAATATGAAAGGAATAGGAATGGTTTGTCACAATGTACATGGCATGGCTGGTCTTAGCTGAAAATAACTTGTGAAACTTAGGAATGTAGCTCATCAGAACGTGGGCTGAGGAAATAGGGTTTGGAAAATCATCCTCTTGGGAATTTGTTCCACAAAGTAGCTGTTCTGGGGAAGAAACTGTCTGAATGGACCTTAATTCTTATGAAGGGAGTGGGGAAGGTTAGAACTAGCTCACCAGAACATTTTCTTTGGAAATAGCAATAATGTAGCAATTTTGATTGTTGAATAACAAATTAATAAAGATGTCTATTTCCATTTGCCATATCTCTGTACATACTTCATGTTACAGCTTACGAAAATAGGCCAACACTTGGTCACTTTTTATTTTTATTTCCCTGTCTAGACACCAGACAAGGTCAAACTGCGAGGTATTCACCAGACAGTCCTATAAGATATAAAGTTATGCTGACTTTTTCTCACTCATAAAAGGTGTTAAGCTTTTAATGCTGAGCAAACTTAACATGTCTCTGTCTGGTTAGGCTAATTCAAAATTTTGAAACACGTCTGTAGACTATAAAAAAAGACTAATAATGAATGGAAATAAGTTTGAATTACTCGGTTTATGTGATGTCTTTCAATTTTAGTGTAAATATACAGTGTAGCCGATATGACCTAACTTAATGTTTTGTCTCATTCTTCATCATTAGGCTGTTCTGTATGTGCCATGTCTTTTCAGAATGGGATCATGGCTCTCCACAGGTTGCTGTCAACACCACTTTCTTCTTTAAGATCAGCTCTTTGTCTTGTTCCCTCATCTATGTGCTGTGTCTCTTCAGTACGTTAGCAATCATAGCTTTCTACAACTTCCTAGGGTTCATAGAGGACACACATCTATAACACACTCGTACCCCCTACTAAAGAGCAAGAAAGCCCCAATGTACATGACATGCCAAGAAATGTACACAGTAATCCATATATTGACAACATGTAAGAACCTGAAACTAGCCTGAATCAAATATTACTAAACAAATAACCTGAAAGAACTCTTTACCAGGTTTCAATTCTTAAAAGAAATTCACCTATTTGCCAAAATCTGAAAAAAAAAAAAAACTTATCTTTTAATATAAGTACAGTTTTTATATACAAAAACTAAATACAACTTTTGGGACGACTATGAGAAATGCTATAAAATATATTAACAAAAATATGACAACAGCAACAAAAAGAATATTTTGGCATTTGTGCTTTTCTTTTTTTCTCTGGAATTGCATGAAAAATCTGTTTTTGGTATTTATTTGCTTATTTATTTATTTGATTGGAAACCATTGTAATTTCTGGTTAAATTTAGAATTTATAGTGCCGCTTTATATTATAATTTGAAACCATAAATTATCAAAATTAGTATTCATGTTCCTGTTTCTCTAAGTTTCATGTTACTAGCTCTTAAAAATTTTGCCTTAACATGTGTATCAGCAGTACACTTTCTTTTTTTTTCTCTCTCTCCCCCTCTCTCTTTCTATGCATTTGTCTTGCAATCTGACTTTTGCTTCAAATTTTTTGTAAAAAAAAATTTTTAATTAGTAATTTTCCTTTCATTTTTAGTCAAGATAATATTTTTTTTCTACAAAAGAATTGTTTTAAAAATGAAATTTGAATATTTTAAAACTCTAAAATAATTTTCTCAATAGATTTTTTTTCACATATGTTCCTTTTTTTCACTGTTCACACTGTTTTTCACATTTTTTTTGTTTCTTCACACTTTTCGGGGCGGGGGGGGTCACATTTTTCCTGTTTTTTTTTTTTTTTTTTTTTTTCCCCACATTTTTTTCTGGTTTTTCTCCCCCCCACATTTTTTTCTGGGTATCCCCCCCCCCGCACACACATTTTTTTTTCTGGGTTTTCCCCCCACCTTTTATTCTGGGTTACCCCCACACATTTTTCTGGACCCCCCCCCCATTAATTCTGCGTTCCCCCCCCCCCCCGATTTTTTCTTTTTTCTTTTCCCCACATTTTTCTCTCCCTGCCCTGTTTCTGCTTCCCCCAACATTTTTTCTCTTTTTTCCCCACCTATTTTTCTTCTTTCCCCACATTTTTTGTTCCCCCCCCCCCACACACACACATATTTTTATTTTCTTTTTTTTCTCATTTTTCTGTTCCGCCTCACATGCCCCTCCTTTTCCCTTGGGGTTTTTTTTTTTTTTTTTCCAACACTTTTTTCTGTTTTTTTTTTTTTTTTTTTTTTTTTCCCCCACACTTTTGTTCTGGATTATTTTTTTTTTCTCCCACACTTTTTTTTCTGGGTTATTTTTTTTTCCACACTTGTTCTGGGTTTTTTTTTTTTTGTTTTTCCCACACTTTATTTCTGGGGGGGGTTTTTTTCCCACACCTTTTTTCTGGGTTATTTTTTTTCCCCACACCTTTTTTCTGGGTATTTTTGTTTCCCCACACTTTTTTTTTCTGGGTTATTTTTTTTTTTCCCGGGTTATTTTTGTTTCCCCACATTTTTTTTTCTGGGTTATTTTTTTTTTTTTTTTCCCACATTTTTTTTTCTGGGTTATTTTTTTTTTTTTCCCACATTTTTTTTTCTGGGTTATTTTTTTTTTTTTCCCACACTTTTTTTCTGGGTTATTTTTTTTTTTCCACACTTTTGTTCTGGGTTTTTTTTTTTTTTTCCAGCACTTTTTTTACTGTTCCCCTCCTCCCCCCCCCCCCCCCGATGCCTTTCCTGTTTTCCCCCTCGCGCCTTTTCTTCTCCCCACTTTTCTGTTTTGCCCTGCACCTTTTCTGTTTTTCCCCACGCCTTTTCTTTTTTTCCCATGCATTTTCTCACACTTTATCCTCACACTTTTTTTTTTTTTTTTTTTTTTTCATTTCTTGAATTTTTTTTTTTTTTTTTAGGTAAACATTCAGAACAGTGATGGCAACACACCAATCCATATTGCCTGTCAGTGTGATTGTGATAATAGAGTTCTTGTAATGTTGAAGCTGTTGTCGGTAAGATTTTTTACTTAGTTCTCAGTGTTAATTTCTTCAAAGTGATTTAATATTAACACACATTAAAAACATTTTACCATTTTAAATATGTCCACTGGGTTTAAGATTAAAATTGTAATATATTGACAATATCTTCAATTCCAGTTTTTAAAAAGTTGCAGCATTTTATTTTTATTTTCATAACATGAAAATATTGAAGCTCTTTTTTCATTTTTTCATTTTAAGTAACTAAAAGAACTCAGTAAACTGGAAATCATACATTTTTCAGTTGGTAGTATTAGACAACTGTAAACCAGAAAGATGGTTTGAATAAAAATGAAATATGTTGTTTATATCAGTAAAAATCATTTTGTTTTTTGCATAAATATTTTTGAAATGGAGAATTTGGCTTTCCTAAACATATCAACTTTGCTAAAAATAGAAAAGAGTTCAAAATCAATTGCTGGTTAATATATACAATTTTTATTAGTAAATAAAGATGTCAGGGTTAGTGATTTCAATTTAGAAAGTTAAATAATTCAATTTTAAAGGGTACATTTTTTATTAAATATAGTGTTTAGAAACCTGTTTCATGCTGAGTGATTTTTGAAAATGAGTGTTTATTTGAAACTTTCCTGAGATCTATTTTCTTTTAACATTTTTCAAAAGAAATGTCTCATTATTCTTGCAGTTCAAATTAATTTCATGTCGATATGTAGATGCATTCTTTTAAAAAATGATGTTGGTAATTTTTTTCATTCTTTTGCACAGGTGTGTTATATTACTGATTAAAGTTTGTAGTTTTTAAATAGTTGTTTGCCACAATTAGGATTATAGAGGGTTTATAGATGGCTTTCTGTGAAAGATTTATTCATACATGTACACAGTTTCTACAAAATCATATAGTTTCCTCAAAAAGCCATCTACAAACCCTGTAAAACCCTAATCATGGCTATGGTAGCAAGTCCTCTGATCAAGAGATTGGAGGTTTTGAGGGGCCTGGAACCACTTAATTGCTGTTGTTCCCAGGTCGACCCTGACCCAGGGTGGTAGCACCTGTTAGGGTCCCAGCTATGGGCAAAGTGAACTCACAAGCAAAAACAAGACTGTTAAAATAAAAAAAGTCGGCAACACATTTTTATATAAAAATAAATTATCAACAATACCAATTTATAGCAGAATTACCAACAATAAGATTGTGTTTAAAATATTTAGATTTTGATATTGAGATTTTGCCATGAAGGTTGATATGCCACTAAACAAAATCAACCTAATTGTGGCAAACAACTATTCTAAAATTACTAGATTTCATCAGTAATACAACACATGTGTAAAAAGGAAGAAAAAATTGACCCCCAAATGCACAACTTCATTTTATTTCTGATTTAGAAAGGACACAGGCATTTCTGAAAATTCGGATTTTTAATGTCTTCTCATTTGGTCTAATAGCCTAATAATATATAATATTCTTAATTATATTTTTTATCTCTTTAATTTCTTTCATTCTTTCTTGCTATGTCTACATATAGTCAATTATTTTTACTTATTTTTATATATAATGATGCATGTTTCATTAAATAATATAGACAAGTTTTGTCTATTTATTTTATGTAAGTTCCTTTTATATTGTCTGATAAGCTTAATATAATTATCATTGAAGGACGAAAGGAAATCACCATATTGATACATGTTTAAATTCAATCTAAGCTTTTGACTTACATAAGCCATTATCAAAGATGACAATTTTTTTTTTTTTTTTTTTTTTTTCAACCAATACACAGAACAATAATGATAGTCTGTTGTTGCTGCATGAAAAATTTCAAAGCAATGACTAACGTGTATATGAGACTCGGAAGCCGAAATTGCGTCACAGCTCATGACGTCACACATGACCACGCGAGAGTGAAAACGAGAAGTATTAAGTATGGGAAGCCGTTGGTATAAACCAATGGCTTCAGTTATCAATATAGGCAATTAAGAATATTTGTGGAGATTTTGTGGTTTATTTTGTTCAGGTTAGGTTTCAACTGTTTTATGTATATAGCTTTAAGAATTTTTAGTTTTTGTTTATTGTTTTCATGTTTAAGTATAGTTGTGTTTTCAACAAGGATTTTCTGGAATTGTGTACGCAGCCAGACATATTGTTTTAAATGCCTAAAATCTAAAAATTCTTGTCTGGAAGGAGATTTCCTGATGTTATTGGGCTGGAGTGGGGGACAATCCCAGCATGCAGCACCTTTGGAAAGTGCATGAAAACCATACCATAGGTTGACCCAAGCCTTGTGAGTGAAATTAGGTAGACAGAACACTTGGGGCCATTGATAGCTGTGCTAGCACAAAGTCACAAGTCATTGTGGCCGAGGGTTTGTCTGTGCTGGTGTTCTTTAGATTGTTGATCATTCTAGATAACACGCGCTCTCTCCCAGAAACTGTAACTAAGGTCTGCTCAGCATAGTCACAGTATAAATCACAGGTTGGCTCTCTGGGTGTTGAACAAACACAAATGTGGCTGAGTGAGAGTCTAGCCACCCTAGTAGATGGGTATCCTCGAGTATGAGTGGTCAGCTATTGTTTTTATATATATATATATATATATATATATATATATATATATATATATATATAAGGGAAGAGGTTATAGTAGAACCACAAACGTTTTTGGTTGTAATGTAGATTTTTTTTTTTTTAATATATTATGCTTTATTTTTCCATAATTTTGCTACACGGGTTTCCAGTCTCATAACCTTCATCAGGCAAAGTGTGGAGATTTCCACATATTATTAAAAATAATTTTTTTTTTTTTCCTTATGTTTTTCGATGTTAAATATTCTCAATATGAGACATTCTCTTTTTTGTGTGTTAGTGACCCAAATGTCTTCCTGAATTGGCAGTGAAAAAATTTCTGCATGAAGGTTTATAAAACAATTAAGATTGGTCTGAGAAATGGTGAAGGAGTTATCGACTTTGTTATCTTTTAATGACTCTTGTGTGTTCTTAGATCTATTTCCATATTTTTGTGTTTTTTGTCAACATGCATATTTATACCTATATTCCCTCTCCATGCATACACACTGTCTTGTTACGAGAAATTAGTAAACACATTTGTACACACATGTATGCACTCACATATACATGCTCGCACACATATACACACACTCATATACGCACTTCCTATGTTGTGTAGTATTCACGTGTGTATGTGAGCAGTTTTGTTTTTGCCAATATACATATATATATATATATATATATATATATATAAGCATGCGCCTGTATATGCACACTCCCTCTCTACATACGCATACTGTCCTATTACAAGCAATCAGTATTTATCAATTGCGATTTACTGAAAATACAAATTTTTTAAATTTTTTATTAGTCGAAAAAATGTTTGCAAATATGAATAATGTAATTTTAAAGGTTCCATTTTTAATTTGTTTATAATAGGCTGGTGCTAATATCCATATGGAAAACAAAGCCTTTGCTACTCCACTTGATGTGGCTGCCATGTACAACAAAAAAGGTAAGAAAATGGATCAGTGATATAAAGAATATAGAGTAACGGAGTTGAAAAATCTTTAAGGTCTTTAAATGGAAATCTAAAAGATGAATATTAACCAAAATTTCAAAAGAAAATTTACATTATTTGGAATATTGTCCTCATCTTGTCGCCATATTTATTACAACATTTTGGCCTTTCACTATCTGTCTAGATATTTCTGAGATGAGGTATTATGTACACTATTTACATTATTCGGACTATTGTCCTCATCTTTGTCGCCATATTGCATTTCGGACGTTGTACGCTTCGGCCTTCTTTAGGTGGTTGGAATGTCAAACTTAACCCTTTATTTCGCTCACTGGGGTAGACTGTTCTAGTTCCACGTGCCATGTTTGATGGATGTCAGTTACCTCCTGTTAATTCCCCTCTGAAAGTTCTCCACTGCCTTAACCGGGTATTGAACTCGCACTCTTTGGGTCCTGTCACTAACCAACGCCTTTATCCACTGTGCCATATGTCCTTGAGGACATCTGTGTATGAATTATAAACCTAATGTCGTCAGCAACCATTTTTAGCAGTGTTCATATTGCAAATTTTTGCTGTTATCATTCCATGTTTTTACCAGAGCTCATATTGCAACTTTTGTTATCATTGCTTTTCTCTAGTACTCCTTATTACTGGTTCCTATATTGTATTAAAAAATTAACAATAACTCAGCTATAAGTTAAATATTTATAGGTTAGGTATAGGTTCACACTCCTCCCCAGTGTGAACAGGAGTAGAGGTTTAATCCTTGTTTTCTGTTTAGGATTAGATTTCTGATTGCTTCTAAAGTCTACTTCAACTCTATACATTCGACATCTATGCCTAAAACTCTGAGCTTTTATTTTCTATTGATTTTTTTTTTTTTCCACCTATAGGAGTAGACAAGTTTTCCTATTATCTTGTTCACACTCCTCTTTGGTCTTTTGAACAGGCATAGAGGCTTATCCCCTGCTCCCTATTTAGGATTGGGTTTCTGATTCCTTCTAAAATCTACCTCAACTCTATATTTCTAGCGTCTCCAACTAAACTCTGAAATTTTATTTAATAATTATTCTTTTTTTTCTCCTCAATGGGAGTAGATAAATTTGCCTATCATTCAGTTCACACTGCCCTCCACCAGTCTCTTGAACAGGAGTAGTGGTTTATCCCTTGTTCTTTGTTTAGGATTGGGTTTCTGGTTCCTTCTAAAATCTTTTCATTCTCTTTCACTCCCAGTAGCCCCTTGCGTCTTAGTGGCATTGTTGCCATGCTTGGGGTGAATTGATTTATAATAAAAAAAAAAAAAAAAAATTCTCTAAAGACTCTACTAAGAATTTTTCTCCTGACTCTCTGGAATCTGGGACCTCATCAGAACACCCATTTTCTGGGGGTCATATCTTTTTTTATCCTTGCTCACTACATCTTTTGGCAAACATGGACCTTCATGCCTGCAAAAAAATAGTGTGTCAAAATACATTTTTCCATTTTTATTTTAACTATCCTCCTTCTTTAGCAATGTTTATTGTTTTAAAAAATGATGATTAGAATTGTAATAAAGCCTAAATATATAATGTATGTGAATTTATACATTTTTTTTCTTTTTGAGAATTTAGAACAAAAATATTAAACATTATTTATTAGATTATTATTTGCCCATCTTTTTTTATTACCAGTGTCTCCTATTTGTTATTAATGTCTATACTTTGCCTACTGATAAAGATCTCGGCAAGAAATCCTTAAATCATCTTATCTTTATCTGTGTCTCCCTCCATCTCCCTCTCCCCCTTCTGTGTCTCCCTCTCTCTCTCTCTCTCTCTGTGTCTCTCTCTCTCTCTGTGTGTCTCTCTCTCTCTCTGTGTCTCTCTCTCTCTGTGTCTCTCTCTCTGTCTGTGTCTCTCTCTGTCTGTGTCTCTCTCTGTCTGTGTCTCTCTCTGTCTGTGTCTCTCTCTGTCTGTGTGTCCCTCTCTCTCTGTCCCCCTCTCTCTCTGTCCCCCTCTCTCTCTCTGTCTCCCCCTCTCTCTCTTCCTCTCTCCACCCTCTGTGTCTTCCTCTCTCCACCCTCTGTGTCTTCCTCTCTCCACCCTCTCTGTCTTCCTCTCTCCACCCTCTCTGTCTTCCTCTCTCCACCCTCTCTGTCTTCCTCTCTCCACCCTCTCTGTCTTCCTCTCTCCACCCTCTCTGTCTTCCTCTCTCCACCCTCTCTGTCTTCCTCTCTCCACCCTCTCTGTCTTCCTCTCTCCACCCTCTCTGTCTTCCTCTCTCCACCCTCTCTGTCTTCCTCTCTCCACCCTCTCTGTCTCTCTCTGCGTTTCCCCCCTCTCTGCCACAACTACACAGAATGTTGTACACAAAATTCTTCATGCTTTCTGTATAGTTGGACTATTTTTGAATACTGTGCTGATGATGTTATATGGATCACACGTTCTCTGGATCTTTCTTGACATACCCTCTGATGCAGGATGTCAGTTTTTTGAGAACATTTGCATGAATTTAAAAAAGGACATATCGCCCATGAATGAAAAGCTTTATTTGAAAACAAATTGACACAAATAGAATCTTGTTAATACACCTACTTTTTTTTTTTTTAATCATTTCACCCCAAGCAAGTCAAAAAACATTAAGGAGTGAGAAACAATAAAAGAAGAGAATTTAAGAAAACAGAGGATAATGATTGACATTGCATTTAAATTTTTGACTGGAAAGCAAGAAGCCAGAATAGTTCCACAAGTGAAAAGTGTGAAAAAAGAAACCGTTAGCATAGAAAGTAGTTACATCTAACAATTTTGACCACAAAATTATAAGATCTTGCTGCCAATCTAGTAATGTGCTTAAATTTTTAAAGTCTGGGTACCATAGGGGAAAGTTCATCAGAACATTTACCATGAAAGTATTTCTAGAAAAGGAATAGAGAAACTACATTACAGCAGTGAGAAAGTGACTGAAGCCGAGATGCTAGGTCAAGACCAATAACATTGCAGATTCTTCTTTGGATTTTATCAAGTATCACTAACTATATGGCAGGAGCACCAGACCAGATGTAGCTGCAATATTCTAAGCATGGATGAATGGTAGACTTCTAAATATGTAAAATAAATTCTGGCAAGAACAGTTGTCTCGCATGACATAGTGAATCAACACTTATAAGCAGATCCCAAGCAATCGATTCAATATAATCTTTCCATTTCGTGTCAATGAAAAATGTTAGCCTGAGAAGGCATGGCGAGTTCAGTGAATCCATCATTAGCATCAATGGCTACTTTGATACAGGGTCAGAAGCGTTGGCATGTCTGCATCAGATGATGTTTATTAATTTTGAACATAGTTCTAGTTATGGTGGACTGGAGATATTTTATGGTGTTATGGGATTTTTGACTGTCCTTTCTCAAAATTATTCCCATATGTAGTATTCCATTTGAATTGTGATTTGGTGAGGTAGGAAGCTGTGTATTTGGGAGAACATTATCATGGAGACTGTCATGCATCTGTGTTTGGGTTGTTTTAGCTTTATGTGATGCTGCAGTGTCTTATTGGATAATGTAGGGTCTTCCATTGCATACACTGTCTTTCCAAGGCTTCCAGCAGCTCCTGTTAGACAGTAGCATTGACTCTTAAACCCTGACAAGAGAAGTGAGGAGGCATAACATATTCCCATTTTGCTGACAACTCCCAGAACAATCACAGTTGCTAGGAACCCTTGGGATCTCAGTTGGGTTTCTGTATAACTATCTGTCATTTCTTTTGGTTTACCTTTTGATCCTGATTAAAGTTTTGTCACTGGAATAAAACCAAAGCATTCCTGTTGGTGTTATAGGTTGTTTAGTAAGTGCTTTGAATGACTCAAATGATTCTCCCTTGTCTCTTCAAACATGAACTGATCTCTCTACATCACATACAACTTGACTGTATCCCCAAAACACTCTGATGCTGTTGGCTGTTGAAGAAAGTTATAACAAAGTGTAGTGCTGCCCTTGTAGCCACTTGAACTAATGGCAGCTGATTTAAAAAAAAAAAAACCAAAAACAATCCCTGGACTATGTGAATTACTGGATTGTATGCCCAGTGAAAGAGGTCAGACACTGTACATCCATCCAAATCAAAAGTTTTTCAAATTTATTTTATTAAAACAAAAAGTTTTCTACTGTATTTTTCAAGAGGTTGTGCAGATCTATTACGCACAAACATACATTCATACAAAAATACAAATCACATATAACGCCAAGCATTTATTGGTTAATTAATCACCACTACGTTATTATAGACAATTTACAAATCGCAGCAATGCGACAATTTTGTAATCGCTCTATTTTAAAGTGGTCAATTTCGTGCACTTTTGGGAGAAACAGATCACAGAAGCTTTCTTAAGTCTCACCAAAGTTTGCTCGCTGATTAGGCAATGCCAACCAATCAAATTGTCTGCATGTGAAGAATAATTCTTCCTGCACAGCGATTTGGAGCCTACAGTCACTTATAAAAGCTAAGGTCTTTTTCATCTCATTAGTGAGAATTCCAACTGCCAAACGAATCCACAACAGTTGAAACTATGCGCCAACTCTCTCACTCACCTACACCACTCACATGCTGAACATACCTTGTATACACTCACATAAACTTTTCTTACACAGCAATATCTTTCAAGAACAATCATTACAAGAGATTCTCATGAACATTCTTCCAGTGAACTTTGGAACACAAAAATAACAGGCAAAGAGAGACAACTCTTTGTTACTTCAAACTTTTCTTACTTAAATGCATGCTTTTTTTCACATCGTTGTTTGTTACTGTACATCTTGTTGAATATATATTTTATGTGTAATAATGTCTTTTGCTTATCCTTTTCTGTGTGAGCTCCGTTTCCTAATCTAAAGTTAAATTAATGTGGTGAAGTCCGCCACAAGGTCACTGGAAAATTTTGTACATATCTAACAGACTGTATGTAAATTTTTAAATATTAGAAAAGCTTTTTTAAAAAATAAGAAAAACCATGTAACCACTTAATTTAGTAAAATTCTATCCAAAATATTAAAATATCTGTAATTTTTTATAATTCCAAACATACTTAGATTAAAATCTGATTTATTCCTACCTTTGCTAACTAATCATAACGAAAATGGGGCTGCAATTTTAGCAACCACATACCTTTGAATTTCACATAGATGGACTGTGATGATTATTCTTTTTTGGAGAAAAATCCACTCAGAATATCCTTATTCCAACTTTTATTGAATGTTCAAGAAATTTCCTTCCATCCCTTTATTTAGGTTGCCAGCATTCTAAGACAAAGAGTATGAATATTTAATGAGGAGAGATTGGAATAAGTATGTCCCAAGTGGGTTTTTCTTTAAGCAAAGAATAATCATCTTGGTCCATTAATTTGAAACTGGAAGATAGGTATAAACCTTGATTAATATTTCTTCTTTTTTTTTTCTTTATTAGATGCCGTCTCTACTCTTCTTGATCACGACAAAGAAGGTCTTAGAAACAATAGTCTAGCCATAGTCGAAGCTTCTATCCGAGGTTATGCACCAATTGTGGAAATGCTGCTCAAATATGGCATCAGTCCAAATACAGTGAACACATTAAAACAGACTGCACCTTTACATGAAGCTATTCGATTCTTCAGGTAATGTTTTGTTTTTTCACTCCCAGATTTTGTTTCTCTGTGCATAAAAAAAACGTCTTTCTGCTAATTAAAATTGAAACATAAGAAAAGTGCAAGTGGTTTTCTAATTTTAGGGCATTTTGTCAACTGTAATAAGTGTAGTGAAAGAGATAATCAGCTACCTCGAAAAAGAGTTTGTGTTTTGTGTGCAATCTGTCGAAGAAAAATTACCAAAAAGTAGTTAGCAAAAAAAAAAAAAAATCTACTTTAAGGACCAGAATCTATGCTAATGTTCTTCCTTCCCCTGAATTGCGTGACCAATCAGAAAGATCTCTCGGTGAACAAAAGCCGTTGTTCTTTGCTTATAAAGGCAGGAGATTTTCTGAGCTCAGGAGACAAACATGCGTTTTTGCTGGTGAGAAGTTGAAGGTTGGACATGTGACCCCATTTTGTTGTTTCTACGCTGCTTGTTGGACTGTTACGACGGGCTATCATTTGAACTGTGATTTGGTTACAAATGTTGTGGTCGAGAGACTGAAGAAATCTATTGCCGATGTTTGTTGCTACTATAAGTTGGCAGTCTTTTGTTTTCTTTTCTTTACAACAACAATAAGCAAAAAAAAAATTGTATATACTCAAGAGGTCACACTTTTTTTTTTTATCAATATCTAAATGAATAAACATTTTCTTATGTTTTAATATATATAAGCAATTTTTAAAAATAAATATTTAACAAATATTAGTTATATTTACATTTAAAAAGCGCCATGTAACTAACTAGATTATAGTGCAGCCTGTCTGTGAGTCAACTGCAAATACCCACTTTGACAACCCCAAACTAAGGGTGTAACCTATCTACAAGTATATACAGTAATAAATTAGGTTCATTTTTGGCAGAACTGAATGATTTGTACAGATATCAGTATTCTAAATAATACTGAATAAAAATAAAAAAAATCTATAGTTTGTTATGCAGTTGTTTTGATAGAATCAGTACAAAATGACTTTTATAAGCAGGCCATAATGAAACCAATAAACCAATTATTTTGTTTGCTGATCATAAGTAATTTTGAAATTGGTATCAACAAAATTTTCCTTTTAATTCTGCCTGATTCTTTTTCTCTATCACTTTCATCATTGAAATTCTACAATTGCTCAACAGAATACCACTTTACTGTCCTTTAAATGGCAATCTGTTAAAGACCATCAATAAACTTGTACTCCATTAATAAAATGAATTTAAGTTATTACTTCCTATTCCGATGAAATTATTCGGTATATTTGTAGCAATAACTTCATTTTTATTTATTTATTGATTAGTCCATCTTATTAAAAAATCATATAATCCATGCAATCGTTATCATAATTGTGTCAGAAAAGAGGCAGTGTTTAGTTCAAACTAAAATTGATATCGTAATTGTGTCAGGAGACATGTTGCCCACATTTTTTATTTGAAGCTCCTCTTAATTTTTTTCTGAATTCCTTGGATGAAGAGTTATCATTATTTACACTATTTATGTTCAGACTATTATTCTCATCTTTGTTGTTGCTATCATAATGTTACAGTCCTTATTCTCTCCAGCCTTCCTCAATCTGGGTAACCTATAGGAAATTCTGAACTTAACACTTTATTTAATTTATGAGGGTAGACTGTTCTCTTGTCTAGGGATATTATCTAGTTCTTTATTTGTTGCTTGCCCATTTACACTGAGTGAAAGTACACACTGTCCAACCCAGGGATTGAACTCACAACCACTGTCACCAAATTCACAAATCAATGCTTTTATCAACTAGGCCATTATCCCAAGTTACTTCTTTCTTTTATCTATTAACTATTTGCATTTACAAATAAAAAAAAAAAATGGCTGTAATGTTGAAATATTGAAAGTTTTTCAAGGTTCATGTGACTTTAGATTGTTAATTACTGCCATTATTGGAAAAGCATTAAGAAAATTTCTTTTAACATAATTTGTCAAATTTTTTTACATTAAGAATTATCATTATATACTTTCTTTCATTTGAACAGGCTCGTAATTATTATTATTATGGTCACAACATTATTGCTGATGTACTCTCCCACTTTCTTAGGTGTCTGTCCTACTCAGTAGTAATCTTCTTGAGTTTTGAACAAAACTGTTCATTCTCACAGGATTCACATTCTGCTTTCCATGCTTAGAGTACATCTCATAACAGTAAATAATTGCCAGTCTAACTTTTATTGCTTGCCAACTTTTTTCTATTGAAACACGATGTATGATTTTCAGCACTACAAAGCTCAAGGATTGAACTCACTGATAACCAGATATATTTTAACCAACACTTTAATCCAATAGGCCATGTACCTCTTGAACAATTCAGTGTCATCATTTTGGAGGCTTAAATCTAAATGTGGTGGAATTTTTGAGTGACCTTTCTTTCTTGATCAGAGGTTCTCAAATGTTGTTCATATCTATTAGGTCTACTGAGCTTCAGCCATCTTTACTAATATTGTTTTCTGTTATCATCATCCTAGCAAGCCCAATTGAACATGCTCACCTTAGCGAGCCCAGATGAACATGCTTGCCTAGGGAGCACAAATGATCATGCTCCCCCTAGTGAGCCCAGATAGACATGCTTTCCCTAGCGAGCCCAGATAGACATGCTTTCCCTAGCGAGCCCAGATAGACATGCTTTCCCTAGCGAGCCCAGATGGACATGCTTTCCCTAGCGAGCCCAGATGGACATGCTTTCCCTAGCGAGCCCAGATGGACATGCTTTCCCTAGCGAGCCCAGATGGACATGCTTTCCCTAGCGAGCCCAGATGGACATGCTTTCCCTAGCGAGCCCAGTTGAACATGCTCACCTTAGCGAGCCCAGATGAGAATTCCAGCCCTAATCACCAAATATTTGAACTGACAGTTAAAAATTGTTTAGAAATCTGATAGTCTTCAGATATTAACATTGTTGCAACTAAATTATTTCAGCCTTTCTCCATATTAAGAAAAAACAAACACCATCTGTGTTTGAATTTAGATTTAGCAAAATATTTTATCAGAATTGTTTATATTTCGTGCCTAGCTGATGCCTAATAAAGCTGCTATGTATAATTGCTTTCAATCTAACATTATTCTTAAAATGGAAGCTTGTAACTAAAACATCAGCCATATTGACAGAAAAATTCAAATAAAAAATTAAATTCCTTCCCAATAAAAGTTTAACAAATTCTGTGAAATATACACTTTGCATTTTTAGTACAATAAGAAAATAAATGTTTAAGTAGTGTTGTGTTATTTAATGCTTTGTGTAACATTATTAAATAATAATAAAGATGCATAAGGAAGAGGTTTTGCTCATTTTGAAATTGTTTTAAATCTGCAATTGCTGTAATCTGTAATATATTTCTATAAGTGTCTAGAAACAAATATTTCTGGATACTAGTTCACTCAGGTTTCTAAAGATTTTAAAATTAATACAGTCAGTTTTTTATGCTTTTTATCAGTTGTTTTAAACAGATGCTAACAATCTTCAATTGACCCAAGAATGTTGATTCTATCTGAATTGTGGCTTCCAAAAAATTTAGAAAATAATTATATTTCCTTTTTCAAAATTTGTTAAAATGAAGAAAGATAGTATTGAAAATGGCATTTTATTCCCATAATTCTTTTTTTTTCTATGTACCAAGACATAGGTGATCATAGCTCTCCACAATTTCCAATCCTTTGTAGCTCTTAATCATTTGCACAAACTAGGAATTTCTTGAAATGAGAAGGCTAATAGTTGGAAGGGTCAGACGGTTAACCAGAGTTCTTAAAAACTGGAACAACAGACGGAACTTGGAGAGGGGAATTAACAGGAGATAACTGATATCCATTAGACATGGCACGTGGAGCTAGAACAGTCTACCCCAGTAAGTGAAATAAAGGGTTCAGTTCGACATCCCAACCACCTGAAGAAGGCCAGAGTGTACAACGGCCAAAACGTTGTGATGAATATGGTAACAAAGATGAGGACAATAGTCCAAATAATGTAAATAGTGTGTATATATATTCTTAGTTCTAAAACACTACTTACATTTACCAGCAATATATCCTTGGTGTCTATTTTACCAGGACCATCACAATAGCCTATTCATTTAAAGAAAGAGAATTAGAAAATGTTTGCCAAAAACCAATAATTCTGTTAGATTTTTTAGTCAGAATACTTTAAAAAATTTTTAAAGGCATAGTATACAAATGGTATGTTGTCTTCTCTTTATTCTTTTTCTTTGCATTTAAAATAATTATTAAATACATTTTCTTAACTCATAGTCAGCATCATAAGATGTTATCACATGCCAATGAGTTTATTAACAGTAAGACTTTTAGTGAAAACAATGTTAAGTACTTAAGATGAAGCTATAAATCTCAAAAAACTCAAACTATAAAACTCAAAAAACTAAGTCTATTTAAATTTGAATAAGCTACATTGACTACCAACCACAAGATAACTCTGGTTGGTAGTTTTAGTTATGACACTGATTACAAATCATCTCATGCCAACTATGACTATTATAAAGTTGATGTTTGAAGTTAGATTTTGTGATTAATCTCTAGAAATCAACATGTTAATATAAGGACAACAAATAAGTGTTTCTAATATATTATGGATGTAAGTTAACTTAATTGGACTGTATTTTGAATAATTGTTTCTATAATAATTACATAGGTTTTTCAAAGCAAAACAGTTCTTGTTTTTTTTTTGTTTTTGTTTTTTTTTTAAATGTTTCTTTTTATTTTCAATTTCTTTTTAAGGCTTCAAGTAGCTGAAAGGTTGCTACAATATGGAGCTGAAACTGATGTTGTCAATGTTGCAGGAGAAGTAAGTAATCCTGATTTTGATTGGGTGTTATTGGCATTGTTCTTAGAGCAACATTTTAATACTCATACTAATCGAATTTTTAATTTATATTCCTTATAAGGAAACATGTATTGCTATTAATATTCATATCTCAAAAATATTTGCCTTAACTCTTAATTATATATTGTTATCAAACACTTACTATTGTGTAACTGATTCTGGATTACAATCCAACTCTTAACAATTATATTTACACTTTTCTATCAAACTAAATTACCAACAAGTCAAACAGTGAATCAAGATCTTATCATTTATTATTATTATCTTTTATTCTTTTAACCTATTCACCCTAAGGAAGGCAATGATGCCACTAAGATGCAAGGAGCTACTGGGTGTGAAAGAAAATGAAAAAAAATTTAAAAGGAACCAGAAACCAAATCCTAAACAAGAAACAATTTATAAACCTCTACTCCTGTTCAAAAGAAAGACCGGGGAAGTGCAAACTGAGCAATAAGCAAACCTATCTACTCCTGTTGTTGTTATTATTATTATTATTATTATTTTCTTTGATTTCTGTTGTATATTCATTTCCTTCTGGGTCCCAACCAGTGACCTAAGGTCACAAATGGCATCATGACATTTTTACTGAGCATTTTTGTAAAAACAAAAAAAATTTCAATATCAAGTGCCTTATGTTTACTTATTTTGTCATATTTTTTGTTATATTATTACCTGATGGCACTTCCATATCTATGGAAAGGGAATTTTTGTTTGTTTGTCTTTAATCATTGTGTCTGGTATATAAACTTTTAGATGTCCATCAGTATGAAGAACAAAGTCCAAAAGAATATTAACTTCATAGCCTTTTGTAACTGGATAATGGTGATATTCATAATTTAATGGTGATATTCATTGATACCATTTCTCAGAATGTGGCATACTTTAATATCAATATTATTCCATTGAATATACCTGCCCAATGTTATTCTTTTCTCTTTTTTTTTTTTTTTTTTTTTTTTTTTTTGGTAGTCCTCCTGTGTCAGAATTGGCATCACCATTATTATTAATAATATCATCAATAATAATAATTAGTAACAATAATAATGCCTTTTTCTTTGATTTCTATTGTATACTCATTTCCTTCTGGGTCCCAACCAGGGACCTAAGGTCAGAAATGGCTATCATGACATTTTCCACTGAACATTTTTGTGAGCTGTACTTTTGAGAACAATCTTTTTTTTTTTTCTATTTATTTAAGGCATGGGCTACCATGGATCCCTTTAATAAGTCTATCAGGATCTTTTCCAATCAAACCCAGGGTCCCAACTTCAACTGAAATTATTGATGCCTTCATGTGTCATATATTTTAGATTTCTACTTCAAGATTGCATATTTCGATAGATTTTTTTTATCTTCAAAGATACAATACAGTCTTCAGGAACTGTCATGTCAATAAGCACATTCTGTTTTTGTGGTCTTTGATCACAATGTCTGATTAGCTTTGATTGTTCTGTGTATTGTAAAGTCACATAAAATTGTTACAGTCCTGTGTCATTAACCAGGTCTGGGTTATGTTCATTCCAACTTCTTACAGTATCCTTCCCATAAAACTTGCACATTTTCCAGTGCAGTTATTGTTCCTCCCTGTCATGCCTAGCTTTATATATGGTGGGTGCCAATACCATGCAGCATGATACAAGACGGTCAATTGTTTCTGGATATTCACCACAGAATCTGCATTTGGTATCAACACAATTTTTCGGTATGTTTGCAAGATAATTTTTAGTCAGCAAACATTAGTCCTGTGCAGTAATGAGCCTGGTCAGTACGTAGAGGAGTGACCACTTGGGAATACCAGATGCTGTAAGCTTGTACATGTCGGTGGTTTGATGGATAATGGCTCAGAATTGTTAATTGGAGAACTGAGTTCCAATTCCATTTGGGTTTACTATATTCATTTAATGATGAGGAAAATTGTGAAAATGGCCTACCTCGGAAATGCCCATGATTCTGTGCATCGTGCAAAATCTGGCTGCTCAGCAGTAAAAAAAAAACAAAATGGCGGCGCCCATGTTTTATGCCAGGCGGTCTCAGATAGTTAACGCGAGATCTCGTCTCGTCATTTGCATACAAATTATGGTCTGTCCTCAGCTGTATAAAGCAGGCGCGTTTTTGTTTCTGAGCATTGGTGAGAAGGTTGGACGTGTAACACTATTTTGTCGGTTACCCTCCTCGCATTTCCTATCTGCTACTATCAGTTGAGGCGTTGCTTTACAACAACAAGCTATTTTGACGATGGAAAAGTTCAATCTAAAATTGATCCCAGAATTTGACGGCTCTCCCACAGGTCCGACTGTTGTCAAATGGTTTGAGAAGACCAAACGTGTTTGCAGGGTGTCCAAAATAAAAGAACCTGCATTGGTCATCCCACTGAGACTCACGAGGGGCGTCTATGCCATATATCAACAACTCAGGGACGATACTGACATAGAGGAAATCAAGAGTGCCTTTGGAATAGACCTCTTCATCGCTTGGAAACATTTCGTTGGACAACAGCTCAAGCTGGGTGAGACGGTGGATGTCTACCTGGCTGATTTGCAAAGGCTGGCAGTGCCATTTGGCGGAGCAACAGACCAGATACTGGGATGTACCTTCCTGGCAGGACTTCCCGATGACACCAGTCGGCTCCTGCGAGCGTCTTCAAGATTGGACACACTGGGAATTGATGAATTGCTTGCCAGGGCCTGAAACATCTTGAAAGACACGGAACATGTCGCGGCAGCTGTGAGAACGCCCAAAACACTGTGGGATGACCCAAAGTGTTACAAGTGTGGTGGACCAAACCATTTCTCTAGAGACTGCCGGAGCCGAAGTGACGTAGGAGGCGGGAGTAGCCGACGGACACGAGCACGACTACGCTGCTATCGCTGCAACAAGTTAGGCCATGCAGCACAGGATTGCTCAGGAAACAAGTCCATGGACAAGGTGCTGTCGCAACCCTTGCCCCCTGTCGGCAGTAAATGCAGCATTGCCTGTTGTCAACATGAGCGTTGAGGGTAAACGGTATTTGGCACTCATCAACACTGGATGTTCCTGATTGATCGTCAGCGTGGATCAATGCGTGACATGGAGCCGTCAACAAATCAAGATTTGGATGATTGACAGTGTCCCGGGACTGTGTCAGTCCTCACAGACGGAGGGAATCATGCCATGGTCAACATTTTGGTGGCACGTCAAAGGCCCCTCGGTTACAACCTGCTGCTTGGGATCGATGCGATCCGAGTGTTAGGAGGCATGATAATCACACCAGCCAGAAATGTAGAACTCGGTAAAGGAAGAAAGGTGTGTGCAGCCCTTTGCATTAGTGATCCGGATTTCAATGTCTCCTTCAATTCTGACGAGAGGGTGTGGACCGCCAGGTGGAAATGGGCCCAAAAAGACCCACCAGTTCAGCTTCACAACAAGGTTGCAAAGTACAAAGTGCCCAACAGCATCATAGGAAAATACAAGAAAGAGCTTCAACAGTAGATTGTGAATGGCTGGTTGATTCCATACCCCCAGGAAAGACTGGGACCCCCAAAGGGTTTGATTCCCTTGATGGCAGTCGTGCAGGAGTCTGAGAGTAGTGAGCATTTGATCTGCTTGGAGTTAAACCTGCAGGGCAGTGATTCCAATATCAGCAGCCTCCCGGTGGACACAGTGTTTACCGACACTCAAACCACAGACGAAAGTATGCATGAGGATGAAGCTTGTGTTGTCCCCCTTCGGAGGGGGACTCGACGGCGACAATCACCACCACCCTGCCCTGTTTGTGATCATGAGATCGGGGGGAGTGTGGGGTAAATTGTGAAAATGGCCTACCTCGGAAACGTCCATGAATCTGTGCATCGTGCAAACTCCGGCTGCTCAACGGTAAAAAGAACCAAAATGGTGGCGCCCATTTTTCATGCCAGGCGGTCTCGGACAGTTAATGCAAAATCTCGTCTCGTCATTCTCGTGCAAATTATAGCCGAACCTCGACTGTATAAAGCAGGCATGTTTTTGTTTCTGAGTATTGTGTTTTTTGCTCGTGAGGTTGGACATGTGACACTATTTTGTCGGTTACCCTCCTCGCATTTCCTATCTGCTACTATCAGTTGAGGCATTGCTTTACAACAACATTTATGCATAAATACCATTGTGAACGGTATGAATCAACCTCTTCTCCCCCCACCAACTATGGTTTAATTAGTAAGATTTGTAATTATTAAACTATTATTGTTTCTAAAAATAAAATAAAAATTGCATACAAAATATTTAAATTTTGGCAATTAATAACCCATAGAGTTACTGATAGGCTGCTAAACAAAAACAACCAACTAACCTGTGCTGCAAGAATATTATTGTGTTTTTGTTCTACAAATATAAAAAAAAAATCACTTAAATATCAATACAAAAACAGATGTCTTCTGAAGTATGGCCCATATAATGCTAGAAAATCAGGTTACTATTTTATGTGATTCCATAAAAGTTATTTTTAGTTAAGAAACGTGTTATATTCCGTGCTAGGAATATATACTTGAAAAACAAGGTGCATAAAATAAGTAAAGGTTTATTGTAAAAAACCAGTACAATAAGAATAAAGGTAACAGTTATGCACAAGGTCGTTGCAAGTCAATCCAGTAGTGAGTGCTAGTATTAGAAGGTTGGTAGTTCTTGCGTAAGTCTGAATTGTACTCAACAGATACCAGTTAGTGTATTTAGCTACTGCTCCACACAGTCGTATGTGGCACAAGGCCAAAAAATTTAATGTGGAGTTTCCGAGCCCATAGGCTGGGCCAAAAAAATCCCTGTATAACCTGCATAAACGGAATCAGGTCAGTCTACCTCCCTGAACAAGACTCTGCCCGAAGACAGAGTTCCACCATATGGCGGAAACAGATCACAGCTAGTATATTTAGCCACCCCCACTACGAGAGCAGAGCCTCATCCGGGTTCCTCTCTGCCCGAAGGCTGAGAGTTCGACTGTTTAGCTGGATCAGGTCACAGCTAGTCTCTGTAGTCTGTTGACTTACAGATACTTATAAGTAGTTACTACCTATAGTGTAGTCACTCATGGAGGTGACAGTTAAATCAAAAGGCAAAGATTGTATGTTACTGAGAATATTCTGATGGTGATTTTTTTTTTTTTTTTTTTTTTTTTTTTCTCTCTCAGACTCCACAGAAAATGGTTCAAGATCAGCCAAAGGACAGACCAAATGAATTCCAGCGACTGTTTGATGGTAAGTCTATTTAGATTCATCAGTTATGAGTTTGGTTAAAATTAGATTAGAATATAAAAAAAATATGGTAAACTTAAAATGTCAAATAAACTCAAAATTCCTTTTATAATTAGAATTCCTCAATGAATTTCTAGTGAATTGTTTTTGCATAAATATCATGCAGTACTTATTTATTATTGGTGCTTTTCTTACCCTCCCTCCAACCTGCAGAATGCATGCTTTTCTCAACGTCGGTCAGACATGGGCATTTAACAAGCATTAATTTGGCATGTTGGCTGGGAGTTTGAATTCAGTATCGTGTTTTTCATATACTGTTTGCCCTATCAAAGGCAAAGAGTTAAGTTTGCCCTACTATTTTACCGGCTGCTGTTCTTTTGTATATCTACTTGATGAATACATTGTTAGCTTTAATATCTACTTCAATATGAGGTCTGAAACATTGATATGCCCAAATCAATCTTTATCTATTTTTGACATTGTGCTAGTTATGGTGGGACTTTACAGATTTTTATAGTGTTATAGGACTGTTAATTGACCGCCTTCTCAACTACATCCCATATGTAGTAGTTCGATGAATTCAGGTCTAGAGGGTTAGGAGGCTATTTTGGGGGGTAACATGATCATGGAGAGTATAACTCATCTATTCTCGAATCATCTTGGCCTTAGGAAACAGCACAGTCTTGTTGGTAGATATACGGGCTTCCTTTACCAATTCTCTATTCAAAGCTTCACACCCATCTCGAAAACTTCCAGCATTGACCCTTAAGCCTTGAGGAAAAAAGTGAGGAGGTGAGACATCTTGTTGCTCACAACTCCTGGAACCATCACAGTTGCCAGAAACTTTGTGTGCATAATCAGCGAAACATCCTCAGGGTCTCTGCATAACCATTTGACATTCCTTCAGTATACCTTTTGGTCCTGGTCAAAGTTTTTCTCAACAAAGAAAAACCAAAGCATTTCAGGCTCATGATGCTTTAACTTGCTCAAGAAGAGCTTTTGTGCAGATCAGACAGTTATCTTTTGTCTTTACAAATGTGAATTGATCCCTCTGCATCACATATGACTTGTATCAAAGGTCCTCATGCACAATTCTTCTGCCTTGAAACCTTGAACTTGTTAATACTGGTGTTGACTTTCTGGAGTTCTTATCAATAATTTCCAGCACCTTCCATACATATTTGGGTGTTCTGTTGGTATTAGGGCCCTTAGTAGATGTTTTATATTTGGATACTACTGTGGAATACCCATCCAGCTCTTTTCAACTTTGACAACAAATGATCGTGCAACTTCTAGAAAATGAACAATCTCTAAATCACTAATTTTGCTGTTATCACCAGCAATGGCGAATATATACATGGAATACTTTGAGGAAATGCCATTAGAATCTATATCTCTAGAGCCAACTCTATGGTTAAGGTACGTAGATGACACCTTCATACTATGTCCACACCAGGAAGGCAATGGTAAAAGCACACTTTTTCATTTCCTTAGTTGATGTTTGCAATCATTTATTGGAGAAGAAATGACAGTCATAACAAGTTAGAAAAATAGAGCTATCAAAAATGTTCTCAAAGAACTAAGTAACATTTTATATACAAGAAGTGAGGATCTGTCTATATTTCTGAGATGAGGTGTTATGTACACTATTTACATTATTCAGACTATTGTTCTCATCTTTGTCGCCATATTTATTACAATGTTTCAGCCGTATGCTCCAGCCTTTTTCAGGTGGTTGGAATGTTGAACTGAACCCTTTATTTAGCTCGCTGGGGTAGACTGTTCTAGTTCCACATGGCATGTCTAACGGATATCAGTTATCTCCTGTTAATTCCCCTCTCCAAGTTCTCCACTGCCTTAACCAGGTATTGAACTGAGATAACAGCCATGCTTTTGAATGCTGATTATCAAGAAAAGGTTGATATAATGAAATCTTTCTGTCCCCATTTGGCTGTGTAGTATATTAGGTCTTAGTAAATATATATCGTATTTACTTTTTTTTTTTTTTGTTTCAGAATACAGTACGGGTGAGTTACGCAGAGCCCGTGTACAATTCAATAGCAGTTTTGATGAGAGAAGAAATAAGTCGTATATTAAAAGTAAGTATTTATATAATTAATAATTATTTTTCATGGAATTTTGATTATTGGATGCCAAACATCACTGTTTATTATTTATCCTTGGGGGTGGGGTCAGTGAGTGGAATAAGTACAGTACCTTGATTCTCCAAACGTGAAGAGAAAAATTGAAATCATTCAAACATCTTTCAATTATCTGAACAAAACCCAATCTAATATTTCATTGCAGGTAAGCTTTTTGAAAATTTAGAAAACCATACTCAACTTTTAATAAAAATTGACAAATGTCTAAGTTAGTCACGCTTTCACCCAGGAGCTACCCTTACAAATAAATCCAATTTCAGGAGTTAATGGCAGAAAAATTTGGACCAGCTGGAAACAGACAGAAATCAGTTGGACCAAACCTTGAACAAAACATTTGAAAATGTTATTTTCTGATGTTAAATTTCTTTCACAAAATGACTTTTTTCTACATTCTTTTTTGATAATTTGGGTATTTAGTTACCCGCAATTTTGAAATTATAGGAACATATTTTTTGAATCCCTATCCTAAGGTGTCCATATAATCCAGGGAGTATTGTAGTTTAAAATTTCCAAACATGTCTCATTTAATAAGAAGAGAAAATTGATCTTTTCTGTTATTTCCAGCATTGGAAATATTTATTTTATGCCATTAACCTATTTCTTGCCACAGATAATAGTGACTTCTTATTTTAATTACTGTATTTTCCGGCTTACTGTGAAATATGCGTCTTCCAAGACAAATGTAAGCCAATGCCTAGACTCAAGTAAGCTTGGACGGTCACCTAATTGGCTTGACAGATAGGGACATGGATTTGTATGTTGAGTCAATACACTATAATGTTAGCTATCTAATTCAGCCTTTTGTATGATGCAGCACCAGTACTTAGCTGTTACAAGTATTTTCAAGATGAAGAGCTGAGCCACAAGCTTAAACTTTCTGCTCTTGACTAGTATGTCATTGTCATACAAACAAAATCAGATGTGTGATTAATGTAATCAATACATGGTGCCAGTATGTGAGGGACACATGGTGAATGTGTTGTTGTATGAGAATGACATTTTTTTTTTCTTAGAAATTTCTTTCCAATATTAGGGTATGTCTTCCAAACCGGAAAATACGGTACATATTTCCAATACTGAGTGTAAACATTTATAAATTAAATTTTTATAATTTCATAATTCTTTTTATCCCTCTAAACTCAAATCAGGATAACAAAAATCAGAGATGATTTAATTAATACATTGACTGCAGTTTTTATTATGACACTGGCCATAAGTTAACTTGTGCTTGGCATTTTCTGATACATTTTCATCAGCAGGTCCCAACGACAAGTTTATTTACGGTGGTACTTTTAGTGAGAAAACAATGTTAGGACTTCAGTTTAAGCCATAAATCGACTCATAAAAATTTTGTATTTCTTAAGTTGGCTGCTATAATTTCTTAATTCCCTTGTATTTCTTAAAGAAAATACCTAACTCCTGCTGCCATGCTCTATATTTAAAAGAGTCAGCTCAGACCAAGAATGGAGTATTGCTGCTAGAACTGGGCTGGTGCAGCCCAAACCTTACTGTCCAGCCATGACATCATTCAAATGTATTTAAACAGTTCTGTGGATTATGAATTACCTTCCACCTTGCAACTCCTTTACCCACAGATGAAACATTGCTTGGTTCTCAGTACTTTATCACAATTATCGTGTCAAATGTTGTAACAATTTACATTCCTCAGTCCCAACAGATCAGACGTTCACAGCTAGGACCTGACCTGACATGTTCACAGTGGCAAATTATCCCTATCCCCATCATGTTCCTTTGGTAAGAAATAAGTTCTACTTAGACAGCTTCTTCTCCGTAACTGTTACTCTGTGGAAGAAACTTCCATGAAGATGCTTCTCTGACAACTACCATTTTGGGCATACCAAGTCCAGGGTTAACAGATATCTATCCTAGATCCTCATAATATGCAATTCTTACTCCCAATTTTGAACAATCTCGTTCAGTAACCCTATAATGTAAGTGGACTTTAACCCTTGTAACAGATGAAGTAAATTTAAGAAAAAATAAAATCATACATACATTTCGGCTTTTCTTAGATGCCATTACATGTCACCAGACAATTATCTGTGGCTCTATCGCTATACCAACAAACGTAGAACATTGGCCCCTGAAGATGTCAGTTGTCTGATCTGCATAACATGTGCATGTCCTGTCTAGATATAATCTGTAAGATACAATCAAATATCCAGACTTCTAATTTCAGGCAACTAAATAAAATCATTTGTGTATAAATTCTATGTTAATTTTATTCTTTATGAAGCATATGAATTCTTTAAGTGTGATGTTGATTTTATTATACAGAGTTTAAAAAAAAAAAAAATGGAGGAAATTATTATTTGGTTCTAACAATATCCTGTTGCTCCCTTACTGCTTCTTGTTTCCTCACTGCCTTCCCTCAATCTTTATGCATTATCCTCCAGGGCGGTGAGTATCACCCACTTTGAAAATCCATGCTCTAAACTATCATCTGTTACTATCATTTGTACACAACCATTTTCTCAGCTCAATAGTTAAAAATAGCTTTAAATCTGTGGTTCCCAACATGAGGTGCACACCCCACAAGGGGGTAATTTTTTTTTTTTTTTTTTTTTTTTTTTCTAGTGAGACTAAGTATGATTGTGTTTGTGTGAGTTAATACATGGGGTGCATATACAATATGCATATATAAAAATATTTGTGTGTATGTATGTACACATGTAATTATATATGTACTGTATATAATATATATTTATATTAGTAACACAATATTTTTATAAATATTGTAAAATCCTAAAATTAAATGATAATACTATTTGCATATATGCAGTCTCAAGTTTTTAAGGAAACTTAATGGACTTTTAGGTTTCCTCCATTTTTTTTGAATATGATCATATATTGTGGTCAAGAGGCATGGTGGAGAAATGGATAGTGGCTTGGATTGAGGAATCTGAGCCGATTTCAAATTCCAATCAAATCCATTAGATTGACTTACGTGCTAATACCATTGGGAAAGGTATGAATCCTCATCTTCTGCTAGCTATAGGTAAATACCAAGACAGACCCGGTACTATAGCCTCAGATGGCAACTGGTCTACCACAGAAAGAAATGGCAACCTACTACAGGAAAAAAATCTGCTTTGTCAGTCATGTATCAAAAGATACATGATCGTCTAAGCGTGTACATGCATAGCACATAACTGATCATAGTGAAGCATCAAGATTTTAGAGATGCTTAGGTGGGGCATGGCCAAAAAACATTGGGAACCACTGCTTTAAATGAATGAATTCTATAAATTTTAAATATTCTTCACTAAACCCTTATAGACACTATTTACATTATTCGGACTATTGTCCTCATCTTTGTTGCCATATTTATTACAATGTTTCGGCTATTGTATGCTCTGGCCTTCTTCAGGTGGTTGGAATGTCAAACTGAACTCTTTATTTCGCTCATTGGGGTACACTGTGCCATGTTTAATGGATGTCAGTTGTCTCCTGTTAATTCCCCTCTCTAAGTTCTCCACTGCCTTAACCGGGTATTGAATTCACACTCTTTGGGTCCTGTCACTGGATCTAGCCAACACCTTTACCCACTGTGCCATGTGTCCTTGAGTACATTCCAACCACCTGAAGAAAGCTGGAGCATACAACAGCCGAAATGTAATAAATATGGCGACAAAGATGAGGACAATAGTCCGAATAATGTAAATAGTGTACATAATACCTCATCTCAGAAATATAGACAGATACTAAACCCTTATGGATTGATGCTACAAAATTACACAGAGCTTTACCAATTAACAAGAACTATATTACTAAACCATTTTTGTTTATCATGGAAGTGTTTAGCACACATAAGTAGAAGGAAATAAATGATGATATATTCAAGATGTTGACTCACTACCAATAACAAATGGTTTAAAATGGTGGTTCTCAATCATTTTTACTCAATGGTCCCCTTTTCACCATATGCCCCAATATCACACCCCCCCTTCCAAGATTGTACAATTCAAAAGTTGCATTCCAAGTAATAAGCATATATTATTGGAAATCTTCATTCTTTTCCATATTAGTGTATCTACATTAACATGGATTATATATGGAGTATATTGTGTTGCTTACCTCGTATATTCGGTTTATTAACATACTGGGGTATATTCTGTTGCTGATCACATATACTCGGTTTATTAACATACTGGGGTATAATGTTTATTTATAAGAATAATTTTATGCTTGGAGTATTGCTGCCATATATGGTCTGGGGCACCTTCTGTTTACCTCAGAGTTCTTGACAAAATCCAGAGACGGATATGTAATATAATTGGCCCTGATCTGGTGTCTCGTCTACAGTCACTCTCTCACAGACGCGTCGTCGCCTCTCTCTGTCTTTTCTACAAATACTTTCATGGTAATTGCTCTGATGAGCTGCTTTCACTGGTTCTCAGACTCCATGAATTCAAGCGCCCTACGAGGCTGGCATCCCACTCCCACCCCTACACTGTAGAAACTTTTAAATGTAGCCGTCTCTTCTACTCCAATAGCTTTATACCTCGCACCTCTCGCCTGTGGAACACCCTTCCCAATTACTGTTTCCCTGAGAGCTATACTCTCCAACTATTCAAATGTAATGTCAGTCGACATCTCCAGTTACCTTGATCTATCCACTATCCCTCTCCTCATCCTTTCTTCTATCACTCCTATCTGCTCTTGCTCCAAATATTCTGCAATCCCCTGCATCCTAGTGGCTTCACGCCTTGCTCGGGGTGTAATGCTTTAAAAAAAAAAAAAAAAAAAAAAAGTAAGATTTCACTATCCCAATTGGTACTTCCAATTTCGGTGTCACAGCCTCTGTTAAAACATTTCCTAGATCAGTTGTTCACAACCTTTTTTGCCCAATGCATCCTTTTCACCATATGTTTACATGGATTATTTTTCTAGGCAAGTTTTATAAATTTAATAGCAGTAGAAAATGTCGATGGATTTTTAAACTTGAGTACAGCCACAGTAATTTGTTTTAATTCATAACAAATTATTAAATAAATAAACTGAAGCCGACTTCAATAAACAAAAAGTTCAATAGAATGTCAAGATATCATAATTCAATAAGCAAAATTCTGTGAATAAAAAAAACAAAACAAAAAAAAAAAACAAGAAAACATAAAAGATCCCCCCTGTCTCTCTCTGAAACCCTAAAATTCCCCCCTGGCTTAGAAACTCCCATCAACATCAGAAAGAGCTATATTTAGTGGACCTGAAAAGTTTGACTTCTTGAAGAACTGTTTTAATAAAAAAGATTTTATCAATTTCAGCTGGACAGTAACACTGAATGTTGAATGTTTCCTCTATGGAAATGGTTGATGTCATTATTAACATTAACTTTGACCTTTTCAATTACCAATCTCGGTAACTTTTAAATATTACACTTTCCAGCACTGGTTATGCACATGATGTGTTTGTTCGATGTTTCTGCATCAGAGAAAAAGGAGAGTAAGGAGAGGAGAGTAATTGAAAAGGCAAGCGGGTGGGAATTTGCAAAAAGGGTAATAATGGATGCTGAATCTTTCCTGAATGGAAACAGATAATTTCACCATTAACAGTAGCTAGCCCATTTGAATGATTTGAAGGAGTGAGGCGTGTATATCGTAATCTGAGGATGTGGTTGATAGTCAATTGCAGAATATTTAGTGTGCCTACATAAATCTGTTTTTATGTCTAACATAATAAATTATAAGATATTTTTATGTTTATACATTCTTTTTATAGATTCAAATATTTAAGTTAATGCTCGTAAATATTCGTCCTCCAACATGGAAGATTGTAGTTTAAAGACAGTAAATTCAACCTTGCTAACCGAACGCTCCTCTGTGGCCCAATTTGTTAAAGGCATGTCAGGCTATATGACAGTTCCATATAGGATACAGGTTCGATTCCTGTCGGAGGACAAATGTTTTCTATGAAAATTTCTCGGATATTTAGGCTGGTAAATGTTGTTTAATACTGTTTATTATAAAGAAAGCATTTACTTAACTATTTGTATCTATAAAAAGAATGTATAAACATAAAAATGTCTTAAAATAATTGTCAGACTTTGTCCATTTCATAATATAATAAATTATCTAACTAGAGTAATAATAGTTAAATTTATTAAATGTAGTTTTGTCTAGCATTTGGGTTATGTTGTGGAGTAGCTGAACACCCCACAAGATGAACTGGTCTAAGACTATTTAAACAGCACTCTCTCTTTCTGAGGGGGAGGAGTTAATGATTAACTGTTTATTACATTATTCTGTTCTCAACCGTGTACCATATTATTCTCCGAAATAAATTATTTCTTACTTTCTATGTGTGTGTCAATATTTCCTATTTATGACACAACAGGTTGTTTTAATTTTTGTATCATAATTAGTACTAAAGTTGTTTAAATAGTTTAAGCAACCATTTAAACAACTTTTTCTTTTTTAATAATTTCACTCCAAGCAAGGTGGGAACGCCACTAGTACGCAGTTGGTTACAGGGAGTGAAAGAGAAGACTGAGTGTAGAGAGGATTGAGGAAAGGACAAAAGATGAACAGGATTCAAGAAGACAGAAGATGACAATTGATGTTGCATTTAAATTTTTAAAGATTGTAGTTATTATGGAAGCAAATAAACAGAATGGAGTTCCACAGGTGGGAAGTATGAGAAAAAGTGTTGTAGTAGAAGTGGTGGTTGCATTTAGCTATTTCAATTTGAGTACTAAATTTATGTTCTTATACTTGGGTCTAATAAACAGTAAAGAAATATAGTTCAATGTAAATAAACTAGTAGAATTTTATTTGATACAGCCTAAAACAATGTATTTAGTAAATGTCTCTTTTTTAATATTCTTTTTACTTTTCTTTCCTTTTTTTTTTTTTTTTTTTATTTTTTTGGTTAAGCAACATTCTTATCAAGAGTGAAATTATTTAAGATTTATTAAATTTTTGTAGAGTTGCTCATAGATGTGTTGCTTATAAAAATAATTGTGTACACAGGGTGGCTGAAATGTTCTCAGGCCAACCAAGAAGAATTATGAAGAACCAAGGAATGTACTTGCAATCCCCTATATTCACCTCACCATTTAATATATTGGGCACAATATTTCTCAAGTTTCTTTAATCCTTCTCACCCTGTCCAAAAAGAAAAATTCTGATATTTGCTTATACTGTTCTACTTCTATGGCCTCTGAATCATTTGAAAAATTCCTTCCTTTCAAAATCTTTTCAAGGTTTGGAAACCGGAAATAGATAGAGTAAGATCTAATGAATGGATGGATACTCAATAGATACTCAAATCTCAAAAATTTCAAAGCATTCATTGTCTTACCAGCCCTATAGTCATTATTCGTCAATAATATTAATAATAATAAAAACACCTTTCTGTAAATCTTCTTTTAATGCCGCCTTTAGTTAGCACTTGGTGAAGTTTTTTTTATACTAATATTAACCCAATACAAGCGTCACTCAAGGTAGAGGGTTACTCTGTGGTGTAATCAGAATAAACTGTTTGGCCTTTCTGAATATATTCTGTCATTAAAATACCTCATCTTCCCAAAATGTGACAATGACCTTTCCTGTTGAATTCTGCATTGCATTTCTTCAATCATGGAGAACCTGGTTGCTGTCCTTAAGGACACATGGCACAGTAGATAAAGTGAAATAAAGGGTTCAGTTCAACATTCCAACCACCTGAAGAAGGTCGGAGCGTACAACGGCCGAATTATTGTAATAAATATGGTGACAAAGATGAGGACAATAGTCTGAATAATGTAAATAATATATATCTGTTTATTCTTTATAAATAATTATCTCCCAATGTTTGTTGGGGGGTATTTTTCAGAAACACATGCATAAAATTTTTAAAAGTTTAAAAAATTAAAAAAAATATATACATATATTAGCACAGTTTACAATTTGATCTTTGTAAATAAACTTGACATTTGTAAATAGCAGCTATGTTCAATAACCCTGTAAAAAAATTAGGGATTGATTTTACACTGGATTGTTATTATGAACAGGACCCCCATTTTGATAATGATAAAATCAATTTTTTTAATTCTGAAAAATGTTGTGGTTTAAGGAATACTAATCTACAAAAAGTATCCAAATTCATAAATTCAAGGATCCTGCTAATTAAAAAGTACTTTTTATAGTACAATAATAACAAGACTCAGATATTGAGAAGTAGGTTTGGTCAAGATTTTTCAGCACTTCCTCTGACATTTTAACTTCTAAAATAAACTGAAAAGAACTTTGTGTTCAAGATATCTTGTAATAAAAAGTTCACACTTGAACATTTCAATAACTTCCTCTTTAAAGAATTTGAAATTTAATGATAAAAATCAGTGTACGTATAAATATGTAACTAAACTTTTTTTTTTAAATTGAAATCTTTATTTCTACTTTCAGAATATCCTGAACTAGAGAATAATCCAAAATGGACAGAAAATAGTCCAGAATATTGTAGTTGTTGTACAGCCATGAGTCCTAATACAAATATTTTAGATAGTAAGTACTATGAAGATTTTTTTTTTTTTTTAAATCTTTTGAAAAAGTTTTAATTATTCTAATACAATCTTATCAATTTTACTTTATTATTTTTTTATTTTTTAAGAGACCATGGACAAAATTTTAAACCTGGCTATATACTGCTTGATTATAATAAAGGAATTACTTCTTTAACAAGTACTATTTGAGAAATTAAACCAAAATTTTAAACCTAATGATTTACTTTATTATAATAAATCCTTCCTTAACAATGGATTAGGTACAAAATGAACCTGGTTTTATGGAGTAAATTTTGTTTTTTTTTTTGTCATTCAAAATTACTTCAATTTAATCTATATTCTGCTAGCATCAGTTTAAATCAACGTCTTCCTTTATCAATTTATTTTGACAATTTTGTATAAAGTTCATATTTTCTTGCTTCCAATGTAAATTTGGAAATGTTCTAACATATTTCAGTGAAATTTGATTTTCAAAATTATAGCAATGACAAAGTTTTAGAGAATATAGAAACAAAAAGGACATTTATACTTACTCAGAAAAAGATAATTGAAATTTCTAGGTTATATGATGAGGAAAGAAGACTTTGAAAACTTAACACTCGTATGATATGTTGAAGGCAAGAGGGACAGAGGGAAGTAGTGAATAACCTCTCTAACAAGCTTGTGTAAATAGTTGGAAGAATGGGCATTAGGAGAAATAGCAAAAAGACAAGAGCTACAAAGGACAGGAAGTTGTGGAGAACCATGATCGCCCACACCCTGAAGTTGAATTTATAATTATAGTTTATATATATATATGAAAAAAAAAACAAGGTGTTAGTTTTAACTAAAGTTAAGAGAATATAGGTTAAACATTAAAAAACAGCATTTTTGACAAAATTTCTCTTAAATTGATCATCCATGTATAATCTTGAATTTTAAGAAAGATCTACATTTCTTACTGATTTGCCATTTGACTTAAAAATTTCTTTTTATACATATAAAGTAAGAGATAATGATATATAAATTTTTGTACATCAAAAACAATATTGGAGAAAAAAATGTATGACAAAGTGGAAAAAGTTTTTGTGATGTGTTTCATCCTTTAGGACTCCATTAGAATAAATTTATGTTCGTGCGACTAGATGTTCACAAAATTCCCAGCATCCCTCATTCATTCAATGTGTAGTCACACCAACATAACAAATTTAGTCCTAAAGGATGAAACACAAAAATCTTTTCTATTTTGTCATACATTTTTTCCCCAATATAAAGTAATTGAAAATTCTTTACCATAACTACACTTGGCTTGTTCTTTGAAAATAAGAATTACAATAGCCTGTATCTAATTTTATATTATTATGGCTTTTCTTTTAAAGATGTTGGTGTAGATATAAAACAAATCTTTAAAGATTTGCTCTAAATTTCATTTACATTATCATTTTAACAGTTTTTTAATCTGAAAATTCCTCCCTTTTGAAAGAACTATTCTGAGACAATGGTAGAATAATTATTCATAAATAGAACTTTCTTTTCTTTCCTAGATGATAGATGTAGCTTTTGGGTGATTCCCTCCATCCAGCAGGCCTGGACAATTTTAGATCTTCAACATGAACATACCATCACAGGAATTAAAGTTTATGGATGGTAAGTAATACATAATATCTTATAATTCATTTTATATTTCTTCTTTTCATATATATATGTGTGTGTGTGTGTATATGAAAAGACTTACAAAAAATTTAGATAGAACTAAAATCCACAAAACATGATAAAAACCAACACATGATAGTCAAAAAACAAAAATTAAACTGATGAGATTTTTTTTTTTTTTTTTTTTTTTAATGGCTATTGTTAGCTGAAAGTACTTAGACATGGTAAGTTTTATTTACCAATACCAATGGGAAAACAAAAAAATATTGAAAAAGTAAATAAAACAAAGAGCCTTCATTGGTTTTTAATCAAATGTGCATAAATAAAAAAAATAAAAAATTGGCCCACAAATGCACCATATATGTATGTATGGGTACATGGCTAAGAGGTTAGAACATTTACTTTCTGACCTAGAAACCCGTGATCGAATCTGACTACGTTTGATTTGTCATGAAGGAGACTTCCTGATGTTATCAGTCTAGAGGGGGATGATCCCAGCATGCGGCACCTTTGGAAAGTACCTGAAAACCATACCACAGGTTGACCCAAGCCTTGTAAGGAAAATTGGGTAGACAGAACCCTTGAGGGATGTCAATAGCTGTAACTAAGGTCTGTTCAGCATAGTTGCAGTATAAACCACAGGTGGGCCCTGTGGGTGTTGAACAAACACAAATGTGCCTGAGCAAGCATTTGAATTAGGGATTGGCTAGCCACCCTAGTAGACAGGTGTCCCCAAATACGAGTGGCCAGCTGTTATTATGTATGTATAGGTACCTCTAAAGATTTGCTAAAAAATGAGCATACATGATGAAAAAAATGTCCCAAACTTAATAAAAACAAAGTTTTATCATTAAAATCTTTGTTGTTATTAAGAGGAAAAAGCAAAGGATTGTTTGATTATTAAATCCTTTTAAAAACCCTTGAAATTTTAGTTAAAATTTTTTTTCTTGTGTCAGCAGGTGACCATAAATTAGTATGGAACATTTGAGTATTATTTTGTTGGGAAAAACTCATTGATTTGGAAATTCTTGCAAAAATTGTTGGATTTTAATGAAACTTTCAGAACTTATTCACAAATAAATGAATTTATTTTAGAAACATTTCTTTTTTAGCTAATCTTGGTAAAAAAATTTCTTTTTGCATTTATTACTTGCCACATATTTAATTTCATAAAATTTCAAGAAATTCATTTTTATAGGGATTAATGTTATAAGCACAAGTCCTTGGAAAATTTAAATCAATTTTTTTTTTTTTTTTTTTTTTTTTGTAAAATAAGACCCCTCCACCCAGTTACTGAAAATCTGCTCTAAATCGTCAAATGAAAAAATATTTAAATAGAAGAGCTTTAATTGCTTTTATAAATAAGATATTTTAAACACTATTGTCTTTAAAAAAAATTTCAACGAATATTCAATTTTTACATGAATTGTTTTCATTTTTTTCTTAAATTTTAATTATAATAATTTATAAAGTTTTAAATCTTTTAAAATATAGTATCAATTTTTGGCAGTTAGGTGATATTTAGTCACTTATGTGCCAATATCCATTATTCCACCATTGCCTCCCCCTCTTAGGTGATATTGCTACTAAATAAAAACTATATTTACTAATCATAAATGGAAAAATTAAAAAATACTTTTCTGTGATATTTTAAACTAAAAGTAATATTTGTTCCAAATAAGATTAATTAAACTTTAATTCAACTTCCTCAAATAAAGTTTCAGAAAAGTATATTTTATTTTTGAAAGATTTTTTAATAAAGAGAATTGTGCTTAGAGATTTGTAATCAGCCAGTTTTTGCAATTTAAAAAATTATATAATTCCAATCAAATATAAATTCATTTTGAAATACAGCAAAGTATATATGCCTCCTTCTGAGCTAAATTAGATCCAGTATTGTAAGTTTCCTCAGTTTATAATACATTCAAATATAAGCAAATTGTCTATTTTGCATTATAAATAGTTCTCTTAATTAGGTGATCATTGATTTTTTTTTTTTTTTTTTTTTTTTTTTTTTTTTTTTTTTTTACAATAATGCTTGTACATCAGACAATACAGTATTTTCTATTCATTTACTATCTGCCTGCCTTTTAATGATAACTAGGTAAATATATTCAAATTGCCCTTTCCGTTACATGAGTGTTTTTGGTCAATAAATTTCCAATTTAAATCAGATGACTGTCTCTGTATTTACTCAACCTAGCCAATCTAATTTCAAAAAGAAACATTGATTTCCTATTTTTTAGCATAAGAATTGTTCTTTTTATAATCATTTTTTTTTTTTTTAACTATTAGGTTGGTGCAAAAATAATTTCGTTTTCTCACATAGTAACATATGTTAGAAAACGAAATTATTTTTGCACCAACCTAATATTTACATTATTCAGACTATTGTCCTCAACTTTATTGTCATTTTTCACAATGTTTTGGCCATTGTATGCTCCAGCCTTCTTCAGGTGATATACATTGGAATTTCAAATTGAACCCTTTATTTCATCTAGTGGGGGTTCTAATTCCACGTGCCATGCCTTTTCTGGATATTTCAGTTTTAGTTATCTCCCTTTAGTAACTCGACTCTCCAAGTTTTTGTTTCCTCTACTGTGGCTCGGTATTGAACTCACAACTCATTGGGTCAATAGGCTGAACAATGTAAATAATGTAAATAGTTACAATACCTCATCTCAGAAATAGACAGCTTTTGAAGGTGAATATGGCAATAAAGATGAGGGCAACAGAACAATGTAAATAATGTAGATAGTGACAATACCTCATTTCAGAAATATAGTCAGAAATCATTTTTTTAATATTTTTTTTTTGTATTGAGATATTTTTATAATTATTTTATATTAGCAGATTCTTTTATGTTTTCCTTTTGAGTTAAACATTCTCCAAAATAAAAGTGTGCCAAACATTACAAATGATACTTCTAAAAGATTTTTTGTACTGTGTAACCTTCATGAAATATTCTAATTCAAGACTTTCATTTCTGATATGCAGGAACAGTCCAAATATGGTAAAAAATTTTGAACTCAGGAAAGGATATACCATTGAGTAAGTTAAATAATTTCATTATTTTTTGTTAAATGTTACTTGCCTTCTACGCACATAATTGTAAAATATAGTCTAATTATATATAATTGTAAAATATAGCCTAATTATATATAATTGTAAAATATAGTCTAATTATAGTTAATAATTGGATATAGAGGGCACTTGTAGTACCTTTGATGTCTGGCACACTGCACCTTCCGGTGGACGGGCATCACTGGTTCTTAACCATCTCCTAAATCTCCCATGTGATGGTTCCAAGTTGCCATGCCCCAGTAAACCACTTCAGCTGGCAGGCTAAACTCACACAAGGGGGTGATATTAACATGACACCACTGGGAGAAGGACCTCTTTGATGCGAGTCAGGGTGAAAGTGTTCCTCAGATGAACAATGGCCATGTATTCGTAACTAAGGTGAGCCACCTAGTTGGAGGACATCGGCTGTGGTCTAACCTAGAGAGGGATGGGCTTCGCCAGGTTAAAATGCCCAAATGATGTCACATCGACACCCTAATGACTCCTTCTGAAAGCCAAACAAAGTTTAATTATTTATATACTTTTTTTTTTTTTTCTTTAATTTTTCATTTTCAAAATATAAAATATAGTCATTGTATAAGATTTGGGTTATCTCCACTTGGCTTCATGAAGATGCCATTAGGTGTCACTGTTAAACAGCTATAAAAATGGGACACTGGAATGACAATGGAAGTGAATGGAAGCATTGTTGAAGATGCTTCTTAGTTGCATCTGGTAGGAGAGATGCTAAGCATATTAATTTAGTGATGGCATGTGACAAGCACAATTTCCTTGCAAAAGTCAAAAATTCAAAGACTATTAGATACTGTAATAGATTTCACCATAAATGATTATGACCTAGTCAGCTGTTTCTTTTCCAAGGGTGCTCTTGACCGAGTCTCTATGGTGGCCGGTATATTCACTTTGAAAAAATTAGAGCGGACTGTTCAAGCTTGCATACGATAACCATGGAATGATGGTAGAGGGCTTCGTCTATGTCTGTTGGTCTCCATCTACAGTGAGGAAATGATGGAAGCAAATGGTCGGGACCACTTGTATTGTGACATTAGAAGTGAAATTCTTAGATCGTCTCAAGACGAACTGCAGAACATTCACAAAATTGTATAGAGTTGCTTCATTACCCACAGATTTTAAAAATCTGTCAGCCTTCTTCTTTACCTAAGATATAGTACTAATAGTTTGTTTTTTTGTTTTTGTTAATCATTTCACTCCAAACAAGGCAAGAGTGACACTAGTACGTAGGGGGTTACAGAGAATGAAGGGGAGAGAAAAGACTGGGTATGGTGAGGACCAAAGAAAGGATAAAAGCTGAACAGGGTTCAAGAAGGTAGAAGATGGCAATTGACACTGGATTTAAATCTTTGAAGATTGTAATTATCAGGGAAGCAAGGAAATGGAAGGAAGTTCCACAGGTGGGAAGTGCGAGAAAAGAAACTGTTGGAATAGAAGTGGCAGTTCCATTTAACTAATTCAGCAGTAAAAGTGTGGGATCTAGTAGCATTCTTAAACTCACATAATCTGGGCACCAGTAAAAAAGTTGCAATAATGGTTTTTTGTTGTGAGAAGATGTCATCTAACGTTTTCATTACCTAAATCTGTCTTGGAGGATGCTATCTGGATAAAAGCAAATAAGGATATAAAATTGTATCACTCAATATACCATTCCAAAAATATGAGGACATATAATCCTGGAGATCAACGAGTAAAAAAAAAAAAAAAGTAAACCTCATATATTATGAATGTACAAGTGTGTGAAACTGTCACTCCATATTGTTTTTGGGTGCAAATATCCACTTCTGTACACTTGTTAGAGGAATTGACATGAAATAAGTTTGTCTGTATTTCTGAGATGAGGTATTATGTACACTATTTACATTATTCAGACTATTGTCCTCAACTTTGTCGCCATATTTATTACAATGTTTCAGCCGTTGTATGCTCCAGTCTTCTTCAGGTGGTTGGAATATCCAACTGAACCTTTTATTTCACTCACTGGGGTAGACTGTTCTAGTTCCACGTGCCATGTTTAATGGATGTCAGTTATCTCCTGTTAATTCCCCTCTCCAAGTTCTCCACTGCCTTAACCAGGTATTGAACTCGCACTTTTTGGGTCCTGTCATTGGATCTAACACCTTTATCCACTGTGCCATGTTTTATTATTTCTAAATATAACTATAATGTTGTTTATGGAATTGCTTGTCCATATGTCAGAATGATTTGCATTGCTCCTTTTAGGGATGGTTCCTATAAAACCCAGAATCCAGACCATATCTTAGGCACCAAAGTGAATGCTTTATATATCAACCATGGCTTCAGTTGGGAACTTAGACAAACGTTTTTGGCATTTTCATGAGAAAAGAGCTTGGAATAACATCCATATTGCAGAAATTTAAAAAAGAATACTTTTACCAAAATGCCTATCGATGCATCCGTTTTGTCAATTATTTGGTCACTAGCAAAGTACACACAACACAATGATTACTTCATTAGCAGACTTTGCCAGTTGGCTAGGTGTCAGCTAGTGGAAGTTGGCATTCATGACTTTGACTAGTTTTTCAGTTGGATGTTTGTTTCATTTGTGATAATATAGATGTAGAAGCAGTATGGTGATTCAATGTGGGATATCATCACAGAATAGACTCCATTCAAATCTGATTGACATATTCCAAATCTGAAGACAAGCTGGTTTTGGTAGAATGTTTGTGAACACTGTGTTGAGGAAGTGGATCTGATGGGTTATCCACTGAGCCACATAAATCGTTACTGCATTCCTTAGCAGAAGTGGTGATCACATTTTCTGCATCAGTAGCAATTATAGACAACTTATTAAATGGGACATTCCTGTTTTCTTTCTCTTTACACTTTTTTTTCTTTTTAGCATGCAGTTAAGTAATACCAGCTTTGGACTTGTTTCCAGACATGGGCATATCTTTCCCAGGGTGACTCAACTTTTTCACAGACACATACATATGCATGATGTATCATCCACATAATTCCTAAATTTTATTGTTTTCTTTCTTTACAGCTCTATTTACATGCATACTAGTGTATTTTCTCTCCTTTGTTGATCAATTAATTGTTATATAAAACCGAGAAACATTGCTTGGTTGAAATTTATTCCATTTTCTTTCACTTCTTCTGACAATGATGACCCATCATTTACATATGGAAATTTGTTTTCCATTGTTTTTAATTCAACTGGGAACAGAACTGCAGTAGTTACATATTTTTATAGCTTTGGTCAAAACACGAAATCCTTAGTCAAGTGACCAAAATACAGGATTTTACTGAATTTTTTTTCATTACCAGTAGAATTTTCCAGATGACGAGAATATATGTACAGAAGGAAGTTAATAGATTCAAAGTCAAAATAGTTCATTCTTAGTTAGTAGTAAACTATACTTACTAAGTATGTCCAAAAATATTTGCTGCCCTATAACATTATGTGCGTGTGTGTTAAAAACTAAAGAAGAATAACTTATTAGGTTAAAGGTTAGGAAAACAAAAAAACTAAACAGCCACATACATTGTTGGAAATACATTATAATTCAGAAATACATTATATATCATTAGGTCAATTGATGGTCATAAGTTCCACAAAAAGAAAAATAGAAATAAATGTAATGTGTTTGCGTGAATTTTCATTGGCCCATGTCTTAATGAATCAGCAATTAGTGAGAAGGTGAGATTTCCTGGTTAAAAAAAAAAAAATGGGAGAGTTTCTCGATTTCTCTCTCTAAAATGTTTGAGAATTTTTGCTTAGTAGTAAACATGCAGATCTGAAACTGACAGGATTGGGAAGTCTCTCTCACTCCTCCTTCAAGCTGTTGGCAAAATTTCCCTACTGGGAACAATAAAAGTAGTCAGTACAGACCATATGCAATGTGCTATTTAGAATGATGAAAAAACACTTTTCTCCTGTAAGAGGCAGACAGCCCAGCTTAGGCAGAATATTTTCCCACAGTAGGTTGCCATTTATTTTTATGGTAGACTGGTTGCCAACTAAAGTTATAGGACCCAGTCTATCATGTTAATTAACCCATAGATAGTGGGGAAAGAGATGGATTCATATCTTTCCCAGGGGTACTTGCATGTAAGTGACTGTAAAAAAACCTGACTGGAATTCAAACACAGCTCTCTCTGATTTCTCTCCCTGAGCCAATATCCATTATACTGCAACGCACATTATTATGACTAATACTATAATAATCATGGTAATTTGACTAAAATTATAAATTTATTCAAAATACTTTATAGTAATCTAAACTATTTTTTCTCTTGACAGTGAAATTACCTTGTTAAAACATTAAATTCTTTTTTATACCCCCCTTTTTTTTTCTTTTTCTTTTTTCTTTTTTTTTTTTTTCAAAAATAGGGGTCCTTGGTCAACTGTGGTACATTTTGCATGTAAAGCTGAAGGCAGTACAGATCCCAAGGACCCAGGTAAGTAATAGAATTTCTTAGTATATTAAAAACTTTGCTTCATTGGCATTTGTCTTATTAATGTTAAATTGTTTCCATCATGTAAGAGAGTATAGAATATGTGAAAAGATCTGTCTATATTTCTGATATGAAATTTTGTAACTATTTACATTGTTTGATGTGTTGTTCTCATCTTTATTGTCATTTATCCACAACATTATGGCTGTTGTACTCTCCGGCCTTCTTCAGGTGATATATGTTGAAATTTCAAACCAAACCCTTTATTTACTCCCACTGGGTAGATTGTTCTAGTTCCACATGCCATGCCTTTTCTGGGTGTCTCAGTTTCAGTTAATTCACTTTAGTAACTCAACTCTCCAAGTTTTTATTCTTTCTACTGTGGCCAGGTATTGGACTCACAACTCTTTGGGTCAAGTTACTTTTGGATTACTTCAACCAACGCTTTTATCCATTGGACCATGTGCCCTTGGATTTTGTCAAGAATCTCTAGATATATAAAAACTCAGACCAGATGTGGCAGCAATATTTTTTCATGCATTTCACACCCAAGCAAGTAGGGAGTGCCACTAGCACACAAGGGGTTACAGAGAGTGAAAGCAAGAGTAAAGAGGAGTGTTGAAAGGATATAGTGAAGGATGAGGATCAAGATCAAGGCATCAGAAGTTGTCGATTGACATTACATTTGAATATTTGAAGATTATATCTATCAGGGTAGGAGGAAGGGAGTTCCACTGTCAGGAAGTGTAGTTGTTGTTGTTGGAGTAGAAGAGGTGGTTACACTTGACTGTTTCAGCAGTGAAAAGGTGGGACAGAGATGCCAACCTAATAACATGCTTAAATTCATGCAGTGGCGGGTACCAGTGAAAGTAGCTCATCAGAGCAGTTGCCATGAAAATATTTGTAATGATTCCAATTCATATCAGTGGAAAATGTTAGACTGCGAAGGTGTAATAAATTACACTCCTGGAGGTTAGCATCAGCCATGCTAATGGCAGGCAAAACAGGTTCTCTTTAAAATGATTGAAAAAAAAAAAACGGTTTTGGAGTCATTAATATTTAGAAGCTATTTCTTAACAAATGATTGAAAGTCATTTTCGGGATTTGCTAGAATTGGATTTTTTTTTCTCTCTATAGAATGTTTGTACTGAATCATGTTAAAAAAAGAAAAATAGAAATGTCAAGTCATATTTTATTAGGAAATATTTTTGGTAAGTTTTCTGTGGAAGTGAAATGGTTTCTTTATTGCTATAGCAGTTAGCATTAAAGTCAAAATAATAGAAAATGTCATAAATCAAAAAATAATTGTCATACCTTATTTCAAATTTAAATCAAAGGACTTTCTTTTTTTTTACAATAATGTTGATCCTGTACAAGGCCCAAGAGCTACTCAAGATAGAGAGTTACAGAGTAAGAGGTACAGTTATATTGATATATATATATATATATATATATATATCAATATGGGGGAAAAATAACTCGAGACTTCACCAGGTTTAGTAGTGATTGGGGAAGCATCCTTTCAGGAGTTGGTTCCACAAAGTAGTGGTTCATAGGAAGAAATTGCTTGAGTGGAACTTTCATCTCACCAATGGGATACAAAGGGAATGCGGGTGGTTTGATACAATGGGCGTGGTATGGTGGGTCTTAAAAGGCTAGAATTGGTGGAACGAAGGAATGTAATTCTTCTGAACACTTTCCTCAGAAATAGTGATAGAGCAACAAGATACTTGCAACGTTTTGTCTCCAAAAGAGGTTGCAGGGCAGAAAATAATTCATCACTCACAAGCCTGCAGAGACTGGAAAGTAAAGTTGGGAGAGACCCTGTCCTTATATGGCAGCAATACTCCATTTTTTTAAAGGTAGATGATAGCAGGAGGGAGACGGCTACTTACTAAAGTGGTACGGGGAACTGAATTTTTCCAACATCTTTAGCGATGACTCGTGTATGGGTTTCACTTGAGGTATGAGTTGTGCTTAAATCCCAATAGGCACTCAAGATATGGGGCCTCCCTCAGAGAACAGCTTTTCATTGCAATAAGTGTAACTTCAAAGTCTGCCCAATGATGCTCATTTTAATTTCTGTGATGAGTTATCATTATTTTACATTCAGACTAATGTCCTCATCTTTGTTATTACATTTTGACTGCTGTGACTTCAGGTGTCTGCTGATCCAGGTCATCTTCAGGGAATTTTGAACTTAACTGTTAAACTATTTATTTAAATATTTAGTTAGTATTTATTTTATTTAATTACTATTTATTATTTACTATTTGTTTAAATATTTACTTCCTATTTATTTATGTATTTACTTACAAATTATCATTAGTATCTATTTTTATTACTTACAAATTATTATTACTATATATCATTTATTTTATATTACTTATTCTATATTGTATTTGTTTTTGTTTACTATATCTATATTCTCAATACATAAAAATCAACCTGGTATGACAATAAAATACGTCCGACACAAGGCCTCTGATCAAGAGGCCTTGAGGAGCGTGGAACCACCTCTTAATTGTTGCTGTTCCCAAGTACACCTTGACCAAGGATGGTAGCACCTGTTAAGGCCCCAGCTATGGGCAAATAGTAAACCCCTAAACTGGGGTCAAAATATGAAAACATAAAAATACATTAGAAAAAAATTACCAGCAATTCAGTTTTATAGTAAAAAAAAATTAAAAATTATCAGCAATATATTTTCATAGTTTTAAAAAAAAAAAAAGATTTTAAATTACCAGAAATAAATATTTGGAAAAAAAAAAAAAATTTAGCAAAGCTCACAAGAAAATAACATTTCGGCATTGATTGAACTGTAAGGGATTGATATGGCATTGAACCATCTTGAGAAAATTCTTTGAAAACAATTATTTGAAAAACATTTATTCGAATTGTAAATTGTTTGAATCCAAATTAATGAAAAGGACAATTATACTAAATGATAATTATTCAAAATACCTGTGTTTGAAATATGTATGTGGTTTTGTTTTCATTTAACTAGAACTAATAACACCCTTGAAGAATGGCGTAGGTCTTTTTTGCAGCAAGTGTCATCCCATCATCCCACAAAATGGAAATTCTTAGATGCTTTTAAGAGAACAGGACTTGCAAGGAATTCATATTACAAAAGTAAGAACAGGTTGCCAAAATATCTGTGAAATGGAAAACTTAAAAAATTAATGGCATCCTTTACTGATGTGATGTCGTCCCCTGGTCGCAGCGCCAACCGTGTTGTTGTATCCCAGTCTACCACGGCACCAACGGTGACGTCCTACTTTGATTCCCAGTCTGCCTACCCACGTTGTGATTTGATCTAGGCAGAGGAAATCAATCAGTCATCGGAGCTGTACTGCAAACCGAGTCCAATGGGGGTGATACCACAAAAATACGCATAAAAGGCAATAAAATGAAAACTCAAACGTTCAAAGTATCAAAGAAAAAGGTAACAAACTTTATGTCTAGTTGTTTGATACATAGGACTGCATCTATCTCCCGACCCGTTCTATGGATTGTGACACGTCGTTTTCCGCTAGGCAAGTTTTAACACTTCAAGTCGTCTGCTCTCCAAGAAGTTGGTGTTTCGGTGGGTCTTTGGACGAAAGTCAAAAGAAAAACTTATTTCGGTGATCTGGATCTAAGTCGCTCTTCAAAATAATTGTTCTTGGTTTGAAGATGTGGGTCTGGAAAATGTGCGGGAATCCTGGTCAGCTATCTGCTAGGCTTGCCTCAACCGGAGATTGACTCTGGGAATTGTTGGGTCTCGACTCATTTCTGCTCATTGTGGCTTCGTTTACATGGGCGCCGACCAAAACCGGGGTGAGTTTGTCGGCGCTGGGGGGTTCCTTGATAATTCTAAATACATATCCACCTCTCTGGTTAGGAATTTCCACCTTTTTCCATTTTTGGGAACCTTTCCTCACTCCCACCTTCTCATCATACTTCAGAGGGGCGTGAACTGCCCTCCCCACATCTTCGTGGCAACCTCTCTTACTCATCCTCCAGATGGGCGGCAACAGCCTCTCTCGTGCATCACGTGTTTACCACTCGACCAATGATGTCTTAGTCGGGCATGGACGAATCTGCGGCTTTGTTTCAGGAAGAGAAAAAAATATCTTGCTTAAAAAAAAAAATTCTCTTCCCTTTTCTTCCCCTTAATGGTTTATCATTTCTCCAGCCACGAACGGGACAATATGACAATGGCAGTCATAACTCTTGTTCTACACGTGGTTTACATCAGGTATTTTATCGCTAATTATCAGAATGTGTGGTCTTCTCGACATGGTCTCAAAAAAAAAACATCTCAAAGTTCCAGTCGGTCTGTCGCCTCAAAGAAAGAAAAAAAAAATGCATTCATTTTCTTTCGGGACAATTCCTGATAACAAAATTTTATTATCGCAGGCCAAGGATGCTCGTGGGTGGTTTTTTAATTTTTCATATCTGTCCAAGTCCTTTTTTTTAGTTGTCTGTTTTTCGTCACTTAACAAAATAACATTTTCACTTGAATTTTTCTCTCTTTCTCTGGCCAGCCGGCCTGTAGTTGATAATAAGATGTCTTCCCGTACCAATAGTTTGTTTTCATATCCTTAGATAACACGGCCGATGCCAAAACATATCTGATTCTTTCCTTCCTTCCCTTTCTTTTTACTCAGAATTTCCCTGTCATTGTAATGACACTCTTTCACCATTTGTTACTTATCAAAATATCCCTTTATCCATTGTCTCTTAGCTGTGTGTGCGTTCTTGCTTATCACTCACGATTCGGTTCTTAGCCTCTCCTTTTCTTCCCTTCTCTCTTTTCCCTCTCTGCCTCGTTAAATGGTGCCACACTGAGTATTCCTCAGTAGTTGACTATTTGTATACAGTATAATATAACTTAAGGGTATAAGGATTTTTTCTTACTAAATCATTTTATTAACAATATTTGTATTTCAAATAATCATCATTTGTGTATTTCCTCTTTTAATTTTTGTTGCAAGAAAGGATTTTGCATTTTGAATAATTATCATTTAGTATAATTGTCCTTCGATTAATTTTCATTCAAACAGTTTACAATTTGTATAAATGTTTTTCAAATAATTGTTTTCAAACAAGGTTCACATAATCCCGTTAAACAACCAATCCAATTCAATACATAATAAAACT